>JAJJXC010000010.1:0-1223730 GCA_022432385.1 Xylariaceae sp. FL1272 | reverse complement strand
TGTAAAAAAATACGACTTATATATACGATCGAAACTTAATCGATATAAATTATATAGCAAACTATAACTAGTTAAAATATTTAATCGAGCAGGAAAAATCGTATTTTTTAATTTTATTATTAAACTACCAAAATTAAAAGACTTTTTAACAAAAGCAGCTTACGATAATATTTTTGTTATAATAGACAAACTTACGAAGCTAGCACGATTTATACTTTATTGCAAAACAAGTTCGGCAAAAAATACTAAAATACGTACTATAGAAAGAATAAATCAGCCTATACGGCATTTTAAACAAATGGATTACCGACAGAAATCGGAAAATAGCTTTAAAATATTGGCAGTTATTTATAAAGGCCTTAAGATCTATAAGCAAAATGTTTACGGCATACTACCTATAGACAGATAGTTAAACAGAACGTTTTAAACCAGAAATTAGAAGCATATTTATAATATTATATCAATAACTAATAAAATGACTAGGTTACTAAACTACTAACAGCAGAGTTTGCCTATAACTCTTTAAACAATTAAAACATAAAGATATTACTATTTATGGCAAACTATAGCTTTAACCCAGATAGTTAAAAACTATAATAAAAAGAAGTCACTGCTTTAGCAGCAAAAAATATACGTAAAAAACCTTATAAGCCTATAAAAACGGCTACAATAAAATTTAACATTTTTTAAAAACGTATAAAAATATATTACGACAACAAACGGTTATTAAAACTAACTATAAAAAAAGGGGATAAGGTATATTTATTAAGACGAAATATTAAAACAAAACGCTTTAACGAAAAACTCGATTTTAAAAAAATCGGACTATTTAAAATTAAAAAAGTTTTATCTAAACTTAACTATCGACTATTATTACTGCCTAAAATGAGGCAAAAAACTAGTATTTTATATTTTATTATTTAAACCGTATTTAAAAACGCCAAATTTGAAACATAATTTAAGACGGAATTAAATCTAAATCTATATTATTTAAAAAAAATCCTAAATTCGCATTAAACAAAAAATAGATTTTAATATCTAATTAAATAAAAAGACTATATTTATAATAAAACTACCTAAAAATTTAAAAAACACTTAATAAATGCTTTAAAAATTATTAAGCAATTTTACCGTTAGTATTTTAACTGATTAAAGCTAAAAAAAAAAGGGTCGTTTATTTAAAAAGCCGAACCGATGCTAAAAGTAGACTAATTAAAATTAAAAAAAAGCTTTAGCTCTAAAGATCAGAAGCTATATGTGTTTTTTAGCGGTCTAAAGACGGCGCGCTGTGTTTTTCGTCCAGACCGGCAATATTACGAAAAGCAGCGAAAAGTTGCGATCCTTCGCCGCCTGCTTTAAACAACGAATACGATTCAAACGACTAAAAGCTATAGCCAACTGTATTTACAATACAGTTAAAGCTTTTTTCGCTTTTTTTTTTGTTTTTTTTAATTTGTTTTAATTAGCAATTGCTTTAGTAAAAGCAGATATTACGTTATTACTATCGTAAAATCGTCTTCGACGGATACAGTTCAAGCAGCGCAAGCTATTAAACACAATTTTATAAGCTTTATTATTTGCAAAACACTAGGAATAAGGCATAATATCGATTTCGATAGAATTAATACAATCGGCGAAAATATATCGATCGCAAGCAAAAGTAAAGGACGCACGAGTTTTCGTAATTCGGTCTAACATAACGAGTTAAAAAAACATTACGCTAATACTATAGAAAAAAAAAATAACAAAAACGCAATCGGTAGGGCACTTATACTTTTTTATTATTAAAAACAATAATAATAAAAAAAAAAGGATAATATTACAAACTAACAAAGCTACTAGCCTATTGTTCGGACTTAGCGGCAAAACTAAAAAACGGATAATAATATATGTTTTAAAAAAATATATTACGTAACTAGTTACTAAGATTACTAGGTAATAAAGGTAATAAGACATTACTACAGTTACTTAGTAATTAAAGTGATTTTACCCGAGAACTTAAGTAACGGGACAAAAAAAATAAGGAAAAAAATCATATAAATATCTTTTATATATCTAGTTATTCCTTTATTTATTTATTAATCTAAATATTCAGTTTTTTCTTAAAACTGAGTAGGAAGCATTTCCTAACGACTATTGTTATTTTATTGCTTAATAACATAACGAAGTTTCTTGACGAACTAAACCCCTTACTACCGGTTAAAACTATTATTAATACTGGTCGTTACAGATAAAAACAGGATTGTTTAGATTTAAAAGGCTAAGGTCTTAATTAAAAAAAGCAGCTATTTTATAAAAAAAAAAAAAAAGCGAAATAAAGGAATATTATTATAAAATCATATAGAATTCGAAATAATAAAGATAAAATAAGATAATAACGTACGGAAAAAAAGAAAAAGAACTTCAATCGTATAAAAGCTTTTAACGTTATATATAAAAACTTTAACTTAGTAATAATTATATTATTTTATATTTATAACATTTTTATTACGTATAAAATAACTAAATTATTAGCAATATAATTTATAGTAATTTATAACTATAATAATAGTTTAAACGATAAAAAATTAAACGTATAATACGTACGTAATTATTTTAATAAACAGTTATTAATATATAACGTATAAAATATTAAAAAAAACAATTATTTTATATAAAAAAAAAGTTGCTAGTATTTAATTATTATTACATAAAAAGCTTTTTATTTAATACGAAAAAATAATTACTTTATATAAATAAAAGCAAAACAAATATTAAATAACTATTATAAGTAACTATTATAAGTAAATAATACGTACGATATAAGTAAATAGCACGTATATAATACGTACGTCGGGTAAAAAATAACCGATATAAGTAAGTATTACGTACGACGGTTACGGGATAGCCGACGTAAATAAGTTGTACGTATATCGGATATTTTATACAAAGGCTTATATATTTCGTACGGAATCCCTTCCGGGGATTTCTCTTTTTAAGAAATAGATATAAATAAATCAATCGTATAGTTACTTATATTTGCCTTAGTACGCACAGAGCCTATTTAACAATTTATTTGTTTAAAACTTTTAAACCTTATAATTAGTTTTTTTTTTTTCCGTTATTAAAATTAATTAAGAAATTAATAATAAAATAAATAATTTATATATAATTAAATAAAAAAACATATATAATAATAAATATTAATTTAAAAAAAAGCCGTAATAGTTTTTTTTTTAGTATTTATTTTCAAACTTTAAAAAATGCCAAATTTAAATAAAATAAAAAATGCGTTAAATACGTCTTTTTAGCTAAAAAAAAACTATAAATAATGGTTTTTATTATAAAGCTATTTTATAAGCTTATAAAAAGCTTAAAACCGTTATAACGTTAAAAACAACGGTTTTTAAACGTTTAATAATACGTATTTGCTTTATTTTTATAACTAAACTAACGTTTATAACGATTTAAAATATAAAATATGTTAACTTATAGTTAACGATTTGTTTTTAATAATAATTTCTTTATTATACCGTTGTTTGTAATTTCGGTTATATATTAAAATATATCGAATTAAAATAATTAATACTATTTATTTTTTTATAAATCGATATTTTTGCTATTTTAACGCTTATTATTTTAGTTTTTACCGTTAAAAGCTTAAATAATTTTATTTATAATACCGAAAATAAATAAATATTATTTTATATTTTGCCAATTGTTTATAAAGTTTATTAATAATTATATACGCTATAATAAACTATTAAATCGTTATAAATACTTATTTAATAAAAATTATATAAACAGTTATAAAAACTGCGTTAATTATTAATATTTCAAATTTAATAAATAACGTTATATATTAATTAATACGGATATATAAACCTAGTTCGTTATAATATAATTAATAAACGGTTATAAAATATATACTTTTGGTTTAAATTTTTAAAAAATAGAATTAAAAAAGTGGCTAATTAAATAAAAACGGCTTGTTTTTAAAACAGCAGTCGAAAAAAAGCAAAAAAAAATCTTTTTTTAACGGCTTTAATTAAATAATTAATAATGTTTTTTATATTAACTTAAGCTTTAAGTTTTTTACTATAATAGTATAATTTTTATAGTTATAATATATTTTAAAATCGGTTTATGCTAATATATTATTAAATAATAATAGTTTTTAAAATATATTTTTTTAAAATAATATATACGTTTTTTTTAATATTCAAAATTAACTATTATTTTTATTATTTAAAAGTATTGATAAAAGTACTATAAAATTATTTATTTATAATTTGATTCCTTTAAATTATATTAATAACTATAAATTTTATAAAACGGCGTTAATTAAACAATTTATTTAATAAAAACCGTTTATATATAAAGACGCCGTAGTATTATAAAAAGCGTTAAATTATAATATTATTTTATTTAATAATATTAAAATATATATATTAAAATAGTAAAAAAAAAAAGGACTAACGGTTATAATATATAAACTTTTAGTAAAAATAGCAAAAAACTATATAAAAAGAAAATGATTTTTTTATTAATTAAACTTTTATATGTTTAAAAAAAATTAGGACTTAAATATTTTATCGTAAAATAAAGTTTTTTTAATATTTAAAATACTATTAACGTAATTATAATACGTAACAATATTATAAATAATTAATAAATAATTAGTTTTATTATATATATAACTATTAACGTTATTTAGCCGTATCAAATAATTTTATAGTATCGAAATATAGTTAATAATATTTATTAAACTAATAATATTTCTGTTCTAATAATAATAACAATATTTATAAAAACGGGGCGTTAAAAAAAGTTAATTTAAATTAAAACTATTAATTAAATATTATTACTTTTATTTTAAAAACGTTACGGTTTAAATAATTAATTAAATATTATAGTTAGTATTATAGAATCGCTTTTGCTGTTTTTTATTAAAAACTAATATTAAAAGTCTATTTATTTACTTATTTATTCGACCGATTATTCCTATTTTTTATTATAAAACAATCCGGACCGCCGTAATTTTTCGTAAACGAACCGGATATATAATTAAACAAATAACAACTTTTTTATTAGTATTATTACCGTAAAAAAGCAAAAAATAAATATAATATAAAGCTGTTATTAAATAAAAAAGCTAAATTAGCCTTAAAACAGTATATTGTTTTAAATATACGTTTTTATACGTTTATATTTTAAATATTAAAAATAACGTATATCGTTTTATTTTATATAATAAATATTTTTATTAAATATTTTTTATTACGTTTATTAATATATATTTCGTTATTTAAATAATTTGTTTTTTTCTTTATACATTTTTTGCTTTTTTTTTTGTTAAATAATCGTTATTTAGTAAATATTTTTAAAAAAACTGTTTACGAAAAAAATAACGCTATCGATTACGTTTTCGCTATTAATATTAAGCGTTTTAAGCTATTATAAATAATATAGTTATATTAAAAGTTTTTTTTGTCGTTAAAATAATAGCAAAATAAAAACTATTATTATTATTATTGTTAAAACGACGAAATTTATTACGTTATTTATATAAATTTTAAGCCGTATATAATAACGTTTTAAAACTTAAAAAGTTTTATTTTTTTTTTTTTTTTTTTATATTTTATTATTTTTTTATTAATTGTTTTATTACGGCTTTTAATTTTATTTGTAGTTTTTACTTTTTTTAAAAAGTTTAATACCATAAAGTTTACGGCTTTTCGTTTGTTTTTATTTCGTTTTAAATTAATAAACTTATTTATTTTTTTATTATATAATCACTTTATTATTATTTAAATCCGATTTATAATTTTTACGAAAACGATTTTGTTTTAATTTTTTAATACGTAATAAAAGCTATTATTATTACCGTTATTATTTTTTAATTTATTATATTTTTATTATTTTTAAACTAAAATGTTTTTTCGAATAATAGTTTAATTTAAATACGAAAAAATATAACGGTTTTACGTTAAATTATTTTGCAGTATAGTTCGATTTTTATTTTTTAAAAATAAAATAAATATCAAAATTATTAAACGTTTAAAAAAGCTTAAAAACCAACGTTTAAATAACCGCTAATTTACTTTTATTAATATCGATAATAAACTATATCGAACTTGTTTTTAATTTCTAAATAAATTAAAACAATATATTTGATTTAATATTTTATGTTTTCGGCTCGAAATCTTAAATAATTAAAATAACACACTCGATTTAATGTTTTATGTTTTCGGCTCGAAATCTTAAACAATTAAAGCAACATACTCGACGTAATATTCTACGTTTTTTAGCTTAAAATCTTAAATAACTAAAATAATATACTTATTTAATATTCCACGTTTTCTAGCTTAAAATCCTAAATAATTAAAATAATACACTTAACGTAATATTTTACGTTTTTTTGGCTTAAAATCCTAAATAATTAAAACAATACACTTGTTTAATGTTCTATATTTTTAGCTCGAAATACTAAATAACTAAAATAACACACTTATTTAATGTTTTACGTTTTTTGGCTCAAAATCCTAAATAATTAAAACAACATATTCGACGTAATATTCCACGTTTTTTAGCTCGAAATCCTAAATAATTAAAACAATACACTTACTTAATGTTCTACGTTTTCTGGCTCGAAATCCTAAACAACTAGAACAACAAAAATCCTAAACAGTTAAAACAATACACTCGATTAATGTTCTATGTTTTCGGCTCGAAATACTAAACAACTAAAACAACATACTCGATTTAATATTCTATATTTTCTAGCTTAAGAAATATCGGACTATTTATTATTTTAATCGACAGCAAACGTCGAAACAATAAAATTAAAAAAGTCTTCTTTAATTCGGATAATAAAAATAACATTTTACGTATAGTTAAAAAAAACGCTTTTTACGTAATCAAAGCCAAAAAATATTATTAAAAACGTATAATAAAATCTAAAACTAACTTTAAGCTTTATATTTAATACCTGATTTTTATTATAACGCTTTTATTAAAATAATAAATTAAGAAAGTCTTTTTTAATTTAAACGATAAAAATAATATTTTATATATAGTTATAAAAACGGTTTTTATATAACTAAAGCTAAAAAACGTTATTAAACCTTTATGACAAAATCCGGAGCTAATTTTAAGCCTTATATTTAACGCTTAATTTTTACTATAACGCCTTTATTAAAACAATAAATTAAAAAATTTTCTTTAATTCAAATAATAAAAATAACATTATACGTATAATTATAAAAACGTTTTTTATATAACCGACGCTAAAAAAACGTTATTAAACCTTTATAACAAAATTTAAAGTTAATTTTAAACGCTATATTTTACGCCCGGTTTTTATTATAACGCTTTTTATTAAATTAGCCGATATTTTATCCCGTAAAATAAAAAACTCTAAATATTAAAATAGTTATAAATTATAAAAAAAGCACGCCGGCTTATAATTAACCCGGTTATTTTTTCGTTATTTTTTTTATTACCGTAATTTTATTACTTAATAGTAAAAATAACGTTTTTTGAATTCTAGTTTATTTTTAGCGTTTTTATTGCTTTTTAAGCTTTTTACGCAATTAAAGCCAAAAAATGTTATTAAAAACGCATAATAAAATCTAAAACTAATTTTAAACGCTATATTTTACGCCTAGTTTTTATTATAACGCTTTTTATCGAACTAACCGATATTTTATTTTATAAAATAAAAAGCTTTAAATAATAAACTAGTTATAAGTTATAAAAGAAACACGCTAACTTATAATTAATCTAGTTATTTTTCCGTTACTTTTTTTATTACTATAATTTTATTACTTAAAAACAAAAATAACGTTTTTAAAGTTTTAGTTTATCCTTAATATCTTTTTCGTTTTTTTAAGCTTTTTTTATAGTAAAGCATACTATAGAAATAATAGTAACCGGTTTTTAAAAAAGCGTAAAAAATTTAAAACATTTACTCGTACCGATTTTAACAAAAAAAATTAAATAAATATACTACGTACGAAAGCGAAAAAGTTTTTACAACATCGACCTTATTATTTTCGCCTACGTCGTCGTTTTTAAAAAACGCAGCTTATATAATTTTACGGCATAGTCTCTTTTTATAAATTTTATATAGCGTTAAACCGCTAAAGCTATTACTTTTTAAATATTCTGTTTTAAAAAGCTCGGTTAATATTAATACTTCCTATAACATTTTATTAACAAGCTTTATTATTGCCGTCGTAATTAATTTAATTATAAAACGCTATAACGTTTTTATAAACAACTAAATTAATAATAAAATAAACAATAAATATAATTATTAAATTATTTACGGTATTAAATATATTATAAATAATAAATATTAACGTTATTAAAATTATTATTATATTATAATATAATATATACGTATATAAAACATTATTTTATATAAATATAAACTATTCATTTAATTATAAATTATATTTAGTATTATTATTTTTAAAATAACTTTATATATTATTAATATACGTTTTAATTTTTATAATTAATTCGTATAAAAAACGTTCGAATTTTATTTTATTATAAAACCTAAACCTTATTTATATAATATATTTTTATATATATTTTTAACTCGTTAAAATAAGTTTCGATAAAGTTATAATCGAATAAATATAATAGTAAAAACTATATTTTAATACTATATTTTATTTTAAAATTATATATTTTAGCGAAATAATAAAATAACGTATTATTTATAACTAAAATAAAATTAACTTTTAAAAATAAGTTTATATATAATATAATTTATATTTGAAATTAAGTTTTAAAGCTTTTTACGTTAGTTAATTTTATATAAACTGCTAATAAATTTAGTAATAGCTTATTAATCGTAAAAATTAATAAAATATTAAACCTAATATTTTTTTTTTAATATTTTTAAAACTATTAATATATAGTTTTTAAATATTTAATTTTGTCGTTACTATTTATTACGTTTATTAACGCTAAATTTATTAATAAATATAAAATAGTTAGCAAAAAAAATATATATTTAATAAAAATAATATAACCGGAAACGTTTATTTCATTATTACGTTATTATTATTTTTTTTTTATCTAATTTATAGTTTTTAATTATTTTAAAATAATCAAAAAACATATACTAACTTTAAAAGTTTTATAAATATATTACTGTATCTCGTTAAAATAAACGTTAATTTTAGCGTTAAAATAATTAAAAACGTATTTTAATATATATAACGTAATTTTTATAACGTTATATACGTTTTCGTTAAACCGAAACCAATTTTAAATACTATTAAATTAATATCGTTACTTATATTGTTATATCGTACGTTTTATATAACCGGCTACGTTTATTATTATTTTTAAGCTTTTTTTTTTTTTAAATTATGTTAAAAATCGTTTAACATATATAAAAATCGATTTTTTTGCTTATACGTTAACACTTAACCATAGTAATAACATCATAAATATATAAAATATAATATAAGTTATAATTTTAAACTTAAAAATAATAAAAAATAATGGCTTTTGAAAATAAAAGGGGTGAACTCGGGAAATTAGATGGTATCCACACGACGTTTCGAATGCAAGGCAGTGTACATCGAACTCCGAGCTCCGAACTCCCGACTCAGACGGCTTCCAGTGCTTTAATACATCTAGTTTCCTGATGTCGCGTCTTCCCTTCGAAGCAACGTCTGCCATATATGAGGACTCCATATATATGGCCGACCGATCGCACAACATGGCCGCTGGGTTCAACAATGTCGGTGGTTGTACGGTGGGAAACCTCGCCTTCGGGTTCTCTGTAAACTGTGCTGCTAGCAGCACCACGTCCGACTTCCCATCGACATTCTATCGGTTCATATACTGGCTGTGGCTGACCACCACGGCTATATTTGTACCTCTCTGTGTGTGCCGCATTCTCCACCTCTCCCGTCGTCCGGCTGCTCCCAAGTCGACATCGCGCGGCCCGGCCGTCTTGGCCGTTGCTAAGTTACTTGGAGTGTTATCTTTGGTCGCCTTGCGTCTTGCTCTTCTCGTCACTGTCGTTCGTCACCCGGACCTGGGCACCGCGCTATCACTAGCTTCGACTGTCCTCAACTTCAGCGTATCTATCCTACTTGTCGTCGTGTCACCCCTTGAGCATTTCAGGGCAGCCCGCGCTTCTATCACCATTTGTTCGTACCTTTTTCTCACCTTCGTATACGATCTCACCCGCCTCCCAGGCCTTTGGGCCTCACCTTTCGTCGCCGACGTTAGCTCAAATGCCGTTTATGGCCATGAACTCTTCGCTCGTTTGTTTACTGCCGCCGTCGTTCTCGAGTTCATTGCTCTGGTCCTCGAGAGCTGGTCGCGGCAGTCATGGATCGCCTGGAATGCCGCAGATCACAGCCCTGAGGAGGCAAGCAGCGTCTTCAGTCTTGGGCTGTACTCGTGGTTAATCCCCATGTTATGGAAGGGATATCATGCACCATTGGCTATGAAAGATCTCTATCCATTGGATCGTACGCTTTCTATTGCAGCACTGACCCAGCAGCAGCAACACACGGCCATACCCGCTTCGGTGCAGAAGTCATCAGGAATCTCAGCCTGGCAGCTGACAGCATGGGTAGCCAAACTGTGTCCCTGGGCACTGATACTTCCCATCTTCCCTAGATTACTCCTTCTGGCCTTCACACTCTCCCAGCCTCTTTTCTTGCAGCGCCTGTTGGATTTCTTAGCTTCGGATGAGACGGACTCAAATACCTCATCTACAATGGTGGCCGCGGTGGTATTCATCTATTCTGGCATTGCTGTCTCTAACGCCTTCTATTGGTATTACCAGGAGCGCTTCCAGTCGCGTGTGCGCGCACTGCTCATCCACGCCGTCTACAACAAAGCAACCACCGCTCCCCATGTCGGTGCTGGAGACGACGCAGCTATCACCCTGATGGGTACCGATGTCGAACGGGTATACTCGGGGACACGCCAGTTCCATGAATTCTGGGCCAGCATCGTCCAGATTGCCATTGCATCATGGTTGCTATATGAACAATTAGGCCTTGCCTTCCTTGCGCCGCTTATAGTCGTATTACTCGGGTTTGGCAACTCCTTCTACTTGTCCAAACGCGCTGTCACGTACCAAGCTGCGTGGATGACAAGCGTGCAAAGTCGAATCAGTGTCACATCGTCATTTCTGTCTACTATGAAAGATCTGCGATTCTCAGGCATGGCTCGTCCGGCAGCCGCTCTTGTACAGCGCGAGCGTCAAGATGAGATTTGTGTTGGTGAGCGAGCGCGCATGTTGACCGCCACGAGCGCGAGCCTTAGTCTGCTTCCAGCGGCTATAGCTCCGCCTCTAGCGTTCGCTTTTGGGCCACGCGTACTTGATGAGGCGAGCGCTTATACGTCCTTGTCGCTCCTGGCACTGCTTACAGTACCGCTGATGACGGTACTACAGACCGTCCCCATCCTTGCCGCTTCTGTGGCATGCCTTAGGAGAATCAAGCTTTTCCTGATAAGAGACCAGATAAAAGACCCCCGGATATTCGAGCGAGCGCCAGGAACGAACAAAGATCTGGAAAAATATGTTGTGGACGACAACGACAATGACTTTGTATCAGTACAAGACGGTGCATTCTCGTGGACAGCCGATCGCCCCATCCTCCATCAAATTAATCTTAGCTTACCCAAGTCATCCATCACGTTCGTTGTTGGGCCTGTGGGCGTGGGAAAGTCGACACTCTGTCGGGCGCTCCTTGGCGAGGTGCCTTGGATGCAAGGTCGCGTAGCGTTGAAGTCGGACAAGATCGGTTATTGTGATCAGGAGCCATTTCTGCTTAATGTGTCTGTAAAGGATAACATAGTCGGAGTCTCACCTTTCAACCCGGTTCGCTACTCAGAAGCTATCCGAGCTGCAATGCTGGTTAAGGACCTCAATTGCCTTCCTGACAAGGATACCACAGTCATTGGCACCAAGGGATTATCACTCAGTGGCGGCCAACGACAACGCATCTCGTTAGCACGTGCACTCTATCTTGATGCTGATATTCTGATTTTCGATGACATATTCAGTGGACTAGATGCACTTACGCAAGAACAAGTCTGCACGAATGTTTTTGGCCCAAATGGACTTCTCCGGACCCGTGGAACGACAGTCATTCTTTGCACGCATTCGACGCGCTTCTTGGCCATGGCCAGTAGTGTTGTCGCCATATCCCCGGACGGCACCATCGTAGAGCATGCCGCCTCCGTAACACGAGGCGGGAGTAGGGGCTTTGACAAAGAGCCTCGCACCGAGGCTGATCTAGAAATCCTCGTCGAAGCGGATGGTCTGGACCTTGAGGGTGATATTTCGGACACGTCACTGATCGCAGCCAGTGACCAGGAAAAGGTCCCTCCCCAACAAGCTCCGCGTTTGCAAGCGGTCGTACTACCAGGAGTTGATCTTGATGTATACCGGCATTGGCTCTCCACAATCGGTGTTTTCCTGCCTATTGCGTACTTAATTTTTGTAATCGGCGTTGGATTCTTTGAAAACTTTCCCACGGTCTGGGTAAAACTATGGTCTGAGGACTCGACTAGCATCTCGCCTCAGCACTCATTCGGCTACTGGATAGGTATCTATGCTTTCCTGGGCGCGGGAATAGTTCTTTGCGTATTTCCTGCTGGGCTCGTTCTTCTGCGCTATGGTGTGCGCCTGTCTGGGACAGAACTGCACCATGCTGCTGTCACCACCATTATGGACAGCAGCCTGCGCTTCCTTACCTCGACAGACACCGGTAAGGTCTTGAACCTTTTTAGTCAAGACATGAACATCTTGGACACGCAGTTACCACGCATGATGAACAACATGTCCTTCTCCATCAGTGGCGCTATTGGTGAAGCCGTTGTGATTGCCCTGGCCTCCGGGTGGCTGGCTCTGAGCTACCCGTTCTTCCTCGGGCTTCTTTGGTGTGTACAGCGCGTCTACTTGCCGACCTCAAAACGGTTGCGTCTCCTGGACTTAGAGGCAAAGGCACCGCTCTAGTATGTCCATGTCCGGTTTTTGAAGCTTCTAATCTCAGATATAGCTAATTTATAACCCTTAAATAGTACGAACTTCCTTGACACCGTTGCGGGCTTACCGACGATTCGTGCCTTTGGCTGGATTTCCAATTATCAGACCAAGAACGATGCTCTCCTGGATGATTCGCAGCGACCCTCGTACCTCCTAGCTATGGCACAGCAGTGGCTAATGCTTACAATGAATGTGATTGTGGCACTCATAGCTGTTATACTTGTCGCACTAGCCACGCAGCTGGGCTCCAACGCCGGCAGTGTCGGCGCTGGACTTGTCACACTCATTGCGCTAGGTTCAACACTCACGACCATTGTCGTCGCCTATACGGGGCTCGAGACTTCACTCGGAGCTATCACCCGTCTAAAGAAATTCGGAGAAGAAACGGAACTTGAGAGTAAAGCCGAGCTCAGCGAAACTCCACTTAGCACATGGCCATCAGGAGGCCGGGTCGAAATCCGAGACGTCTATGCGAGCTACGATGGGACCAATCACGTCCTGAAGGGGTTGAACTTGACCATTGAGCCTGGTGAGAAAATCGCCCTATGCGGAAGGACAGGGAGGTATGTGCTTCATTATTTTACGCCTCAGCTTTCACTGTACCCTGTGCTGACGTGATATTGATTAAAGCGGAAAGTCATCGGTTCTCGCCCTACTCACACGACTTATTGATCCCATGCCTGGAACTGAGGTAGAGACGTCTCCAATAATTGTCGATGGCCTACCTCTCAATACAATCAACCACGCTATACTTAGGGAGCGCATCATTTCTGCTTCCCAACAGTCCGTGTTCCTACCAAGCGGCACTTCCTTTCGCACTAATCTCGACCCATGGAGGAAAGCGTCCGAGGTAGAATGTATGGCAGTTTTAGCCGACGTGGACCTAGCCATCATCGTCTCGACCAAAGGCGGATTGGACGCGTCCGTGAGCGAGGCCAACCTGAGCACGGGCCAAAAACAGCTCTTCAATCTCGCCCGCGTGGTACTGCGGCGTCGCGTGAAACTGCGGGAGACGGACGGCTCGGACGGCGGTCTTCTCATACTGGACGAGATCACGTCCAGCACGGACGCCGACACTACACAGCGGGTAAAGAAGCTGCTCAAGGACGAGTTCGGCGCATACACGGTGATCATGGTGACCCACCATCGTGAGATGGCCATGACCTGTGACCGTGTTTTCGTGCTGGACGCAGGCGCGATAGGCGAGGAGGGCAAACCCGCGGAGCTGGAGGCAAGGGAAGATAGCTGGTTCAGGAGACTTTTTGGCCCATGATTGGGAAGGGATATGTCGTGGGAGATTGGGCCTACACACTTCACTTCAAAAGTCTTGCACAATGCTAGCAGGGATCTCAATGCCATACCACCTTTTTTTCAAGTTCAATCATGATTGTGCTTGTATTTCTCATGTGATTTTCTACTTATCGCCGACAAATCATCTCGCGACAAACAGCTCTGTGACACTGTCGAAGAAGTCCTCGTGTGGAAGCATCGCCGCGAGTCTTCCATAAAACCCATATGCCATGGCTTGCAACCTCTGGATCTCCGTTCTGGAGGGTGAGGTGGCAGAGCTTGTCGTGCCTTTGCCGTTCTTTGCATATTCGATAGTAAGTGTGCAGAGAGCTAGACTGGGGACGTGTAATAACGTGCTGTTTTTTTTCCCGTTACGCGGTTAGCCACGCCGTCTGGTATGTGGGAGCAGAAAGTCGGGATACAGATATCAAAGAAACATAATAGCCAAAACCCACCGATTATTTGTGATATTCATGATTTGGTGCGTCAATTGCAGGATCTTTTTACTGGATTCGTGAACAATCATGGCTGGTGTCTGGGTACCCGTATTTAACGACATGGCTAAACAAGGGAGGCGCAGCAATGGTGAGAAGGGTCGCTTGTTAAGGAGGCCGAGGACGGCCAATACGGCTTCGTAGTACACGTATGCAAGGCTGATAGTGTAGTGGTGCTGCGATAATCGGCAGGCAGGAGGCTTGGGGAGTGACGGGGCTTGGTTTTCGGCTGGGAGAGAGGCATAGAAAGTCTGGAGATCTGTGAGCAACTTCTGAATCGTCTGCTCGTGGATATCGATTGGTGTCGCCATTGCGTTTCCTTGTAGATCGTCCAGGGAATCTCGGTCCATCGTGGAAAGACCAGAACTGATGCGGTTGCAAATTCTGGCATACCTACACCATATCGAAAGCCAATCGTGGTCGTATGGGTCCAGTGCCTGCCCGTAATGGTTCTCAGAGGCAAAATGAGGAAGGTTGTACTCGATGCCAGCAGCAGCTTTGAATGATCAGTAAGCTGCAGCTGTTCATTCTAAGTCTCAATGTGGGCAATCACATTTGGTGACTTACAGAAAAGGTTCGCCATCGCATTGCGTAAATTTTATCCAAAGAAAAAAGCACCCAGCAGGCCCTTTTTACTTGGGTCATGGTTCCCCCCGACCATTGAATACAAGCAAGACCAGCTTCGAGATGCAGATTCAAAGACTGGACCAGTGAGACCGTCTGGGCTAGGACAGCTGAGCATTGCGGAAGCCCGATTTTGAAGGTATATTGTGACTGTTCAGGCATAAGTGTCCATACAGTAAACTTACAACACATCAGGGGAACCAGGTGAGCAAGAAGCTCGAGGAAGAATATACCATGCAGACGAGAGCCTAGCAAAAGGATTGTCAGAGGCCACTCTTCCTCAGTCGGTCATTTAACTATCAACGAAACATACCAGAAACTTGGGTATTGAGAGGGGCTCGGAGAGGACAGTGTGATATATGTCTATCACGTGCGTGCTCATGGCATACGCCAAGGTAGGATCCTCATTTGCGTTTGCGGCGGCCCCCCAAGCTACCAGAATGCTAAGAAGCAACGTGTCAATCAGATCAAACTCGCTCTCTTCGCCGGCCGTAAGATCGGATTGGTACTTTTCTACGAGGTGACGGATGTCAGACTTGTGCAGGAAGAGGGTCACACTAGAAAGTTTCCCATGAATCGTATTAGCTATATCTGCCGCGAGGGAGACCATTCCGAGATTATAAGGTGACCTCAACTCACCCCCAAAGGTCATCAAGGCATACTAATGAACAGAGACGTGAGCAATGTTGGCTTTAGATGGACTGGGAGCGATAAGAGTCTTCAAACATACAGCCGACCATTTGTGTCATGAGGTCTGCGGACACATCAGCAATACTATTGGGTACATCTTGACCGGATGCATTCGCAGTGCAATCAGTCCAAGATAGGGGTAATCCAAGTAGATAGTCTCTGGAGAGTAGTTTGGTGACTATACGTTGCACGGTGCTCAATGTGGAATCACCAACGTGGCTCTCAACATTTCGCGAGGCCATACCTGGCATCGCCATATACGGGTTGTATGACGACAGGATATCGAGTTTTGGCGTGGAGAGTAAGGAGCTGCGACGTCTTTGATGTCTCGCCTCGATGGGAGATAGAGGGGTGGTTAATCTTCGCCGAATCGGTTTCCTCGGATATCCTGTTTCAGATGCCAATGTGGAGCTTTGTTGTGGTGGTAGGTCAAAGGTGTAACTAGGCGAAACAGTTGTTGCGTTGTTGTTCAACTCGGTGAGGCCTTGGTCCAGTGTCGGCCGTTTGGAAGAGAGACTACCTAACAGGTGTTCGTGGTAAGCCGGCCCTTTGGGCTTCCCGAATTCAGGTCCAAAGCGACTATGTACTACCTATAGTTGGCTGTTGTGTCAACCACTCCAGATCATCGTTGTCATAGGGTAGTGATGTTGGAGGATCTTGTGCCGAAGTGTCGAGCAAGACGTGTCTCGGGGACCACTCTAAGACGAGGTCCATCGTATCCAGTTCCTCTTGGAGTTCCATGGGTCCAGGATCGGAGGGCCACATTCCTTCCCAACTCCTACCAGGCCCGTGCGTGGATTCAAGATGTAGATGTTGATTCTCAAGCTGTTTCCCCCATTGAGTGCACAAGTCAGGATTAGAGGTGAAGGCAGATCTCTGTATGTTGCCATCGTCGGTCCTCTGGTTTGTTGTTTTACGAGGGAGACGTTGGTACAAGCAGCTGGCTTGGTGTTTCTGCCATTTTGGTCATTTAGTATCCAGGGTATCAGCAAGGACTATACTATACAGAGTGGCTTCAGCGAACCTCACAAAATGAACACGGTCTTCGACCATTACCTTTGGAGAGCAGAGCTGTCAATAGGAGCTCGAGCACGCCGTCTTCTCGAGAGATTCAACTTACAACGGACTTTCTTTTCGCGACACAGATTGCAGGCTCCGCGACGGCGAGTAATCTGTTGCCGGCAATTATCCTCAGTCTCATTGCTATTCATCGTCAGCTAGGCGTAGAACGTGCAAGACGGGCTTCCTCATGTCCTCGTGAAGCTAAGCATCAAGCCAAGCTTACTTAGTTGGTGCCAAGTGCTGTATAAATCTCTATTCACAAAGGGGGTTCTCCGGTCCGTCCCGTGCCCGCAAGCTCTCAATTTGATCCGCCCTTCCATCCTCTTTCTCTGTCCTTTATCGCGTATTCTGTAATGTACGGCCGGCGGCCGCACCTGGGCAATCCCCCCCACCATGCATCTCAACAACCACGGAACCACGCTCACTTCGGAAACTGCCGGAAGTCCACAAAAGTTTCTTCATCGCGTGCTGAAGTCCAATAGCACAAGACTTCCTTCAGGATCTCTTTGGCGATGAGTAGGACTATGCGTCCTCACCCCACAATCTTTACAAGCGATCTAGTCTCAGACCCTTGCCATATGCTGGAGAGAGGCGCGCAAAAAGGCGGTAAGTAGATCGTGCCGCAGACGTGCAGCTTAAGACCGAAAGAAAGTGTAGGTGCTATCTATTTGGTAGTCTAGACCTTACTTAAAGGGGCCTTATATACCTATCGTCCTGCATTGCGCTATATTTCAGGCCGAATCCCTACCCAATATTTACGAATATTTTGTCGAGAACTAGGTGCATTCCCAGCGATGCCTACTAAAAGGCCAATTTTTATATTTTAGAAACTACGTATTATCAACGCCGTTTTCACGTTTTAGAACAACCTCCCCATTAGATAATCTACCCTCTAGTACGGTCCTTCTCACTGAACGTAACCCTACGATAGCCGGACTTTCTAAGTGGCGTCAATTGGCAATCCTTTCGACCCATTAAAACCGTCACACTATCAATCATTTCACGAAAGGAGTAAATTTATAGACACCATCCAGTCGAAAGCAGTATTAATCTTTGAGGTCTCGCTGTTTTATACCTCTCCTTACCTTATCTTCACTTGGTCTCTGAGTCGTCGGCGACTTGGCGTTTGTGTTCTGCTCTATCGGGTACAGCACATCTGCTGTTACCGGGAGACAATCACAGATATCGGGCAATAATATGCGTCTCTCTGCCTCCTAGAGGTGTGCTAGCGTAGACAGAGCTATGATCTGTCAAAGACATACGTTTTGTGTGAGAGGATGGCACCTCAAGTAACCGAAAGCTCGAGCTTGCTACTCCTAGGTCTGCGCATGATCGTGTATAAAAGGACCTCCTCAATCCTCCAGAGCTTATGTCCTTTCTATCACGTACAATATAAAGCAACAAAGCACACCCCACTCTGGCGTACAGCTCACTACTACTCATCTCGGTTCCAACAACACGATCTTCGCTTATCAGAATGCCCGCAACAGTCCGCAGCATTTTGTCTCCTCTGCAGAAGAACCCAGCTTGCCCAGCACTTGGCAACATTCTTAGCCTCGCGAGAGGCCAACTGGTATAGAAATATGACACTGGAACCCGCTGCGTCGACACCAACAACCCCAATCAAGTCGCAAATGCTCTGGCAACACTGCCAGGTTACAGGGCACGGCTCGCCACGCTCGGGACACTGCCTGAAAATTACCACGAGACACTTCGTTCTCAATTCAGCGCCGGTGGTCGAAACTTCCCTTGCACGCTTGATATCTGGGCCAACGGCGTCACCCCGCCTAGGGGCGCCTTTGTTGGGTTCCCTGCGACTGCTTTGGACCCCGCTTTAGCTGCGTTTGGTGATCTCATCCCGGTTGGTGAGTATCTTCGGCTTTGCCTTCAAACTGGCCCGTCCAGCAACTCAAGCTGACCATGCGTTCGCGAACAGATTATAACACTAAACCTGTCATGGGGACTGTGTCGACCACCGTAACTCCGAACGGATTCCAGCTTGTCAAAATCAATCTCCCTGAGATACGGAGATGACCGTGGATTTTTTTATTTTCGTTAATTAATTTATTTATTTGCTTTGGTTTATTTTCCCCGCGGGTTTCCTCCGTTGTAGTGTAACTGGGAGCTCAGTGTTGTATAGTTCCACCTACATTTGGTTGTCTAAGGTGAAATGGTCTTCCTTATGCTGTAGCAGCAGCACTCAAGCAATGTTCTTGAGATACCGGTGTGACTCTTCATTTCGACTGTTACGCAACGGGAGTGATGATGCACAAACCAGAGGGCGCACAGGCCAGGATACGGTGTATATAACCGCATTTCCCAACCCCTATTTAGATACTTACTTCTTCTCTCTTCGTACAACGACAATAGTCATTACTGCACCCTAGGGTGACTTCGTTGTAAACGTGAATTTGGCAGTACCATTGGCATCTCACTCTGAGTACCCCCCACTTTACTTGCTACAAGCTTAGCTCAGGACATTGCAATGACAATGATTGCATCCCTGAAAGTGGCCTCAAGTCCCCAAATGAAATGATGTGCCAACATAGCACGGCATGTATTGACATCCCTCGTTTAGTTTTTAGAAATTTGCGTGTTGCAATATCATGTTTTTTCACGTTTCATGATGTCACACCACCTACGAATGGCTGGTTGACGGCGGGTGACGGCGGCTGCTCGGATAGACATCGTCTTTTCGCAGCAGAAGCTTTGTCTGACTCTTTGTGGTACTAGTCGAGATTAAAATAGAGCTAAGACAGCGAGCGTGTCTGGAACATACGGATTGTCCGTAAGCAGTGTTTCGAAAACAACCATACTGTTTACCCGGTGTGCATAGATACTTAAACCCGAGACATCCCGACCATTCTCCCATCTTTCATCCCCCGACACCATATTCACTATCTGGACGACATACACGGAGCCTCTAATACAGATATCAAGATGGCGAGTTTCCGAGAACTTGCTAAGAACGTCATGGCTCTATTGCCTGCTCAAGACAAAGAGTTTGTCTTCCCCGAGGAAAAATTCCGCTTCTACCCAATCACTGACAAAGGCCACCTCACCGCCGTAGTCCTTTCTCCCTTGGGAAGGGTTAAAACGTGGCACGATGAGAACTCTGAGATCTTCAATGTCCCTGGTAGGCTCAACATTGTGCAATGTAAAGATATTTGCTGCCGACAGGGTACAACAAAGACACAGGCCATCGCCCATGTTGAGGAACAGATCTTGACGACCATTGACCATCGCGCAAGACATATTTGGTCGACTCTGTATCCAGATTTCAAAGCCGCGCTCCCGACCCAAATTCATCAGTGCGGGATAGTTCTGAGACATCAAACCAGAGAGCGCGCCGTTCTGAACTCAATTGCTAAGCAAGTTACGCCTAACCATATTAGATTAGTTCTACAACATCCCCAATGCCTTGTCATTGTTGTTAAGCTCGTACTGGATGGCGAACATTCTGACCCCCTTAACCCACCTCGGCCGCCACGATCTTCCCCAATCTTCCAACGTCGACATCCCCTCAGACACAGAAACTCACACGATCGTTAGATAACACACCCCTTTGATATACCCCACACTCTTTTCGTCCCTTAAACTTTCTCTCTAACATATTTGGCATGACGTGATTCGTCCTGAGCAGGACGTTAAACTACTCCGTGACAATGATGATCGTAAATAATACGACCGAAGGTCACATCTTCATGATAATCGCATCGCCACAAACATCGGGCTTTCTACAATCGGCCGATGTTTGTTCAATAAGGCATAAGTACGACGAAGGAGCTGCGTCAACCTGGCCTAGCAAGTTCGAGAATTTGCGGACTACAAAACCTCAAAGACAATCGAAATTTGTAGTCCAGATTAGGCGGTTAAACAGGTTCTAAGTGACGATTTGACCGCGGGCTAACGATCTTGTCATGATCGGACGATTTGATCGTGAGCATTGCGATCTGGTTACATTATGGCGTTTTGATGGTTGCTGACACGGTCTTGTCACTCAACCCCCAGATTCTTGCTTTTTTCGGACATGAACCTCCACTTCCCGGCCGCACTCGATACAAGGGAAAAAGTCTCACTTTGCTCCGGGCTGAATATGTGGGAGAACTGTTGCCACTATGGCCGTACTTGGGTTGCTATTCCAATTTCCAGGGTGGCAAGAGACGGCGAGCTTCGTCTGGCATCGGTCGTCATAAGGACGATGCAGTGAATCTCCCACGGTATTTCACCAGGTCGTTGAAGAGAGTACTCGTGCGGACATTTCCCACTCGGACATCGAAGTATTTGTGGGAGTCAGTTTGTGTCCACGAAGTATCTGAGTCTCTCCAAGTTGTCTCGGAAGAGCTCTCGGCATCATGGTCATACGGACTGCTATCAGCGAGGTGGATCGTATGTTTTCATTTCTTCATTCCAATTTCTTTTACTCTCTACCCTCTGCATCGGGCCGTACTGCTAGCAGTCTTGGTCCTTTGAAGATGGAAAGCGACGAAGATGTGCCTGTTTTCGAAAGGGTGGAGCTAATATATCGAGGCCCTTGTCGAGACAGCCTGGAGTACAAATCGGACTGACGGTATTGGTGAGATTGAATTTGTTGATTCTTCTTTCTTCTCCTGGTCATCTGTTTCGGGATCGACTACGGTAGGTCTGTTGGATTCCTCTTTCTTAACAAACGTATCAGAATCTCGAATATGCTACATTATTTGGTAATACTCTAAGAGGTCTGCGGTCTGGGCAACGGAAATCCGGTTTCAGGTTTGTTTCAAGCGAGGAAATTTCTTTGTCTCTCATATCTTTCACATGCGGTAAAATCGTCGGAAAGGTACAGGTCATGAGGGAAGATGGTTTCTTTGTTTATATCCTTTGCCAAACTCTCCTTTCGGGATACGCTCAAATTGCGGTGAAGTTGGGTTTAAGCGGAGAGCACTATTCCGCATGCAAGTCCCGTTGACATAGTTGCTCAGCGAAGCCCCGTCGGATTTCCTCTTTTCCTAACTCTCTCCGGGTTTAGCTACAATGCCTGGGTCATAAACTACTTATGAAGGCAGACATTCCTTATACCCACTTCGGGTAGAGGTCTCTTTCAGATATTCCAGTTGTTGCTCTCTAGCCTCGACCACAACCAGTCGCAGTCGCCTAAGACGCTTGTTGATTATACTATCAGAGGAAGCTGTTGATGGAGCAAGATGACTGTTTCTTTGAAAGATTCTTTTCCGGGCTCGGTCGCTATATTTCTTTTTCCGTTGAGATTCCTATTCGGGGGTGATAGGCTACGCGGACTCATGGTAAGGGTTATGGATTTCCCTTTCGTCACACTCCCCTTCGACATGCTCGTTTTGGAAGACAGGCTGAGTTCTTCCATGTCCCACCTTGTCTAACTTTGTTGCAATCATTCCATTTAATACTTTCTTTGTATTCCTCATATATCTCGAGGCCCGTTAACGGACTATCGTGCCGAGCTGCAACGATTAACTGTCATTCCCGAGTGACGGGAGCCAAGATCGCTGTGTTTAGCGGTTATAATGGTGGAAACCTCAACGCTTGACACTTGACACATTTACTAGTTTATAGAATCTTACTAATGTATAGTACTTGACTGTTCTGCCACCTTATGTGCACTATAAGTTTCTCAGGTTGGTTCATCACTGTTGCATCGACTGACCCATAGAGTAATTCCCGCCAGATTGATTGATCACTAAGTTAACAGTGAGAATCGTGGAAGTATTACTATCATTAAATACATGTTCGCTATTGCCTCTGAGAGTTATTACTCCCTCAATATTTACTGATGATCTGTCCCAAGACTGTCTCTGTGGACTGCTCGCATGCAATGCCATCATCGCCCGCGCTCGAAGAGTTGTCAGTGTCTCGGCTATTACCAATGCGAACATGCTCTTCGCGGCTGCCACCCAAACCAAGTTCCAGATAGTGAGCTGTTCTAATCCCTAGCGTATTGTAAACGCCACTTCGTTTGCGCGACGTAGAGCTGACATCTTACAATGCTTTGAGAAGCCGACGACCTTTGCCAATCTTCGCTCACCACTTTTAGCGCCTTCTGTCCCAATGATGCGTTCGCTGATGTCGCTCGGGTAATCATCGCTTGACCTTGGCTGCATCGCACTGTCACAGCAACCACCTAAATTTCCACGACAACCACCCCGCAATCGCAACACACTTATCAGCACAATAACGCGGTCGCTCATCACCTGTAGTGGGTACAGCTAAGTGGGTAGTTAAACGGTGCGTTCTAAGCTTGAATGGTGTCATTAGAATACCTGTTCGTATCCGCAGTTTGAAGAAATAGTTCAACTTTTTTGTCCCCATGAATCTCAACCATGTTGAACTTCGAATATGTCAATACAAGGTCAACATGAAGGATATTTCGAGTTATACTAATGCTAGGAAGATGCTTGCAGTACCAAGCGTACGATGAATAACAAGGGCTTCCATTGACTACTTCGCAGTCTAGGATCAGGAGCATTGTCACTCAAGGTTGAGCATACTCCTCATGTTCCCCATGACCTCCCAAACCAGAAATCTTTTTGTCCACATTCACTGTCATGGCGATACGACTAGCCTCTGCATCGATAAGCTCTTGGGGACGCTTTGAAGACTTCGAGATCGTATCACCGACAGGGATAATAGTGGGATGACCGGAGTCACGGTCAAAGTAGGCATCGAGATCCTCGAGTGTTCGGTTGGCGGTCTCGGGGTATAAAAAGTAGACGACGAATATGAATGCAAAGTTGAAGACGGCGAAAATGATGTAGAACCTGTATCCAATGTTTGCAATCCCAGTCGGAGTGAATTGGGTGGCAACGAAACCAAAGAGCCAATTAGTAGATGTAGCTGCTGCAGCTCCAACTGTTCGCATCGCCAGAGAATTGACCTCGGACTGATAGACCCACGGAATCATGCCCCAAGTACAGCCAAAAGCCGCATAGTAGAAGAACAGAAATGAGACCGCAACTGCACCCCACGCATAGGGATTCGTTGGCAGCAATGCTACTGCAATCGCCACAAAGATATAGGCCAAGCACTGCAACACCAATCCAGTGAGCATAAGAGGGCGGCGTCCGGCTCTGTCAATGATCCAGAACGCGAGAGCAGAAGATATTAGGTAGGAAGTCGCGTTGACACCGTTTAGAATTCTAGCAAGGAGCTCGCTAAGGCCAAGGTTTGTCGTCAAAATGATGGCGAAGTAATAGTTGAGCGCATTGATGCCGCTGAACTGCTGCATGAACTGCCCACCGCAACCTAGTAGAAGACGTTTCAGATGATTGGAGCGGTCCTTGCGAGTCAGAACAGTGCGGAATGAAACTTTCGTCTCTTTCTCGATCATGATTGCACCCTTGATCGACTGGTACTGAGTTTGCACGATCGGATCATACTCAGAGAGGCCAGTGCCAGAGTATCGACGAATGGCGTCGAGTCCTTCTTCAGTCCGGTTGTTCATCAAGAGCCATCTAGGGCTCTCGGGCACAAATGCCAAGAACGTCATCATAGCGAAACAAGGAATGGCCTGAAGACTGTTAGTTCATATTCCGTCTAACAACAACTGATATGAAGCTCTTACCTGAAGGGCGAGTGGGAGACGCCATTGCCAACCACCCGAAGCGAAAGATGTACCGAGCGTGATCCATGTCCCAAGACAGTAGAATACCACGTTGTGGAGAACGACAATGACAGAAAGCTTTCCTCGTCTTTCGCTGGCGCACGACTCAGCTTGGAAGATACCGCAGGTAGAGGATAGCATCCCTGTAAGTCAAGCATTGTGAGTTCCTGAACAAGTAGAAAGGGCGACGTAAACATACCATTGCCCACACCATTGACAATTCTTCCTAAGAGCAATTGGGGAAACGAGTAGGCAGTGAATTGTAAGATTGCGCCGATGAGACTGATTACTCCGCCAATCCGCAAGGTATTCTTCCTTCCCAACCGACCTCCAAAAACGGCAGCAATCAGACACCCGACAAGATTACCGAGCTAGCTCGTCCATTAGACGATGTTTCCGCTTGAAAAAAGGAGGTTCAAAAAGCCTGTTGCTTACTGAAAAGGAACTAGCAGTGATGCCCTGAATATCTGCATTCCTAGTTTGTGGAAAGGTCTTGACGAAGTCGGGGCTGATGAGCAGTCCACTGATGACACCCTACCCGAATGAGTCAGTCAGTTCATTCATTGTTCAGCATATAGTTCATTGGCTATGAGACGTACCTGATCGTACCCGTACCAGGCTTGCGCAGCTGAGTTGGCAGCGGTCAGAGTGACCTCGAGAGCGTATCCTTCCAGCATGGTGAGTGAATATGTGGTGCTTCTTGATCCGGACAAAGAAAGTCAAGAGACATAAGCTGCTAGGCACAAGTGACGAAAAATACGTGTTCCTGCCGATCAGCGAGCAGAACCTCTAATATACGACAACCGTTCCATCGGGCCATCAGATGCCACATGGCTCGGTTCACTGTGGGGATGAGCGAGATTCCTCATGCCTGGTCAGCTGTCCAAGCACCAGCACTAGTCAAGGCTGGTAATGGAGGCGTCGAATCTGGGGCCCCAGACCCAGCCGCAGTCTTCTGGGGTAAAGCTGGAGCTGCCACGCGGTGGAGCGATAAAGCGGACTTTACGCCGATGTGCCAAGGTCGCATTCTCGTCCCAGTTCACAGCCCTTAGACCTCGCACTAATGAGTTCGATAGAGGGATTCGAAACAAGTATGATGTCATAAGTCCCATGCCGATGGATTGCAGAAGACTTCTGATCCGCAACTCGGCTTATGACCGGATAATGTTAGGCGGGTTTGGGTTCGACCTGGCAGATGAAACTCTCCGGTGTCCTAATGGCAGAACACGACGCTCACGTGTCATGGGAAACTACGTTTCCGACAACGGTCAGGCAAGGAGCGTCGAATTGCCATTTCATGAGTCATGTTGTTCAGGACCAGCCTCTGCAAGAATCCCCACTCCAAACACTAGCAGATTGGGAATCTCTAATATAACAGAGAATATACGAGGCCGCGCAGTCATAACCCACCGTGGCAGACTTTACGCCTCATGCTCAGTCTGCACAAGCTGGAACTCCAACAAGGGAACCGTAGGTATGGCTATTGGAAAGCCTTTGATCATCGATGCCAATAATTCGCATAGGAGTGGTGACTGCATGAACATCGAAGCAGCTACTATTACTTATATATTACAGGCACGTTTAACACATAGTTAAGTCTTCAACGTCCTTTAACTACTCACTAGTATAAGGGATTGATCGCGCGTTATACTTTCGGATGGTAAAAAGGAAAGTTTTTTTTTTCTTTATGAACTAGTGGGAACATTCTTTTATGCCTTTGTTTTTGGTTAAAAGCTAGCTGGCCGAATTACTTTTACTGTAACTAGATACCGCCGTTTCGAGCCCTTTAGATAGGGTGTTCGGGGATTGAGGATCAATTATTAACATAGGCATTATTATAATAGTCGAAAATTGAGAAACTTGCTTGCTAGGGGTATGTATTTACAATAGTAGGTTCAAGGCGCTCAATAACTCTTACAACAATCGAGACAACATAGCTCATTTTCGACATCGTGGCTGCGAGGCTCCTTACATAGCTTAACATGGATCTTACATAACCTTTCACCCTTCTTAGGTCCATGCGGAGTGCCTTTATCCTGCGTTTGTAGATGCACTTCTTCTGGTTAAGCGACATAAGATATTTCGTCAAGCCTTCATTCTCCATGTCGTCTTCCATCCCGCTCTCAGATACACTCCAATTGCAAAGATATTCCACCCTTTCATCAGAGTGCAAACCCACGTACCGTGCCGTAACTGGCCTGGAAGGACGCTTCCGAATCGCATTGCTTCATTTAGCGCCTGTGATGCTATGCAAAGTTCGGGCACATTTTTTGGATCTATTGACAACCCATTATTGTTGAAATATTATTGTGGAAAAATCTTATTGTCGACGGTGTGCATCTGCTACGCAGATTTAGGGCGCTTCAGACAACAAGCTTGTCGCATAGCTAAATATGAAAGAATAGTTATGCGTCTTGCTCGAGAAGATATTTCGGCATTGGACCCCAATATCAATTCCTGACGGCCACCGAGAACCCCCAGTTGTAGGACTCCAGATCAGTTGACTACCGGTAGACTGACTTGATTTTCAACTTCTCGTCGTACAGCCACCAACACATTCTCAACGTCACGAACTATTATAGCATAGCTATCGATCTGCAGAGTCACCCTCGCGTCGGCGCAGCGCGGAAAGGATACATTTCATTTAAGTGAAGCCTTCAGGGACTAAGTTGACCATGTCAATCGCGTACGCCTCTAAATAGGCTGGATCAAGACGATCTGCCGGTTGCGTTTAGACACATACGGTAGGAGTTCGTATTTATAGACTTTAGTCGAAACATAAGTGAGACAGTTCGCACTGATCTTGCGTTGAAATGCCGTCTCGTCATTGCAATTTCCACTACCCTCTGACATAAAGCGGAAACTGTAGAGCATAGATCATCACTCTGAACTAAAAGTTCCTTTCATTGAGAGTGTATCACTGAATCCCGACCCCGGCATTTAGCGTCCAGCGCTTTAATCGTAACGACGCTGCTTATAACTGTGGAGTTGTTGAAGACACTGCTGGTAATGATCTACGGTGGAAGACCAGTATGTAGGTAAGTTTGGCAAGGTAAGGTCTTGTCCTCTCAATAGCTCACACATGCGGCTAATATCTGTGTTTCTGATTTCGAGCTGATTAGTTATGCAGTGACCGGCGCGTGTTCAGAGACGGACTGATATCTATGATCTAATCGGCACTGATGTGGTGATCCGTACGACTTGGCCAAAACATGCGGTATCATGACTCGAGATGGCTCGATGTGAACCGTGGCTCGGTGCCGCTACAGTGTAGGCCAAATGGAGTGTCATTGGGTCTCGGCGTCCGCCCGAACCAGTCGTGCAGTGACTCCGTCTCGGGAGCCACGGCGAAGTCGCCGTCATTGGTTGCCTGCGGGGTGTCGCTCCCCTTTGTGGCAAGTTGCAGCAGCTAGGAATCATGTGGACCGACCTTTCAATCCTTCGGTCCCAACGCGCGACCATGGAGAAGAGGTCAGGTATGCTGTATTCCGACATTGCCGTCTTCTCTTGTGATCACCACAATACATCGCAAGGCCGCAAGCTTCTGTCAGCTGTCAATAACGTGCCAACTTGCAAGACTGTTTATGCCGAAACTTTTTTACCCTCCCAATGTCGCAAATTTGGGCAGTCCTTATCATTTCATATGGCCAAGCATTTAGGGAGTGCTGGGCTGTATCGTAATTAGTCTTGCGTTCATTTCATGATCTGCATGAAGTACAACTAAGGACCCTAGGCCCCGCGCGTTTATTCGTAAGCTGCAACGTGATCGGAATACTGTGGCTCATTCACTCCATCCCTCTGTTGCGCAGTGTATAGCAGTCATGTATCGATGTTCACATAAGTGAACAGCGAGCCCAATAAAGATTCATGCCCGGATGGTGCAACAGGTGGCGAAAGGCGGCTCACCAGGACAGGAGGGCGGGTGCCAGTCGCCCGATGGCCTGAGTATAATTAGTTGAAGACGATGCTATCGGATGCATATGGAATTAGAAAATAACTCTTGCTATCATCCTCAATAGCCGTCCCACCGTCAGCCAATTTTCGACATGTCTCTGCGCCTAGAAACCAAGGTCAGCATTGTCACAGGATCTTCTTCCGGACTAGGCAGAGCGATTGCGCTTCGCTATGCTCAAGAAGGCGCCGCCGTTGTATGTGCAGACTTGAAGCCGTCTGCTCGTATTCCAGACCTTGAAGACAGCCCAAGTAACACTCATGATTTGATTACCGAGAAAGGAGGCAAAGCTATCTTTGTCGAGACCGATGTTACTTCGGCTAATGATTGGGAAAAGCTCGTCAAGGCTGCTGTGGACACGTACGGCAGACTGGATATGTAAGCAGTCAGATACCAAACCCTGACCGTGTCGGTCTGTTACTGATCAGTCACTCAGTCTAGTCAACAACGCAGGTGTGGGCCTCGAGGCTCTGCGACCCCCTGCGCAGGTTCACAACACTGATGAGGATCTGTGGGACAAGACCATGTTGGTCAATACCAAGTCTGTATTTCTCGGATGTCGTTACTCGATCGCGCAGATGCTAGCTCAGGAGCCTCACTCCTCAGGTGACCGGGGTTGGATTGTGAATATCTCATCCATCATGGCCCTGATTGGAGGCCCAAGCAATCGTAAGCTCATGGCCACGATGTTCTTCTGCGAAGGCCCGCTCACAATATAACAGCATCGTACTGCGCTTCCAAAGGAGCTGTCAGTAGCTTGACAAGACAAGTAGCTCTTGACTATGCGCCACATCGAATTCATGTCAACGCTATCTGCCCTGGCTGTAAGTCCGGCCCCCAGTTACGTTCATAAGTTTAAGTTATTGTACTAACAGTACTTAGACATCCAAACCGCCATTTTCAAAGAGACAACCGCGGGAGAGACGACTTTGGAAGAGTTGCAACACAAGCACCCATTTAACGGACCTGGAAAGCCAGAAGATGTTGCTAGTTTTGCAGTTGTATTGGCCAGCGAGGACGCGAAGTGGGTGACTGGGACTTCAATGGCTATTGACGGGGGTTACACAGCTAGATAAACGTGAGGATAGTATTCTGAGTACCGAAATCTGCAATCTTTCAGAGACAGATCGAACTACTTGAACATAGGTACATGATCTGTGGTGATTCAACCGAAGAGTCTCTTATTAAGACCAATGCGATATTGAAACTCATCGAAGTCCCACGCTTAGCTTGGCACTAAAGTTATTTTACCACGTACTCATTGAAAGCCAGTTCATCATCTGCATGGCTGCTGACAGGGTAACCGTAAGCCGGTAGCATAATACCAGTGAACGAGAAACTACTCAGCCATGCAGTTGGCACGCACGATGTGCTATTATCATGAGTATGGTATGGGCTGCAATACAGCGGATCAAATGATCGCCGTTCACATTATCCTTGATGGCGTGCATTAACGTGACGTGGTAAACTGTATGCGATAAACAAAACAATGATAAAGGCATGGGACCCTTTCTCTTGGCAACTCTCTCGGGGGATAGTCCACCATGTCGGCACCCTGTTGCCCGACGCTGCATATCGACTCTCGCCCGACACGGCATAATCAGCCGATGTGGGCTACTAGGAGCAATTCACAATACCTGTTATTTCTACTCCATCGAAGGAGAGGCATACGCATGAAGTCGATGTCCCACGCGTGTCAGGGGTTAGCGGCTTTCGGTGCTACGACCGCTCTGCGTTGAGCCGAGCACCTGGAGCGGGAAAAGGCCGGCGTGGATCCGGTCGCGATCATGCAATGGAACTTCTGCCATTGGCTCATTTGGATCTCACTGCTCATCGTGTCCCCCAGCTTCCCGACCCCAAATTTCCTGTGCTAGACTATGAGGGGTAGAGAGAGGGGCGAAGGACAATATAGTAGTCGTCAAGCTTGCTTCTCCACACGATCAGAGGTTGTGGCGGGCGTTCCTTGAGTTAGTGGATGGGGTAATGCGGTGCTCCGACGCTGCACAAAGGTGGGATATCACATGGGACAGATAGACGACTGTCAATGGCAACGCAGTCATGATCGCAGCTGTACGAGTTTAAATAGGTATACCGACTCTTTAATATCACCACAAACTGCAAGGACTTACCAACCACCGTTGTATTATTGATCCTTTTGTGTGTGCCTTATTGTTGCTCGACTTTCCGACGGACGGTGTTCTGTGGAATCAAGACCTTGAATAAACCCCAGCTCCGCCATGTCGCCCATCGCAAGCTCTGAGAGTTCTGCGCCTCCGAGGTATGATCATGTCATTGATCTTCCCAAGACGGTCCCAGTCAGCAATTCCTCTGTTAATGCATGGCGAATCGCACAAGATTGGCTTAGCAAGCTGGAGGCTGTTTTCGCCAGCGATGACTTCTCCAGGCTCACAGATCTCTTCAATGAAGACTCATGGTGGCGTGATATTCTGGCGCTGCAATGGGACTTCCGTACCATTCACGGACGGGAAGCAATCCAGAACTTCTTAGTGAAAAATAAGAAGTCAGGTCCTTTATCATCGTTCCGTTTGCATGAAACTGGCAAATTCCAGCCGCAGCTTGAGGTCATCGATGAAAAGACAGGGTTTGCGTGGATTTCGTCTCTTTTTCACTTCGAGTCCAATATTGGAACTGGGTCTGGTGTCCTGCGATTGACTCAAGAACGTCCGGGAGTCTGGAAAGCATTTGCCGTCTACACTGCGCTGCAAGACCTCAAGGGGCATGACGAGCCACTGGGAGCTAAGCGCTCATATGGCACAATTGACTCCATGCCTGGAGGTCTCGCGAAGGGCACGTGGGCTGAGCGTCGGAAGAGACAGCTAGACTTTGCTGAAGAGGGGCCCCAGGTGCTGATCGTTGGAGCAGGTAAGTGATGCAATGCTCTGTTCAAGATACAACATCACCTCTAGAGGCATCGCATAATTGACTTTCGAATCAGGGCAGGCTGGATTGAATGTTGCTGCCCGTCTGCAATCGCTTGGCTTGTCGGCATTGCTCGTTGACAAGAATGACCGGGTCGGTGATAACTGGCGAAATCGGTACAGAGTGAGTAATTGCCTTCAATGATTATTCCAAGAGGGTGAGCTGATGCAAATACAGACCCTTGTTACACATGATCCGGCAGAGTTTACTCATATGGCTTACCTCCCCTTCCCGCAAAATTGGCCGCAGTTTACGCCAAAAGACAAACTGGGTGACTGGTTCGAAGCATACGCCTCGATCATGGAGCTTAATGTGTGGACTAAAACCACGCTCACAAGCTCTACATTTGATGAGACGAAGTCTGTGTGGACTGTGGATCTCGTTCGTGACGGCGAGAAGCGAACTATTACTCCCAGGCACATTATTCTTGCCACGGGCCATGCCGGAGAACCTCGCGTTCCCACGTTCCCAGGCCAGTCGGGCTTCAAGGGTCAGGTATACCATGGCAGCCAGCATGAAGATGCGTCCAAGTACGATGTGAAGGGGAAGAAGGTCATTATCGTCGGGACAGGCAACAGTGGCCACGACATTGCAGAGAATTACTATGAGAATGGTGCAGATGTGACGATGCTGCAACGAAGTAAGCACCCGTTGTACCGGAAACGGAGTGAAGCCCTTCGTGGGGGTTGTCGCTGCGGATCGTGATTGCTAATGTCGCTCTCATAGGTGGAACTTATGTCTTGTCCCTTGACAGGGGCGTTTTCATGCTTCACGAAGGAATGCATGCTGATAATGGGTAAGTGAGCTTATTGCATAGGTTGTCCTCGGTGCACCTTCAGCATGCTGATGACATTGGCTGTGTGCAGGCCGCCGACTGAGGAGTGCGATATTGTTGGAGAAAGCCTACCTTTCCCCGTTCAGTTCGCGCTGAACGTAGAAGGGACCAAGCGCATCTCGGCAGCCGACAAACAGATGCTCGAGGGTCTGGAGCGGGCTGGCTTCAAGCTGGACTACTCAATCGACGGCGGCGGCATTGCTCGCCTGTACTTTACGCGTGGTGGTGGTTACTACATCGATGTTGGTTGCAGCAAACTCATCATCGACGGCAAGATCAAGGTCCACCAGAGCCCCAAGGGCATCTCAGGATTCAGCTCCGACGGGCTTGTGCTTCAGGATGGTAACGAGCTCAAAGCCGATGTTGTCATCTTGGCGACAGGTTATGACAACATGAAGACCACGGCGCAGAAGATCATGGGTGATAAAGTCGCAGCACGGCTGAAGGATGTGTGGGATCTTGATGAAGAGGGCGAGCTGAACGCTGTAAGCATCGCCCCATCCTGCCCTATACTCCCTCACTGGATCGCTAATCTTAGGCTGTAGATGTGGCGACCCAGTGGACACCCTAACTTCTGGTATATGGGCGGCAATCTCGCCATCTGCCGAATCTATTCCAAGTATGTTGCGTTGCAGATCAAGGCATACGAGGAGGGACTCAATCCAGACCCAAATGCATCGTCAAATGGGGTCTGAAGTGTCTTCAAGTGCGCGTTTCTCAGTGAGAGGTCTCGCGCTTCTCCACATAAGGTAAGGGCAGATGTTAGAGGACAATAAACAGGACTGAGGGATGAGAAATATGCGACTGTCCATAAGATAAGGTTGTAGATTATAATCTAGAATTAAACAAAATACCTGAAAATACTCATGCTTGGTCAATTTGAAGAGCACCCAGCAACTGTTGTGCTCAGGTGAACGTCAGCCCGAGGCCTCATTGTCTGGATGCCAGGCGGTTCATTCACTGTACCTTACCTACAGCTGACGCGGTGACACGCTACGAACGCCACGTTATACGCCCACATTCAGGCTTCCGCCCCCCTAAATATCTCCACTGCTGATCCCCTCACCGGCATGCCATCAAAGCGCCGCATGCAATGCCTCGGTCATGGCCGAGATACACGAGACTGCCACTCGGCTGATGCGCAAGTCGTTCGCTTGCGATGAATGCAAGAGGCGCAAAATCAGATGTTCTGGTGGCGACCGGTGCGCCAATTGCTTTCGAGATGCCAAAGAATGTCGCTACTCTTCCCCGTCGCAAAGATTGGCCACATTGCAAAGGTGAGCATTGAGTAAGACATGGACCTGAACAATGATTCCTCATCCAAGTTTTTAGGCGTCTCCGAGAGAGCGAAGCTCTTCGTGCAGACATGGAAAAAGCGTGGAAAGTCCATCTGCCTGATCTTGATTTGGAGACAGCACTCCGCAACCTCCGTCGGGATTCGGCAGATGAACATGACAAGCAGGGAGATGCGCCGCCCAACGAGCAGGATGCAATGTCGATAGGGACTCCGTTTCACCATGATGATGGGGCCAGAGACGAAAGAACCGTAGAGTCATCTGAACCCCCGGTGGAGCTAGCAAACGCCGAAGATTACGAGTTCGACGAGAGCCACGATGTCGAGGGCTCAATCGATGGCATGGGTTTTCTGACTGCCGACCCTCACAAAGCCGGCTATACGGGACCGCAGTCTGGCATCGCAGCACTCAAATTTCTGAGGTCACTGCCGCCATATTTACCAATAACATACTCTTCTCCGTTGACAGTTCCCGACGATCAAGAAGTCCCCGAGGTTTCGTGTCTGACTCAAGCAGATGTGAACCGGTACATCGATGAATACTTTTCTCTTTTTCATATCGCATATCCTATACTCCATGAGGGAACATTCCGAGCTCGTGTATCTGGTATGTTGTACATTGCACCCATACCCGGGCGAAGCTGATGATGGGTAGGCGCGCTTGCCAAACCCCGAGATGGTTCTTGGCCTCTCCTATACAATTCCGTTCTTGCGATCGGCGCGTTTGTCAGTGGCCCTACGGCCATGAGAAATGATCTGCCCTTTTGCCACGAAGCTAGGAAACACTTGAGTATGGACATACTTGAAAAGGGTTCTTTGTGCTATGTGCAAGGGTTAACACTGTTCGCCAATTATCTGCAAAAACGGAACAAACCGAATGCAGGTTTCATCTTGATTGGCATTGCCTTCAGTATGGCACTGGCAATTGGTCTTCATCGCGAGTTCGACGCAACAAGCACGTCGCCCTTCACGATGGAGACGCGCCGTCGAGTCTGGTGGACGTTGTTTATATTTATCTCGGGTGCACAGCTTGCGCTCGGCCGCCCGGTTGCGTCCTTGATAGGGGTGAATGTGCAGTTACCTGCAAATCTGGACGACAGTGATCTCGCAGTCGATATGGAACAAATGCCGCCTGGACGATTAGAGGCTACTGTTTCGTCTTGTCTCATCGCGCAGGTCAAGTTAGCCAAGATTGCAAATACTGTCCACAATGAGCTTCTGACGCATCGCCGGCCAAGTTATGCGAAAGCAATGAATCTTGAACAGAATGTTAAGGCGTGGTGGAATGATTTGCCGCCATTTTTCAACGAGACTGCAGTCACTGATTCCAGACTACAACCTCCTATGAGAATCCTTCTGTGGCGGTCGTTCAATCTACGGATTGTTCTGAACAGACCCTTCTTGTTTGAAACTATTGCTGCCGGTACACAGCTAAACACCTCGGTCGAACCCATTAACTCGTGTCTCACTGCAGCGGATGAATGCGTCGCCTCCATATGCGGATTTGTGAACTCATTAGGGCTCGCTAGACGTGGCTTCGCTTGGTACGCGACCGCCTGGTTAATCACTGCTAGTTTTTTGCAAGCCACATGCTTGATCTACAGCCCAGCTCATCCTCTCGCTGTTGGCTGGAAGACATCGCTACACAAAGCTGTCGACTGTTTGCAGATCCTCGGGTCTTCACTGGATATTGCACTTCGTGCCCGGGATATCATCATCAACCTACTTGGTGCGTAGGCTCACTTCCCTCTTCTTGTTCGGTGGTTTTCCGCCGCTATCTCTCTATACTCAAGTTCTGACACTTGTTCTCACAGAGGATGGGAGCCTTCCAGTGCCGTCTCCTGCTAGAACTATGAACCCAATTTCGACTACTTTGTCGCGTCTGGGGATGAACGTAGCAGACAACCCAGCTTTCAGCTCGCATCAAGCGCCAGGGGACTTTTCAGCAGCGTGGATGGAGGACAGCTTCACATGGCCTTCATCCGCGGGGAGTGACGCCGAGTTTCTAGGCGCAGCGGGCGGTCTGACATATGGCAATGTTTTTGACTTGTCATGAAAGCTTCCCATATCTAGTAGACGTGGGCAAAAAAAGGTTCATCTATACCTACATATCCCTAAGATTAATGTGTATCAACATGTGAAACTGGGTTTGACTGACATAGTGCACGGAGGACACTAATCTCAGGTGTAGTTTGGGGGGGAAACGTATCAAATGCATTCGCATTAACTTCCAACCCAGCTTGCTCATTATGCACGGTATCCCGTTAAATTGATATCTCACCTTGTAGATCTGTGTACGTTGGGCCGCCACTGAACGTGAGACACACTCGTTGATGCGAAGCAGGGATTGCTTTATTTCAAACCTTGTTGGCTACTGTAGAGTTTAAGAGTTATTCTCCACATAGAGGCATAGTGTCTATACCTCAAAACAAACCACGGGCTGATTCGGACGTGGATTGGGTTCATGTATATTCATGTATAAAAGCTTCCATCATGTATCTTTCCAGTTGTTTCTAGAGAGCTATTACCTCCATCAAGTACAACCGGGATTTCCACCACAGGCGTTGTAAAGAAACTTAATATATGCTGGGCTGTCCAAATATACGTCTGAATTACTACCTCAATGTTTTCAAAACTTTGTGCAGGCCAATAGTGGCTGTCATGATGAGGAAGTACTCCCAACAGCTTTTTCTACCTCCATTTCGTGCATGCGGGCCACATTCGAAAGAACGTCACGAGTTATAGCAGTGACGATATCTGGATTGCAAGAATGTAATGGCTTGCCAAATTTAAGAGACTGACAGACGTTATTGGATTCCCATCAAGATTTCGATTTTCCACACACTAGCCAAATCATTCGTGGCAGTCAAGATAACTAGTGAATTTACATCGTAAATTACAAACATGATCTTGACTTATTGTCATCCGCGCTGACCAGCTTATACTAAAGATTGGAAGCATATAAGGAAAACTTTGTCTTTCACAATGAGTATGCATTAAAATAAAGGAGGATAAATGCTGTCATGGCATGATCACAACATCCTAGATCTGGATCCAAGGTGCTAAAGATGCGAGAGCTGGCTCTCAACTCATGATTTTTGTTAGATTATCCGTTATTTGGACTCTATGACTCGACAGAGGTAAAAGAAGCCTTGGTAGTCGAGTCAAACGGGGAGACAGACGATGACAGCATGGCGTTAGTACTCCGTTTACCGGTAGCCATCTTGGCCACCTCGGCATAGAAAATACCGGCATGCTAGGACAGTTTCCACGAAATAATTAATGAGCACAAAATTCTTAAGTGGTTCACGCTGTTATCAATGTTTATTTTTGCTACTAAATAGAGACTATGACTTGTGCACAACTATGTCGAATTCACGTGTCTCATCTGCCGAATTCTCATAATGAAGACGGATGGTCTGCTTCACCTGGTATGTCGAGTTCTTTCCTCACAATGGCTTGGCCTTGTGCTAAGAGTCCGAGCTTCAGGTAAGTCCTTTAGGCAGATGTCTGTCCCTCGGCACCAGCAGGTACGTAGTAAAGCACATCAAGTGTGTCGCGCTTCTCGACGGGTGACTCTCCTTCAGCTCCCGCCGGAACATAGTACAACACATCAAGACTACCACGCGTTCCAACAAGTCCTCTTTCCTCCAACTCAGAGGCTGCCTCGCCTTCTGCTCCAGCTGGAACATAGTACAATACATCGAGCGCCCCCCGCTTCGTGACAGATGTCTCACCCTCCGCACCAGCAGGTACATAATAGAGGACATCAAGGGTGTTGCGAGGCTTGACAGTAGCAGCCTCCCCTTCAGCTCCGGCTGGCACGTAGTATAGTACGTCTAGCACCTTGCGATTTTCCACAGCTGCGTCGCCCTCAGCGCCAGCTGGAACATAGTAGAGAACATCGAGTGCACCTCGGGGTTTCACGGAGGCGGATTCGCCCTCCGCGCCGGCGGGGACGTAGTAGAGCACATCCAGAGATCCTGACGTGAAGTAAGTACATAGTAAATGTCGAGAAACATAAATAATGCTGCTTTCATACCTCTGGTCTGCTTGACGGGCGCCGAAGCGACGAGACCGAGAAGGCCGGCGAGGGCAAAGGTGGAGCACTTCATCTTCATGATAAGGTAGACTTAGACTGCGGTATCCTACAGGAGTGTGAGAGTCGTGAGAGGTTGAATGTAATACACCTCACAGGGACAACAGCCTATATAACAGAAGGCTAAAATTTGCTAAGCGAGGTCAGATCGAGGGTTGATTCTGGCGTGGATTCGTAATCACCTCGCTACATACCCCTCAGCCGAGATGGTACATCTGAAGCAGATCATGAACATAGTGGTAGGCCGTCTTACTCTACTTACACAAGGGTCCGTATGAGATTCGACCATGTGCTCATGATGCTTGATACTGACCCTCTCACTGAGCAGTTCCATATGATAGAGCCACCCCTGTGGGAAGGAGGCAATAGCAAGACCGCGGGGCAACTTGTGGAAAACAATAGCTCACCGAGATAGGGTCCTGATTGGTGAAATATATCTCGGCATTGGTGAAGGAGGTTCCAATCTTTGAATCCTTCCGACGTCATGAGCCGCATATCGCTTGGCTCATTCATGAGTATTCCTGTGCCATAATCCAATATGTCGTGGTCTCTTGGCTGACCAATCATACTGTTGGCTTTGCCACCTCACCTTCCTAAGTAGGACAGCTCGGCAGCGGCGAAGGATTAACTTTGCGGGCTCTTTTTGGCATTTACCAAGCAGACCCCATAGATAATCCATATCCCGTCGTCTTAGGACCGTTGTCTCGCATTTGCCTTCCAAACAAGATATGATCTGAATTCCAAGACGTCGTGACGTAACAAATAGACATACTACCTGCCTGTTTGAGGGCATCTGGTTATCAAAGAGAATCGTGCTCGTTGATTCGTTCCATTTTGGATCGCGTGATAGTATCCATTCTGTCGGTGAGTTGAGCAGTTCTCATCGAAGGATGACTGTAGTGATCAAAGACCGCCGGCCTTTGCTAGCAAACCTCTTCTATGGATCCTCGGGAAGTGCCGCCACCAACTCCTCATGACCTGTGCATTGTCAAAGATTGGAGTTCGTAGAATCGGCCAGATTGTTCTAGCTGCGAAAGCTCGAACGCACCGCTCAACATTCATTTGGCCATCAATCTCTTACACCGTTGTCCTCATGCTTGGGCGCAAGTATCCCTATCAACATGTCAGTGGCAGAAACAGGCCGTGACTATATCAAGTACGAAGAGCTTGGTAACAGCGGACAAATTCCAAGCTCTGGAACTCGCAGTTTCATCTCCAGGCCTACAGTCGTCGCCATTCTTGCCGCCGCATCGATATTGCTCACTATAGTGGCAAATGCTGGAGTATGGCTGCTGGTAACTCGAAAGCCGAGAGACGCACTGAACGAGGAGTGGAATCATTGCGGAAGGTCGAGCTCAGAGGCCATAGAACGAGGATGCGTGATGGAACCTCTGTTTTACGGTTGGATGCCAAGTCAGTGTGTTTATGAGGATTTAAGTAATCGGTATCCCGTTTTCGATGACAGAAAATGGTTCTTAGAGCCAGAATTTGTCGTGAGTACACAATCCCAGATCTAGAAAGGCGAAACTAGCACTAAGTCACCACAGAACGAAGTCCCGTCTGAAGCTCTTTGGAAAGGCGAACACATCAAGGTGTATACACACATCTACCACAACGAGCATTGTCTGTTTCAATGGCGAAAAGTCATGTTCGCCATTGACAATCAACTGCCTTATATCGACAACAAGACCATCAGTCTACATCACACAAGCCACTGCGCCGACCAGCTTATTGCAATGGGTCGAGAGGGCGAGCACGCAGTTAACGAGGTTGAGTTGGGATTCTATCAGTGTCGAAGCACCCTATGGGCAAAAAGATGCCAGCCGTAGTTTATACACATCTGCCTACCAACAATTATCGTTGCTTCATCATTTTGAGTCAATGAGTTAATGAGACAATATAATATTATTTCATAATTTTACGCTGTTGTAACTGCCGCTCAGGGTATATTGAACCATGGCAGTATCTTGCGAGGCAATGCCACCTCCGAATTCTGGTCGCGAGTGTCTGACTTTGTGTAACGACATGCATGTCGCTCTTGATAACGTCGATGGCGTGATCATTAGAATACGAGCTCGTAGAGTCAACCAATCTCTTCGACTGCCAAGTGAAAAGGATCCTGAACCTGGCTCTGTGACCCATCCTTATCTCGACCCAGTCCTCGGCCAGTCAAGGACAGGTGGGTTATTTCGACCTCTTTCTGACAATGATGATCAGAGCTTGGGTGAGGGTGGGGGAGTTATGTCAATGGTAGGGTAGTGAGGGGCAGCTTGAGCACACGCCCTGGTGTTGATGAGGAGTTAATGATATGTTCACACTCAGCCTGCGACTAGACACCCCTCCTCGTGGGTTGCCAGAACCCAAGCATCGCAGGCGCGGCCGTCAAGTTGTAATAACCCACTAATATACACCAACCTCTTCACTGTCAGTACGTGTCGTAGTAATGAAGGACTTCGACGAAGAGGGAGGTCATGACCATCTACTTGGCCACCTTGACTCTAGCAATGAGTTGTTGGAGAAAGATGCTAAGACCTACGATGGGCCACAACGTCGAGTTACAGCAGTCCCTTCTCGACAATTCTACATTAGTCTCTTTGCTTTTCTTCTTATTCTGCTATTGACAACCAATGCATTCACTTATTGGGTTGCAACCTCTTGGGTATCGTCGACATGTAAGCAGACCAGATCAGTCGGCGAACCGCCAAATATAGCCCCAATGCTTCAGGGTTTGAATTTGAAGACCAAGGACGTCAAGTTCAATTCGACGTTCTTCGACCCAGGGAGCCCATTTCGCCAACCGCCATCTCCCGAGACGGATGAGATGTGGGAGAAGGCAGGCGCTAACTGTAAGAAAGCCCTTCAGGTTTCATGCGATACGCAGTGTTGACGTTTAGCAGTCGGATTCATTCTCGTACCTGAAGAAGATGCACATGTTGCTGATTTGACGTCTAAGCATGTGCATCTGCGCGGTGGGGAGGATCAGGGAAACCTGACTGGAATACCGGCAGATGTTGAAGTGTTTCATCAACTACATTGCCTCGTATGTGAATAGCTACCTCAATGTGAAGAAAGCACTGACAGCGACAATTCTAGAACATGATGCGGAAGACAACGTGGTATAATTACGACTACTATCGAAAACTTGGCCAAGGGCCTTTTCAACATCCAGATAGGGATCTCGCTATCCATGTTGGTGAGTCGAAAGATTCTCCCCAACTTGTATTTCGTCCGCTGACCCGATCCTTAGATCACTGTATAGACAATCTGAGGCAGCGCATAATGTGCACTGCCGACGTTGGTCTTGTGCCGTTTTATTGGGTTGGGGATGATGAGGGTACGGATCCTGAGTTCAGTCGCACGCACACATGTCGTGACTATGAGAGCTTGAAAGACTGGATGTCGGATCACATGCATAGACTGGGTCCGAATGTCACATTGCACCCGAAGCCAGATGATTTTAGGGTGGAAGGATATCACCGGTGAGACTTCATGTTTTAGCGCTCGGGAACGAGGATTACGTTGTATCAATTTCACAAGTAGTATATATACCTAGCTTCATTTAACACCGCTTATGATCTCCTAAACACGCTTTGAATCGTGTCGCCCGGAGCCCACTTGAATGGGTGAACGGGGTTTTCTTCCGATTCCGCTACCGTCTGCCACGCCAAACTCGAGTCGCGACAACTATGCTGCACACCTTCTCCGCTGACGCCGCTCCAGAGGACATTACCTTGCTCATCCAAGTCGCCAATTGGTGGCTCAAGTGTGTCGTCGCCATTGCAGAGTAGGGCCTGGATGATTTTCAATTAGTCACAAGTGATACGAATCTGCGCACTGGCACGATGAGATCGTTCTTACGCGGCCAATGTATCCTAAGCAGTGCTCAACGTGCTGTCTTTCATCAACCTTCGACAGGTCAACGAATCCGCGCTTGCTCGAACCATGCGAGTGCGACATGTGGCCCTCGCCAGACGCAAGGCCGAAATAGCTTTGAAATGAGGCGCGAAGCATGCTGAGGCAATGGATACTGTGAAACATGCCAACGCCCCAAGCTCTGTAGAAGCTCTCATTGTGAGCGACGAGTAGGAAGCCGCCCAGCGGAGTGCTCATCGCTTGATTCCATGCGTCGTCGAATTGAGGGTCCAAAGACTCTATGTCATGTCTTTCGTGAAATGAGTATGGGAATCTCTGAGGCTGTTCTGAAGCTGTCCTCTCTGATGCGTTGTGATGAGGGTTGTAGATTGTCCCGGGACTTTGGTGCGTCTTATTGAACAAGTGCTGGGCCGACACGGCCGCAAGACTAAGTGTGGTCAAGATGAACACAATCGTGACGAAGGTGGTTGCCAACGCCACCCACCAAGCACGATTTGTTGAAGCCATCGTAGTTATAATGCGATTGAACTAGCAAGCCAAAGGGGATGAGAATTTCACGGGCGCCTCTATCATCAGAAATGGCCCGATGGGCAGATTGGGATCTCAAGGGCATACAATAATAGTAGCGATGAGCATAAGCTAATAATTCTACGCCATGGTGTGAGTTATGTCGGTTCGGTTCCGCATCTTGCAGGGGTAGTGGGAAATGCTTGCCCAAGGACTTACCTACATCCACATGCGGCGGCTCGTACAAGTTGACTTTAACCACTACCTAGGTACTCTGATGGAAACAGCCCAGGAAGTAAATTATGTGATATATTATGTTTTTTAGCCCAGCCTAGCTGTTTGGCATGTCACCAGCTCAGGGTTATGCTTGCTCCATAAACCCACCGCTACCTCGTCGTATCAACGACCAGTTAACTTTCTGGAACACTACTGGGGGATTTTCCCGGTCGTTGTAAGACACGGTTTCCGAATCAACATTTGTCTGTCATACTCTTGTACAGTTTATTGTCTGTACCGTTGGCTTCCATAGCCAACCGGTGACTCGTCACCGAACCTTCTACTTTCGCTGACGCACAGCTTATCCTTCCACTGTCTGTAGCATATAGGGACCACTAATGGCTGATCTTCCACCAATCAGCATTACACGTAGGCCATTCGGCTTAGTGGTACAGCGCGGTGGCCATGCCGCTTCCCGTCTTCCTCGCCCGGGCAATTGCAGGTGTCGAAGGGGGTCTCTGATCGAGGCAGGGTGTGAGTCGGTTGTACGATGGTTTGCATTACGGTGTTGGTTTTTTCCCTTTTTCTCTTTGAGTAACGCAGACTGGCTGCTGATCCTGCCAGTTGTTAGGGTACGATACTGGTTCTGAACAGTTATGCCTCAGTGCGAATTCCGTGATGGCGGGGATGAACCTCGAGATATCCGTATGAAAATGAAGGTGTAGAGTGTGTCAGATGTGGTCCCGTTGATTTTTAGGAGATAGAGATATCATAATCAGTGAGACTACGCACTATGGCTCTCATCCTATGAGGCTCTCACATGGGAAAGTGAGAGCATTGTTTTAGAAGGCCGCACGCGACTGCGGTTCACGGGTTCCTTCTTCATAGCAACACCAAGGAGTCTTATACCGTCTTCGACGGACTAACTTTTCTTGAGTAGATCGCCGCTCTTAGGCAACACAGGCGTCAACAGACGTCCTCTGGTGAGCCGCGCATCGTTGGCAGAGTTCAATAACACTAGTGCTATCATACTCTCACAGATCGTATCAACACACTTTCTAGACTGCATCATTACTCCGTCGCCTCTCGGATCATTGATGGTAAGATTTTCCGTCAGTTTATAACCCTGTTAGATGCGTATGGCTCACTGTGGTCGGCACAAGTCGCTTTGGCCCGGCGCGGATGCTTTTTCGCGGTATTGGAACGGAATTACATACGATGGCAATTCCAAAGTGGCAAGTCGAGTGCCTGTAGAAGCCGCATCAAGGTTGACTATATATTCTGATGCTCGCACTTCAAATCTCCCGTATTGTCATCACCAGTCGTGGTCACCTTCGGATTTATAATCAACCCTGACTCGGATGCAACTTGTCATTTGCCTGTTGGTTCCGAAGCTTTTAGTCCTTTGTTACATTTTTCACCTCGCCCCTCATGTACAAATTACCCTTGTAGCTTGTTCTCAACGGCCGTGTTAATCAAGGATGTACCATGGTCGCTCATTTGTACTTAAAGCCAGCAGACGACGTTGTAGTCAACGAAAACCGATCATCTTTCGCGCGGTTAAATGTGATATGAAAAAGCTTAATTTGCTCTCAAAAAGAGTTCACATAAATAGCTACATTAACGGTGTGACGCATCGCGCTTGGGTGAGGTGTCGCTTTCATGCAACGAGCCGTAAGAACGAACATCACAGCGACCTGTTTCCTAGTGTTTTGGCCTGGCTTGATTCTATTCCATTGACTTATTGGGCCAAAAGGAACACATGACATGTGAATGCACCATGAGCGAACATCACGAATGCAGATGGAGACTCACTAAGCTAAACTTTGACCTTTACGAACGACGGCTCAAAGCTTTCTATTTTGCCTCGGAGCCATCCACTTGAACATGAATACACACGGCGGTTCAGTTGCGACTGGAGTCTTCGTCTTCCTGTATGACAGCTTGTTTGCGCTCTCGTGATTGTTGAGTACATGGTCAAATTCAGCCCCGATAAGTAACCAACAAGTGCGCAACATCGGGCACTCAACCTCGTCAACGACCCACTGCGTGCTCGTGTACGTGAATCATTATCATCACAGTGATCGACATAGAAAGTCTGGGCTGGTGGTGTTCATTTTATCTTGGGTTTCTTCAATGCTGCATCCTTCTGACTCTTTTAGGCGGAAAGGCCTACGAGCTTTTTTCCTCTTTATCCAGATGAATGAAAAGGGTGTAGGCCTATGGTAGTATAACATCTCAGTACTCAAGTTAAGAAAGCATATGTCATGTATTTCCGGTCAGTGTTTTGATGGCCCTGTATCTGCGTGGCAGATGCACACCGTCGACGATAAGGTTTTTTTTTTTTTTTTCAACAATAAGATTTCAACCATAATGGCTTCGTCGATATATCAAAACTCTGCCCCCGAACAGAATTCAGACGGATCTCCGGTCAATATTCTAAGGATTACGTGGTACCGACTCCCGCATGGTGTCGAAATTTAAGATGCCGCTTTAATCGGATATCATACAAAGACGTAAGTAAATTTCGCCTTGTAACATATAACGACGCTAATGGATAAGGCCCAGCGCTATTCCGGCAGTAAAGATGTTAGAGGGCTTAGCCAACAAGCAGGCGCTAAGACGTTTTGTTAACCATGATGTTGAATCATATTAGTATAACTTCGGAAGACAAAAGAAAAGGAAGGAAAAGACCAAGAGGGCGTCAGAGACCGGCTGTAGCACCACTGATTCTATTTGGTCCAAATTCCTGAGAATTCTATGCTAAAGCATTAAAAGCACTACCTGGTTACAGTGGCTGTTTGGCAATTCTCTATCTTTAAACCTATTCTCTTAACTGCAATGAGTGTTTAGGATACGAAGTCATTAAGCGAAAAATAAACAAGACGTCGATTGTCTGTTCCTCTGTGGCACTATATCCACTCTGGTGAGGTTTCTAAATTTTCCGAAACAAGGCGGTAGTCATGGAGAATGGAGGAATTGACGCTTTTCAATATTTACCTGATCTATGCCCCTAGATTATAACGCGGCGTCATTGTCCCACTCGCTGACTATTCACGAACAGACAGTAATATATTTTGGTCAATCAGCTTTGGCACCCAGATCGTCCACAGACTTTTATTTCTTGCGTCCCTTGAACCCTTCTCGATACCATTCACTTTAAGCTCATTCAATACCTGCAAAGCAGTGTGATCGTTCCTATGTTATACGTCTAATGTAGGCTAAGATACCTTGTGGGTGTATCGGATGCTTACTTGCTTGACTTACAACGCAATCCATCTCATAGTGTCAGGTATTTTCTAATATGTAGTCTGAGCTACAGATTGCTTGGAAAGAAGGAAAAGCATCCTGGCCGTTTGCCTTCCTTGCACATCTGTCCGCTGTCTCTCCTGTGGTGTTCCAGCCACAATTCTTTCTAAATCTGCAAACTGTTGGTTGTCTTGTCGACCACAAACGCACTTGGGAACTATTAATCGCCAACACTCTTCATACCTCATGTGGTCACCGACTCAACTTGGGAGTTTCTGAACATGTGCATCCAAGTCTCATACCTAGGTATGTATCCTTTTCCACATTCTGAAGTTTATATCTTGCGTCAGTCAAGAGCAGAGTAGTGACTTCAGCGAAACTGGATTTCGATACGTAGAAACACTGCTCTCTTCATTGTGAAGATCGGTTCAACGCCAAACGTTTAGAATGGGCAGACAACACAGGTACGATTGATGTAGCATTTGTTTTTTGGGATTGACACGCGACCAGTATCAGTCGCCTGACCAAGTGATTTTATAGGAAGCTACTCATTCAAAGCAGTTCGAGCACTATAGTCAAAGTATCGTGACAAGTCACCCACACACTGACTATTAAGTGACGAATCGCCAAGCAATCTTCGCACGTGTAACTCTTTTCTTGCACCACAATCGGACACGAGGTACAATAGTGGAAACGAACCGGGAAACATTTTAGAACATCGGGAGGGCGATTTACCTGAAATGCGCGATAATATGTTCCCAGAGGCACTATGCTACATTCTTCCCCTGGAAGCTTGCCCCTGCTCACTGCAGGTACAGTCACCGTCTCCTTCCAAACAGGGTCGCGCTGCGGCTGGTCCCGCAGAGGCATATGATACTTCTCGGGCCTGTTGCCAAAGACGGCAGTTATGCCGTGATCGATAATCGATATGTACTTAGGACGCGTGTGAGGACACTCTATTCGTATCATTGCCAATCAAGAAGGACGTTCTGCGACGCATCGGATCTCTAGAAGCTGCCGCTCAGCATGAAGAGTATATAACTGCTGAAGTCGAACACATCACGTAATGTGTTTGGGATTAGGTATACCAATGAACTCAAGTGTAGTGGTACTTTCGTAAGAGCAAGCTGTCTACGGCCATAAAGACCTATTGGCGCTCAAAGGCGCTACAGATCTTGTGATGTCGCGTTCTAGATGCTTCACTGTGGTCGCGCCGAAGCAGGTTCGTTGCTTGCGTGCCACTCGGATGACCATACAGAGGTAGATTGAGGCGCATCTGGCTACCTTTTTACTTCTTTGTGTCGCAGTTTTGGAGCTTCCTCCAATTGGATCGCGTGAGCGGCTATCTATATACAACACAACGGAGACTTCAGTCGTATAAGCAGCGCTTAGCATAAGACGGGCCGCTGGGTCTCTCGGTCCCATAATCTGGGATCATTGGGCCTGATCGTGGCCAGAAGCTGTCCGCTGCATGGACCTAATGGTGAAGGCGTAGCCCGGAGAGATGTGCGTACAAGGATCATGTCGAGGAGGGTCTGTTGTTAAGCATCTGTCATAGTTGTATTGCTTTTCCCAATATTCTCATCAGCTATTTCCATGCCCCATCTTCACGTGTGTCTAAGGCATACGCTTCGGAAAATACCCCAAATGGTTTCGGACCGTTTTGTGCTCGGCCATTGATCGGCCGCGATGAGTGTGGAGAGTAGACGTCTTTCGGTATGATAAGCTCTGCGCTCGATTCTGAGGGTTGTCGCGAAACTCGCTCCCCTGTGATTGTGACGTCTTCCCTCACCACAATGTAATGCGACGTATTTCGATTCGTTCTGTTTCCGGTCGGGCCGGTGCCAGTGTGATAGTCATACGCAGTTGACCGAGTTGGCTTGAGGATTTTTGACCACATCACGCGAAGGGCGGGTACACATCCTACCATCAAGGCGATGGAACATTCAGATACCCTAGGGCCTATCAATATGCTAGCGCTTCTTTTATGAGGTTGTACTCACGTAGCAAGCATCGCAGCAGCGAGCGATGTGGAGGACACCATTAACGAAAGAATCTTGTAGTACAGCGAAACGGCGCTCGCGATAATTGCGAGAAATCCGGATAAAAAGACAAGGATCAGTCCAATCTTGGAGCGGACGACAAGACTGAGGTTGATGACGACGGGTAGTGGAAGTAAGAGGATAACGAGATCGGCCAGGACTGATACAGCCCCCAAGTACACGTTAATTTGGCGAGTCCGCAACTGGCAGGCATCAATAAACTCCTCTGTCAAAGCATGCGTCCGGGGCGTGCAAGCGGGAGGTATGGCAACAAGTCCTGCGATGTAAGCGGCTGCCATCACGCCCAGTGTCGCATACGACCCGAAAGCGAGCCATTTTTTGATACCGAATAAACGAAGGTATAGGAACAATATAGGGGCTTTGCAGGCCCATAGACAGGGTGGTGTGAAAATAGCGAGGCTCGTGGCTAGCTGTAGTGCTCATGAAAGCGTCAGCAACCCTATTGGTAATGAAGCCACCAGCCTTGGTTGCTCACCTGTGCCACGAGGTAAGGTGGCCTAGTACCGTGGAAACCTGGATTGTAGTTTAGTAAATGCCAAGTATCCTGACAGACGACGACGACCTACCATCGCCAGCTTCGTCGCTAAGAACAGATATAGCCACCAAGAAGAGAACTGCTGCGACCGAAATGTCTGAATGAAGTGAGCTAGGGAGCCCACGTTGGTGGGTAGATGTGAGATACAACGTACAATCGTCAATCAGTATCTTTTTGCTGTATTTCCAATTGGCGAAAAGCCGTGCTGCGACGAAGAATATAGAAAGAACAACAAAGATGAATTTGACAATGAAAAGCGCTGTGTTATTTCCAAACACAGGCATTTCGGCCTGCCCTCTGTTTCACGAACGTCGAGAGGGACAAAACATGAACGCCGAGAGCCATGAAATCTGGGTCCTGAATGAATAATAAAAACAATGGGTTTTCAATATTAGTTGGCCGTCTGAAAATAGGCACCATCCATATCGAGCAAGTCAAGCTTAAAGGGATTTCCGGCATGGGATCTTGTGGCACGGTGTATACCACGAGTGGACATGAGGCCTTTCACAGGAGCAGGTGTGTTGGGCTGCTCTACACTACGATACCGGGAGACCTCTCATGATGGCCAAGCAGCCGAGCTGTGCTAATACTGCAGCCACAAGCCACTGCAGGACTAGTATTCCTCCTGAACTTCATGCGGTACTGGACATGTATACTGGCAGTGTAAAACACCACATGCATTGGTGAGACGGATTGACAAGGGATTCATTCCTTCAAAATCTCTTTAGAATGTCTGCAGTCTGTCGCGGTCGTGTTGTTGACATTTATGTCATGACAGGTGTACATCGTACAACAAGATGTATGATATCTGTTTCGCATGGAGATTGCCCAATTCCCACGCACTAGGATTAGGGCGGTAGATTGATCAGATACACAAACAGATTCTCACGTGAGGCTTTGACGCCCTTTGGCCGGAGTCAGCGCCGTGACAAATTACCTACTCCCCGCCCACCGGTATGGGCCAAAAGGGTACCATGCACTCGGCATGCAGTTGTGCAGAACTCGTCGAGGGCAACAAAAGGGTGGAGCTCTCGGAACGAGATTCCTTAAACTCGCCAGGGCCCGTGATCTAGCCATTACACTTTTCAGCTGAAGCCCGGCGGTAACGTGCCTATGAATAGTTACTGAACTGATGAAGTGGGTGTGGATACCTACATTGTGATGGGATGACACTGGATTGTTGAGCAGTCGATCCAGCGGATGCACATACTGTAAGAAACCGGCGCCGAATCGAATTCCATCGCGGCCTTGATCACGACGTATCCTGTGATCGGCATGAGAAAGCACCGTCCCAGGCGAAGCAGCAAGCATGAACCAGCCGATCGGGTCAGCTTAGAGTGAGCTGCTCTCCAGGGGCTGCTCCCCGGAACAGGCGCCGAGAATCTGTGCGCACGGAACGCATGGTTGGTCATAAGAAGAATCTCCTGATGCCAGCCACGTGTCGGTTCTCCGTCCTGATGTTCTTGATGGCTACTCTGAGCATCACGACAAGGTTAAGGGCCATTCATCGCTATCATTTCGTTGCGCTTCCTCTGGAGTCAGTAGCCTCGAAGAGAAAAGGTCGACCGAAATGCAGCACTAATCGCTTGAAGTACGGAGGATGCAGTAACTAAGGTAGGTAGGTAGCCCACAATCCTAACAGCCCGTCCGCCAAGAAGAGGCTGCTAGAAATTAGGAACACGCCGGTCTGCGACGGGATCTCTGCCGCAATAGGGCTTGACGTGACTGCGCAGGGGACACACGGCGAGAGACGAGAGATTTGTGTGGCCGTTGCTACATAGAGATTGATTTCATTCAATGTGTTGCTGACCACTCAGCGCGTACGAGGTGGATTTGCCTGAGGATTGTTATACAGCATGATTGCGTCGCATTTGTGCTTACCTACCTACCTTACATACAGATTCTTCCCGACCGATGAAATTGCAAGGGGCCATGTAGCCATGCTCCTTGCTTACCAGGTACTGCACAGCATTTGATCCAGCTTACTGGGATCATGGAGGCAAGTTTCCTTTATGTACAAGCAATAAACGCAGCGTCAAGCCATTTGTGCGACCAGATTGTTAACAATATCTCGTGCCTCTGCCTCGAAAGCATAAACTGCGTCATCCAGTACGCAGCTGTGTCTGTTTGTGTCGCACTTAGGGCGGGCATTGTGCTACACACCATATGCATGATATTTGGAAGAGGGTTACATCTTACTCTCTGCAGCATGACGAGTCAACGCCTCATGCTTCATCTTCGTCTCTGCTGGCAGTTTTTTTTACCTTGTATGTATGAATAGTAGGTATGCTGCCATTGGAGGAGCTTTCATTCCCTGCATGTGCTCGTGGCAGATAAATACCCCTGCAATGTACTGTAGGGTATACTGTATCCTTTAGCGAGCGATCTAGAATCGCCCTGCTTTTAGGTACCCTATATGCGATATTGACGCCTATAGCGGAGGGACAACAATAGATACAGAATCAGATCCGATGGTCTCAAACCGACAACACCTCGACAAAGCCACATCATCTCGCTTGCCTCGGGACGTCTCGCTTTCTGAGCACGCTTCATGGGGCCAAAATGTTCGGTTATCGTGAGTCCGACACACACTTAGTGGCGGTCCGCATTCATGATTACCATAGCACAAAGTGTGATATCGTGATCGAGCTCGTCTTTGGATCTCTCATTATCCAGGTATCAGCCCGCCGGAGGCTGGACAGCAGCATCTGTGTCAGTTAGGCTTGGTCGCCGGCAACTGGAAGAACGAGCAGCAGCCCGTGCGCGGAAGGCAGCCGGGGCGATGGGTGGCTTGAATCGGACGAGTACCACAATCACATAACCACAGACGGCCTCCCAATGATGTGCCGTGGGTTTGTGCGTGTCTGTTACGAATGATGTGTAGAGATCAGCCTGCGCTGAGGCACTACCACAAAAAGCGCATTGCTCTGGTGTGCTGAAGTATCGGGCTTCAATATCGCATTAATGATCACAGACAAGAGGCCGACCCTTTCAGCGGGTGCAACAAAGCTGGGGGAAATCATCCTCTATACATTGTTAAACACCAGGCACACCGCTGCGCCAATCATGGCGCGACTTTCAAGTCGGTATGAGTGGCCTTACGTCTCTTATGCAACCAGAGACGCCATCTCCATTCCGCATCCTGTTGCCCGCTGCCGCCAATCCTTCCGCCAGCCATGGTACGGTCATGCTACCTCATCGGCCTGTACTGCAAAGCCAAGCTCTGGCCTACCCGCTAAGCACGCATAGATCAGCATGGTACGGTCTGAAAACCCGAATTGACGCTAGAAAGGATTGAGCTGCTTCGAGCTCCATACGCTCATCTCATTTTTTTTTCTTTCTTGCTCTCTGCCTCTGCAGGACACTTTGGACTTACGTTTCGACGCTGCCACGCGAGCACGATGCAGAACAGAGGCACAGCACTCGGCAGCATGGTAAGAGAGCCGATACTCACTTACTATAATATGAAATAGTGCAAATATGCGTCTCTATCGGCGCTCCCTTACGCTTTTGGTCGGACATGGTCTGTATTCTGCAAATCATGTAGTCCGGGCTTCTAGTGATCATGCCCCTTCATAACGCAGACACTTTCAACTCCTGCAAGACACTCTACTTAGATCGTGAACCGTCGTTTTCTGACTACTGTCTCGGCCACGCATGGAGTTGCATGCCGTACAGGAGGTCAAGTCAACACGTGCATCCGTTCCAGCACATAGTCCCAACGCATCGCATCTCAGTATGGTTTGATGACATGGGCCTGGATACTTCTCTATCCTATCATCTCAGCCCAGTCACCATCGGCGCCGAAAAGGTCTTGCAGGGGATCAATAAATACAACCATGACGTGTGTTCTTGGTGGTAGAGTACTTTGCTAATCGTACACAGTTTGGTGATCAACGCCTCGTTCCTCACTGTGGTACACGGAGTTTACCGACCAGACGATATATCCCCGTACTTTCCTGTTGCAAAAGATTCTGACGTCCTCAGCTTCACGGCGTCAGTGAGCTGGAAGCCAGAAAGTGCTTCATATATCAGCTCGCTGTCGTCTATCACGCTGAAGGCATCCACAAGGCGGAGGTCAGCTCGGTCCCCGAAAGCACTCACATTCAGGTGTCACTCGATCTATTATCGAGTCGTCACCGCATTCCTATCTGTCATTGCTGGTCTATGTAGTCATCTATGAACGCGGTTGCCGGTTCGCTACACCCTTGATCTTCATTGTCCTGTACACCTGCAACGGAATCGTGATACAATGCACATCGTCACAGTGATCCCTTCTCGTTTGTTTGGATCTGCAACCGTGGGACGTAACATCATTTGTATGGCAAGATTGTGCCAAGTACGATTGCAACCGGGAGGTTGAGATGATAAGTAGTCGTAATTGTGGTCGTACCATTCTCGCAGCATCGGATCATTTTACGCGTCGTTGGCAAGACTTCCGTGTATAATGATTCTATCCATGACTTAAAGTGTATGTCTTATAAATCTAATCGCCTCGTCGTTATGAAGTCCATCGCTCCAAGCAGTGTATTCACCAATTGAACACGCAACGAAACGCTCCTCATTATCGAGGATTCCTATATTCAACCAAATCAACCAGCCAGCAAGACGATGTATCTCACCGATCTCCTCACCGCCAGCACGACGCTGCTCATTTTTGCCTTCAGGACCAAAGCCAGCTACAACATTGCCCAATTCTCAGACAGAAATTGCCAGGTCCCGTTGGAGGGCAACAAGAACGTGACCACAGTGCTCTCTGGGACATGCGACTCCAATGTTTGGAACTACAGCTCTGTCATCATCCTCCACGAATGGGCTTCACTAGCGGGCACTGTGACGTGGTATAGTGAGCATATCTGTACGAGAGGACCGGCGGATTCGTACGCATACACGCTCACCAAGCCCGACAAAAACAAATGCTACGATCTTGGGTTCGCAGCTAACGCTGTTTACCTTATTGGATGAGCAACGTCTTTCTCAATGGGAGGTTCAGCGGCTGGGGGCATTTTGAGGATCATGAAAGCTGGCTATGCCTTTCTATTCACAATCACGTCAGCAAACACCTCTCTCTACACCAGTCACATCAGCCACAGGCGTAGTTACGGCCACTCTATGGTCCTCGCGACAAATGTGCTAGGGATTAGTAGCACGTGGGGAAATGGTATCAGATATATCAGATCATAGTTAGCTTTGCGCCGGTCCGCAAAATAAGATAAGCCATTCCCGCCATAATATATTACGCAAGTAGATGAAATGAGGCACTTGAACAGCATCAATTACACATGGTCTCATTCATTAAGCGCGATCACTAAATTCTCGAGAGTCTGGGCTGGATCGTGGTCTACATGAGAACGCCCATCTCCACCACAATAGTCCGACCTGTCCTCGCACAGTTTTCTTTTTGAAGTCTTACTCAGTCAGGTGCAACAGAAAACATAGACGTCATTTTAATCAGAATCTTCACAACGTATAGCTCCTTCTAGATATCAGAGAACTTCACACAATCAAGTGGTAACGGTGAGAATGGAGGCGCTCCTGAAGGGAATGAGCAACTACAAGCAACGATATAGGAGAATTTGCCTAAGACAGTCATATAACTCCGAGCATTTTAATCAGTTTGTTCCACCCATGTAGCGGATTTCCATGTCCGGCCTACTCATCGAATGATTTTTTGCCGTAACTTAGTTACGCCGCTTAGAGCGTCTGAACTTTGTTCGCGGACAGAGTTTAGATATATCGGCGAAACCATTATTGTTGAAATCTTTTGTTGAAAAAAAACCTTATCGCCGACGGTGTGCATCTGCTTCGCAGATACAGGGCCATCCAAACATGTCCGGCCTACTCATGAAGTACTTGCAGCGGTTGCTCATAAAGTCAAGGTGAGGTGCACCTTCACCTGTGAAATTTCGCAAAAAGCACCGTTTCTCTCCAAACGTTTGATTGAATTAAGTACATCAGTAAGATCTATGACTTCTGTGCTGATTCTTGACCCGATCAAACAACTGTCACGAGGTGGCCCGCTTATTCGGCTTCCTGTATATAGGAATCTGATATGCTCCATAGAGTATAATTAAGGCAAGGGTCAGATGTGTATATACAGTGGTTATTCTTACGGTTATTCGGTAGATAGTTGGAATCTCACCCTATTATTGCTTACTCTACATAAGCGTCTACAGCATTTCAAAAAGCTTCCCTGATCGATCGTCTCTCGCCCCCGTGAGAAAGACGACATTGATATATGAATTGGCCACGCTACGTGAAAGATGATCCAATAGATACATTATTGATCCCTTCTCTCATTGATCACTCATCGGTCAACCAGACTATCGTCGGCCCCTTCTGAATGCGACCAGGAGTCTATGCGTCCTTATCTATTTCAGAGAACCAAGGCTCACTCCAAAGACTCTACCCTGGGTTCCTCCTCGTTTTCATATAAGCTGCACACCCAACCGTGCCAGTTGCGTGGTAGAGTAGAGTTCTAAGTCCGTAGACAAGCCAGATTCCCCTTTCTGCTGCAGCAAAGCAGGTGCCATTGAAGATCACAGAAAATGAAGCCACGACCAAGCATGACTGGTGCTAGCTTGCTCGTGAGAGTCAGATTTTGATAACGCTATCAGCCTTTCCTTTTCCTTTCCCTTTCCTATCATTGCAGCTATATATCTACCATGGAATGACTACGTTCAGAAATGCTCAAGTACAGTCTTCATCTATTCTGGTCTCGCGGACGAGTTGGCTCTATAGACTCGTTTACAACTAAAGGTAGTTAAGTTCTTGTTTTCGAAAACAATCCGCATGCCGATAAAGCATCAACATCAGATGAACAGTACCTACATGTACCTGGGCTGGCCCATCAGTCCAAGATAGAACTATTGGACCACATTCAACGGAAAGAACCGGCAAGTCTGCTCGGATGTCCCTGCCCCATTATCTGCTTCCGAGGTACCATGGTACCTGTGATCCTGTCAGCCCTGGTGTTTAAGGCAACACATGAAAGTGATGACTGATAGAATCTATTCAAGGTAATAAGCTAATCTAATCATCTAACTCTGGATATATGTATCCATCTCTAATAAAAAGCTATAAGTGGAATACACCAAAACATAGAAGAGGGAAGTATCAGGCTCCTACTGTTTAAAACAACTTTCCCCTTGATAGTGGAGCTACGTCTCTTTATCCATAAATCCTGTAATCTTATCCGTATCGTACTCTTTAGATTCATTGTCATCAATGTCATATTTTCCCTTTTTTCCGTGCATTATAAAGTTGTTGATATGTTTGTCAAAAGTAGGTTTAGCCAATGCTTTAGTTAAAACATCAGCTAAGTTGTCTTTGGTGGGGATTCGCCAAAGAACTAGATCTTTGAGTTTAATATGATCTCTAATAAAATAGAACTTTACGTTAATATGCTTGGTTGCTGAGTGAAAACCTGGATTACGAGTGAGGCTTTCAGCTACATAGTTATCCATTGCAAGTGGGATGCTGTTAACCTAAATGCCTGGAACGCGTAAGTTATTAATGAATCCTTTTAACTAGATAGCTTCTTTAGCTGCTTCAGCAGCTGTAACAAACTCAGCATCTGTGGTAGCGTATAACACCGTTTTCTGTCTTTTATGGAAGGTTTGTTAAAAAGATCATCAGTCCTATAATCTTTATTAATGCGTGCAACTCTAACCCAAAATACTTAATGTTTTTTTTTAGACCACATTTTACTGCTTTAGATTCGCAACCGATTATATAGCCGATTTATCCGCGTAGGATATAAATTTTAGGTTTGCTAAAACGGTGTGTTTCGGGCGAGAAAGTAATATACACTTGACTTCCCTACATAACTTCATAAATAAGGTTTGGAGCAAGTCCGAAAACTTTTTGGTAAGGTGTTGATTTGTTCTTTAAAGCACGCAATAGTGATCTATTTTTTAACTATACAGCGTGTTTGAAAGTTTTAGGCCATATGTTTTCCGGTATGGAGGTGTTTTGTAGTAGACTTTTGCCTTTTTTTTAAACAATTCTTTAAATGTCCGAGCTAAGATGGACATCGGCAATTATCGCATTGTTTTTTTCTCGAATTGTGCGCTAAGGTTGCTCGGCACTGCCGTTCATATAGTGTTAATAAGGAACAGTTTTTTTAATCCGAACGTGTTGTTTGTTGATAAATAATTTAATTGGGTTAACGTAGAATTCGCTATTAAAGCAGTATGCTTTAATAATTACATAGTGATAAAACTGTATATATACCATGCTTTTAATCGAGTAAAAAACAATCTACGAGAAGCGGGTTTTATTATCTGTAAACATTAATGCGTGGTTGGTTCTATTATACCCTTCAACAGAATAGGGTCCCCATAAATTAACATACATAAGTTCACTAAACGTCTTAGCTCGTCGTCGTATTAATTCGCAAAAGATTTTAACGAGTGCTTTAATAATAGCATATTGTAGGCATTTCATTTAAAGCTTAGCTTTAATTTATTGATCAATAATGTCCATGCTTTCACTCATTTTGAGCAAATTTCTTATATTTTACTAACTTAAATGTCCCAGTTTGCGATACCAGCGCCACATTATGTCATCATAATTAATCAAAGCAGTAAAGCCTACAAAATTAAATGTAGATTCTATCACAATAAAATGGGCATAAACTTTAAATAGTCCATACTTATTTAATGCAAACAATATAATGTTATTTTCTTAATTAAGAATAAAAATAAAAATAAAATCGAGTATTCTATATAATTGTCTTTTAAAAATAAGTTAGGATAGCGAGACTAAGTTACATTTTATAGTTAAAACGTAAACGACATTTGTCAAAATTAACGTAATAGAATTTCCCTCATGATTACGTGTTGAAAGTTGTACAATTCTTCCATTTTTGATTATTATAATTTCTGATTCCTGAGCTATTTTAATGCGATGATTAAAATAAACATTTCCAATAAACTATTTCTAATTATTAAAAGTACAGATATTACATCCGGAATTAAGGAAAACTTTATCTCTAGACTAAATTCCCGAGCTTATAACTTATATAAATAGAGTAAAGCATAATAAAAGTATATTTGTCTATATAATATAAACATACTATTCGGTTTCCCCCTAATTCGATAAATAGGCCTGTTTATTTAAAAACAAAAAAATAAGTTTAAACGTATATATAATATTAAAAAGATTAATATATATATTAACTATACTTTAAAAATATATTCTTAATATCCGAAACGTTAATAATATAACTAAAAACGTCGATACTATATATAAGTTAATAACTTAGTTAATAAAATGTTTAATATATATTTTATAATATTGTTAACTCTAAGGTTTATACGTTTAATAAATTTAGTAAATAAAGACTTTTATATTAATTATTCGGAATATAAACCTACTAAAATTTAAGTAAGCTTTATATACTAAGAATTATTATAAAAAGAATAATTATTAATAATAAAATAAAAGTAATGTTTAAAAAAACTTTTGCGGCGAAAAGGTTTTTTCGTTTAATGTCGACTAAATATTATAACAATTAGTAAATACTACTAATATATTATAAATGGGGAGTAAGTTAAATTAGAAAAATGATTGCAAAATATATTAATTGCAAGATCTAGAATATTATAAGTTTTTGCATTAATTAACTTTGCGGAAAAAACATTTAAATCCGTAATACATATTACTATCACCGTTTTTCCCTTGTTTTTTGGCTTTTTTAATTTATTGTTTTTCTAATCAAGTTTGCTTATAATATCTTACATTTCTTTTTCGGATTTTGCTATTTTGCGCTATTGTTTATTATTTGTTTTTAGTTTTAAATGGGCAACTTAGTACTTAAGTTCTTTATATCCTTATTTTCCGCATTTTGTACATTTTTCTTAGTTTTTGTTTCGTTTATTTATAACTTTATTTGAATTAGATTTTTTATTTAACTGCTTAGTTTTTAGTTATTTAGGTTTTTTTATAAAGAGCTGTTTGATTATAAATTGCAACTATAAAGTTTTTGCAAAAAAACGGATCCATTTTAATTAAGATTTAAATATTTTAAACTAATTAGTGCTAAGTAAACTAGTAATAATATAAATAATTAATTAAAAGTCGGATATAACTTTTTTAGCAGTTTTAAATTAAAGTTTTAATTTTGTATACTAATTAATATATTTAATAATAATAAAAAAGTCATTTAGTTTAATTTTTTAAAATAAGTTTAATATATCGTTACGTCGTTTTTTTAAAAATAGCAAATAAAAATAAACTATATATATAGCAGCTTAATAAAAAAATTTGTTATTAATTTAAATTTAAATAAAAATACTAACTTATTTACGTAAAAGTTTAATAGCTTTATATAATTTAACACGATCGCGTTCTTATTTTTAATAAATAGCTTATTATTAAAAAAAGCTTATTCTATAATTAATAACTTTGGTTTTTTTAATAGTGCATATATAGTCGTCTTCGTTTAGTTTTTCAGTAATAAGCTTAGTAAAACTATTATATACATCCTATACTTTTTCGGTTTTCGCGATAAACTAAAAATTAATTGCCTATTCGGCAAATTTGCTTTAGCCCTAAAGCATTTAAAAAGGCTTAAGTGCTATAATATTTGTTATTAAAATAGTAGACTCTCTAGTCAAAAAAATCAAGGAGGTCGATCTTAATTTAAGTAAAAAACTCTCTAAAAATAAATACGCTATCAGATCACTTTCTTAAAAAAAAATAAAAAATAAGGCGCTCATAACCACATAAAAATAATAACTAATAAAATCTATTTAAAATAATAAGTTAATCTAGTTATCTAACTCTAGATATATATATCCATCTCTAACAAAGAGCTATGAGTGGAATACACCAGAACATGGAAAAAGGAAGTATCAGGCTCCCACTGTCTAAAACAACTGCAACCACCACACCTGCCCTACCCTACCCAACCTTTCCACCACACAAACATAACCCGAGAAGAAGCGCTCGCAGTCAACATACCTCTATCGCGTGCCCTCGCGTGCTATAGTCCAGACTGCCGCCCCCAAAAACCAACGAGGCAACGCGTATCCAGCTCAAATCGAGTCCCTGCGTCGACGAACAAGAGGCGCGCGCCGCTATGCTTGGGGATCCTGAGGAATATCGTAGAAGAGCAAAGGAACCCATGATTATAGTCAAACGAGGCCGAGGCGCTGATTACGAGGAGACGGAAGATTCTCCCGACCTTAGCCCCCGACCTACACCTAGACCACCCAGGACAGTCTTGGAGAGACATGGAGGAAGACATCTTTGGCTACGGCAAATTCGATGCATATTATACCCCAGAGCCTGATGTCTACGAACACATTGATGACTATGAGTGGGCCGATTGGAACTACGCTTCCGGTTACTGAAAACGCTGAATGAGTCACAAACATGGCTCAGCTTTGCATTCTATCCTCCCTTTGAACACTCGGGGCCACGGACAGAACTGGAACGCTATACCGCTACACCACTAGCGCAAGCGAAAGTAAACCGTTGTCAAGCCAGCCACTTTGACCGTCTCGAGCCACTTATATACGTACCGTAGCATTCGGATCCATGTTGTCATTTCAGGACGCGAAAAATACTGGCTCGGGACACAAGGAGAAAGACTTTCGCATAAGCTTGTGTCAAGCTCAAGGGAAAAGGACTGGAGCTGAGAACAGGGTCATAGAGAGAGCATGGCTAGGACATTCTCGAGGAATTCGCTGTACTGCGAGCAGAATGTGTGTCGAATAAGACGAGTTCTACTCCATGGTCATGGTTTACAATTGTAACACTCATCACCACGCGATGAAGGTCAACGATCGGCCCGTCCGGATAGTACATACTAGCACTAGTGACGAAGGTACTCAATGATGAATAGCACTGGTTTACGACAACCTCCGCATTTTTTTGAATTTGGCTGAAATGGACTGACTGGGTTTCGCTGCATTGGCGATGCTCAAGGCGTGCCATATGTGATAAACCTCCCTCGTATGATGTTGCAATGCACACTATCGGTACCTGCCTCGCCTGTTACTGACCGACACAAGTGGTCTAGCCTTCCAACGTAACAGGCGCGTCTCATCAATAGCTCGTCATAATCTCACACCGTAGGACCCATAACACAAAGCGGGAAGATCAAAAGAAGATGAAGTGATCTATTATCGGGTATCTCCCGTCTCGTGTGATGCCGTGCTGCGCGACCCAAACGCAATGCAAGTCTATGGAGTGGTCATTATTCATTACATTATATAAAAAGGGTGTGTATATGCAAGTGCTTTCCAGTCTTTCTCTTCCAATTCCGATCCGTTCTCTCGGGACAGGGTGCTTGGAGCATTATGACTGGTATGTAAGAGGATGTCTATTTGGTTCAGGCACAGGCCGTCGGAAGGGATGGGCCTCGGTGTTGAAGACGAATTCATCGAGACTAATTAAGTCGGGCGAAGAGAATATTAAGTAAGCGTATTTGAGGGTCTCGGCTAGCCAGAAGCTCTGCGAAAGCGTTAGCTGGGGCGAATTCATCTTCACTGGGCAAAACGCCAACTAACCTCCATGGAATTAGTCTTGACGGTATCACTAAATTCCACAGACTCGATGGCCGAGAAAGCGAGTTCCGTCTCGGTTGCATTGCGAATCGATTCGAACATGGTCCAGGCCATGTCTTGCCAAGTCGAGTTGCCGGTGACGCGGTACATGTAGAAGACGCTCTCAAGAGCTTCAGGGCGCAGGATATAGCTAGGATCCGACACGCCTGTGAACCCTTTTGTCAGATTTAGCTGACCTTCACTCTCCCATGCTGTCTCACTCCAGTCGCATCCGTCAAGGGAGTCGCAGGACATCATGTCGAAAGTCTCGGGCATGAGGCCCGATGCGAATGCGCCATAGGCCCAGACACAGCCGCGCGTGAGCCTTTCGGCATATGCGACGTGCTCGTCGATGTCAAACAGTTTCCCACCAAGGGCAAACATGCCGCCGATGAAACAGGAGAGATGCTCGGATTCAGCCGTGAGGGTCGGACCAAAGCTACTGATATACACAGTTCCCGGAAACAAGATGTCGTCCTTGTCAGGCAGTCTTGGTCGAAATAGGATATGCTTTATGACGGTATCCATGGCACTCCGGTACATATCTTCGTATAAAGGTTCGAGACCGCCGAGCTGGGCGAATTCCTTGGGGAGGTATTCGTACAGACTGTCGGCATCGGCACCCAACGAGAAGTAGTCGGCAGTCAACTCTTCGTCCAACAAGTCGAGATAAGCTGGCCAAAGCCCGGGCAGCATTGTCTGGTTCTGCCAGTCCGCCAGCAGCTTCGTGACCCTGTTGATGGCGTCGTAGTATTTGTAGTTGCCCGTTAACTGCGACATACGTGTGAACTCTAGGGACGAAGAAGCCACAGCGGACGAAGACTCGGCAGTGCTCGTTATCTGATTCCCTCGCTTGGCGTTGTTGAAGTTTAGATACATCGGAGGCATGTTGTTCGGGGTGTCGTACGCAATATACAGCAGGTCAGCCAGCTCGACAGCCTTCTCCAAGAGCGCACTTTCAAGACTCAAGTCGTAGGCGCCGAGCAGACCACCGAGATGGCGGATGACGGTCTCGAAGTAATTAATCTGGGTGTTGTTTGTCTTGGAATAGTCAATCTTGACAGCAGCGGCCACGGCTTCATGGAAGTCGTCTTTGAGGTCCATCATCCAAAGCGTGTCCAGACTGTCGATAAGAGTGGTTCCCCATCCACCAAAGTCAGTCTTGTCGGTCCCTCCGCCAGTCACTGGAAGCAATTCGTCCTCCCCAAAAGCGGTCTCTTTGTAACTGTTCCAACTTTTGACAAAAGCTGCCTTCACGTCACTCCGGCGTGCTGCTAGGACTCCCTCTCGAGCCTTTGCCTCGTCACTGTCGTCGGCCGGAAAATCGTATTGCACTCTAGGTAAGGACAGAGGCGTACCCGTTGGTAGAGGTGTGTACTCGGAGATGGGATAGTATCGCGTCGCACTGGACCAGTCGTAGCTGTCGCGAACATAGTGATAGCCGAATCGGACGTTATTTTCGTCGGGAACGAGCTCGACCAAGAGGTACAACAGCGCTATGAGCAGCAGGGCGACAGCGATATATCTCTTGCGGCGCAGGAAAGGCGGCGTGGGATTCCGGGGCTGGTGGTGAACCGTCCACGCGACATCTTCAGCAAGCATCCACAGAGATGGCCTGTGGGCGATTGTGCCAGCCTCGAAGCCACACAATCGCCTCACCCAAGTCTCTGTCGCGATGCTTCTGTGCAATATATGGGATGCTCGGAATCTAGTGTATGTTCAACGGCTCGTGCATCGAAGCACCCTCCGCAGGCGGCGCTTCAGGACCGGAAGGATACTTGATAATAGTCCTAGAGTGCGAACAACAAATGGGATTCGAATGATGATGGGTAATTGGGGAAGGCCGAGGGATTTGGCCAAGACATGGCTTGCGTGGGCAGGGTCCTCAGTAATGAGGGTCAAGGCTCCCGTGGCTCCCTGATCCCGACCATTCCGGGCCCTTGTTTCATAAGATTAGGTCCCGGTTCTTTCCTCCACAGTGACTCCAGTACTCCGTACAACTGCCCGTACAGTGGATACAGTCCAAGGCTCTGCAAGACCGGCGGTGAATATAAAGCATGGTCTCGCCTTGTTCATTGAGCACTTTGGTGATAATTGAGAGTGGCACACTTAGGGACGGCAATGTGCTGCATCATGTTAGAACCCCTTCATCAGCAGTTACTGCCACAAGGGCCAACACACCATTCTACCTAGGATGACTCCTTTCTTGGACATTAAAAAAAGGAAATGATGAGATGCGCTGCGGCGCTCGAAAGGGCCTTTCCAGTGCCTTGAGACGCCTACGTGTCAGTATGAGTACTCAGGGCCCGCCAGTCCTGGTCTTCCAGAAGCAGTTCGAGGCAGTCGGATAGACACCGATCTCTTTACAACCATTTGATCATTCTGCCCGTGTACCTCTAGGTCTCGGGATGTGGATAGATATTCAGCAAAGCTTGATCGTTGAGACCTACCTATGCCATACTTTTCTCATATGAAACTCTGAATTCCCTCGAGCCGTCTATAGCCGATCCTTCAGCCCCATCCGCACGGCATCTCCAAAACAGACCCTAGGCTTCACAGAAGTAGCAGCTTGATGCGCATCATTCAAAGCTTGCTCAACGGCAAAGTTCATGCTCTGCCCGAAGAATGAAGCCGCAAGCTCAGAGCATCTCCGTCTTCTCAGCGAGCGTGGACTCACCGAGAGCGCGAACTGTAGTCTCGAAGTCTCCATTTTATATACACGATGTAGGTGTGCTGTCTTGGAAATCATTCGGCCGCCACCGAGTCCTTACCACGGCGCACCTAGAGGTAGCCTCTGAAACTGCACTTCAAGAGCAAGCGGTTCCAGAGGAATGATAACAGTGCGACCGTTCTATCCAACTGGAGGAAGCTTTGTCATATCTATCCGAGGGGTATTCGAAATGCCTACTCGGTGACTTGTATGTTGCAGGCCACTGCACATCCGAACCACCTTACGGTTTGGGTTGATTGTCATTCGAGGTGCCAATCAAAAAGTCCTCGCAAGCGTTGTCTACGTGTTCCTCGTTTTCTTCAAGAAAAGGTTTGTTCCTTGTGTTCATCTGGACCTAAGTTCTTACAGTTGGTTGCCTATCGTGCTTGATGTCGGTGAGATTGTAGGGCAGGACATTAAGATGAAGAGGAAGACGGGCAACGGGATCAACAAAACGGCTTCAGACAATACACGAACCAAAGGGGCCCGGTTCCAGAGCCAGCCGATCGACAAGTAGTTGGATGTATCTAATAACTCTCCCGCTGACAATCATAAAGAGCAAAGGCATTAAAATATGCGCCTTGCGGTGTTGGATCGGTGACTTTGAGAAGCCCGAAACGCAAGGGTGGCGCCAGAGCTATTGTCACTAGACCGCATGCATAAACGCTTTACCTTGCTCGATGCTGGCGTTGGGATGATGATTGGGTTATAGACATAAGTGGGAGATTCACTTGAGGAGTTCCTGCATTGTTATGGATGCGGGATCTTGAGTATTCGAGCGTCTTGGATGATTCTCACACTTATGGCTATGACCCAATCGACATCCCATCAACACCTCGCATTCAGCCAAACCCTTTCCTCAGCCTCTCAAATATCCTTCGTGCCGTAAATCTCCCTTCTCTTCCCAGATTCCCGAGCTCAGTCCTTTCACTTCCCAGTCGACCATTTTCAACACCATCCCTACTATTCTCCCTCTCATCAGTCCCCCCATTCTCAAGCACCCACCTAACACACTCAACAACGACGTCCGGCCTATCCCTCACAACATGATGTCCAACGTCAGGCAAATTCACGAACCTACTTTTCCTTGAGAGCCCAAGCTGTCTCTTCTTCAGACGCTCATCTTCCTTATCCATTCGCTCTAGCATCTCCCGCAGAGCTACCAGGGCATCTCTCCCACCATATTCAGATCCAGCACTAGCCAGTGCCCGTTCTCTATCCCCAAGCTCTTTCCACTTCCCAATCAAACTATTCCCCCTCACCACACAAACTGGCCGCTCGCCCATGATCATACTGTTGACTTGTGAGTCATCAACACCGTCGTCAAGTCCGCCCTCTTGTCCCGTTTCCACGAGGACGAGGCCCATTACGCGTGGTTGTGCTGGCTGTCCTCGTTGTTCCACCACCGTTGTTGATCCCTCTGTAGATGATAAGTTCCGAGCATCACCTTCAACCTGCACAAAGGCCCGCGAAAAGGCGCCACCATACGAATGAGCAATCAGAAGCCACGGACCCCGCAGCTCATTCCCACCATCACCACTCTCATCCGCACCACCACTCACAACAAAATCCCACATCTCCCTGGCAACGACATCAGCCTTTAAATTCCCCGGTCCCCGATCATAAAGCAAGACCCGACAACCCGACTCGGTGACCAACTGCGCAGCCAAGTCATTCCAGGACGGTATGCATGTCTCGCCTGAGCCGTGAAAGCAGATTACCAGAGGCTTTTCATTATCCTTTTGTGGTATATCTGCGTTAGAAGGAACTAGCAGCCTGTGGGTTGAGATGCGCTTTTCGTGATAGGCAGGTGTTGACATGTCGGGGCACATGCATGAGCCCGACAATGGTTTGGTTTAGGCTCTTGAATTGCTTTAAAGAGAGCAAAGACAGACTCCATGTGATTTGATCAGGAGAGGTGGTAGCTGGGCATCCCAAATTAGTGTTTCCCCATGCAGGTGTGTTCAGCCGTCAGCCAGGCCAAGCTTTTGTCTGGTGGAGTTGCACCCCAAAACACCCAAAAACAAGCTCGCAAGTGCCAACAGTCTTGATACTGGCTGTCACATTTCGCTGTCGCATCGCTTTCGCGCTGTATTACGTACGCACTAGCAAAGCAAAACACCAGAGATGATAAAACACACTGAATGAGGAGGTTGGTGACGGCTTCATTTATTGAATAGTGGTGATGACTTCACCGATAAGGAACGAAGGTCACCATGATAATGCCATTGCTCTTCGCTATCATATCCAGAACATCATCGGTCACATTTCTGTGGCAGTTAAAAACGCTCTTTGCACTCAACTACGAGAACATGACGGGGCGCGAGCCGATTCAAGTACTTGACGAGCGCAGTCTTCTGATACGGGAGAACAGTCGACGATCATCCTTAGGCCGAGAGTGAGGTCCTGTGTGCACACTGCATACTCAACATCGTGGGGCTTAGTAGTAGATACCTATCTGTTCGTTTCAGTGACTCCTGAGCGACCTAGCTTCGAAAGACCGCCATGCACTGGCCCGATTTTAGAAGTCGAGCTATCCGCAAAAGCATGCGTCGAGACACGTGTGTCAACGTGCACTGTTACCTAGGTCAGTGAAGTATGCCTTACATATCGCAAGCCTAGTGTCATAATAAGCATGAGATTGCTTGAGAAACAAGGTCTTGCGCTGGGGATCGGTTGGTTACCCTCTCGTAGCCTCGGGATGTCCATCATGCCCCTTTCGAACACGCTTTCCAAGTCAACTTTCCGGTTGTTATGTGTCTTCCATTGAACATACATTGGGCGGCTGTGGTAAGTCATTATGGCCATCAATCAGCGGCGTGGTGGCAAAAATTCTCTTTCCTCACCCGTCAAGACCTTCAAGGCCTTGGTAGCGGGGGATGACCACAGTGGGCGAATTAAGGATACTTCTCTTAAATCTGTCATCTAGTTGTACGCCAAACGACCTTGAGACCCATACGCAGTGTTCCATTTCGATATTCTTGCAATACCCAACGCACGTTCTTCTGCGAATGCCGCATGACACACATCTCCAGCATCTTCCAGACCGAGTCACATTCACATCGATAAAGGATTCGGAAACGGAATGCCTCAGGCCGTGGACAACTAGCGCGTGATCGGAAAAGGCGAGTAGCAGCCGCGGAGCCCTCTAGGTGTACATGCGGCAAGAGATCCAGCGGCGGCCAAGCTTGAGATCTTCGAGAAGTTGATTGAACCTTGGGCAAATACTCTAACCGACCTGTATTTCGACAAAAGAAACATCTGCCTCCCCCTCCTAGATAGATCGGCCTTCAACACACAATACCGAACCTCTAAAGACACCATATCCCCAGCACTCCTCGCATCACTCTATGCTCAATCAATAATCTTATGGAAATCGTCGCCTCGGACAAATCAGCATAGACCTCCAGATATCCGTCTATATGGAATGTGGCGAATGAGACTTTATACTCCGAGATCCATCTCAACCCCGGGATATTTACCATCACCGCTGTGCTTCTCAACGTCGGGGGCAGACCGACAACGTCGCTCATCGGTAATGGGGTGCTCCTGGGAGCTGCTATATCATTGGCTCATTCGTTGGGACTCAACCGAAACCCCTTGAATTGGGATATTCCAGATGCAGAGAAACTCTCGAGGATGAAGATCTGGTGGGATTTATTGATACATGATAAATGGTAAACGATGTTGTTATAAACATGGAAATCATTGAGTTGACATGTCACCAGGTCAAACCTAGCGTACGGCACACCATCACACGTGACATCAACGCATCACGACGTGCCACCACCCTGCATGCAGTACCTAGAGTCCACCCTCGTCGACCAATGCTCGCGAAACGCCGCACAGGTATTCATCGCCTTCTTCGGATTAACAGACGTTCTAGGCCACTACCTGCGCACCCTCTATGACGTATCTTAAACCCGCCAAACTAAGACTGTAGATTACGAATACTGCCTATACTGCCTAAACCACTGGATTGAGACTCTCTCAACCGAAACACGACAAATAATCACCCGCGGAACCAACCTCGACCTCCCCGGAGCCGCAAACCTGCGATTCGCATACCTATCTATGCAGCTATTACTCCGAAGAATAACCCTCGAAGTATCCACTGAGAAAGAAGGCCTCGACTCCCCCATCCTAGCAAACTTATACATGCAAGTCCGGCGAACCGCAGAAGACATCGTGATCCTCGTGCAAGAGCTAACCACGTCACAACTGGGCGACTTCTGGCTACCAGTCAGGGTATTCATCTTCGCGTCCGCGACCACATCCCTACTCCGATGCGCACTGAAGACAGTCGACAGCGTTGTCGGTTTAGCACGAAGCAGCTCTGTTCACCTAGCATGGGATCTGATTCAAGCTTTAAAGGCCCATCGCGACAACGCGGGTTGGGACCTCGGGGATATCTGTCTTGCGCAACACGCTGAAGTCGTGAAGAAGCTGATGAACGGCATTGACACGGATTGCAATTTATCGATACCTAATTTTCAGGATATGGTTACCAGTATCCCTGATGTTTCGTTCCCCGATGATTTACTTCCCGGTCTGTGGAATACGTTGTAAGAGATGATATTATGTAACAAGTCGTTCATTAAGAAGCTAACCTTCACCTCCTTCCTCGGTACTTAAAGCTCAGCTACGTGACAAGTGGAGCTTGTGAGCTACGATTGCATTGGGAGGTCGGGCTGGAAGGCGGTAAATTATCAAAAACTGTAGATTCGCATCCCAAGCGTTCTAGTTGGTAAAAGCTACCTAAGTTATACAGTTTTTTAATTACATTTCATCGCTTAGTCGACCGTTTTAAAACATGCATCAACCGTATTAGTAATGTCACAAATTCATTATAAAATATGATTATTTCTTTAAGCCTTTTAAGCCTTATATATTCATTATTAAAACAAGAAGTTATGTTTGAAACACTATAAGTAATAAATTCACTTTTCGAGCGATATAATGCAAACCTTTAAAAATTCAAAATATATGAATTATAATTTTGTTATGAAAACATTATTATCTAAAATTTGAAACAGTCTTCGGGAAAGCGACAGCTAGAAAGCTATGTAACAAGCTTAGCAAAGCCTCCATAACTAATGGACTCATACAAATCGTAGCTGCGGAAGCCCAGGACGAATATTCCACCGTGGTATCAGAGATAGCAAGGTCTCAGATGCGCCGAAGGCTCCTGACTGGCCCAAATGGGGTCTTTGCTGCCCTACAAGCTATCATTCCAGAGACGAGGCGCTTAGGGGCAGAGAAACGAAGTCCTGCTGATGAAAACTCCGATTCTGACGCGCTGATGGAGGTGTGAAGCCTATAAGTGTGGAAAAAATGTATCATCGTTAAGCATTCTGATTTAGAAAACGATGCACGAGACAGTGCCTCGGTTTGATATACATACTAGGAATCGTTAGGCTAGGCCGCCAGTAAATCTAAATGGATGGGAAAAATCGACCTACTCTGGAAGATTGAACGTGTCTAATTCCTAAGTTTGTTATGTCGGAGATGATATCCAAGACCAACCGAGCGGATCCAAACGCCCATGCGAAGAGGTTGTTCCTTCTTTGTATAGCATTGAGAACAATAACACTATACCTGGGTAGATGGAGGCTTCGAAGATGCCTAAGAACGTGCGTGTAACCGCCAAGCCCCTGAAGTTGAGCACCGCGGCATGAGCGAGTAGTACGATGCCCCAAATGATAACCTTCGTTGGCCTTTCGGTTAGACACATGTTCAACCATATCAGACACGGGACTTACTCACAGTAAGTGACATTAAGTAGTTAATAGGAATCCTCTGAAGTAATAGAATGGTAGGAAACTCCCAGGCAAGGTGAGAGAGATAGAAGAAGATGCTTCCAAGCCAACTGTGCTCAATCCCCGTAAGATTAACATCGGTCCTGAGAACAAAGAATGCTCAATAGCCTAGAGTCGTTTTGTCGATACGTTACAGGGCGTGACAAGGTACTTAAAAGCGATAAGTCTATTCTCCAGAGTAGCCTTTTGGACAACTTCGCGTCAATATGGTTGATTTCAGTTTCTTACACGAGAGTTAATGCAACCTTGGCCTTGCCCCCGCCAACCACGCTGGCATCTTTCTGGTTCATGGAATCAACCATTGAGCGATCGTATAGTCAGAAACTGATGCCCACGTTTCTCAGTTAAGTACTTGCAGATCTCAGGTAGCTAACACGATGGATAGCACATGGCGGCCCACCCAAAGCAATATAATTAACCTTATCAGCTAGTTTCTTGGGCGAGACTTGAATCTTATGTCCCACTCGTGCCAACTCTTACCAGAGATTACGTCTTCGTATTGTTAGCCGGGGGCTATATACGATTGGTCCGACGAAGTTTTCCGCGGGAAACTTTGAAGGGTGGTTTTGCATCGGCGGGGACAGATAGGGCGACCCGCGGTGAACCCCCTCGGACCAGTCAATGATCACCACGTTGTTTCTTTGCACAAAGAATTCCGGCAATGCTATATGGTATTGGAGCATTGAAGTCGGAGTATAATACTACCTATGTTTGGTATTGAGAATAGCAATCGGAAGATATCATTGACATCGAGCATCAACATCCAGCCTCACCCTTTCAATGCGGGACATCACATCTTTATTGAACGAAGTACCGTAGTATAGCAAATATTGAGAAGTCTTCTCTTGTAGACTCTTCTCGTCGACACCTGCGTATAGTGTCGCAGCACCCTTGCTAGTAGTAGAAGCACAGCCGCTCAACTACTCGTCGTTGATGGTGATTCCGAGAGTCATATTTGCGGCTGTAAGATCAAAGATAATAGATCGGCTGGACTCTAGTAGTGAACTTCTACGGAGCAAAAGGTCTCTATATTTACACTGCTACGGGCCACAAATTCTTGGACCGGACTTCGGGGCAAATGTCTTGTCTTCTAGGGCACGGACACCCCGAGATAGTCAAGACAGTGGCGGATCGCGCCGCCTACCTGGACCATCTCTTCTCGGGCATGGCCTCCCCTCCAGTGATCTCCCTCGCCGAGCGACTTTGCAACGTTCTCCCCCCCGGTCTTGATAAGGCTTTCTTCCTTTCAACAGGTGGTGAAAGTAACGAAGCGGCCATCAAACTGGCAAGGTCTTCACTGGAAAGTTCGAGATTGTCAGATTAGGTGCCAGTTGGCATGGCGTCACAGCACAGGCCTTAGGAACACAGCACCACATTGGCAAAAAAGGGAATGAGCCACTGATGCCCGGCATGCACATGCTTCCCCAGCCAAATGCTTACCGTTCCATTTTCCGGAAACCCGATTGGTCTTACGACTGGGAGACGGAGTTAGAGTACGGATGGCGCATGATTGATATGGAATCATGTGGATCACTTGCTGCTTGCATCGTCGAGCCGATTCAGTCGTCTGCGGGGATGCACGTATTGCCAGCGGGGTATTTGAAAGCTTTGAAGAAGCACTGCGAGAAGCGAGGCATGCTCCTTGTCGTCGACGAAGCGCAGACCGGCGTTGGTCGCTGTGGAGATATCATGGCCATCGTTCATGAGGATGTCACGCCTGATATCCTACCTCTCAGTAAAATTCTGGGCAATGGTTTGCCACTCAGCGCGGTTGTGACCCGGGCTGAGATTTGAGAAAACATTTATCGAGCGAGACTATTGCTTTTACACAACACATATCAACGACCCCCTGCCAGCTGCAGTTGGGGACAAGGTCCTCGAGATCGTGCTGCGCGACAATCTGGTCGAGAATCCAGAGTACTGGGAAAGATGCTTCACGACGGGCCCAAGAAGCTTCAATCTAGATACGGCTGCATTGGAGACGTGCGCGGTCATGGCTTGATGGCGGGCGTGGAAATCGTCGCGGACCGAGAGACAAAGGTACCAGAGCTGGACGTAGCGAAGCGCGTAGGCCACAATATGTAGGCTAATGGAGTCTGGGCAAACCTCAGCAGTCATCCTAGCTTTGGTGGAACATTCAGAATAGCACCTCCCATCACTATCACGAAGGAGCAGCTGGAGTTCGGGCTTGAGGCCATGGAGAAGGCGCTCGCTGCAACGCCAGGGTCTAACCACTTTACTAAAAGCCATTGAGACGAAAGAAGATAAAAGGTAGAAACTATTAGTGTAAAAAAGAGCATGAAATCTACGTACGCAAGTGTGTATTGTTAATGTTATTCGTTTATTTGGGTTTCCGTAACTTCATCACGTCTTGAGCGGTTTAGCGCGATGTAATGGCTCGGCGATAAGCACACGATTACAATAGTACAGTGTAGCTGTCAGCGTTCGAATTTACGGCAGGTCCGGGCACGGTACGCAGGGCCTTGCGAGAGCAATTAGACGAGCTCTGGCACGGTGGCAAGCGACATCCTGAGGAGCACCGATGGCCATGTATCACCAAGTCATTCATTGGCATGGACACCGGAGATTTGGTTTATATCTGATTGATCAACTACATGTATTATCTGTCCAAAATCCATAATCTCATCGGGGTATATCCACCCATGCGCCGTGCATGCAATATAAAAACCTATCCTTTGCGCCCGCAGATGAAACAGTACTGAAGCAACACACCGATTTTCCTGTCCGGCATGCGAGACATGGCGCTGAAAAATGCTAAAAACTTCCATAACTCCAATGTAGATGCTTAGATTGATGAGACACATTCAAGTGAAGCCAGGAAACATAGTCAATGCCACCCGCTTCCCTGAATGAATGTCAGCCAATCGCCTAGTAGGGCTACAACAGGGTTACTCACATGGCGGCCGTCCGTCATCGCTGTTTGTCTCGTCTACTGGTGGAACAAGCTCTTCCATCCTCTGCTGTGCGTTCGGCCTATCCCCTTGTTGCAAGGTGCTTCTTCGGCTATGCAGGAGCACGGGCGCCGGTGAAGTCAGCTCGGTGGCAGCCGAGGTTTGAGATGAAGACTTTGTTAAACGACTACCGCTCGACAGCAGTCGGCGCCACCCGCTCTCCATGTCGCCTCTCAAAATGCGAGGGTTGGTTCTCAACTTTCGTGTATTGAGCTCCCTTCGCGCCATTGAGTTGGTTATCTTGGGACTAAACCCCAACGGTAGCATAGATGCTTTGCAACTAGGGCAAAGTGAGCTCATCTCGCCTAGAAATTTGTCGATGCATTCTGGATGGTATATGTGGCCGCAGGGGAGCTCGCGAATGACAGTTTCATTTGACTCGAAAGCATCTAAACAAATTAAGCAAGTCGGCTGATGATCGAGACGGTCGACTTGTTTTGCTGTGAATTGGCTCGAAGAATGAACGCCTATATCTTCGGCCACTTTAGACATTATCGATGTCGACGACGGGTCACAGTGATAAGTGAACAAAGGAAATGTTTCGATGTGGTTCAACGGCACACGGAGACGCTTGATCCCCAGTGCTTCTAGATTAACCTCTCCATTCATGACACGCTGCCGTAGAAACGCACGTCGACGATTTTGAACGTAGTGCATGCCCAACGATGTGGCGCCAATGACTGTGATGAGGGTGCCAATGATGATGAGAACCAATGCCCAAATGGGTAATTCGCTCGAATCCCTAGAAAAGGACAGTTCCGACCAAACTCGAATGTAGTCGTCGGACTTTGGTGAATAGGTCTCGTCGATCTGCTCGGCAAACGGGACTGATGAGATATTACCAGAATACTGGCTCAGTTGAAACATCATTCCCTTCCCCGAGCTACTAGGCACGGCATAGACGGGGAAATGGTTGGTTTCTTTCCAAGCGCCACCGTCATCAAGGTCCCAGTCCTCGGACTCGGCATGGGGCGGTTCGCCATCGGGAGCATCTGGTTGGTAGACTAACATAGCCCTAACTGGATCTACGCGTGCGGATTTGAAGAAAGACCTCGTACAATTGACAGAGATCCATGGGGCCAGGGCGATGAGCTTATAGTCGGTATCGGGGAGATTTTTTTGTCTAGTGACGTTGGACGGGATGTATTGATCAATAACGGTATTACAAGGGTCGTCGCCATCCAAATCGGGCACGTATAATAATCCTCGAACAAGTCCATGTAGGGGTGACACATAGTTATCTGTGAGGGTAACCATATTGTCGGGAATTACTTCCTCGTAGGCAAACTGGCTCTGTAGAAACGCATCTCATGTGAGTTATGCCGCGGACGACACTTGGGCAGCAGGACAACGGATCAAACTCACGTCGATGGCAGTAACATTACTGATGGTCGAACTTGTAGACGAATGAGGGCCGCTGAACAGGAGGCTACACCAGGATCAGTATGATATGGATAATGATACGTGACTTGCATCGATCGCAATGCGAGTTGTGCATTGCCTGACATGAACAAGCACCAGATAGCAGCGTTGCTTATGGTCACTGCAGATACGGCCAAGCACTATGAGCAAGGCTGGTGGCAATATGTACAGGTGGTGACAGCCTTCACCAATCTACCCACGATGCACTTCGCACACGATGCTGATCAGCGACGATCAAGCGTCGATGTGCGGCGTGAAGGTACAGTCAAGCTTTTTCCAAGAAAACCCGAAGGCTTGGGACATGCACCGGTGGAAGGAAAAGTTTGCTTGGCGACGTACACGACATTCCGAATGGTCTGGAGTGCTGTTGGATCACGTCAGTCAGATATTCCGCCAAGCAGTCTTAAAAAGAGGGTAGGGTTGGCGCCAAGAGGCCGAGCAAGCAATGCTGGGCCGGTAATTGGCAGCGCGCAGCAGACGCGACAGAGCAATACGCGGGAAGCGAAATGGGCTTCCAACAGCCAAGAAGAAGGGACCAGGAGAGCCAAGACATACACATGCTTCTGAATCATCGTTCAGGCAAGTCGCTGAGACGAGACAGCCGAGAGACAGCGGGATTCTATATATTGCGTAGAAGAGGCGATATTGCAAGATTGATGGAGGCACGTCCTGGTGCTTCGCCGTACAGTAGCAGAGTCAGCAGTCGGGGAGAAAGGGTGAAAAAGATGTTCTTGGCAAGTTGGGGATTCTGGGGGCTAGCCAGGAGATGCGAGATCCTCTCAGGGATGGGAAGGCCATTTTGGCTCTGGGCAAATGAGCGGAGGAGTCGGGAAGCAATGGACATGGAGCTATCTGATGGGCTGGGGGGGCTGTGTACATGATGTAGGTAGGTTGTACTTAGGTACATATGCGAGTGATGTACGATACATATATGTGTGTGTGCCAGCTCGCCAGCGTCCAGTGAGCCAGCCAGCAGCGAGTCAGCAGCGACCGACAGCCGTGCAACAGCCGACTACCTACATGTACCTACCGCGTCCAGTCGGTCTAGGCTCATCACTCATCATAATCCGTACAATGGCCTGCAGAGGGGATGGGATAGTCGATGCATGCGGCATCACGTTGGGGATAGCAGATTCGCATTGCATCTTGTCGGGTCTCTGCCGATGCACCACTGAATACAGATTACTGCATCTTCAATGGTCGATAGTCGCTGCCCCATCCTTTGCCTGGATGCTGGTCGCCTCGCCCATTGGGAGCCTAACCCTCGGCCTAGCGATGCTAACGTCTTCGTTTGTGGCTCATTCCATGCTTCAGCTCATTCCCTACGGCATCAATCCTACAGTACTTCATACCGGTTACCACCAGCATCACTTTGTGGACTAGCCGTTGAGAGGTAGTCAGCCGGTGATCAAGCCAGGAAACACTGCACGTACAAGCTTCCCTCGTAATCCTCGGGTTGCCGGCAGCCTGTCTAGCCCTATTCTTCCCAGTTCCGGCAGCACTGGTCCCACTCTGGGCGCACTCTTGTGTGAATGGCGCCGTCGATTCGACGAACCCGGCGCCAAAGCTGGAATCGTACCTCCTCACCCTCGGGAACTGGCAGGAATTCAAATGGTCGTGTGGTCACCAGTGTGCTTTGCCTGTTCCGTATCATGCCCTGTAAACCATAAGTGATGGTCGATGTCCAAGCTGCCGCTGGCGGGCTGTCACGTCGACCAGCTTTCCGCCCTTTGTCTTTTGTAGGAGCTATCATACGAGGACAACCCCACAGCCACCCGATGACTCCGACTCAACGTGCGCAACGCGGAAGTCTCCTCTGTTAGTAGATTTAGTAGAGCGTACATAATCGAAAAGGGATGCTGGCCATGACGAGGGGACTCGGCCTGGATATGTATCCTTGCAAAGTGATACATCAGCCTGATCGCCGGGCACTTCTAGACCCTTGGCTCGCTTGGCAACGGAAGCCAAAAAGCTTGTCCATCCTGCCCTTGCAGGCTTGCACAACTGCCGCCAGCTGAGCAAAAGCCCTCGAGATTCGCTCCAGTCCAATTGCTGTCCCTGAGTCCTCCTTCTGTACGTCCGTACTACCTTATGCGTGTTTTATTGTGCTTGTGATTTATAGCTAATCTCTAAAGTCTTGCTATTCTATTTCCTCCGATTCCATTCACAAATAACTACAAGAGAGTAACGCGCACAAACCCGCCCGATTTCCTAGCTCGCCATGTAGTTAGCCCGCCAGCTTAGCCCTTCCTGCCACAGGCCCCCCTTGCGAAGCTGAGATCTACATGACGCTGTTATCACTTCGCTAATAAGCACTATTACTGTATCAACTTCAGCATGGATCATCCACGGTCTCACCCCCTAATAACTGTACTTCTACCGGGTTAAACACCTGTGCAGAGATGAATTGGGCATTGTTCCCCTGATACAGGTAGACTGCGACGTTTCGAAGGCTCTAGTGTGCGCAGAAACATCCGTCAATCCTGCCCACTTAAACAACGTGATTGGAAACTTTGCTTGTAGCTCCCCACCCTTCCCTAGTCCGTCCCGTAGTCGCTCACCACTTCGTCGGCCCCGAAGGCACAGATGCCGATCCTTGTTGTCCTTGTTATCGAGGCCTGCGCAAAGGAAAAAGACACTCGTAATTCATACCAGATTCTTGCCGAATCTCTCATGACAGTGGCCCAATGTGAGCGGACCTTGTTATCTCTTATTTTCTGCTCGCTGTCTGCTTAGAATATGCTCTACAGCCAATGCAAAATAGACCATGGTAGTTAATACCAGTCACACGTAATGTCGCATTGCTGTCGCAATATTGCGAGTAAGGGCACGAGGAAGTGTGATATGCTATAAATCCACATCAAAAGGCATTGGCAAGTGGACGGAATGCTGCGCGGTTGGTTGTCTGTCATCTCCCAAGAACATTTTTATTATAGTGGCCTGATGACAAAGCTGAAAATTACATAGCGTGGTATCGGCTGTCAGTATTTCTGATCATCGATTGATACATGACAAGAGAATCGTCAATTACCGTAAATCCGGTACCTCCACAACAGCGACAGCATACGGACAGTCTGTCGTGCTTATACAAAATCTACAGGTCAACGTGTTAACATAGCGCGCTGTAAAAAGATGTCTCAGGTTCATATACACAAGATGCCTAATAAAGTTGCCGTGCTGGATACATCGATACGTTGCTCAGTAGCCAAGTTTCGGGTCATGTTATCCTCACCAACCTGCACCTGACGAGTAATAGTCTTTTGCCTACTGGACTGTTATCGATGTGGAGCATGTCTACTGGGATAAAGCTATCCAAGTTCTAGTTTGCATCGCAAACATCCTAAAAAGTTTGTCGCGATCCTCGTCTGCATGTATAGCTCAGTTCAACGTAGCATCTAATTCTATCCGTGATGAAGCGATTATGGTAAGAAAGAGGTATTTGTTAGGATATTCTTAGGACGACCTCCTTAAAGTCGTCTCCATTCCTTGGCAGCGAACCTCAATGATAATATTCAGTGCAAGAGAGGATTAAGACCATTGGTTCTTTAAACTATAGAAGAGAGTACAAACATTTAACTGCAGAGCCGGTAAGCCGTATGTGACGTATTGACAATTAGAACCATCGCCAATAACGACTAGCCATAGGTGGACTCAAATTGAATATGACAACGAAAACACTGTAATTTCTAATCTCGAGAAATACCATACAGCTTTCTACCCACGATTTCGCAGCTAAAATGCAGAACTGCGTCGATATATTGAGTGTGAGATGATGTTTGATCGAAACTGAGATATGTCCTCATGATTAGCAGATTGCGAATACAATGTCAATTCATCCTGCTGCAGACTATCCTTTGCCCAGCGGGAGCAAACAGAGATAAGATTAGTAGCAAAACATAAGGCTGCCCGTATTCAAGAATTTGACAAGGTTGTTTTTACTGATGACGACGTTATTCCCGATTCTAGGTCAATCCCAGTAATTAGTGCTCAGCCGCTATCTGCACATCGCCAATGACGTTTGCAGTGATTTCCTTTTCTGGGTTTCTAGCCTGTACAATAACGCATTTTTGCTCGGCGATGAATGATTATGCGCGTAGAATGATTCACTACATGGCTTTTGCCGACCATCATATCCCAGCAAATCAATAAATTTCCTATTGTGTGCGCAACCGATATGGTTTGGCGTGGCACTCGTGTCATCCCGGAGTCGTGGCCTCCCACCGCCAACACGTTTTCCGGCAAGACGTCTACAAACGCAGGTAATTGATCCACAACAAACAAATCGGATAACAAAACATGTACTGTTTGACGAACAACGATTACTCAGCAACAGTTGAGTTCTATTCAACTGTTGTAGGGAAGTACAGCACAAGAAATACATACCGAGACGTCGCGTGTGGGTGCCCGGCGGTCATGCGACGACCCGCACAAGGCCTTCAAACGACTTCAGTGCAAAGCAATCACATATATGCAACCCGGCCAGGCACATGGCATATAATGCTCGTTGTGCTCAAATATTTGACAAAGTGCTTGTTGCCTTTGACAAACATCTCATATTGTCAGTGCCCATTGATAGTCGTCGTCACGTAATTATCAAATTCCGCCTACTCAATACTTACCACGATGGCCGAGAGTAACTTGTATTCTCTTCACAAAGTGCAACAAATCAAGCAATTCAGTGATTTAGGACTCGAGTGCGGAGACGAGACATTCAACGGTCTGTTTATACTCGACTGTGGTGGCAGCCGCATTGACCGGCAATTTTCTGGTAAGCTATACACACGCCCCAAGGTCGTTACGTTCATGTGTACCGCACTAACAAGTTGCAGGGCGCGGAGACATATGTGGTCGTACTGGATTCGATCTGCACAGCGTCAAACGCATGATCGACTTTATGTACACCGGCTTTTACAGTTTGGACTCGTACACAGCTTCCGACGTTCTCCTAACCTCTATCGTATCCCAGCAAGTTCCCACAACGGAAGAGACACAGAGAGGACTAGGTAAAGTCATTCAAGCAGGTTCTTGCATCGTCTCTCAACCAACGCTGTGTGAAGTTCTATTTCTAAACGATGCGCATTTGACAGCAAACACTTCTGAGCATTCAAATCATGAGACTAGTCTCGCCTACAACCAACTAATCGGTCACAGTCGGGTGAATGCCATCGCAGACTATTATGAGATCTCTACTCTGAAGACAGAGTCAATTGAGAAAACAAGGCGTGTTCTTGAATGTAGCTGGTCTGCCAAAGACTTCTGGGATTTTGTCCGAGCATCAATTGGTAAGACGCACAACAAGCAATTTCATGAGATGCTAGGTAGCATCGCTGTCGAGCATGTTAAAGAGATCATGAAGTGCGGCCTTTTGGATGACAGAGATGTTTGTCGAGAGTTCAGTCCATATATGCTCCCCAAGTGTCTTTCACTGTTGTCTTAGACCGAATATCTTCTTGAAACTGCGACCAACGACTATCGATCGGCTAGCCAAAAGTAAACTACGGCTTCGACAAGCTTATCCCAGTGTGGGTCGCTCCTGTCGACTTGGTCTTCGTGCAGGAATTCAAATTGTCAAGCAGAATTCAGATGCTACTTTGACACAAAGGGCCAATCTTACTCCCCTACCTACATCCTCCGATGTAGCAGGTGCAACTGCCGCCATGAATGAATGCATGGGGGAGAACTGGAGGCGATGCGCAACGTGGGACTTGGGTCGTGAACGTTTCTCCGTGCCATTACTTCTAGGGACTAGGGCGACTGTGCTGTGATCGGTCGTAGCATGCAAAGACTCAAAATTGAAGTAGCTTGGAGTGGCCTCGCTTAGGGAGGAAAGTAATGGGAGAATTTTCCGGCGCATGTGAGTATCTAACGGCCTTCAATATGAAGAAAAGCGAATAACTATAACTGACAATGGGTTTTTACTCACTCAGCTAAAGCATAAACTAATAAAGCTCTGTACGCGTAGTATTTCTATCGGTACGACTGCGGAACTAATTAAAGCCACTTTGGCCGTCTAGTCGCAAGCTTATAGGCAGTTTGTTGGTGGCAGTTGATAGTCTAGCATAACAATACCTGAGCTGTACGGAAGATACTGGAGCTCGCGGTGCTAGGCAATATCTTCAAGGCACTGAACACCTTAGGTTGATCATTGCAATGTACCCTGTGTTGCTACTACACCACTGTCAAACTCAAAAATTTCTTCATTTGCTTCTCGATCCCTACCAACTGTCGCTAGTCTCCCGTCCATCATCTTCCTTCTTCTGACCTATTGGAAAGAGTCTAGCATTGCCCAATCTCAAACGCAGCAGTTGCAAGATTGATCGGGTATTTTGTACTGTAGCATCCGCGTTAAGAGGAGCTAGTCAGCTGCGAGTCAAATAAAGTGTAATGTCACTGCCTCCGTGACATACGGTCGAGTTTGGTTGTGGATCTTCATTCCTCCAGGTTTCAACTCACAAGTTATTGTAGGCAGTCACCACCACAGAGCACGGCAGGGCAGCTAGCAAAAGGTAGGGGCGATCGCTCTGGCACGGAACTACCGATATTGTCAGAAACAAGGTCCCATGCTCGACAATTAGGAACACTAACATGGTACCTCAGGATCTGGACAGAACTTCCATACAACTGTGTTTTGTATATGACCACTTAGTCCATACTTATGTATAGCCCTACGGGACTCACAGTTTGGTTATTTATAAGCCTTTATCAACATGGTGTCTGACATGATCTTTGAAGTTGTCGCCGGCATTCGTCGCGATTCTAGAGGGCGACCCCTCACGGTATCGGTTGTACGTTCTGGAATTTTATTCTTCCCGCACCTTGCCAACAATCATGGTATATCCCGGCACCTGCATGCGCCCGCTTATACTTGAATAGTGTAGTCTCAAGCTTCCATGGAGCGGTTATACGTCAAGAATCCGATACCACGATACCCACAACCCCAGAGCTTTCGAACGAGCGGAGCTCGGGGGCATTATGGTCGCTCTAGTGGCAAGTATAGAAAGATCCCATGCGAGTTATTTTTTTTAACTACCTTCCTAAGACATACTGACTTCTTTATAGTAAGTGATACCTGACCTGTCAAATATCAGAAACCGTTCCTTTGTCTTAAAGTCTAGGGCCCCGCAGGGGAAACTCGAGAAAAATAACTAACGCAGCACCACCTTTTCACCTACTAGATGGGCCAAAGAAGAATATTATGCAACCAAACAATCGGCCTCATTCAACGTCAGAATCCTTTCCAGCTCCGTGTACGCACTCAACATCATGAACGAATGGGTCAAGACCGGTAATATCCGCGACTTGGATGTCTTGCCCGAGTATTCCGTCCGAAGGACTCCCAACATCGATTTCATCTATTGGGCGAAAGACCTCCATGACCGCATTACAGAGATAGGTCCTGTTGTCTACGGATAGGCGCCAGAAGAAAACAGTTGCATAGCTCGTGCATTATGTGCGAAAGAGCTTGATGGGACAGTGGCAAAGATTGATGCAGCCTTCAGCGAGCCTGAGAGGAAGGTCGAGGATGATACAATGGGAGACGAAGGTTCACAAAACTGACGAGGAGTCTGTGTCCTCGGATGAAGAGAAGTGAGATGCAACGACCACCACTTTCCATGCACCAGACTGATCATCAGCACGACGATGTCTTTCAACACTCCTATCCCTTGAAAGATTATGTCGGGCCACCGGTCCGAGTCTTGATATTTACAGGCAACATATAGACAAGGAACACGCCCTGGAGTTAATCCAACGCCTTCTCGCATCCATAACATACACCTACGATCTACAAGACTGAGAAAGTGCCTCATTACCCTCTGGTCCCTCATACGCTACTCGGCCTGCAGGAGCTGTCTAACATGCGGTAGTTCTACGGGAACTACCTAGAGAGTTCTGATTTGGAGGTGAAACTTCAAAGCAGCCAGATAATAATCTGAATAAAACGATGTTTCCATACCGTACCTCTCTGACGGCAATTTGAATGATGCCTTTGATCATGTTTTGATTTATCATACTTGCCTCACAAGGGGCGGCGTGTCTCTAAGAGATCGAAATGTTCTATTCGGGCAATATCGATGTAAATTTATTGAGGGGCTCATTTGTATCCTGAAAGAATAAGCCACGCAGATCACTTCGTCGGTGCCAGAGTTGTAATCGTCAAAAGGTTTGTGTTGGTTACTGCTTTCCTTTCCTTTCACAAAGCCAGTGTCAGTATTTGGTATATGGCCACTGTCGCATCCTTTGGATTCTGCCATTCATACTGTAGCTACTAGCTTCCGACAATAGCTAGTCTTTTCAAAGTACAAGCCAGGGGGCAAATGCGAGCTGGATAAGTCGTGGAGCTGCTCTGCGCCCACCACGAACCTTGCAATGCGCAACGGACATTGATCGTAAATCCATTCTTACCGGGGCGATGGCGATCATGCTAGAGATAAGAGTGCCCGACTGTCTGTAACTCGTATGCACTTTCAGGTAGTCGGGGTTGCATAGTTGAGTCCGTCGCGAATATCAAATTACACGTGGTCGGCATATATACGGATGATTCCGAGCACTTTCCCCCATCTCGACGCAGAGACTGCAATAGGGTGAACATTGTTCGTAGATAATTTGATAGAGGTTATATTAAGTCTCTGGTACCTTGTGATTTTCTTCACACAGCGCACAGTCGACCGGTTGAGTCTGACCGCCAGTCGTCGCTTCCGACACAAGTCGGGCAGTAGAACAATGACGTCGGATCATACCGTGATTTAATGCGATAGAGTTTCTGATAATTGGATCCGTAGAAGTTAACCTTCCAACTAGGATCAAAACGGTCAGCCTCGTTCATATACACTCCCGTCTGAGGTGCAAGAGCAGTTAAGGCTGCTGTCTTGGTGTAAGTAATGTCGTCATGTATCTCCTGCCACTCTTGCGCTGTCTTGCCGACGATGGGGCGAGAACACGAGTGAATTGCCACTGTGGTTCTCCAAACGGGATTGACAGCCGACTTTTGTGACTTGGCGGCCCAGACCTGTCCTCCCGACACCAATGAAACCGCATTGTTAACTCCCTCGCTTGGCTGCCCGGCCAGGACGTCAACTGTAGCCCGGATTGCAGCAAAGTCTTGCAGGGACTCTGAGTCCAACATTCGGCTTCCGATCGCGCCCATATAACCAATCGGCAAATCATGGTTGGACAAGTTGTCGTAAAAGGACCAGTAGTCAGGATATGATACATAACTAGATGTAATGTTTAGTGTGTCGCTGAATTGGCTGAGTTTGTCAAGAAGTATTTGCCCTTTCGCTTGAACATACTCTTTTGTAGTGTTTAACATGAAGAGTGAGTGGGCATAGAACTGTTGATGAGCCCCGGATTGCCAGTTGGGATAACCTGAAAAGCCTGACTCTACAAGATTTGGATATTCTCCGTAGATGGTGGCAATAGCATCGCGCAACCTGTCCCTCGATGCGTCTAGAGGCGTGATCAAGAGGCGCTGGATAGTTGCGTTGACCTGAGGATATGTCTTCAGCGTCGCTGATACCACGATCCCGTATGTGCCGGGACCGCCGCCGCGAATAGCAAAAAAGAGATCTTGGTTCTGGCAAGCATTGGTCGTGACAACTTCTCCATTGGCTAGTATAACTTCGGCTTCAAGAATTTGATCTGCGCCAAGTCCGAAGTGCGAGCTGGCTGGCCCATGTCCTCCTCCTTGCATCCAACCACCGATGCTAGAGACGGTGGTTGTTCCACCGCCTACTATCACCACGTTGTTAGCAGCGGCTTGTGCGTAGACGTCTCCCCACATGTAACCGCCTGCTACTTTCATTGCGCTACGGTCCCAATCGATAGCTTTACAACCAGTAGTAGAACTGTAGCTTGGATTGAAGGTGATACCATTCCGGAAGTAGCGAAGCCAGATGACCAAGCTGCCGTAGCCATCACTCCTTCCAAGTATGTCGTGTCCGGTGGTTTTGATCACGAGTCTCAAATTCTTCGCTTTGGCGAAACGCACTGCGGCGACTATGTCGTCAATCTCCGTGGCGTTTACTGCATAAACGGGATTGCTGCCTATGGTGCACTGGTCTGCGGTGACTGTGGAGCGAGCTGCCGCCGAAATGGGAGGACATGTTATGTTCAACGGGAAGTCTAACCCTATGGACTGTTCACTCATCCACATGGCAGACGACCACGCGGCATTGACACCGTCACAAGCAGCATCGTCAAAATCGGCCCCGGGATAACAGGAGAATGCTATCGGTTTGGTGGCAATGAGCTTTCCCGATAGGCTCGAGTTAAGGCGTTGCCACTCGACCGACGACGGCCAGCATGTATCACCGGGCGTCTGCTGAAATCATCAGCCGGATGCCTCGTAGGTATGTGTTGAATGAGGCAAGGATGGGCAGTAGAACCCTCGACGTATAGAATAACACTTACACATTTGCAATGGCTATTTGTCGGTGTGCCATCAACTCTCACGAGGGCTAAAAGAGGCGCTGCGATCCTTAGCAATGTCGTTTGCAACATTTTGAAAATAACATGAATGAAACGTGACGACGGGCAAAGGTACGTACTAAGGAAAGTGATCGATAAACTTAGTTGTATATATAACAGGCCGCTCTAATGTGGTGTGCCACTAAGACATCTCGTATAAACCTTTGTGGTGAGCGCCTTAACCTACCTACACAGATGCAACGTCACAAATGCGATACGTGCGAGCCATAAGAATGAAAACCGCGTGACTAATAGCTCTTATGACCTAAACCATAACCGCAAGAGCTTTGTGCGCCCCTAAGGTTTGGCCACAATGATCCTCCTAGATTGATTACTGTGCGACGAGAATCGGGATCTTTGCTGCGACCGCCTCATGGTGCAATAATGGTTGTTCCCGACAACATTAGCCGGAAATCTTCTGAACATGATCGCTTTGCCAGAAATAAAAGGAATTTTCGTATAGTTTTGAAAGCATTATTTTTAGTACTAAAAATTGATCAGTTGACCAAGACGTCGTGTGGGCTTATGTCATAGCACAGGCTCCTATGGTCTTAGCATGTCGCAGTTAATGTGGACGATGAAGGCTGGGTTCTTCCGCCGGACCCTTGCTCACCCTTCGGGTGGTTGAGTTTGTAAGACGGGCCTCTGAGACTTGTTCCAGTTCGATCAGATAACACGTGCATACATTACGCTTTGTGGATATAAGAGTCGTTTCTTCGGCCGAAGAACAGGAATAGAACGTCACAAGTCCGATTGGAAATAGTCAACTTATGCTCCGTCTCCGGTGCCAGGTGGTATAGTTTTACGATCGTAAAGGAAAAAGACACGTGGAGTCAGCATGATCGTACAAGATCTGCGACTTTGCGGCGCAGTAAAGGTTATGCATGGCCATGTTTCCGAACGCCCATGCTCCAGATCTCAGGCGCGGGAACAGATACCCAAGAATGGACACTTGAAGAATATTTGATCCGCAGATTATGCATCAAGCTGATAACGGCAGTGGAAACAATATAGAACAAAACGCGCCGTTAACCGATGCCTCAAGCGGTTATCCCTGTAACAGCTCGAACCCGACGAAGTGCAAGCATCGTCAATCGAGGAATGCTTCGTATAAGGTCGTATCCACCGGAGAATCCATGTCTGATTCTAGAACACGTTTCCGCATAGCTCAGACACCAATCTGCGGAACCCTGACAGGTTGACAACAAGTGACAGCAGCGCACATTCTGCCAATGCCACCAACTATGCTGTCGGCCCTTTGTTAAATGGAACACCGGCTTTAGTTCGATGGAAGGCTGTTCATTTCTGTGCCACCGATTGGAACTGGGGTTTCCAGAGGATGGGCGAGAGCGATACGGCGCGGTCATGGGGAAGGAATCCTTAAGAAAGGTCAGCTAGAATATGCTGTAATAACCCATTCGCTCTTTCCGTTAAGTCAAATTGTTATCAAATCCTATTTGTCGATTACTTTTAGGCTCTGCTCTGTTGATCCCACGAAACAGGATTGGCATTTGGCCAAACTTTTGACACGGCATTTTCCATGCGCGCGGTATGGTGTCTTGCTTTCGTATTACCTGCGGCGCTCTTCATAGACGTTAATGCCCTCACGAGCTTAAATCTGATGTTGCTATGTATTAGTAAATACAGAACAGTAGCTGATCGGGTATTAGATACTTATAATGAGAATATCGTCGGAACGTGTCAAAGCTTGTTGCGATCTTTTTAGCCTAGTTTGACGCCCAGACTTTGTCATTGCGGGCCAACGATACTGAGTGTCCGACTGCGGAAGAAAGTTGCAATACAGCTATTAACGATAGTCCATGCTCATGTGTCCCATTCTACCAAAAGAATATCTCATTAACGGGGACAGACTAAATTGGTTATCTAGTTGAAGCTATTAGGCTTTTAGGAAGTAAGATGACCCAAATGTCATAGTTGGTAGAAAACAAATCAGTCACATACGTAGACCAGGCGTACTCCTATGGCGAGCCCACGGCACAGAGTGCATCTCATGACCATGTTCAAATGGAGTATGACACCAGATTACGACGTCAGTGGTCGTTCCGCAGCCGCTTCTTGGTTGACATTTCCTGTTCCTTGTCCGAATGTAGCGATATTAGGCGTGAACTCCTCGAAAGAAACCATGCCGCCTGCAACAAACCTAGTATGAAGCTTATGCTTTTTTTCCTTGCAGTCAGATTTAGCCGAGCATGCTTGACACATATCCAACGTTGATAGTGATGCACAATCAGACGAGCAGGCACAGCAGTCTATTGCATAATCAGTCAGTCAGCTTCTTGTTCCGGAGAGAACTATACGTCAGAAGTGCTGGGAAACATTACACATCATCTGCGGTTGACGGCACTTACGATAGAAAATTTCATTGTCCAAGGTTCGTCCACATACATCACAGAACCACCTGCCATGTTTGCGGTTTGCTTTCTTTGCCAACGGACATCAATTTGCAAAGGTAGTTGCATGCACAGCGGATACTTGATTTCCTTCTTCTGTAATTCCCAGTGTTTCACGCGAAGGCGAAAGAAGTGCTCGTACTTCCGGGCTCTTGCTCACATCATAGGCAGTCCTGCCCCACTCGTCCTTTTCCGTGGTGTCGTAGCCAGCATCGAGAAGTTGTTGCATTCTCCTCACGTTCCTTTCAAACGCCGTACCAAACAACACTGAGCTTGTCTTAGTACCATAGGGATCCCAGAGTATTTTGACCAGTTCGCTCTCTTGCTGGGATACAGCGTAATACAGCGGGATTTTTCGTCCTCGTCTCGCTTGTCAATATCGGCACCGGCTCGAAGCAAGGCGAGGACGAGGTCCTTATTCCAGTTCTCTTCGATAGCCAGATGCAATACCGTTACCCCGCCTTCTCTGGCAATGTTGACATTGACCCCGAGATCAAGCAGGGTCTGGACAGTTTGGATGTATCTATCATGTTGACTAGGCTCAAGCGCATTTTGCTTTACAGCTAGATGCAATGGAGTCTCTCGGAGAGGCCTGTCTAGTCGTGGATCTTCAAACGCCCCGTAGTCAAGAAGCATTCGCACAAGAGCAGGAGAGCCTTTTTGTGCCGCAGCATGTAGGCACGAAATCTCGAGGACTTTTTCGCAATGTGGTCCGGATCCGCTCCCCTTTTCAAAAGGGTTTTACTTGCGTTAACATTTCCTAGATGGCATGCTAGCAAGAGCGGTGTAGCCTGCTGATCGTCAACGGAATCAATATTAATTCCGAAGTCCAGTATCACACCTATTGATTCGGCGCTGTCATCTAAGGTACGCATTGTTAGTTTTGAAATTAATCTACACAGGCAGCAAGATTATAACTCACGTACTGCGGCCCAGTGCAAAGCCGTCATATGCAGGCCGTCCTCTCCCTCTCGATATCCTAGAGCCGAAGGGATCTTGGATGCTAGGAGGTGAACAACTGCTGCACTGCCGAATCCTACAGCTGTGAAGAATGCCGGGCCCAACGGGAGATGCCTCGAAATAGCTGTACTCTTGTCGTTGTGGTTTGAGAGTAGCTCGGAGATTACGCCATCTCCGCCTTCACCTGCCGCGATATCGATCAACTGTACAAGGTAATCAATGCTGATGTTATTTACTGTACTTGGATAGGCTTATCGTAGAACAGTGATGATGCGCCAATGCCCGTGTTCGGCAACTGAATTCAGGCAATCGTGCAATTCATCTTCTGAAAGCTCGAACTCAGTGGGCCCAGATCTCCGTTGCAGAATAATTTCCACAATTTCTGTCTGCCCGCACACACATGCGTGCTTTGTAGCGAATTCCCATAGACTCTTTGAGTCAGCCGAAATAGCGCTAAGAAGCAGCCGTGTGATCTCGGCCTTTCCGCAGCTGATCGAGACCTGTAAAGACTCCTTCATGGTCGTGATGTTATCTTTGATCTCCAGAAGAACCGATTCCACAGCGGCTTAGTTGCCCACCTACACCGCCATGCGGAGAGTTTTGTCGAGTAGAGCACTAGCTTTCCCTGCCGTCTCGTCGGAAAGGGTGGCGAAGCTTTGGATCCAGCAAGATCGAGCCGTCTGATCGTTCCAGAGCAGTGAGAATGCATCCCACATAGGCTGATGAGCCTTTCCGACACTCGTATCGGCACTGATAATGTCTAGTCCATACGCTATGCTGTAGCCTGCGTAACGTGCGAAACTATCAACCTGGCCGGAAGCAGAGACCTCACAAATATGGTCATATGCTCGATTCTTGTGTCCAATGTGCTCAACACTGTAAATCTCGTGGCTCAGCAAGATAGCTACAGAGCTTTGGATTGCGTGTAGTTCCCCGGTAGAGGTGACATCGTTGATCTGCGGGAAGACGCTTGGGTCATTGCGTACTAACTCACGAAGCGAGCTGTGCAGTAAATATACCACATTCTGTTCGATACGGATGAGAGAGCCTGCGACTAGTCTCAAATCATCGCGGAGTTGTTTTGGGGCAGCGACGCGGACAGCCTGTGGCGTCAGGTTCCCACCGTGACTCGTCTGTCGACAGTGGCTCATCCCAATCGCGCCGGCCAGCTCGGCAACCGTCAAGGGCCGCTTTGCGAACGCGATGCATCACCACACTTCCTCTAGCCACAATGAAGGAGCATCTGCTCGCTGCAACATTTGTTTGTAGATTAAGTTGTAGTCATCAGGTCTGTCCCTTAACTCTTGAGACGGCCCGAGTGCTGCTATTAAAGTCGCCTTCAGTGGTGTTGCATTTTCTTCATCCAGTAAGGTTCTTATGCCTTGGAGACGGTCATCTGTGAAAACGTCTGTGAAAACGTCTGTGAGGATGGAATCTCTCACAGTTTTCATATGTTCATCCAGATAGAACATGGTGCTGTTGTCTAAGACAGGACCTAGGGCCTTCTTGATTCAATCGCTAGGTCGACATGACAAGAAGATAGGCCCTGTAAGTGCCGCCAATGTCTTGCAGTCACCGACCAGCTGGGCTTGAGATTCCAAAACACATTCGTTGAGGGCATCCACGACACATACGATCGTCTGTCCTGATATGGTACTCAACAAAGCGCAAAGCAGCCGAAACAGGTTGGCTGGCGTTGGACCTTGACCTGACGCCATTTTCGAATAAACATCCCGCACATAGTTGCTGTCAAATCCTGCGGTGTCTCTGTAGAGTAGCTGGAGAATGAATGATACTAGAAGAGCTTTATATGATTTTCGTCTATAGTCAGCGGCACTGAATGAAAAGTAAAGCAGCATGAAGTCGGCGCCGCTGAACTCGGATGCCGCGATCTGGCTCAAGAGGAGGGACTTTCCGGAACCCATACTTCCAGAGATGGTAATTATTCCAGACCGTTGACTTGCGAGCTTTTCATACAAGGGCGACCGAATGGCATATGTTCCACTTGTGTGAGTTTTTCCCGAGTCGCCATCACACTCGTTCTGACTAGCCAGCATTATGCGACATGTCATGGCATTGGACAAATAATCTGTGGGTGTATCGATGCTTATAACGGCGAATTCAGTTGGGATGTTACCCTCACCCTTTCTTGGTTCTTTGGCGGCTTCTAGGAGGATTTGTAAGGCTTTCTCGATTGGTCGGCTCAATGGAAGCCTTTTGTAGGTTTCTGGCATGAGAATGACAGTATTCGAATCGTCTTTCATTTTAGGTTGAACCTTGAGAACTGAAGCATCAGTATGAGAGCTCCACGTTAATGATAATGATGAATGAACGACTCAAAATCGGGGCTACTCATCATTACACCGCCACCATTCGCAGGTTCTACCCCACGGAGTGAAATAATTCGATACTGGCTTTTGATCATGTCAAACTTCAATGCGGCTGCCTGTGAGTGGTCGACGCTCTTCTCCTAGTATGCATTCAGTGGCGAGGTGCAGATTGAAGCTACGGTCTGTCATCCTATCCCTCATCCTCTCGGTTTTAAGAAGGATGGACGCACAGGTAACTTGCAAACTTCAACGTCTCGATGACGAACAATGGAAAAACTTCAACTCAGTACTACTCATTATAACTTGCGTCGGCGTTTATTGTAGCGATCCAGCCTGATAACAGTCTGTGTGTGTCGAGTCACCCGGTCCGTCTTTTGGCGAGCCCAGCAACATGTGGCTCATAAACACGTCAGCCTACGCTTTGGAAGTTACAAACCCCCGAAGGGATCTTATGCCATCCTTTCTTACACCTGGGATGATGGCGAAGCCTCCTTCCAGCAATATCAGAACAGGGAGGAAGCAGCGGGCCTGAAAGGCTTCCAGAATATTGACATGACTGTCCGGTTGGCTCGCGCCAAGAATTTGCAGTACGTATGGGTTGATACGTGCTGTATCGACAAAACAAGCAGTGCGGAGTTATCCGAGGTCGTCGATTCGATGTTCAAATCGCACTCAGACTCCGCTGTTTGCTTCGTGTATTTGCCCGATTTGAGTTATAACATCCCGCGTTGGTTACCTGTTTGTGGTACGGATATACCAATATCCTTTGGAACACCAGAACTACAAGAATATGAAGAATAGTTGAGACTTCCGCCCAAACCCCGAATGTCATGGGGAGAAATCCTTTCAAAATGCCGGATCGGTGCTGGATACTGCAAGAATTGATTGCATTTGTTTGTGTAGAGTTTTATGATGATGGATGGGGAAACGTCAGCTCGAAGTAGATTTCTACGAGCATATTAGCGACATTACTGGGAATTCGCCGCTTGTTTAAGACGCGTTTGTTAGATTCCGATATTTTTCAGTTGCTCCATTCTGGTGTAAGTGCAGATTTTTTGAAATGTATGACCTAGGCGTATGGGGCAGCTCTACAGAAGATATATGGTCTCTATCACACGGACAAAACCAACACACCTGCAGTAGTATATTCACCAAATCTAAGTGAGCACAGGACCTAAAGCAGCGATAGCTATGGCAACGCGTGCCAAAACTGGCATATATAAGTACACTAAATATACCTTTAAAATATACGGTATTAAAAGCTATTTTTATATATAAAAAAAATGCAATAATTCTAGCTATAGTAAAAAAAACCATAGCTTTTAAGACTTATTAAAAATTATTATTAAATTTAATTTATTTTAAACTTTTAAATATAAACCTTTATTATAAATAATTTTTAATTATTTTAAAATTATTTTATTTATTTATTTTATATATTTTAGTTAAAAAAGCTTTATAAACCTTTAAACTATGTTTAAATAAATTATTGCTAATAGTATTAATATTTTTTATTCGAAAATATTTTTTTTATTTTTAATAATATTTATTATTAATAATAATACGTTAATTAAAACGTTAAAAAATTTTTAGCTTCGTATAAAGCTAGCTTTATTATTATTTATTAAAACTTTTATTATTTAAATAAAATTTAGCTTAAAGTTAAGCAATTTTAAAAAATTTAACAAATTAAAAAAAAAAAAATTTTTTAAAAAAAACGAAAAAAACGAATTAAATAAAAAAAAAAAAACTATTTACCTATATTTTAATCTATTGTTCTATTTTTTGCCCGTTTATTAATAAATATTTTTATATAAATATAAACTTTAAAAATCTTTATTAATTCGGAATTTTAAAACGAAAAAACGATATTTTATATTTTTATATTTAAAACCTTTTTTATAATATTAATTTTATTTTTTTAAAAAAAGTGCTAAATATTATTAATTAATTTTATTTATTAAAAAAACAATAGTAATAACGTTTTGTTAAATTTTTTATTAAACTTATTATTTCGATATATATTATATTTCGATATTTTATTATATTAAACCTTATTTTTACGTTTAAAAACTAAACTTTTATACTTTATAATATATTAAATTACGATATAATTATAATAAATAATTATATAAAACTAAAAATTAATTCCGATATATAAAAAAATCTATTTAAATAAATAATAAAATTTTATAAATAAATAAAAAATATTTATTATATGTTAAAAACTTTATTTTAAGCTATAAATAAATATATTTATAAAAATAAACAATTTCGGGCTAATTATATAGCTATATAGAATATATATTAAGCTATATAATAATTATATAATATAAATATATAAATATTATAAAAATAAATTTATATATTTTATAATTAAATTATAAAAATTAGTAATAAATTTATTTTTTAAGTTTAAAATATTATTAATTAATTTTTTAAAAATAAAAAAACTTATATTTAAATAATTAAAAAACTTAATCAAATTATTATTTAATATTATTAAACTTTATTATATATATATAAAAACTTATAATAATAATATTATTTTTAAAAAAAAATAACTATATAAATTATTAATAAAAAAATATAAATTAATAATTTCTTAATTTATAAATTTTTTACTTTTTATTAAATAAATAAAAAAATATAATAATAAATCGATAATTTTTATATATATATTTAAACTGCGTTAATTAAATTTTAAAATCAATTTGTTAATTATTAACGTATTAACGTTAATATAATATTAAAAAATTTTAAAAAACAAACTATTAGTTAGTTTATAACTAATTATTTTTTTTTTTAACTATTTATAAAACATTACGCGTTTTCCGACTAAATATTCTAGCTCGAAAATAAAAATACGTAATAAACTATTTTTTTAAAACCTATAACGATTATAAATTTAACGTATTGCCGATAGCATAAAAGCTAATTTTATAACTATTAAAACTAGTCTTTTTATATTAAAAAAAAATAAACTTTTTAAAAATAATTTAAACGATTTTAAAAACGACGGCAGTTTTTAAAAACCGTTTTAAAGTTTATTATATAAACTTTTTTAAAGCTTTTTTCGATTATTATTATATTTTAATAATAATAATCCTAGTTTTAATTAATTTATTAAAATATTAAAAAAACTTATTAAATTTATAGTTATTATATTTAATTTAATTTATTTAAACAAGCTTTTTATTTATAATAAAAAAAACAAATCTAAATTCCGATTTTAATAATTAAAAATAAAGTTAGATTTATAAATATATAATAAAAGTTTTCCGAAAAACTATTATAAAATTAATTAAATCGGTTTGCTATTAATAAACTAGGTTTAAACTTAATATTAATAATAAATAACCTAAATATTTAAAATAAGCTTTTCGAATAAATAATTAAGCTATATATTAATAATAAAAAAAAAGTTTTATAATTTTTTAAAAAAATATCGCAACTTTAAAAAAAATACTCGATTTAAATAAAATAGTATAATAGTTTAAAACTATTTTTTAAAACTATATAATTAAAACCTTATTTAATAAAATCGTTAAATTTGTATATTTTTAATAAAAAAATTTGCTTAATAATAATAAAAACTTTTTTACTACTATATAAAAAACTAAACAAATTTATAAAAATATACTATTTAATTTAAATATTTCGTTAATAAAAAAAAAGGCCTACTTTAATATTAAAGTATTTGAAATCGGGCTAATAATTATTAAATAAAAAAAAATCGCTTTAATTTAAACCGAAACTAATTTTTAAAAAAAAAAAAAGATAATAAAAAAATAAAACAATAAAAATTAAATTATTTTTTAAAACCAAAAAATAGCTAAATATTAAAAATATATTTAAAAATATTAATTAAACTTTTATTAATTAATACAAACGCGATAAAAAAAATTATTAGTAATATAAATATAATAATTATTATATTTTAAAATATTATATTAAAAAAAATATTAATAATAATAACCTATTTTAATTGGCTAAAAAAATCTTTTTTATTAAACGTAAAAATATTAAAATCTTGTTTTTATTAATAGTATTAAAAAAATAAAAATAAACGCTATTACTATAAACGCCTTTTTTTATTTATAATACTTAAAAGTAAAAAAATCGGACTTAAATTTTTAAACGGGTTTTATATTATATTATATAAAACACGATTTATAAAAGATATATATTTTTAAATATATAATATTTAATGATTTAATATAAAACCTAAAAGTAATAAAAAAAAAACTAAAAAAAAAAACCAGTATTTAGCTATAAACTAATCGTTTTTATAACTTTTTTATATAATAACTAAAAGTATTTAATTTAAATATTATTAAATATTAAAAATTCCGTTTCGGTTATATTATTTTTAAAAATAAAATTATAAAAAAATCCTTATTATTAAACGAAATATTATTCGATTTATAATAACTTTTAATATATTTATTATATATAAAAAAAAAAATACTATTTAAAAAAAACTAATATTTTATTATTAAAAAGATTACTTTATACGGTTTAGCTTTAAATTAATAAATATAAATAAAAAATACGACTTTATTTTACCTTTATAGTAATTAAAACAGCATTAACTAGCTTATTTTTTTACCGATATTAAAAAAAATACGGTTTATTTTTAATTATTATTAAAAAAACTATATTAACTTAGTAATAATCGGATAAAAAGTAGCTACTATAACTTTATTATAAACAGACTTATAATAAAAAACCTTTTAATATATATTAAAACGTTTTAAAAAATTTTTACTTATTATATTTAAAAAAAACAGCTAGCCGTTTTTTCCGATTATAAGCCTTAAAACTATATAATTAACTTTATAAAAAATAAAACTGCTTTTTAAAGTTTATTTTATATAATAATAATAAAAAAAACTTAATATTTTAAAACCTTAATTAAAAAATATATTTAAATTTAGCCGTATTTGCAAATCTACGTTTTTATATAGCGTATTTATAATATTTATAAAAAAGAAAAATCCGTAAAACCTTTTTAATTAATAATTAACTATCGAAGGTTAAATAGTGTTATTATTTCTATACGGTATTTTATATCATTTATTAATAAGTTATAAAATCGTTTCTATATAATAAAATAGTTTATTAAAATTAATTTAAAAACAAAGTTTTATTTAATTAAAATTAAGGAAAATTATAAATAAAAAACCGTTTTTAAATATAAATATAGTTTATATAAATATACCGTTATATTTATAAATTTTATTAATATATTAATTATTTTTTAATTTATAATAAATTATATTTTTTAAAATTTAATTAATTTAGGACTATTAATATATTTAAATAATTTATTTATTTATGCTAAAACCGTAAAAAAGCATAACCGTATTATAAAAAAAGTACTTTAACGATTTACCGAATACTATTTAGCTAAAGCTTTTTAAAAATGTTATTAATAAATATAACAAATCAAGTTTTTAGGCTACGATATTAATGCCGACGGAATTTCGATATTAAAAAACAAAATAAAAGTTATTAAAAAATAAAAACTTTAAAAAACTTTAAAAAACTTTAAAAAAATCTTAGTCTTTTATTGGTTTTGCTAATTTTTACTAAAAATTTATTAAAATTTTTTATTAATAATTAAACTTTTTATAAATAAAAACAAAAAAAATAAACGGAATTAAAAATAAAACGACGTTATATAAAAAGCGTTTTATAAACTTAAATACCGGTTTATTACTACTTTAATCCTTGTTTATTTTAATTTAAAAAAAGTAATAATTATCGAAATTAATATATTAGATTTTGCTTTAAATAAAATATTTTTACAAAAAAAAAATAACAAATTTTATTTTATTATTTTTTATTTTAAAAAATTAATACTAATAGAAATAAACTATAAAATATATAATAAAAAACTATTTATAATAATAAATAACTTTAATTACTAATAATAATACTTAAAAAATATATTTTAATTATTAAAACTTGTTTTATTTTATTATTACTAAAATATTTAATTATTACTAAACGAAATAATTATAATAACTATTTACATATTTGTTTATTATTAATTATTGCTTAAGCAAATAAAATAAAAAAGCCGATATATTGTTTAAATTATTATAGTATTATTTTAAGAAAAAAAAGAATAAAAACTAGCCGATTATTTCAGTTTTATAAAAAAAACACTTTTTAAACTGAACAGGTTTAATTTTTATTAACTTAGCCGTAATAATTTTAATATTAAAACGAGTATATAGTTTGTTTACTTTATAATAGTTATTAAAGTTTATTAAAAAAATTAAAAAAATAGTTAATAAAAATTTAAAATATATTTTATAAGAAAAAAAAACTATTTAAAGATATAAAAATTATAAACGATTTTTTATATAAAAAAAAACGTTTATAAATTTTTATAAAAAACTTATAAAAAAAAGTTATTAAATTAAAATATAATATATTAATAACTAGATATATAAGAATAAATAAAATATTAAAACTAATTACCCGAAACTTTTAATAGCTAAATATAAAAAAAACGGTCTATAATTTTATAGGCGGATATTTTAAATATTAACGGAATAAGCTAGTATAATATAGTTTTTATAGCTTGCTTTAATTTATAAAATTATATTATAAACTTTAATAATTAATATGACGTGTTGACCACCTAGTAGCCTTAATCACCACGTCGCTTGCCAAGCCCTACCATTTGGCAGCCTTACTTAATAACATAACTATTAGCCACCACCTAAATTGGCTAACGTACTACTATAGTTTTCCTTTTTTTATTTTATTAATTTTATAGCTTAAATAATAATATTACGGCCTTTTTACCTGTATACTTTATTTGCTAAGCTTATTATTATAATTAATAAAGTTATTATTTTAAGTTTAAAAAAACGGTAACTTTTTATACTATACCGATAATAATAACGATTTTAATTTAATGCGCGCGAAAGCTAATTTACGTAACGACTTTAATAACGCGATTAATAAAGCAGCTATCCGACGCGTTATTAAAGCAAAACGTTAAATATATTTTAATTTGCCCGATTTTAAAAAAGTATACAATTTTATTAAACGTCCTAACTACGATAGCAAATTTTATCGTTAATTATTAAATAGTTTTTAAAAACTTTTTAACGTTAAAACTATTATTAATACTATTTAAACTTTTAATAATAAGCTTATTTTGAATTTTAATAATGTTTTAGCTAGACTTATTAAAAAAAAAACCTTTTTTATCGCTTTATTCCGTAAACATATTTATAACGGCAAAAAAGAACTCGATAAATTTCGATTTTTTTCGACTTTTATTAAAACTTTATACGAAAACATCGCTAAACGTATTGATATTTACGCCGTAAAATTAAGTAAAAAACGTCGAAAGCTTTAATGCTTTTTTTTATTTTTTTATTTTAAACGGCAAAGCCGTTTAGTTTTATTAAAATAGTACTATAAACTTAAAGCAATTTAAAAAAGCTTTTAAAAAATACCCCGATAAACTGTTTTTTAAATTTAAACTCTATATTTTAATAACTATTATATATAACGATTTATTAATTAACGTTTAAGCTTATTTAAAAAAAAACGACTATAATTTTTATATTATATATAATTAGGTTAATGCGTTAAAATTACAGTTAAAACATATTAAAACGGTAAATCGTAAACTTAAAAATAAAGGCGTTTAAACGATTAATAACGACAATAACGTTTTTATTGCTGTCGAAATCGCTATTTATAATAAAATTTATTTTAAATAAATTAAAAAAAAAAAAAACTATTAAAACATTTAAAAAAAAGCTTATTAGCTTTATAAACACGACCTTTTACGACTTTCGCCCTTTTGCCTTTTAACCCAGTTTTAATAAAACGGTTTGTTTATTTAGTATCTGATATTATAGCTTTTTTTTTTTTTTGCTTTATTTACGAAAGCATTTTCGCCGAATGCTCCGAATATACTAACGGTAGTATAAAACTATTTATAAAGATTCCCGATTCCTTTGTTTTTTACTAGTAAAGCCTCCGAATTTAAAAAGCTTTTTATTTTTTTTAAATAGTAGTACTTTTTTATAATATCTAAATTATAAAATAACGTTAATTGTTTTTTTTTAAAAATGCTAAAGTTATTTATATTTTAAGCCGGATTAAAAATAAAGCTATAAAAAATTTACTTTTTTTTTTAAACGAAAAAAATAAAAAAACCTTTTTTTATCTTTGCCGATATTATTATAAAATATTTAAACAATAATTATAAAAATTATTACGTTTATAAAAAAACTTATATCGATTTTTACGATTTTAAAATATTACCGAATAATATATTTATTACTTTTTATATTAAGTTTATTAAACTTATTAATAAAACAAAAATTAAACAAAAAAGCTATAAACGTAAACTTTATAATAAGTTTTTTTTACGTTTTAATATTATTTATATTAATTAATATTATAATACTAATATAAAATTTAATAATTTTTACAATTATATTAACCGATATAACTATTAATAATATAAAAATTAGGTTTAAACTCGAAATATTAATTACTTATCGATTTTATATATTAGTATTTTATTTTATACCATAACATTTAATAGCTAACTCTGTATAGTTTTATTTTTTACCGTTTTAATTAACGTTAATTTAGCCGAATATTTCGGTATTTCCGTTATAAATATCGCGAAAAATAGTAAACTTATATATAAAAAAGCTAATTTGGATTAAGTAAAACGTTTAATTACTGCCGGCAAATATTTTATTTATTATAAATATAAATATATTAGTTATAATTATTTTTTTTTACCAAGTTTAAGGCCGTAAACGTTAATCGTATCGATGTTATTATAGCTGCGGCTATAAAAACCGAATATATATTTTTTAATACATTCGAAAATATGGAAAAAATACCTAGTTTAAAACAAGACTTTATTATTAGGCTATATTTAATATTTATATTATTAAGCGTTTATAAATCTATATTAAATAATTATACGTAAATATTGTTTAATGTTTTAAACGATTTATTAAAAAAAAATCTATTATTAATAGTTTATATTATAGTTTATAATAAATATTCTTTAATAATAAACGTATTTGCAAATACCGAAATAAATATATATTTATTAATCGATTTAGCTTTAGCGGCCAAAGTTATAAAATATTTAATAACGGCGAAATTAATAGGATTTTAGCCTATAAAAATAGCAGGTTATAATAAAAAAGCTAATGAAAAAATTAATAAAGCTATTTTTTATATATTTACGTATTTAAAAACATATTTTAAACCGTATTTTTTTTTAGTTTTAAATATAAAACACGATTTTATTATTAATAAAAAGTTTTTTCGATTATTATAATATATTTATTAATTATAAACGTAAAAAGCTCGTTTTTTTTCTAGAATAAAAGCCGGGAAAAATTACGAATTTAAAACTTTATAATAAATAACGCAAAATATTTATTATATAATTTAAAATACGACGTAAATATTAAAAAATATTTATATTTAATAAACGTTAACGATAAAAAACGACGTAACGGGCGTTATTGCTTATTTTACTTTTTAAAAATAATAAATACGGTATATAAACGGATTATAAAACTCGAATCTATTTCGACTAATATTTTTAAATCGAAACGTTTTTTAATTATAGAAATAAAAACCGTTTATTTTTAAATATTATTTTATATTTTAAAACAATTTAAACCGTTTATGCCTTATATAAAAAATCTCGATAATAAAATTTTATTATAATTAAAAATATTTAAACCTTTATTAAAAAAATAAAGCTAGTTTTTAAAAGAAAACCAACGTTTAATTAACGTAATTATTTTAAAATAATTTAAAACGTTATAAAATAACATAAATTATATAAACTTTATAACGTTTACGGTATTAATATTTAAATAATTTTAAGTAAAAACTTTATTTATTTTATTAAATTTAATAATAAAACGGAATTTTATTATATAACGCTTACGGTTTTAAACGTTATAATCGATAAAAAACGTTTTGCCGCTATATAAAAAGTTTTTGTTTTAGCCGTAAAAAAATAAATAAACCTTAAAAACTTTTTCGATTTAATTAAATGAGTTAAATAAATAATACTTAAATAATATTATAATTATTTAAATATTTTTAATAAAATAGCTTTTAATGCTTTTTTAAAAAACCGTTTAGGTATTAATTTTAATATTTTTATTACTTACGATTTTTAAAAACTAAGTTTTACTATATTATATAAAATAACTTTCGAAAAAACCGAAATAATACGTAAATATATTTTTAAAAACTTAAAGAAAAAGTTTATTAAACTAATTAACGTTTTTTAAACCGTTTTAATCTTTTTTGCCTAAAAAACAAATAATAAATTACGGTTTTATATCGATTATAAATTTTTAAATTTAAAAATTTATAAAAATTAATATTCGTTACCGTTAATCGATAAAACTTTTTATCGAATTAAAAAAACTAAAATCTTTATAAAAATCGATATTTAATAAGTTTTTGATAAAGTTTATATTAAAAAAAACATAAAAAACTTTATTATATTTTACTGTCGTTACGGATTTTTCCGGTATATAATAATATTTTTTAAATTTTTAAATAGTTTTTTTAAACTTTTAACAATACGTTAATAATAGCTTTTAAAAACTATTTAACGTTTTTTTATACTATTTATTTAAACGATATTTTTATTTATTTAAATATAATAAAAAAATACGAAAAATATATTCGATAAGTTTTAAACCGTTTACGTATTATAGGCCTTTAAACTAATATTAACAAATACGAATTTTATATTATAAAAATTAAATATTTTAGCTTTATTATTAATATATAAAAAATCGAAGTCGATTTATTAAACATTAAAGTCGTTTGTAATTAATAACGTTTTATAAATAATAATAATAAAGCTGTTTTATTTTAAGTTCGGTTATTTTTAAGATTTTACGGCTTTTATAAACGTTTTATTATATAATATAATATTATTACACGACTTTTAATATAACTAATACGTAATAACTTAATATTAAAATAGATACTATTTTATTAAACAGCGTTCGATATATTAATTGCCCGCTTGTTTTTTGCTTTTTTTTTACGTTATTTTTTTTTCGATAGTAACGTTTATATATAATTAGAAATAAATATTTTAAATAACATCGTTTTAAAAATTTTTTCGCAAAAAACTTTTAAAACGGACCCTTAATAATTTATAGCGTTTTTTTCCGAAATATTTTACGGTATTAAGCTTAATTACGGTATTTATAATAAAAAACTATTCGCCGTCGTAAAAAATCTTACCGTTTAGCGCGCCGAATTAATAAATATATAGAACTTTTGGCTATTTATAGTAATTACGGACTATTTAACGCTTAAATATTTTATAATAAAACGTATTTTTAACTTTTATTAAACTAATTAAACCGAATTATTTTTTTATTATAATTTTTATATTATTTATTAACTAAAGATTTAAAATACGATAGCCGATACTTTTTCTTATTTTTTAAACAGTATTAAAAATTAAAAAAAACGGCGTAATAAATAGCGCATAATAGCTTTATTTTAGCTATTACTTTCTAACGCCGATTATTTTTAACCGACGGACTACAATTTTACTATTATTTCCTATTTCGATTTTTTACGCCGAAAACGGCGTTTGTTGCGGCGGCGAAATATATTTTTTCGAAATTACGTTTAAACTTTTAAAACTATTAAATTTTTTGCTTATAAACGTTATTTTATAAACCAATAAAACGAACTTAAGCCTCGACAAATATTAAAAAAAAACACGAAAACATAACGTAGAATAAAATATTAAAAATAGTTTATTAATATTTAAAAAGCAATTAATAATATTTAAAACCGATTGCTTTAAAATATAAATAATCGATAAAATATATTTTAAAATTTATACCGTATACTCTAGTATTAATAAAATAGTCTAATTAATTATTAAAAAATATTAATAGCCGTTAATATATGTAAAAACTACAAAATTTATTAAAAACTATTTTTATTTCGTAATAAAAAATCCAACAAATAAAAAGCCCGGATTGCTGACTTTATTATTTATATTTAACTAACTATAGCAATATTTAATAATTAATTTTATTAGTTTTCCGAAAAATAAAGCCGGCTTTAATACTGCTTTTATAATAATTAACCGATTAACAAAAACTATTTGCTTTATTTTATATAATAAATCTATTATTAATTAATTTACTACCTGTTTATATTATAAAAGATTATATTAGTATTTTAGGTAGCTTAAAAACTTTATTAATAATTATAGCTTTTAATTTATTTTTAATTTTATAAATAAACTATTACAAATATATAAAACAAAATTAAAATTTGCTATAATAAAACATTATAAAACTGCTAATTAAGCTAAAATTATAAACCGATATTTATAATAATGTTTACGTTTTTTTATAAACTATTTTTAAAACGATTAATCGAAAGCTTTACTTGTAATAAATACTATATAAAACTATCTACCGCATAAATTATTTAAAGGCTTTTTTCCGATAAAAATCTTTATAGGCCGAAAAATATATATAGTATTCGATTAAAAAACACGTATAAAATCGTTTAAAAACCGTTTAGTAAAAAAAAAGCTAAATAAAAAAAAAGCGTAAACTTTTATTAATAAGGCCTATAAATATATTACTATAATAAAAAAAATAATTATAAAAGCTTAGAAAAATATAATTTATTAAATAAACCGACACTAACGGCTACTAAATTTTAATATAAACGACTATATTTATATACTTAAAAAAACAAACGAAAATACTAATTAACTGTCCGATAAAATAGACTATCTTATAATATATTATTATTATTAAATTAAAGCCGAAAACTTAACGCGTTTTAATATTTTTAAATTATTTTTTTTAAATAACTAACGTAATTAACGTTAATTTTACGCCAAATGTTTTCGTCTTTTTTTCAATAATCTTTTTTTAAAGCAAAAACTTAGTTATTTTAATAAAAAAATTATTAACCCTAATTTAAACAAAACAAAATAAAAAATAAATTAAATCTATATATCTCGTATTCGATACTATAAGCTATACTATAAAATATAATAAAAAAAATAAAAATACGATAATAAAAACTAAAAATTTATTAGCTATTTAAAAAACTTTTTAATTTTATTAAAAACTTATTACGATAATAATTTTAAAAAAATAAAACTTTTTTTACGTTTAAACGATTAGCTTAAAACTATAAAAAACAATCTTTTCGACAATAACTATTTAAATAATAATAAACTTACGGTTTTATATAAAAATCGCCCGATATAATACTAACGATAATATAAATCGAATATTTCGTTTTAATACTAAATATTAATAAAATATTAAGCTATTTAAATATATTAATAAACGGAGAATTTTTATATTTATAAAAAAACTTTAGAAACAACCGGGTATAAATACGTTATTACGATATATTTATATAACTATAATATTTAAGTTATATAACGCAATTAGTTCTTTTTTCGATTAAAAATTAAAAACCCTATATTAAAAAACCTTAATTAGCTATCGAAAGCATTCTTTTACTATTTAAAAGTTAACTTACTATTACGATTTACTTTTTATAAAGTTCGATCTCGACTCGTAAACAAGTTATTAATTTTTTTTTCAACCGAGAAAGTTATAACGTAATAATTACTTAATAGCCTTAATTATTACGTTGCTTGCTAAGCCTTATTATTTAGCAGCCTTACTTAATAACGTAACTATTAGCCACTACTTAAATTAGCTGGCGTACCACTATAGTTTTCCTTTTTTTACCTTATTAATTTTATAACTTAGGTAATAATATTACGGCCTTTCCACCCGTATACTTCGTCTGCTAAGCCTATTGTTACAATTAATAATTATAGATTTTATTACTAATTTTTTTTTATTAAATAAATGCGATTTTATTTAAGTAATTATAAATCTGTTTATTAAAATAGTTTATTTTATTTTTTTTAAAATAAATAAAAAAAAAACTAAAAATTTGATTAAAATTTTTGCTAAAAACTATTAAAAGCTTTATAATATGTTTTTCGATATTATTTCTAACCATAACTTTAGATTTATTACTTATTTATAAAAAAACTTTTTTAAACTAATAAATATTAAACCTTAAATAAATATAGCTTTTTATTTTTAAACTAACGGTTAAATAAAACGATTTAATTAGTTTTTTAAATTTTATTTATAAACTTTCGTTAATTATAAAATAACTAACTAAAAAAACTTGCTTTTTATAATTAAATTCGTTTATAATAACGCGGCTTCGGCTTCGATTTATATAATATTTTTTTACGCTAATTATAAATATTATTTTATAACGTATAACTTTTTTTTAAACGCTTTAAAAAATTTAAAAAGCCGATTTTATTTATATTAAATAAACTAAATATATAAAAAAACTAAGCAATATTTAAACAAAAGCCGTTAATAAATAAAAAAAAAAGCTAAAAAAAAAAAAAAAAAAAAACCTAGTTTATAAAAAAAATCAATTAATAATATTAAACGCTAAAAACATTAAAATAAAACGTTTTATTAAAAAGCTAAACTAAAAAATACTAAAGCTTTTTAAAATCTAAAAAGTAATTTCTTTTATTACTATTAGATTTATACTTTCAAAAAGCTATAAAATCTATAATTCTTTTTATGTTTTATTTGTTAAACCTTTTTGCGTTAATAATTAAAAACTTTTTAACTTTAATTAAGTTTTATAAAAAACAGCCCCGATTAAGTTTAATAACTATAAAATTAAAAAAATTTTAAACTTTATTAAAATTAAAAAATATATTAAATATTTAATTAAATAATAAAAATAGCCTATAAAAAAGCATTAAACTTAAAAGCTTTATAATTATATAAATACTAAAAGCGTTAAAAATAAAATCAAGCAGTTTTATTAATAAAACTTAAAAAAGCCGGCAAACCTCCGAACTTAATAATGCTTAAAATCGAGCATTAAAAAAAAATAGTATTATACAAACAAAACCAATATACTTGCAGTAATATATTCACTAAATATAAATAAATACAAAACCTAAAATAGTAATAGCTATAACAACGCGTACCAAAACTAGCATATATAAATACACTAAATATACCTTTAAAATATACGGTATTAAAAGCTATTTCTATATATAAAAAAAAGCAATAATTCTAGCTATAGCAAAAAAAACCATAGCCCTTAAGACTTATTAAGAATTATTATTAAATTCAACTTATTCCAAGCCCTTAAACACAAACCCTTGTCACAGTCTCAGACGTTCGAAACGGTTTCGAGATTAAGCAAGGTTGAACCGCGAGAGGTTTTACCACCAGTACCTAGATTTCCAGCCAGTTTCTCGGGAGTATCCTCCGGGTACATTGTGTACTTCCGAGATATGGTTCGATTGTGCTGTGAAAAAACGACTCGTAAGCCATATCCCAAAGGAAATAAAAATCAGAATCGCGAAGAAAAGGAGATGAACGTTGGAGTAGTTAAATCGCTTGACATGGAAAGCGACTCGTGACAGGAAGGACTAGGGGAATCGCGAAGGCGAAAAACCCATGGCCGTCTACAGGTCTGCAGGATGGTAGTTCAAATTTGCCACCTCTAAGCCGAGGTGAGTTAGCATGTATTTCACCACCTTAATCAACCTGGATATACATGATCGTAGGCCCTTGTTTTTTGAAGTACACTAGGTACAGAAGCTTAAGAGAACGCTGCTGTGGCTCCTTGTTATGTATATCTGGGTTGAGTTTAGGTGGTAAAGTACGGATCAACGAACACTTCTCGAAAGGGCTTTAGTGGTGGCAAATTTGAACTACCATCCTGCAGACCTGTAAAGTTACCTACCTAATCAGTCCTTTTATCCTTTTCGTGGGCATTAACCTTCTTCTACATTGGTACTACATCCAGGTGATAGGCGTTCTCTTATTACCTGCCTTAGCTTTTGTGTCCCCTCCGTCTATAAAAGATGATCATGGGTGCCAACAATTTTCATCAAGGCAACTATGTTCATGACTTGACATGACGGGAATGGAGTGAAGGGCAGTAAGCTAACTTGATACAATTGCCCAATCATGTCTCATTATCGCAGTACGAGGACGATGACGGCATGAACAAACCCTACCAAAAACAGGATTCATAAGGGTAATCAATATTTGGTTATATATGAGGACACCAGATTGCCATTCTTTCCTTGGAAAGTGTGAAATGCCGCATGTAGCAACTCTGGAAACCCACCTGCGACGCCGAGAAGCAATTGGCAATCAGTGCTAAATGAACTGATGCATGAGGACGTCGCATCTGATTGACGATGGAAAGAGTAAAAGAAAAGCGGGATCCGTTTCCATTCTCTATGTCAAGGTAGGTAGGTAGGTATCTACTCGTCAAGCATCATCTCACAACCCGGCAACCAACCATTTGCAGTTATTGGGAAAGGTGGTTGCTTTTTGACGGCTGCCCAGTGCTTCTGCAGCGGATTGCAGCGGACTGAGTCGGGCCGAGGGGACGACCGCCAGGTGTCTCTTCAAATGCTGTCAACAGTCTTCAAGTTTTTGGAAGACCCCCCAAATCCAGCTGCAATCTCCAACGCCAGCGTCTAGAGAAATTAGCGGCTTCACGACCAAGCTGGGCCAATGGCTGATTCTCTAATTCACATCTTCTGCAGCCCAGATTTCGACGCGTCGAGAAACGACGGATCACTCTGATGGATCTATCTCATCACCGCTGGCTGAGTTTACGGACAGACGAAGTGGTGGTTCGGACGTCGAGGACTCAATAATCCCAGGGCGGATTGGACCAACCCCGCGCGCTTCTCCGTTTCTACCAGGGTTGGTCCCATCGCGTGCACGGCGGCTATTAGTATCATGCAGTGTGATGCCGGCCTTGATTGGGCCATCTGCAGGTTCGCAACCTGCAGAGCGACAGATCTATTTTTGACACCGAACAAATCACAGCGCGCAGCTTGCCCTCGACACTTGCGTCGTCCAGTCTCCCCCTCAAGACAGCCTAGTCGCCTTGCTCTCAAGCCGCTGCTCTAGCCCGGTACACTCGCGCCCTCGCTATTCTGCCGAGCTTGGCTGTTGGCACCCTTGCTCCCAAGATCTCATCATGCAGCGCTTTTGGACGTGTCGGCTTTCAGTGGTCGCATACCATGGCTGCCCCGCCATCGTTTCCCGCACAGCGCTTAATAGTCCGCCATGAGCCATCCCAAGCAGCCACCATCACCGCCGGTACTGCTAGGACAGTCTGATGCTCAAGGAACGGGGAGCACCAAAGCGCGGGCGGTATGCAAGTCAGAGCTGGGGTGGAAGAATGTTCGGCGGCCCGGTGCGGTTGTATATACTTCTCCTTGCCTCCTCTTTTTACTTAATATACCGACTGACTGGGGAATGGTTCCTTTTTTCTTCCACTTTAAGAACATTTCCGCCTTGGTTGTTGGTGGCACAACATCGGATGCTCGTGCTGTCTTCTATCCGTGCTAATTTTTGACCTTGATATAGTGAACGCAACCCCCACTGTGTTCCGACAGCCTGGCTCTGCTGTCTACCCTTATCTAATTGCATTCTAGAGAAAAGGGACGAGAGTGACAAAATTGGAACAGCATTCCGCTTGGCGCAGGGCTGGCTCTGGGAGATTTGATAAAATCAGGATAATGGCATCATACGGGCCTTCTGGGGGGTTCTCTCTCTTCCCGAGCGCGAATGTCATCAAGACACCACCTCGGAAGACACCAACGCCTCGACCGCGTGCCGGAACCCCTCAGTCGTCAAGAGGCCGGGACGCATCATTCGATATGACATCCCCGCAGAACGAAGGGCAAAGGGCAGACGAATTGGCAGAGTACGTGATCGACGGGACACCACCACTAGCAAGCACTTCTCAATTGGCATCGAACAATCCATTCTATCAAGGTCTGACTGGTCAGACTGGCCAGCCAATACAAAACTCACCGCGGCCAGACGTGCCGCCAAAGGACGCCGAACCGACCATAAACGCCACCATCCAGGCCGCACCGAGAACACGGAGTTCAATAGCGAAGATCCCATTAGAAGACATACCATCTCCGCCACCAGAACAGGAGCCTGCGCTACGTTCAATATTTCCCCAATACGATCACACTTTGGCCTTCGATCAGCAGAACTACTACCCCACACAGACAAGTCCGACACATATACCACGAACAGTCATCAGTAGGCAATCCCACGTGCCTCAACAAATGGAGGCCAGGAGCCCCCCCGTCCGGAGTCCAGTGCGAAGTCCGATGAGTTCCAGTTCAGCTCAGCAGAGGTGGCCAAGACGACAACATGAGCCGGCGGCGATTCCACCCGTGAGCACTACAGAGGAGCTCCGGGATTTCTGGAAAGCAGCGAACGGATGGAAGGCATCAAGCATGGAAGGACGAACGTATTGCATGAAAATGATTCCCGAGAAGGATACACCCATCTACACTCTAACCTCGAGAACACAACCACTCTACCACATGCGCATTGACCCGACGTCGGCGTCCGCATATGTCACACTCAGCCGGCATGATCCAAATAAGACATGCAAAGACAAGAGCCCAACGGACTCAGCAGCACGGAACTCTAGTGGCTTCATGAACGCCATCCGCGAAGCAGAGGGCAAGCAGTCGTGGCAAGAAGCCATGACCACGACGCTCGAGGAACCATCTCGTCGCCTACCGCCCAACGACGGTCTTGTTGCCTTACTCTATCCAAGTCAAGCTGCAAAAGTAGCCATCGAGCGACCAAACGACGCAACAGCCGTTGCTGCAGCCGAGAATGAATGCGCGAGGCTCGTCTGGGATGAAGACAGCCAAAATTACTTCCTCGTGCATCCCGCTATCGCAACGCCGTTCTGCATCACGATTGAGCGGAGTCCGGCATACAGCCGCACAGAGTACACAATCGAGCACGTCGAATCACCACAACATCTTGGCCGCCTGACCCGCGACGCGACAGGCGAAGGATGGGTCGAGCTCGACACGCTAGTCGCTGGGCGTATCGAGAGTTACTACGTCCTCGACGTCGCAGCCGCCGCCCTACTCCTCGTCGCCCACATCGACGAGAAGAACGTCCTAGTCGAGCAATTCGCACCACCACCCGCCGTCCATCTTCGCGACGGCGCCGACTCGCGCTCTAGCTTCCAGCGCAGCGGCAGTCGTCTCAGCAGCAAGATCCTCGGGTCTACCAAGGAGAAGAAGAAGCGCGGCCGCATCGAGGCGTTTGAACTTGATCTCGAGAGCCAAGCTAGCAGCTTGGGCGGCAAGCTGAGTATCAAGGACTCTGATAAGGAGAAGCTGCCTGGTACTGCGCGTACCATCATTAAGTTGCTTGGGTTTGCGTTCAAATGTGTTATTTGGGCGCTGACGCTTACTTTTAAGGCTCTCATGGCTATCATTGTGGGACTTACGAAGTGCATCTCGAGCGACAAGTTATAACCTGTCGGATCGGATCTTGCGGGCTTGATGAAGATGAGTAATGGGATTTGACGCGATATGATTGATGGGAATGCTAGAACGGGAGGGAATTATAGGTGGTTGTCTCCTTGCGAATGATACCGACATACACTTCACCTTGGCGGCGTTATATTCAACTGTAGATAATAATACCCCGTGTCTAGAGGCAGGGCAGGCTCTTTTTCTCTCACTCTCGTACTGTGTACTGGTGCTGGACTTAATTGGATCAAAAGGTGGAATGGCTACCTGGCTTGTCAGGGTGGGAGGCTGGAGTCATGGGGTCGCGAGGAGACTGTATATTGAACTAATCGCAAAATCTACACATACCTTGAATTCTTCCTGGTTATCGCCTTGAACGCCGTCTGCTTTTAATCCTTAATCATGAAACCTCAAATTTTCCCAGCCGGCAATGCAGAACGCCTGGACCTTGTTATTGCCATCGCTCAAATTCAAGGATGAGCGTGATCATCGTTTCCTCTCTCGGACCTTGATCTTCTTCCCAGACTTCGTGACCCCACCCATAGCCGACGACTTAGCCATGCGCGCTCTCTGCGTCTCAAGCTCACGCTCCGTTCGCGCAAGAACACGCTGTTTCTTCCGCGCGCCCTGAAGTCGTCTCTGCAATCTGTCGAGCAGCTTCTGCTTCTCCTCTCTCAAATTCTCCTCGTCTTCTCCGCCCTTAGTCTTAGCCTCTGCTTCTTCATCCCTTTCCTCATCCCGCAGAATCATATCCTCTCTCTCATCTTCCTCATCCGCGAAAACAATCCTCTTGGCCTTCTTCGCTTTCGGGCCCTCGGTGAAGTCAAACTCCATATCATCGTCACTGTCGGGCTCATCAAGCGGCAGCGCATCATCGAGACTGCCACCAAGCGCGATGACTCTCTCCTCCAGTGTCTGTATCTCTTTCATAGTGACGTTGCGGACGGAGCGTATGTACCCCATATCTTGCGTCTTGAGTAATCGGACCGTGTCCATATCAAGTGCCTTGTTCCCGCGGTCTGCTGCGACGGTGCCGTCCCATTTCTTGCTCCCTGTTCCGAGGTTCGTGGAGGGTCCCTTGCGGGAGAGCATGCCGTAGTAGAATTCATCTTCGTTCCGGTCTGCGGCCTTCTGGCGCAGGGATTTGAGCTGGGCTTTTTTCTTGTTGTGATCTTTGGCTCGGAGGCTGTAGTCCTGATTTATGTTGTCAGATAACATGTTCGGTCGGTGGGAGCTGCGAGTCGAATGGAGGGACGTACTTTGTGCTTTTCGAGCAGTCCGTAGCGGTTTTCGCGTTCTTTCAGTTGGCCACGCTCGCGGTGGACGCGGCGGTTCACTGTGTTGCGGAGTGACGACATGATGAGTTGTAGTCGACCACTCGCGAGGTAAGTGTTTTGTGTTTGTCCAGGCGATGGATTGTTGTGAGATGCAGGTGGGATGTGAAGCTGCACAGTACTAGAAATTTGGGAGAGCTAGGGCGCCGATAAGCTTTGCGATAAGGAACTATGTGTCACTAGGTACCTTAGCGGCTTCTTCTACCCTATAACCCAAGCGGGCATTAAGGCAATCGGTAAGGTATTAAATGCATCCTCGGAGACATCGAAGAACGCCCCTATTGTTCTTAAGAAAGATAGTTCATCTTGGAAGTGTAGACGGGTCGGTCGCCATGAGCACGCCGTGATGCCTTTGTTCTTCCCTTGTTCTCGGTTGTTTCGCAACCGCCTCACTGTTCGTACGGATGCGACAAGCACGGTTGGCGGTTAATCATCTTCTGTCACAACTTTCTTCAAGCCTCTTCTCTTGGCAACGGCCATCCGTACCGTGATTCAGAACGGGTGGTGCGTTAGCTCTGATGTTGCGACGGATCTAAAGTGCCATCGACAGGATGGGCAACCGCAGTTCGAGTCTCTGTATCACAGATGTTTGAAACCCCATATTGCCAGCTTAAAAACTGCCATGATGGAAAGTCTCAGTCCGAGATGGATCTCACAATGCATTATTTTGAAAACATCGAGAATTTCAGTCTTCGAAGTCAAAGCCCTCGAGGACTGACCTTTCTGCCTGGTCGGAAAGGCACTCTAGGCCCGAGAACGACGAGTCTAGACGCAGAAGAGAAAGACAACCCATAATAGGATTGTTTTCGAATACTCTTTGTCGCCCCTTTGTGCGGAAACAATAGTACACTTTTGACTATCTTTCCTTTCAAAGTGCCACGCCTCAGGCATAATTATAAGCTGTTGACTCACCCCAGTAGGGGCCTCGCGGGCCGCTCCGTAACCCGTATTATTCCTTTGAGGCATATCTTTCCTTATTTTTTTCTATATATAACCTAGCTATAAGACATGGATCGAGCCGCTGCTCTCCGTCGTCAAGTCTACGGGTTCGGGAGTGTAGACGCATTCACCAAAGGTCCCCAGAAGCGAGTCAACTCCCTCCCTGTTTACCCAGCCGAGTCATGGCAGCCCTCAGACATGCCATCTCGGGCCAAGTCTCTGAACTCTAAGATTAAACCCGTAAGCAAAGTTGGCTGCGCTTCAAGACCCTCTTCACCGAGACCTCCTTCGAGAGCTTCAAGGTATGAAGAGTTCATTCCTGAGGCCATTGGCCTGCTTCGCTGCTCTTCCGTCGTCCCTCGCGTGGTGGATTACACTGCACTTGATGCTGTAGATGACGGTGCGAGTCAGACTGGATATGACAGCGACGAAGAGGATCGCCGCAACGGTGTTCCAATCACCTACTCGCAGGGCCCGACACGGTCGTACCACCCGTCTATGCGGGAGGAAGCCGAGGAAGAGTACATGGAGCTCAAGGTTGAACGCGCTGATATTCAGGAACTCCTCGAAATGAAAGAGCAAACATACTGGATCTTTCGGCTGTTGTACTTTGACTACAATGGCCTAGATTGGACTGAGTCTCGATGGCTTCAATACTTGGAGCTCGAGGACACTGTGGATCTGATTAGGCAAAGGCTAGAAGCTGTCGAAGTCAGGATGCAGAATGTGTTTGCCCAGATCTGCAGTTATATGGATCATGGGCCTACCATGGCTAACTCTGTGGCTTATCAACAAGACGACAAGACAATCTGGGACCCGCAAGGTAGGTTTGAGGATAGGTGGAATTTCAACAATGATGGTGATTTGGAGTTGGAATGGAATGGGGTAAACTTAAACCTGTGACGATTGTGGTATTTAGACTTGGGCTGGCCCTTTTACGAATATTACGATTTCATGATTGTTTTCCGAAGCAGATAACACATTTATTATATTTATGAACCTGGATAATAACACGAGAGGGAGGCTGCTCTTTCTGTTCCAAAGAAACGTTGATACACTCCATTTCCCCTTTAACCAAGTCTCCCCTACATGTAGGCTGCTCGAAAACTTCACTATGGATGTAATGTGAGAATAGACGCGCTGAAAACAGCATGACAGCACTATTTCAACATACACTAGTTTCCATCTCAAGCGGCTACCCAGCATGACTAACACTGGATACTGAGATGGGGAACAATAACTATCACGACAATGCCGAGACAAGCTTTTCGAGTTTACAACTTTTGCGGTTGGTTCCTATTTGAGGGATTACACGCGTATGACTACAAACTTTACTAAGCGCATTCAAACAAAAACATCAAACCCACGCATTGAACATTGATAAACTGATCGTAAGAGTTGTAAAGCCATGAAGGCCATTTAAATTGTCCTATCTAAACACATATCATAGGACTAGCCCAACTAGCTCGACTTACCTCTATTTCTTAAACCACCTTCGCTTAGACTTATCAGGCCGATTCATGGCAGACTTACACTGAGGACAGAGATCCAACATGGTCGCCGTGTCATATTCAGGGGCATCCATAAACCCGATGCACTGATGACCGTAGGCTTTGGCTCCTGGGCAGAGATGCGTCTCGGCACCGGGGATGTGAATGCGATGGCCGCAGGTCAGATAGACGAACTCTCGCTTCCAGCACATGGTGATAGAGTGGCGTTTGGATAATGAGGAGTGAGAAAGTGAGAGTTGAAATGAATGTAGAGGGGGTGAGTGTAAGAAGATAAGTCTTGCGAAGAGATACAGTGAAGACTCCTGGTCGACGACTGCGGTGGATGTGAGCTTGTTGTAATGATAGTGTGGTCACGAGGTCTTGGATGTTTTGACAACGATTTATAGCGGAATGCGACGGGACGCTTGACAAAGCCCCATTGTGTCAACGCTCATAATGCTGTTGTTAGAGGAAGTCTTTGAGATCTAAGATCTAGAAGAGTGTGAGCTTTGTTGATTCTAAGTATCTAATAATAGTTGGTGGAGACAAAAGGCGTCTTTGCGCATTGTTGAAGATACACAAAGCCTAGGTGCCAGGGAACTAATTGATCTCGAGAAGCTATCAAACACTCATGTTCATATCTGAAGGAAGTTCTATCAGTGAGTGATATCCCTGATGGAAATTGACCAAGTCCATCGTGCGCATAAGCCTCACCAATATCATCGGCATGTACGCATATCCGACCACCATCTAGCTGAGATGCGTGCATCATATGGCTGCTTCATCGACAGTATTCTCTGGGGAAAATATAGATCTTGGCACGCCGCGTGCCCGGTGACTAGTACAAGTTCATTTATCATTTAAATTAGAGAGGACGATGGATCTGCCAATAAGTGGCTGTCAAGACCACGATGCCATTTACCCGCCGCGATATTACCCGCGCGGTGTTCCACACCCCGTGCCGAAGCCAGATTAGGTCGTCACTGACAGTCGTCATGCTCTCGGCAGAGCAATCAACATGCGCCTCTTTCTGTACGTTGCATGAAAAGAGGGAGGATATAAGACAGAATGGCTACCCATATCTTGGTCCTTGAAGATCTTCGCCCTGCTGTAGATCGCAATAACTAGGGTCTTCCTCTATACACTACTTCTAGGAGCCCGTTAACATGCAGCTGATCACCGCCCTTGTCGCTCTCGCCTCGGTTGCGCAGGCCCATTGTATGTTCAAAGTGAGACTTGATCTGACTGCGAGAGCTAAATGAATCTTCAGACACATTCCCTGCTCTGGTAGCGAATGGCGCAACAACTACCAAATGGGAGTACGTCAGGAAGACAACTAACTATCAGAGCAACGGGCCAGGTTAGTTTGATATTTTTGTCCGGCTTTAAATCATTAACAACCTCAGTCATCACTCGCATGAATTGGAAAATGAAATGAAACTGACGAAAAGTCATAGTGACCGACGTAACATCTGAGCAATTCCGATGCTATCAGCTCGCCCCGGGCAATGAAGGCGCAAAGACGATGACCGTCGCTGCCGGCTCGACCGTTGGGTTCACCGCAGACGCGTCGATATCCCACCCAGGAGTGCTGCAATTCTACATGGCGAAAGTCCCTTCTGGTCAGACGGCAGATTCTTGGGACGGATCGGGCGCAGTCTGGTTCAAGATCTTCTCACAGGGCCCCACGATCGCCGCAAGCGGTCTCACATGGCCCAGCCAGGGACTCTCCCAGGTTACCACGAAGATCCCCTCATGCATCCCCGCTGGAGATTATCTGTTCCGCGTTGAACATATTGCGCTGCATAGCGCTGGGTCAGTTGGAGGTGCACAGAGTTATATCTCGTGCGCGCAGCTGACGGTCACCGGTGGAGGGAGTAAGACGCCAACGGGCCTGGTCTCTTTCCCTGGAGCGTACAAAGCGACAGATCCTGGACTGTTGATCAACATATACTACCCTGTACCGACATCCTATACGGCACCTGGTCCTGCGGTCTTCACTTGCTGAAAAGACATTAAGATAAAAAAGCACAAAATGAGCACCTGTTGTATTAGCAGCGAAGAGATACGACGATTCATATGCAGATAGCACAGCAGCCTCACATCTGGAATACACAAACAGGGACTTGCCACTTTGCGGCATCGTTGGGTGACATATCGTCTCATATGTATTAAATCCATACTCTAGCTCTACGAACCAGTGTTGTCTCGTAACCAAATGCGATCCGCCTTCACCTAACAAATACTCCCCTCCTGTATTCCCCCCTTCCATCTTCAATATTCCGCGATGAGTGATTAATCAGTGGTAGCGTCAAAGTCCAACGCAGTTGATTCCAGTCCAGCTGAATCCTCATCAGTGGCAATGTTGCCGTCAAGCTTGGTCTGTTCCTCCTCGAGATCGTCTGCAACATCTTCACCTTGTGCCTGTTGAATCTGGAGCTTGAGGACGGCGGCAGTGAGCTTGAGGACCTTGTTCTTTATCTTGCCGCGCTGGAGAGCATCGGCCTCGTCGCCATCGGCGGCTTCAATCGCCGGGTTGAAAGCTTCGGTCTCAGCATCGTTGGCGATCTGGTTGACAGAGTTCAGAAAATCGATGTCGGCCTGGTCGACATTCTCAAGGTCGTTCTGATCCAAGTCGGAGAAGAGCGCGGCTGCTTCTTCGGCGGCATTGCCAGCTGTTCCGCCCGAGATGGAAAGGTCGTTGTAAGTCTGTTGGCTGAAGACAGCAGCTTGGGTGAATGCCGCGGAAGCAGCGATCAAAGCGAGAGTGAAACGCATGTTGAAGATTTGGCGAGTATATTGGTGACTGTGGATGAAAGGGCAGAGACTCAACGACTAGCGCTGGTTGCAAGCTACTCTGGTATTAAGATTAGGGAATCGGCAAGAAGCGAAAGACAGCACAGCTGTGAGTATGGAAGGAGAGAACGAGGGATGTCAATTGGTTGTGATCGTAGGATGAGGAAGGAAAGAAATTCCGACTGCTGGGCGCGAGAGACAATCGATCATCTTATACCGTCTGATCTCCATAGAACCGGCACATCGACTAGCGATCTTTGAAGACTCGCCATGTTGATTTCCTCTACCCGGTTTGTGCAAAGCGCTAAGCGAACCTCATCAAGCGTCGTCGTGGAACGCGATGTGTGTGAAGTGAGTCCCGAGGTCTTGGCTGAAACTGACCAAGCCAATTCGACAGGCTGCTTCTGCGCCGGTTGCAGCCCCGAGTCAGGACGGGGAAACGGGGACTAGACAATATGAATTGGAATGCGACACTGCACCACGCGTAACTCACGGTTCACTGGTGGGAATTATTGTAGCTGCACGAATGATCTTCGCCCCTGGCGGCTCTACGAGGCTCTTCATCAGTCTCCCTCTCGTTTTAGGAGCCGGTTCGCGACGATGCGTTCGGATGGGGTCGAGGACTAGGTACATGTAGCCTAAGATAATTACCTACATAAGCTACAGTATGAATGAATGGTGGTATGTGTCAGCCAATTCGACTACTTGTTTTCTGATCTTTCGTTTCACTTAAAAAGAAAAACTGAGAAAAACCAAACGCATTCACTGTACATAGCGACATAGTCCCGGCGTCACGCAGTACATACGGGTATGGGAATTATGTTCGACTGATGACTGGCGAGACTGGCGAACTGGTCGCCGCGACCACACGAACCCCAGCAAGACTTCAGACGAGCGTGCCTGGACAATCCTTGCTTCCAATATTAGATGAGTTTGCGAGACCCTGCCTCTTATCCTTGCTGCATTACAGCTGCCTCGGGTTGCGCCGAACTCGTGGCGCACGCAGGCCTAAGACAATTGGGAATAGCCTCGATAGGTACGGTAGCAACCACATTTCGCCGTACAGACATCACTATTGCCTCATACCATCGGGTAGTGTGTGTCCTTATGATCAAGATGGGAGGCACTAACAAAGCCTAAGGTGAAACATGGAGTACCTGTATTGCAGGGGTTGTCATAGGTCGCTCTACAGTATACCGTGTATGTACATAAGGTATGGGTAGGATGCAACATGAGCTGCCCCAAGACAGACACCGCTAGGGCCAGCTGGGAATGGACCAATCAAGTCAGCGCTAGTATCGGTCGAGTACGAGACATGTACAGTTTACGAGCGTAAGTATTCAACACAACATAACGCGATGATCGTGATTCTTCAAGATGGGTTAATTAACGAAATCACTGCAAACGTATGCGGACACCAAGTAAAGCTGTTAGAGCATTGAGCAGCTTCCGCTCACTTGTCGTATGACTTGCTTACCGGGCAACGTATTCTGCGATACGTCTGAGGAGAAGCCTCCCACAAAGTTCCGGAAAGCCCTTGTTGAACGTAACTCACAGCCAGCCTTCTACGAGTTGTCGAATGAGTGATACTTGCATCCCCGATTTCGGGGTTTGTTTATACTGACGTCAAGGTCCAAAGGGACCGAGGCAAGGGAACGGTGAGGCCACCTTTGTGGACTAATTAGATGGCATTCGATTGTAGAACAAGGCCACATGGTACGTAGTGAAACCGAGGGAGACTCCAGTGCTTAGTAATGATAACCCGACATGTTATATTCCGGGGAGCGAGGATTCCCATACTTCCTCGCTTACCTGTTACACTAAGAAACGCATAGTTTTGGTTCTTCTAGAGCGTATGTGCCATTGAAATTTCGGTTAGAATGTGGACAGTGCAAACGATGACAACAGATCAACTGTTCTCGAGTCACATAAGGTTAAATCTTGTTACCCATGTCACTAAGCCTCTCACCCACCCTGTACCTAGTTGTACGCCCCCCTGGGCCAATTGACGCTTAGGCCCTGACCCCTTGCCCTGTAGGCTAGATTTCATAGACTCCTGCGGCAACAATCTGGGGTAATTAACCAAGTTTGTCTACTTTTTATCGGTACAGTTATGGACTAACTTGTTGGCCTCTAAACTGTACCTGCAGCTTACATTTCTCATGTTGGTGATTTTAGATGTATCTGCTTGATCGTACACCGCTTGAGTAGGCGGCTTGCGCGAATACTTCGCAATGGTCAATCTCCTCTTGCCAAGAGCAACCATCTAGCCAAGCCAGGTTAACTTTGATCCGCAGGCCACAAAGTTCCATTGCGACCGATCCTGCGCATCGTGATCGGCGTCTCTACATACATATACTGTGCAACATTTCGAGTAATTGTAGAATTCTCCCGTGATCGGACGTCAAGGCCAATAGACATGCGCAAGAACATAAAATGCCGAACTATATTACCTCATGGGATGAGTCGTCTTGGCCCGTCCCACCCTGTCGTCTCAGGACATCGCCGGCGGAACACGTACAGCGACCAATGGCGTTCTTGGATTACCTACCCGTGGCCATCTTGCAATGCAAACAGCAAGAATACGCGCGATACGGACGGTCCGAATGTACTTCGAAGTTTGTGTCCTGATCGATGTACTGGACGTAGCCCTGATTGATCCTGATGCGACAAGAATCAACCAAGGAGCACCGCTGCAATGAATCATGAATGGATATTCCATGTCGAGAATAGACATGACATATAATGGCCAGCCATTGGTTCATCGTACGATCGCAACAAGTTTGTTCTACCATGATGTTCTTAGTATTATTGGGTCGAGGGTAGTATTGATCATTGCGACCCAAATTTTGCCTCACATAGTCTATAAAGACCCAAGCGTAGTCCGCTTTGTGTTGGATATCGTAGATCAGCTCCTCACTCCTGTCAACGAAGTACTAGTCAACATGCTCTCTCAGTCCTTTGCTGGCCTTTCTCTTCTTGCCGCCGCCACTGTGGTCTCTGCGACTGAGATTCACGGTGGTATTCCCTTCGAGGCGAGATTCTCCTGGGATGCGGCCCCCGAGACCATCCCAACAAAGGACAGTTACGAGTCCCTTGCAGCACAACAAGCATACGACAGACTCGTCGAGGTGTACACCGCAGACTCTTCCCTGCCTGGTGATGACTGTCTAAGCTCAGGCACCGCTACAACGCAGCCCCAGAAACTCTACGAGCTCAAGGATTGCATCATCAGTGAAACTGGCGACGAGAACATCTTTTTTACTCTACTCCAAGAAGACATCACCGAGGCAGACAACTTCTGGTCGACCGTTCTCAGTCAATCTACCCAGGACAGAACTCAATGGGTCCCAGCTCGCGCCTACGTCAAGGCATACTACAATGGCACCTTGCCTGCCACCGTCTTCGCTCTCTGGACTGCTTCCCCTCTAGCTGACGCCGCCAACGACGATGCCAACGCTGAGCATTATTATAAGAAGAGTACTGTCAACTTGGATGGTTCCGAGACATCAAGTATCTTCGAGGGATGGGGCGGTTGCCTGTCGAGCTTCGGCACCAAGCGCACTAACTTCACGGTCCCAACGTTCGCGACGCCTGAGCTCGGCACATCTGAGTATCCTATCGAATGGGCCATCGACTCGAGCTTCCCGACCGCGCTTCAACGCATCGGGCCGAAACAACTTGTAACCGGACCAGCTGCGGGTCAAACCTTCGGTGTATTGCATATCGCTGTTCGTGACTTTGTGGACGACGTCGGCTCTGGTATCGAAGTCTACTCCGCTGTCTGGTATCCTCCCTGGGACCTTGCTACCTCTGCCGATGACCACCAGGAGTTCATTACCAACTACGTCGGGGACGAGGCCCATCACATGGTTGTCGAAGTTGTAAATCTTACACTAAAGTCTCTTTCAGACCTAACACTCGGCATTTTCAATCCTAGCGGCTGAGTGGTGATTGAACAGGGACGACTTAGATTTGAGCTCCCCAATTTAGACTGTCAGGCGTGAATAAGAATAAGATCTACAGCGGAAAAATATCTCATCTGTCTAAATAAGAACATCACCACATATTGTCTAGTTGTGTTACTAACGCTGCGTTGCAGAAAGCCATGCGCATACAATCATAAGTTGATGAGAGCACCATGAATCTACGTACGCAAATGCACCGCCAGCAATATAAGGCGTATCAACAGTCTGTATATCGGAGCTAACGCCTTTGTTCGGAGGCTAAAGCACCGTCTGCAAACAGAGTGAGTAGCTACAAGCCGCGCCCTTGCTATAGGGAAAGAGCGATCCGGCTTCTTAGACAAGACTGTATGTGACATGCCTACCTCACAATTGGGCTGGGGCGGTGTTTTACGAGGTACACTCTTAAACTTATCACTGTACATGAAAACTTGCCCAGAACTGTACTGTAATTTCACCCAAGTGCACGATCAGGACATGGCAGTGATACGACGTGCTCTATGTGTAGCGTTAAGCCATGACGATCTTTAGCCATTCAAACTACGAGCAAGGATAGAATGAGCCGATGACCCTCATGACGACGGACTGACACTATAAGAGACATTCGCTGATTCATTCGCCATCTTGATCCAGTCTAGAGTTTTTTAAATACACGAGGTTGGAGATATTACCATGGATTACACATCTTGCTCGTAGTCTTTTTGGCGTCGAAACACATAGGAGCTATGAGGCGCTCCTGAGCTGACAGCCAATTGGGCCAGTCGCGCAGCCCACTCACCAAGCCACGCTGAAGGCGGGTTTTGGGTACAAGATAGTGATCCTTGGGGGTATTCATAGGCGAACATAATACGAACTGTCTTGTGGATATCATGAACTGTAGTACGCCAGTTATCCTCGCGTCCGTGGATTTGCCTAACAAGCCCATGTGAACACTGTGAAAAGGTCAAATGCAAGCAAAACTGAAGACAATACTCTCGAAGATCCGGAAGACGCCTCGAGGAATGATTCTTGAGGAATCAGCTTGATGAAGCTTCTGGAATAGTCATGGGATGGTCATCTGCTGTACCACTAGGGTTGATGAAGTCTTGGAAAATAGCTAGCTCTTCGAAAGTACCCGCAAGGCTTTCGGCATTTGCTGCCTCGGGATTTGTGAGCGCAAGGTCTAGATCTACCATGAATGTAGCACGGAGTTGTCCTTTGAGATCGTCCTTGACATGTTCAACGCCATGTTCCTTTAGCTCAAGCATGACTTGTTTTGCCTCGTTGGACGTCATGTCGGTATCGCGCAGTGCTACTGCCAGTAAACTCTGGGTGACCATTTCCGCAATGCGATATGGACGATTAAGCCGTTCGTAGCCATATATGCATAGAAGAAGGTATAGGTGCCATTCTGGATCACCTAGGCTGAGGACACCGTTGGCGAGATAGATGAGGCCAGTGTGCCAGAGAATCGAATATGTTGACTCGCTATGGCGGCTACGGTATTTGATGATGAGACGTTTTAGTTGTTCGAGAGACGCTTTGCATAATACAGTAGGAGTACTGTCTGAAGACGTGAATGTGTCGAGGTGGCGATCTTTAAGCAGCGGATCGTGGATGAAAGGTTTGAACATGTCAAGAATAACCGTGTGGAGCCAAATGCTGTTACAGCCGTCAGTGCGCGTTGTGGGCATCCGGAGCTTAACCGAGCGATGGAGCTTACTGGAAGACGGTCGTATAATGTGCACCTGGCTCTCTCCGGACTAACAAGATGGGAAGCTTTTCAACCCAAGCTATCAATTCCCGGAAAGCGTGTTCAACAAGTTTCGCGCGAAGAAAAATGGGTGGACTGTCGTTGACGGTATAATATATCCAGTTAACCTTGTGCACAAGAGTCCAGAAATGGCAGAGAAGAGGAAATATTGTTCCCAGGAGATCTTGATGTTCACTCAGATCACCAGCGTCAACAAAGTGGTCATCCTTGGGTCTATCAGCGGGGATTGGAAGACTCGGCGGCAGCTTTGGCGTCTTAGACCCTGGTTGACGATAAAACACGGATATCATACTACGTGTGGAGGTTAGTTCTCTCCAAAGTTAAGTGGGATCCGTGGCAGGCCGACATACACATTCCAATTGAACGTGCCCCAAGCGGCAAAACACATGGCGCTCCGTTCATCTTCGGGCGACACATTGTCATAATTGGCTGGTATCGAGGATATGTCCGTTGCGAATAGTCCCAGGCGATGGCCTACCTCCAAAGCGCCCATAGCATACGCGAGAACGGCGTGGTCTTTTCCTTGTCCCATTAGGGAAATGCTCATCAAAATACCGCCAGCCATCCTCAAGTGTGAATCCGACTCTGAATCCCACATCTTTTCGGCTTCGGCACCAAAAGAAGTTGCCAGTGGCGCCGCTGTCTTGTCGAATGCGCAATACATTTGCTTTGAGTTGGTCTTGGTCAGTGTCAAACTTCGCTTGCGCAGTTGGTGCGCGCTGACTGTCTACTTACACATCCCAGATACATGATGGCATGAAACAAAAATCTGGAACAGAATCGTGTCTGCTGTTTGAGTAGATCGTCAATGAGCAATTGGGCATTAAACAGCCCCAGAAGAGGATGATCCGTAGCCTAGGATCACGTGTTAGCGACTCTTGTTATTGCTGAGAAGAACTGAGTAATCGATGGAGTTGAAACATAGTGACGGAGCATTGAAGCATGCGAGAGATGGCGAGGCTGACTTACGATGTACAACGACAATACTTTGGCAGCAAGGTCTACCGAAATGTCCAGATCGGTCCAGAAACCGATTGGCAGTGTGTGCAGTCTTTCATCGCATAACGTGATTTCGTCATCGGCGTGGTTATGGCGCTCGCCGGGGGTAGCGGCCACAGGGTCGGCAGACTCACCCGGAAACAAAGCTGAACTACAACTATGTCAGCTGGCGTTTGGACTTCCTAGAGGGCGCACGGCACGTAAAATACAAACGTGAGACGGGAAATTATTCCTGCTATGTTGATAGTCGGGCGACATACGGCAACTTGACTTCTGACGACTTGACTTCTGGCGACTTGCGCTTCGGCGGCTTGCGCTCCAGCGACGTGCTTTTGGCAGGCGTGGATGCCGGCCGAAGAAGACTACTTCTCGCCAACGCGTGTGTATCAATTTGAGGCAAAAATGAATATGCCTTAGGATAATGAGCAATGAGCTCAGCCTCTAAGCGGTCATGATGAAGCTCGCCGGCGCTGTCGAGCTCTCTGCCCCCGCGAGCACCCTGCTGGAAGGTAGCGAGGACGACCGCAGCATCCCCTGTTTTGCGCAGAATATCGACCAGCGCGCCAACATCTCTGCTCGGTAGAGTCTGGAGAAGCCTGACAATCTCGACTGAGCTATTGGCTGAGCCTAGCTTCCCAGCGATGATGCACTGAGTCTTGCCACGCTTCACGCACGGCGAGCAGATAGGGCGCGCCCCATCGCACTGATTGCAATGTATCAGCAGGCGAGGGAGCGACAAGTAAGAGCGAGGCACAGGGCCGGTCTGCGCACCTTGGTTTTCCTGGCACGGCACTCCACACATGCCCCGTGGCGTGGGAGCGCGGCCGGCGGCTGGGCGGAGCTACTGCTCGTCGACGACAGCGACGAGCTTTCTCTTGCCCCAGCCCGGTCGCTGCCTTCGGCGGGCTGGATGTGGGCATACGTGCGGCGGCGCATGCTGGCAACTAATGTATCTTGCTTTAGTGGTTCGCTGGGACGGGCGATGGCGACTCTCGGATACGGGGCCTGCCGTTACTAATGGCAATGGAGAGGACGACGAACGCAAAGCTGTCGGCACGAGATCCGCTACTACCTACCTAACTTCAAATGTTTAACAGCGGTGCAGACGAGGGCGAGAGGGGCCACCTGGCTCGGCTCCACTTAGCCACCTACGACAGCGCTGTGCTTAAGACATCCATCTGCCGCGCCGCGCCCCCGGGGACCCTTAGCCCACCTCACTTAGGTACATCTGTATCCTGACTGTCAAGTTGCCCTGCCCCGCGTCCATTTCGGTCCGTCCCAGGCCCTCTCCACCTCAGCCTCTACCTACCTCCTAGTGAAGTGTCTAGGTAGCTCTGCCCTAAGAGCGCCCTACCTATGTACCTACCTACCTAGGTATGTACCTAGCCATTTATCGCCTGGCCTAGCTGAAAACCTCTGAGGCGAGCATCCACTGCCATCACGTCGTGTCGCTACGACTCCATGTCGCCGTAGTATTCGCAATACCACACTGCAGTGATTACCAAGGCGAGAAAGGGTCTTATATCATCGTCAACAACGTACTACTAAGCAAGGCATATGCGTGTATAAGGCCGTGTAATTATTTGCACCCTCTCTGGGCTTGTGAGTAATGTAGAAGAAGCTCAGGCTGTTGTGGACTCTGTTGTGGAATACCGATTTCAAACTCCCAGGCTTGGGTGAGAGCAGCCAGATCAATCTGGGCATTGACGAATGATATGGCTGATACTGCCAATATCTGGGGTTCCATGACGCCGAACACAGAGGGGCAAGTAGAAAAAGCTATTCAGTAACGTGCAAACTATCCGATCCACGGCAACGGCACATTTCCACGGGCAACTTGAGTCAATCCTCCGTGGATATGACATAGGTTCGCATCGCCCGGCAGATAACCTTAACTCACCATGGCCCACGTATTTCTACTGCGTTCGAGTACGGTACCACTCACGTTGTCGAGGTTGTCGGGCTGCTTGCCGAAGCCTGAGGTTGTAGAGCCTGTTTGCAACCCCACGTTTATGCTTTGTAGCATGATTTACAGTTCAATAATCGCCCCCAGAACCACACCAATCAAACCCCGTCCGGATGCGCGGTCGCCTAGCCGTGGGGGCGACGACTGCGATTGGTCGTGACAACGTTGTTGCCTCCCGTCAATGAAGCCGATCGGTCGGTAGCCCCGGGCAGAGCCTGGGTGGCATCGGAACCGTTAATAGTTGTAGAGCAATGCCTACCTACCTGTAATCACGGCGTCGTACCGGTTGCGACAACCATCTCTGAGCTTTTTGGCACTTGAATCCGCAATGTAGTCTCCTAATTGAACGATTGCCCTTGGCGGTTCCAATACACGGATTGCATCATCGAAACGTATGGTATGACACAGCATCATGTTTACATATAGCTAGATTATCTCGTGACAAACTTCGCGGCATTCGTGTTAAGAGTCTTTCGATTCTGCTCACGATCCATCCCATTACAATTTGAGTCATCGCGGCGACTGGACCCTCTTTGCAACATCCGTCTATATCAGCTCTCCGCCACTGGGCGTCCTGACAGGCGGTGAAATTGAAACCTGACAGAACATTAGCGATAGCGATGGCAAAGGGACAACTTGCCAGAGGCTACGGTACGATGCCCAAGCCGGCACAGCAAACGGTGGAGCATTTTGAAGAGCTAAGCCAGATGGATGTAAGCCCGACGCTGTCTTTTGATCATTTCCCCACTGCTCCTACTCCTGAGAATGTTGTTCCACGTTGCCGACTTTGTAAGTCGTCAGTGGGACGTGCTACTAGCGCTTATGCCTTGCCGCAGCAATGCTGGATTTGTTGTTGATGCTGATTTGGGACTGCTTGACGCTCAGGATTACACTCCCACGATGGAGGCACATGGCGTTCTTCCATCGCTGGGCATACAGCCGAACGGCTTGAGGAGGATTCCTGGTCAAAGCCCTTCAAACTCACATCTGTCTGAGGCCCAGCAAGCTTTACAAGCCTCCATATTGAATTCCCCCGCGTATGCGAATGTCTTGGAGCATAGTATGCCATCCGTGGGTTGGTTTCCTGGTTCCCCGCCGTGGGCGGCGTCGTATCCTGCTTTCCCGCAGGACGCGTCTGGTTACTGCCAACAACCCACCCCATATGCATTCGAGGATCAGTACTACAGCAACATGACGACCGCGGACGAACTCGCAGTGGATCCGGCCATGCTCCAGAACTGGCCCTCGCTTGATTCGACTTACAACTCGGTAAACCCGAGGCTTGATGGTGCAGCAATGGTTTCATTTGCTCACGCCATGCCCTCTATCCTCCAGGGGCAAGAGTGCCTTGAAGAGGCAATTTTTCAGGTGGGAGGTACTTCGCTCGCCCCTTGTTCGACGGTGGATTATCGCACACTCAACAAGGACGAGTTGAGCAGCAGTGGATACGACTCTCTTTCTCCAGCATCGAAAGAATTAAATACCCCTGTGTCAACACCCCGTTCTCTCGATTCTAATGCGCCTCATACGCCAAGTTCCCAGATGCCACAGACCAGCTTCAACAGCGCCATCCTTGACAAATCTTTCAACCGCCAGACCGCAGCCCCTCCCCGCTTCAGACAGATTGTTGATGAGTTGGCATCCTTGGGCGATAGTCTCCACTCGAATGCGCAAAAAGAGATGGCCAAGGTGCTGAACAGCTACCCCATGCCGATAACAGTATGACCATTGCAGCTGCACATGACTGAAATAGAACTTGCATCAGGGCAATGCGGCCTTATCAGGTTGGCTGGGATATTGATTCCCTACATAGGAGGTAGTTGGCTGTCTCGGCTTAATTGCTGTTTTGTAGCAGGACCGCAGGTAGCCTACTGTTGAGGAGATGGAAGCAAACGGCATGAGACAACTTGCTTGGCATCATAAACTACGGAGTCTGGTCATGCAGTATATCTTTCTTCTTGGGAGATCTCTGTAATCCTTAAGCTTGCTAGTGTAAAACAAACGTTGAGTTCCACGAGTCCGAACACTGCAAATCCAGTTAACGCTTGGTCTATCCGATAATTTCCTGATATTTGTGGATACCTGAGTAGACAACACTGGATGGTAGGGTGGGATTAGTTTGTTTTGCTCGAGACACTATCTCAGTAACATCATCGTCCAAGGAAGCCAGATGTATCATGTAGATAAGATGGTATAACAAGCTTGATAGAGAAATCCGGCACCAGTTTCGAAATGTGCTGCAACTGGAATGCTTTAGTGAACATGATGGGCTTGGGGACTGTATGGTCCACCGAACAGCTGTGGCGGGACTAGCTATACTGCCGCAGCGGTTGAGGTTTACAAAGTTAATTGCCACACTACCACTCGAGACATAGGCAACGATCCTATCATAGGTAGGCAGGGCCGAGGTTGGAAGCTATAAAGCAAGTTCAGTGGTCCATGGAAGTTTGGCGTAAACTAATTGTCGACATTCTTCTAAGCACTGGGTAGCAACATATATGGAAACAGGCGTGACGTTTGTCCAAACCTTCTCACGAGTCAGTTTGCTGCTGATCATCTTGTCTACAGGACTGACGACTCTCTTTTTGTGTTGCGATAAATCTATGGCATTGCACGTCCAACCCTGTTTTTGCTAATCACACGACTTCTCCTTGCATATGAGCCGCTTGTCGCCGGGTTTCACCGTCGCCCAGTATCATTGCTGTGTTCACAGTATTCACTCCAACGAGGCCGGCATAGCGTATCCGAGACCCGAAGTAGTTCGGATAAGTCGTGAGAAGACGTGCCGTGCAGTTGAGAGAGAGGGCGCGAAGGCAGACGCGGAGGAAGTTCTCCTCAGCGGCCCTGCCAAGCTGTCGACCCGGAGGTGCAGCCAGCCAATCAGAGCTTCTGTATTCCCGGCCTTGAGGCCGACGATGATCAACCAACCGGACCCGCAGATTGCGTGGGCACAGATTGGCCACTCTGGCTCTGACCCCTCGACCACTCGACCACTCGACGATATCAACGATTGGCACGGCCGTGCCTGTGAGTGGTTGACTTGCTTTCTCTATACGCGCCTCTATCTTGCTTGACTGTATGATATACCAGCACGTCCGCCCCGAATCCGTATCCCATTCATGATTCGCCTACAGCAGCTCCCGAGGACGCCTCCAACCCAGAGCTGCCAGAGTCTCGAACATCACTGTGCCTCGACCCTACACCATATATCGTCCACAAGTTTACCATTGGTTCACCACCGGTTCACCATTTCGTCCCACCAGCCCCGTTCAGAGTGCAAATCAAACACCAACTCGGACATTTCCCAAGCTCAGCCCCCCAGCACCCCTTTCATGCATCCAGCTCTCTACTACCATGTCAGACGGCCTGATCTCACCTCTCGACATCACGGGAGCAGACATCGAATATGACGTACTTGGAGCCAATCTGCAGATGATCTGGGCCTCGGGAAGTTTTGATAACAAGCATTATATGTATGATGCTTTAGCGTTGGATGTAGGCACTTTCTTACGTTTAATCCAATTTCTGACTAGACGTCAACCCACCTTTAGCTGCCTGAGGTCGGCTTCGTCTCTTTGGTCACCTTAGTTGCGGACTTCGACTGACTCGATCGACAGCGACTCGATTGTCCTTCGAGACGTAATGAGTACTATCAGTGCCCTACGCCAGACACTGCGACCCATCCGGCTGCTGCATATCCACACACGCCTCCCCAAGGGGCAGCATACGAACCGACGACGCCCGAAAGTCCAGTTTGCATTTCACCGTGCGAGCTGCAGCTCGCAAACGCCATCGGGGCCAACATTGGCGCGCACCAGCACCTGCCAATGGAGCCGCTGCCACTAAATTCGTTCCCGCTACCCAGAGTTATTAGTCCATTGAGCCCAGGAAATACCGGGTTCCCATTTCCCACAAGCCCGTCCACTGAAGTCCTGACCTCTCCCAACTCGAGTAATGCGGATGTGCCTACCACAAATGAAAGCGCTGCCGCTCATGATGCCCAAAAGTTTCTGAGAAAGAAGCGGAGGAGCAATAGGCTGGCCGTTGCAAAGAGCCGGCAAAAGAAAAGTGACGAAGAAGAGGAGATGAAGGAGCGCGAAAGGTCGCTTTGCGCGGAAAACAAATCATTAAAGGACCACCAACGCCTTCTGCGCGACAAAGTCATTGAGCTCAAGACGCAGATTCTTTCCCACCATGGGTGCTGCGATGCTAGCATCAATGCGTACATCCAGAGCTGCGCTCATGTCCTATCGCTGCCGCTTCCGTCTTGATACAAGGGGGTTTGCTGGTACCCTGGGTTGTCCTTTTACTCCTCCTGGCTTTTAGCGAGTTTATTTGTGTCATGTCGCTGGCGCACTGATTTTACACAACGATCAAGCTCCGCTGCTTTATCTTTCCTCGGGTAATCCCTTCTTGCCAAAGCCTCATGACAGCATGTACGAGACTATAATTCAAGCGTTTGCTGCAATAACTCATTAAGAAACCTGCAAAGCCAAGTCCGCTCTCCCTGTTGCCCGGCCTGAGCCGATCTTATTATTACGTACCTTCGGTAGAATCGAGACCATTACATCTGGTCTTTGTTACTTCTGAAGCTCTGCGGATCGGAACGTGCTCCGGAGTGGCTTAAGATCATATGGACTTCAATGCCGCTTGCTCGCATACCGAACCATACTCGAACCCAACAGCAATCGAGGCATCGGATACGATATGGGGATTTTCGCGAAGACCGCTCGCGAGCCGCAAGGAAAATGATTGCTAAGGAGTCAAGAAAAGTTTGAGGCTATCCAGGTGTTATATGCTGTTTATCTTTACAATATGGGCCCAGTCTCGTTCGGTTTGGGGGAAAAAAGGACCAAGTTTGGGATTGTTTTGTTTCAGAAATTTCGTTGGCCTTGAAGGCAATAATTAATGGTCATTTTTGACCCTACTCGAGTCCAAAGGGATAGCTTCGGCCTAAAAGTTGGCTGAGCAGCCATCGGGAGCGTTCGTGTATCATTACATCCTACTCTGTTTCTGTGATGTTTTACTGCTATCTACAAGGCATTAGGGTCCGGCTGGGAAGCTTTGGAGTTAGCCGCCTAGGCGGGCAAGGATACGGGTTCAGATGGTAGAGAGTTTTCAGGTTATCGGCTTCTTACATGCCTCCCTCTTTAACCAGCAGCAACTGTATGCTAGGGAATAACTACCTGTTCGCGTGCGTGTACACGCATTATACTACTAGGCACGCTCCCCTCTTTACCCTACAACAATGGCTTGACTTGGGAGATAGTAGTATTGGCAAAAGTGCGTCGCAACAAGACTTTTGCTTGTGGAACATCTTATCCCCTGGCAGATACCCCTCACCTGCTCCAACGGTTGCTTGCAGATATACCCGACTGTAGTTTCCATGGCCTATAACAACACAGTCAAGCGATATCAATAGGCAATCCGGAGTCCGGACTGGCGGTGTTATCAATTCAGCAATTGCTGTATTTAGGCATGTGTTTGCATCTTTGGTTCCGGAAAGCTAGTATTCTACACTGCACTGCTGACAGTCTCAGGCATCACTCATGACGGACACCTTCCGCTCTTCGGAACTCGGTCAACGCACAGGGGACTGCTGATTCCGCAACCCATAGATCGTCTGCTCATCTAGGACACGATCCTTAAACAGCGGCGAGTAAGTTATCGTCTAGATAAATGTATTGAGTCATCCGGATTATGTTCCGCGGCACATTATGCCGATAGCATTTCTGAGTTTTCTACCAAACTTAATCTCCTCTCCTTCCATTGTTTGCTGAATACCACGTACCAGTAAGTCCGGAATTCTCGCGTTTCTATCGTACCTCCACGGGTGAGGCATTGTAATCGGAGTTATAGGTACTGTTGCAGCGATTTGATTGGCCAATTGCCACCATGGTTGCAGTCTTTGTTTGGCGAGGTTACGCATTTGGGAATTGCGCGGAAATACGCCGATGTGAATCAATAAGGTATTTAAGTTTGCGCCTTGGGAGACATGGCAGATCCCAACACTCATATAAGGTTATTTCGGCGCTTTTTGTGATACTTGGGAGGCACGTCGGTTGATTTCTGATGTCATTTCTCCGCGGAGACACATTTTGTGTACTCCCCGATGCCATCTTGCCCCGGTTAGATATTTGGGGTCGCCGCGACTCGAGCGATGTTGGGGAAATATCGTCCCGGCAGCTTGGGAAGCGCCCCTGTAACTGCCGAGCTACCCTCGCTACCTACCTATGAAATCACGCCATCCACGAGCCACTTGTCGGGTGGCTCCCGTCGTGTGAGGCTTCGCTGTACGGCCACGTGCAGCAACGATCACGTGCACTGCACGAATCAACTGCCTATAATTAAAGAGAACTCTGGCTTGTGTTGGCATGTGTGTCTACATTCAACCAATGCCAATCTCACAGCAGGAGGCAGTCGGCATGAATACCTCGCAGAAACCGTCCCTAACGTGGCGTTTGGTGTGGCAACTGGTCTATTAGCTAAATGTTCGAGATTGGGGGCGACAACACTCTATGTGAATCCGTCTGATTCGAGCAAAGCACAGCGACAGATACCGAATTGGTCAGAAGTGGGTCCCGGCTAACACCGACATGCTAGGCCATGGAATTCTGCGGCTGTACTTGTTACATCAGTGAAAAAGGGCAGTGGAAACTGAGCGGCTACCAATTGCCCCCCTTAACTCAATGCGATCACTGCCTCAAGAAACATCCAGTAAAGGTTACAATGCCAGGTCTATTCCCCGCGAAAAGTGGCTGTCGTGCGGAAGCGGCGTCAGGGCCCTGTGAACAAGGCATTTATGAGATATTGGTGGGCTTATGAAGAGCATTGCATGGCTTCAGACGAACTGACTGCAGTGTTGGGAAGCCGGAAGACCGCATTCAATGGTTGACCGGCTATCTTAGTCATTCCGAGGAGGGCGGGATTGGAGCAAGCTGTTGCAGCCATAGTATCCATCGAGTCCACGCGGTCGAGCTTAGACGATGCGAATGTGTTTAAGAAGCATATCGCAGCCTTGCGCGGCTTTTTTCTCTATATTAGATATGGGGCGGACATTCACCTACTACGAAAAACCGTCAACGTAGGCAAGGTGTGATATCGTGCCTTTAATACTTTTATTGCTATATTTATAACATGCCGGAATTTTAGGAAGCTAATACGCTTTTGACGCCGAAACCGGTAGCTTTACTGTTTACCAAATGCTTTAATGTTACAGAACGAGCGATAGACGAGATTGAAAAGCAATAGTTGATCTCATAAGGCTATGGTCAATGTCAGTCGATGCAAAGGCAATGAATTTTAGTCAATGTTCATTGCTCCCTCCTGGCGCCTTAGTAGACACTGTGTATGAGCATCTGCCCCACGATGTCAGCGTTGATGGGTCATAAGATTGCTAAGGCTGAAAGGATGTATGAGCATGTAGGCGCCGCCTTTCCGGAGAAGAGTGTGATATAAAAAGGAAAATGAATTGACAGTGCGGCGGATCGGGAATCGACGGATGACGGTGTTGTAATTGGAGATATCCGAACTCAACACATTTGAATTGATGAAGTTGAGGAAGCAAGTCGTAATGTAGTGCGCTCAATACTGAGTTGTAGGGAATAATAATATAAGTATTACTATTTTTGGCGCTTTATCGGCTCTTGAGATTCTATGTAACAATAGTAGTGTCACTGGATATGTGCTTCAACTCAGAAAAACTGGTCATTGCTTGATATCGATCAAATTCTGGATTCACATGCAAGTCCTAAATGGCTGTAGTTTGTAATAGACTTGTGCGTCGTAGGCCCGTGTGAAGCGGCGATCTGAAGCCCGGTAGGAAGGTTCTGTTCGCCAGAAAGCAAGGGACCGAGGCGCATGACAAAATGCGGTCCTACGGCAAATTCTCTGTCTACGTATCACTCGAATGTTGGTATTTGAGCTCTCTATACGTATGGACCCATGCACCACTGGAAGCTACGAGCTGCTTGCCCACAGTCTCCGGAACCTCTACAAGAGATGCTTTGCAGCATTATGTGAGCGCGCTGTCGACTTTGGTTTATAAACATACGGGCGTTCATGTTTGTTCGCTGATAGCAATTGATCTTCGATTTGGGCTAGTCCAAGGACCGACCCTGATAAATCTTACAACGGCCCACTTCCACAATGTTTTGATCGGTTCGAGTGGCATCACCTTCCAGCAATCATCTCGGCATTCGCTTGCACCGCGGGCGTGATATGGCCAACGACCTCCCCTCGCATGTCGCTTTTCGCCTTTGGCTTCCCGGTTCGTGTTGCAGACTCGCCGACCGCTGCTCCGGTCATGGTGATTGCTCAAGCGCGGACTACAACAGTCGGGCTTGCAATGGTAGCCTTCTATTCTAGTGGACAAATGGAGGCTGTGGATACCATCTTGGCTACATATAGTATTGTTGCCGGATCCTTCGATTGCTATACACTCTGGGGACTGGGAGAAAAGAGGAAAGCTTTTTATCGGCTTACCGCTGCGGCTGTCTTCGGTGCTTGTGGCCTTGCTCGAGTGACGGCAGACCGTCAATTCGTCCAACGCTGAGTTGTCGTTCATAGTGGATACCTCTTGTGCCTGACAGACCTTTATTATGAGGGTGGTGCCGCGGGCTTCGCAGTAACTTGGCGTCATATCGACACGGCGAAGTTGGAGTGGATCGCTCCGGCCAGAATATACCTGTTAAGGCAGTCATTTACAGGATCGAATAAATGGATCGATTGAGGCCTTGGGGTCGGTTTGGCAAAACGAATAGTTGCATATGGATATAATACCTAGACACTACTTGCGATCGCATTGAGTTTTGTGCTCCAATATATCAAAGGGCTTGCCACAGCTCGATGAAAATACTGCAGATTCTCAGATGATTAATACAGCAAAGTGCTTTTAGTTTCACAACATAGCAAATCAATTTATAAACAGCGGGTGTATATAGACCCAGAATTTTGCCCTCCAGCGCCGGAACATTCGTCCTAGCTTCGATCGGTTTCCTTTTCTTCTGCTTGATGTGCTTCGCCGATACGTAGGTTGCGACTAGATAGTCACGTGAATCCCGAAACTTTACCCGCTGGTGTGAGCATCCCAGTGCTATAACTACCATCCAACCTATGAGGTACGCAGAGATGAAAATAGGTGACTTTGTTTCTCGCGCTCTTTATTGTGCCTACAAGCTAACCATTAAGAGGTTCGTGACCAGTTCAAGTCACATAATATAGGCAAAAGTTGATGGCGGAGTGAGCACGGCCCTCCATGGGCTAAGTTAGAAGCCAGAAATGTCCCCTTTGTTCGAGGATGAACCTTTGATTTCGTCCTTGTTAATCCATCCGGTCGACTATACTTTGTCGTCGCCATTGCGCTACTCCAGTAGACCATTGGATGGAATGCATGTACCATGCTGATTGGGAAAAATAGTTCCGTGATAGTCGATTGGGGCTGTAACCTCCGCAAGCGTGGTGCCCATGACTAGGGTGTTCTAGGTGCACACACTGTGCGGAATGGCGATCTAGCCATCCAAACAACATCAAACTCAACGGGATATTGGCAACCGCGTCCGAAGCCACGCCTCTCGATGCGGAAATTTAGTAATTTTGTCTGCGAACCTGGGGGCTCGCTGTTCGCGTCTGTTTGATGAATAGACCACGCTGGCGTATCCATGATCACCAGGATCTCTGCATCGTTTTCTAGCTATCCCCGTGGGGAAGTGGAACCAGTGTGGGATAAGCCTCTAAACTATATATATGAGCAAGACGGTCTGACCCATGCATTTCGTTCTGTTCCTCAGCGAGATTCTTACTGTTTCCCCCCTGATGCGTGGAGACTTACGGCTGCAAAAATAAGAGATCTTAATCTTTGCTTCCAACAGTATGTGACTGCTTTTAATTCCCGACCAACATCGAATATAACAACGGCCAATGTCGCACAACTCTCGACCAGGGGAAGCCCTGAGCGACCCAAAAAAGTCTACTCATCTAGACGAAGAGCATGAGACAGGTAACTTTGAATTTGATCAGTCGGCTCTACCCAGGGGTTATTTTAGATCCAGCTTCTTTCTTCGGTCCATGACCGCTATCTGCCTGGCCTATTTGTAGGCGTCGCAGGCTATGCATTTACTGCTCCTGTTCTCACAATAATCAACGACAACATTGGGCCAGTACGTGGAGAAACTCTTATGTTTTGTGAGTCGTTTGGCTGAGATAACTAACTCGATTTAGGATCGGAACTACGTCTGGATCGCCCTGTCATACACTTTAACCAGTGCTGTTACATTGACAATCACTGGTCGTGTTTCAGACATCTTTGGGCGAAGGTGTGCAAATTTGGTATTCCAGTCTCGTCGAGGAAGAAGTTCACAACTAATAGGGTCACTAGATGGATGTTTATTGGCGGAGCAACATTCGGCCTGGTGGGTGGTATTGTTGGAGCGACCGCGAAGACGATTCCTACATTCATTGGCGGCATGACAATTATCGGCATCGGTGCCGCCACAAGCTGTCGTACTATCTACTCATTGCCATCAATGCTATCTCCTTAGCATGATGGATACTGTTCTATCACCCACCTACATTCCACATGAAGCATTCTCAGGAACAGGCCAAGCAGTATGTCTTCAACTTTGATTATATTGGGACAGTTTTGTACACAGGAGCTTTGGTAAGGAAACTTTGCAGCCTGGGATTGTACACGTGACCTCTAACGGCACGAACAAGCTCATGGTGATTTTGGGTTGGAACTGGGGTGGAAACGTCTACGCATGGTCGTCAGCATACGTTATTGGCACCATCATTGCTGGCTTTGTCGGCCTTGTCCTATTCATCATCTGGGAAACTTTCTCGCCACTCAATGAGCCTCTAATAGCAGTATCCCTCTTTCTGAATGAATACTGGGTTGTAGCGACCGTCTTATCGGGTGTCGGTGCGTCGATGTATTGGTACGTACGCAAAGGCCCGATTTAGAGGTCACGCTGCAGGGCCGACATGCTAATTTTGCAGTGAGTACCTTCTTCTACCAGAAGCGGATCTTTGTCTCGATCTCTCGGTAAATGTTCTGAAAAGTCACTAACGCGAATTCTTCCTGGTTGCCAGATGCTTTTGCCATTGTGTGGCCCGGCATGGTTGCAAACCTTTATACAAGTGGCTATGCGATCAATGCCGCGTGGCTGGCCTCGCTTTCTAGCATCTCTATCACAGTTGGTCAGGTACTTGGTGGACTTGTTGCCCAAGGGATCGGAAAAGTCAGATTACAGATCATTGGCAGCTTCACTCTTGGTGGTATTTCGATGCATTTGAAACCCGTTTTAAACCTCCCGAGACATAAGCCAACAAGATATAAAGAGTAATTACTGAGTCGAAGTGTTGCAGTGGGGAGAAAGTCTTGCAATCACAGCTGTTACCCTGACGGCACAGAATCAGAGTGAGCTTGGAACGACTAGCGGTACAGCAGGGCCTGTTCGTTTCTTGATATCCAGCATTGCAGCAACAGTCTACACCGTTGTACTTAGTAATCGCCTTGTCCAGGCTCGCCTCGACAGTTCCCGCAGCTTTGGTTCACGCTGAATTACCATCTTCCAGCGTTTCTGGCTTCACTACCAATATCCCCACTGCAAGCTTCACGAATATTCCGGTCGTGACATCGGACATCATCGACATCGGATTGGCAGCTTACAAGCAGGCATATTCTGATGCATACCGGACTGATTTCTTAACCACGATAGCGTTTACAGGCGTCGCAGTCATTAGTGGTCTTATGCTCCCGAACATCGATAACCTCCTAAGTGGAAAAGTGGCAGTCACCCTGCGACGAGACTAGGGACAACGTCTGGAATACAGTAATATACAACTATCAACGCCAGCAGAGATATTGCAACCACTTTGTCTTTTAGACCTCCACTGTTTTGGCATGCACCGAAGCTTTTAATATTAGTACTTAGTATATCTCAAAATCCGACAGCACTCAATATGGCTCCCATAAATTCCTGGTCAAACATCATACTTAGATTGATCGCCTCTCTCGCTGGCTAGGTCCTTAAGTTTGATTGTTTATAAACCCGATCAGTAGTAATGTCGAAAAACTCGCTAGGACACAAGACGTCTGGAAGCATACATTATCCGATATAACCCCAATGTTAATGAATCGTGTGGTCGATGTGTTCCGTTCCATGAGACGCGGACCAAATGGTCACTATCAACCCCACTGCCTCTTGTCTCGTCTCTACCTAACCTAACCCTTCGATACACTAGATACATACTTGCAACTTCAGCGGCGCTGTATCAACTGATCCGCGATCTCAGTTTTCCATTCAACCAGAACAGCTCTAGTTCAAGATAAAATAGGATGCAATGTTGGAATATCTGCAGTGAATGGGTCAAAGAGCAGCCAATGTTAGGGTTTCTATATACACACTATGTACTATTTAGCTCTGTTAACCTTGGGTTGCCATGCACAACGCACGGCAAGAGAACCGCTTTCAAATTATATATACACAGAATAACAAAGGAGATAAGGTGTTCATGTGCTATAAACCCTCATATGCTTTGAGGCTGACCAGGGGGGTTTAGCATGAACACCTAGCGACCGGCCAGAATATCAGCAGATGCTTTCTCGGAGAGCATCATGATTCCGATTGCGGGGAAAGTGCCTGGGATCTTGGGGAAGGCCGAAGCATCAACCACGCGAAGCCCTTGGATGCCTCTAACCTTGAAGTTAGCGTCAAGGACAGCGTCAACATCGTCATCGGAACCGATCTTGTTAGAGCATCTGCGAAAAGTATGGTTAGCTTTGCCTGAAAATTGAAGAACTCGCTTAGCTTCAACACAGAATCGGCTGCGAGGTAAGTTCATGATAATCACAGGTGTGCACAATAAACGCTTCACTTACGATGCATGGTGACCCCAAGCCTCCTCTTTAATCCATTCAATGAGGTCCTCATCAGAAGACACGTCCATCGGTGGCCACCATTGAACAGGAAGGCCATCGAAGTCTGGTACATTGTCGTAAAAGCTCTGGGCCATACGCATACCTTCGAGAACAGCGTAGGCGTCTTTGTCGGCATCTTCCTTGGTCATACCCTCATACAAGTTGTGGAATGTGATGATGGGGGTGTCACGAGGATTAGCCGAGGCAAGCTCAACCTACAGATTTTGATATCAGTACCAGCATTGACAGTGAAGAGTATGTTATAAAATGCATATTCTCTTTCCATATCGCATGGATTATGCGTGAAAAAGTGATATCGACTTACCGTGCCAGCTCTATTACGGGTATGAGCGTGGAGAACGAGCCACGACCAGTGGTTTTTAGCATCGGCGGTAGCTGCGTTGGAGGAATAGCCAGGATAAAATCCATTGAAGATTGCTGGAAATCCTCCGATCCAGAGATCCTGCTCTCCATCCTCGGAGTAGCTAGAAGCCCAAAAGGCACCAAAATAGTTGCCACTTGATGCGTAAGTGCCCTTCGCCGCTCCCTTGTTGTTGCTGTCGGCATATTGGGTCCAGCATGGATCATCCTCAGTGGCAAGATATGCACAATCGAGAATTCGTGTGAAGTTGGTAGGGTAGTCGGCATTTATACTGACCTCCAAACGATCTTGGAGGTTCTTGCCAACGCCTGGCAAATCGAGGACCACAGGGATGCCGAACTTTTCGAGCCTTCGAGACAAATTAGTGGCAGCTCCGACAGGACCAAAGTAGGAGAACTTACTCTGCTCTAGGCCCAACACCGGACAGCTTGAGGACCTGGGGGGAATTGAAAGCGCCCCCGGAAACAATGACTTCCTTAGTAGCCTTGACAGAGCCGGGCTTACCACCCTCTGTCTTGCTGGCCCGAGGATCGGCTCGATATAGCGATTGCCCATAAAGGTATTCAATACCATTGGCTTTCGGCTTTCCGTTGCACGTTCTGTTGGCGAATGTAACTTTGGTTACCAGAGTGTTGAGAGCAACGTCAAGCTGATATCGTTTTGAGCCATCTGCGTTCTTAGCCATCACTGTTTCGTACACATAGTCTCGCGGAGTCGAGCGGCGGTAATCCACATTATCCATTGTCTCGGGGAGTCGCGCGAATGTCTTGGCTGTGTCACGGTCAGGGGCAACGGAGTTGGTGTCTCGAGAAAGAAGATTTCCCCACGCGTCAACGATATCCTATAACAGCAAATCTTAGAATCGGCAACAGTCTTTCATGACTGGTAAGAAATGATTCACTTCTTCAAAAGTGACAAAAGTCGGGTGGAAAGCTCTTGTGAATTTCTGAGACAGTGCCTATATTCAGACGTAAAACACACTTACTTGTGTAAGATAGGGGGGCAGCAACTCGGTGTAAGGGTCAATTCCTTGTTGTATAGCAGTCTCGATGGTCTGGTTAATAGCGTTCACAAGGTCATCTGCCTCTTTGCCGTAGGCAATTGCGGCTCCAGCCAGCGCAGACATGAGCTTAATGTCTTGGGCTGCGATACCTTCGGGATTAATGTTCAGATCGATATACCCACTCGTCGAATGGACCGAGACGTCATCGACAGGATACTGGGCATTTTCAAGCTTCTCGTAGTACTGTCTCATATTGTCATTTGTCCATGCAGGGTCACCCGTTAGGTTGGCGATGTCATCGAAGTCGTTTTTGCTTGGCAACAGCCCGACCAGAGCGTTGTGCTCCACGCAGCCGCCGAGGCCGCCGTATCGAGGGTAGAAGTTTCCGAGGACCTTTGAGCCCTCGGGTGGATTCACGCCGCCTAAACATCAAAATTTAGCGTACAAGTAAAGAAAGCAAACGAGGACGCGAAATATTACTCACTGTAATAATCCCCGTCTAGTGTCTCCCATGTAAGTTTGCGGTCTTTCAATGCCATGGTCTCATTTGCATAGTGATGCGTGAAGAAGCCCCAGCTAACTTCGTTCCTTTCCGAGGATGGATTCGCCAGAGCAGGAGCGTCAACTTGTCGGAGATAGCCGTAGTCACCACCAGCATCGACCAGCAATACGCTGTGGCCCGCACGGGCGAGGTTGGCAGCCAAAGGGGCACCACCAGGACCAGAACCAACTACTATGTATTCATACTCTTGGGATTGAGGTTCTTGGACGTCCAGGGTGGGACCTGTCTGAGGAAATTGAAGCTGGGGTTGGATTGGAGCAATAGTTACGTCGATTCCACCAGGGCCATCGCTTCACGATATGGTTAGCCACCAAGTTTGGATAGGTAAAATTGATTGCTCACCCGGCTTGAATGACGGGACTTAGCGCGCTCGCCAGCGCGAGATACGAGAAAGTCTTCATTATGCTGACTTTGCTAGAAGCTGAAGAGAAAAGAATGAGCAGAGGTATCTCAAGGATAGCCCTCTTGGTGAAAGAGAGAATAGAATGTAGAGAAACGGCTTTATTGATGCGGGCTTCGCACCCACGTTTGATCTTATATATCCTGACGCCGTAAATTGATTCATTGGAAGTTTTAGAGAATCTTGCTTTCTGGACCACCTGTTGATGGCTAAGCATTCGGGATTATTGTTAGCCCTGCACTTTCAAGGGTAACATTTAGTGAGATGCTGATTAAATGGGATTATGGAGTATAGGAGACCCCATTTCCCGTCAGCATCTAGGTACAGGATCCTAGGTAATTGGGCCTAGATCCAGCGAACTAGGCTACGACTTACCTAGCTTTTTAGTAACCACAAAATGGGGTTGTAATAGCAGGAAATGGCAATGTGGACTAATGGCCAAAGCCTTGGTCTCTTGTAACTACTTGGTAGCTGTAACTATTGAGCATTGCTTTGTTCGGTCGCGAGGAGAAGAAGCATTGCCCTAACAATAGGTACGGCGACTTGTTCCCATGTCTGCAACTGACAATGTATGCGCGACATAGAGCTTATGTGAGTATACGTAGCATCCAGCTCGTCTTTTCAGGCTTATCTACACTTGGGTTGTCTAGAACATCGAACACTACAGTATAGCAACTGATATAGCCCTGGCCAGGTACTTGATCATCCTAGGTCACTAAGCCCATCCACATTAACTGGTGATACTTCGTATCATTACTTAGCCTTCGAAGACGTGCCGTCCAGTAGCCATTACAAAGAGACGTCCGTACGTTTCCATCCGGTACATTGCTATACTCACCACACGGCGTTTCCACGCCCGCCGGGCCTATTATGCGAATCACTGGGTAAATTTCAAGCCCGTAACCGATGTAGCTGTAAATAAAATAATTATACTACATTTACCTAACGACAACGAATGCAGAGACTTTCTCAAGTCACGTTTTGTTTCCTAGAAAAGGCCTCTCCCAGGGAGCAGTCTTACTCCCCGGTCATAAGGCAAAGGCAGGACAGCAGTAAGCTTATAACGACCGAGATGATACTATACAGCTGATCTCAATAACGATTGAACGGCGTGATCTAATTTTAACGCACGGAATAAGGCTTCTCGGAGTGTTCTAACAGCGAGGAACGCATATAGTCTCAATTAGGAAAGAAGCACCAAACAGGGTATGGTCGTCTGTTTAACGCCGACAAGTAATACGGCCGCAGACATTAAGGCTGCAGCTAATCTGTACTACAGATAATCTTTTCTTATCTTGGTAATCTTGGAATCTTGTGGCTACAGTGAAAGAATCTGATTACTACTTGCTAGGTGCTGTGCCTCTATGTCTTGATGTAAGCCGGGCCGAGAGCGGGTTAAGCGGCCGTAAATCGTGGATTTATTATCTCCGTTTCAAGAGACTTAGCTTACAAGTTGACTAATTGACCACCCAAGTAGAAGAAGCGGAATACATGTTTCGTGACCCCTTGCCAATGCATGCCCGCTACCCCAGTTTCGGCCTGTACAATCCTGTTGGACTTTACCGATGACCATTGTACATGAACACACTCGATGCTTTGCAAGGTGCATGGTATGCTGGGAGAGAGGAAGCGAGAAATGCCACTATTAAAGTTCATTAGATGTTCGTAATTGAGGGGGACTTCTCAGAGTCCGATCATGCTACTAGTAATACTACTTCAGAGATCTACTTTCCCTACTACATATCAAGCAGCGCACCAGCAACATAGTTCCTTCCGTCGAAACAGTGAAGTCTAGTTATTATAGAGCTGGAACGTTTTCTTAGCAACTAGTCCCGCGTACTGTTTGTACTAGGGTCAGCAAATTATACACTACGCAAGTCCTTATTCAATATTTTACGTTGAGAAGGCATCGCGCTTCATTAATCCGTCTGCTAATACCCACGACTGTTCTAGGATTGTTAAAGTGAACATTTGGCACCTAGCAAAATACACTCCCTATGCTCCCCTTTCCTACTTTCTATTTCCATGTTTGCGGACTACACATCGCTTACCAAATCCTAATTAGAGGGCGATACAGCTGAAAGCAGCTGCGTGTCTGATAAAAGTTATCCGCGATGGATGTTGTCACAGCGAGAATAAGATCAAGAAGTGGTAAGAGTCCGTTATACCCTGCGCGCCTTTTCGAGAACACAAAGCTCAGGATGAGTTTCGAGGGAAGCGTTTCCTAGCTTTGCTTTGTGAGAAGATATGCGTGGATGTATTAGCTGCTGAGCCGTGGTTGCCCACACACAGCGGATAATTAACCCCTGCTGGCAAGATTGACTCCCCTCCCATTTATCTCCGCAGCAGCTCTTGCTTCTTACTGTTCTGTCGCCGCTGTCATCAACTTTGTCATATTCATTCTGCCCCTTTCCCAACTGTTAACGAGAGGGCGGCAATCGGGCAACTAAAGGAGAGACAATGAGGTAGAGATAGCGAGCCTAGTTAAGCAACGAAGATTATAGGACTGCAAGTCTGCTAGGTGTCCATCTAAATTGTTATGCGCAGCCACAACGTCAGTATCCAACCCTTTGTGTTTGTTCCAATCCACAACAAGTACCCGAGTATATCAAAGTGAACATCTTCTGGCAATTCGGTGGAAGTACTATTTAGGAATTCTCAATTACAGGCGGTCGTCTGTTCGGCGTCTATTATTATATTCGGTGTAATATGCCATGTCACCGTGCGCACTTGTCTCGTCTCGCTATCACTAATGTCTCCTCATTGATGTCCCCATTATCCTTCTTTGTCTTTACTTTGGCGGCAGCAACGGACAGGCCCGAAGACACAACCTGACTAACTCCACCAGCGCAGTCACCAGCAGTGTCCTCATCATCGTCCTTCTTTCCCTGCTCTGTTCCCCATCCGATCTCTTTCTTGTCCTCGTCGGTGGCACCCTCAAGCATGTCGTCAGTATCAGGAACTTCATCCCAATGAAACGTCTCCAAGACAATGAAAGTGGCGTTGATCAGGTACTGGCGGCCCTCGGGGGCGGTGATGGTGACTTCGCGATGTGCTCGCAATGCTTATTCAGGACGTTGGATGAACCAGTCCAGTCGCAGCCGGGCCAAAGGCAGCGGGCAGGTAACTTTATCTGGGCTGCGAGACTGTTGGGGAGTCGAGGGTGCTGACGACTTTAATGAGAGCTGACTGATTTGCCGTCGTTCGGAACCCGGATCTGCAGATGTTGCAGTGAGCCATGCCGTTGCCTACTATAGCATGTGTTAGCATGCAAGTGATAGACTGGCATTTGGATAGAGACCGTACAGCTTGTGGTGTCGATGTCTTTTCGAGGGGGGCGGCATCTTGCTGGCTCCAGCACTTGGGAGGCGAAATGGTTGGTTATTATTGTTGCAAGAAGGGTTTTGATTTGGCTGAAAAGGTTTACAAGGAAAAAAGCTAAGTGAGTTGCGCGTTCAAAGATGCTGCTGTTAAATATCCTAGTCAGGTTAATAACAAGCCTATTGAAACTACAGAGCGAATGCATATACAGTGTAAGAATATTTCATTGAAACATCTTTATACATATCTTCATTAACCCTTCTTAATGGAAACTTTTACTGAAACTTCTGATATATCAGGTAAGCGGACAGGAAGCACATGTAACTTCACAGGGCAAGTGCACAAGGGTGCACCTCCCTTAAGAGGAGGGAACTCTGGATACAAACTGAGGTCCTACCATCATTGAATGGAAATATAGAGCGACTCGGAGATGAAGCACAGCATAGTTAGGCCAATGGGAAGCTACGTTGGGACGCATCTAGCTTTAGTAAGTCCTTCGCTGTGGGAGATGTCCCTTGTGCTGAAGCGGGACTACCACAAGTTAAGTTGGGTAATATAAGAAGGGTGGTAGTGGTGGACCTACATCCGTACTCTCAAAACCGGCAGGGCACTGCATGATGGAAGTTGAGGAAGACCAAAACGGGATCCAAACTTATTCCAACCACATCAAAGTGACCCGATATCTCAGCAGACCAACAAATCAAAGTAGATTATACACAGAAAAGGAAGAACCATTAATCAGGACATACTATTACGGATTGTTTTTAGCTCTCTTACAACCTTTTTTCAAAACCCAGCTTATAGTGGACGCCATGCACGAGACTAGTTTCAAGAAAAGGCAAAGAGCCCAAGACGTAGAAATGATGGCAAAGGAACCCGCAAGAGTCATTTCGTCATTTGGATCAGTTTCCAATGATCTTTGAATTCCGTCTACGCATCTCACGATAGGCTATAGGCTTCAAGTCTACCACAGCAAAACAGCCCGGTCTCCCCACTCTTTAACTTTAAGGCCGGAAGAAAAGTTTTAAAGCATGAGTCCAAGAGTTAGTAGTTGTTATTACGACTTACTTCGTTATAAGTTATTGTGTTAGTGCTAGTAACTAGGACTAACAAGGAGTTATAACTAAAGGGAAACCTTTTTATTTTATTTCTACGTGTTTTTTTTCTAGTCATTAAAATTTGTTGTCGGCTCTTTTGAATACACCGCACAGGACATACCATATCTGTATCCCTCGGCGCAGGCATATCATCATAGGTTCAGAGCGGCATCCAGTGTGGCAAGAGTTGTCCGCTGTTCGAGGCAGTTGACGTAGCATATTGTCATGTTCTAGATGCCGTAGTAACACGAAAAGTGCTTCTCGAGGCCAGGGATTGTTGGCTTATTTATAAAGGGCTAATGAACGTGTGAAACCTGTTGTTAGCACTTGACACTTAACACTTGTATCTTATCTCAATGCTTCTCAAGCGACAATGTGGCCGTGACAAGGCTCCGGATCCTCTTAACTAGTTACTTAACACTAAAACCATATAGGTGGTCTTTCCAGGCTAAACAAACAGGATGATTTCGGCGCCCTCGAAGTTGCTGAGTTCTAGGACGTCATGTTGTTTCCGTTGCACTTGGAGATCGCCCATGTTTAATATGAAAGCTTAAAATCTAGGGGTTTAAACCATCCTTGCAGGGCTACTTTATAACACATTAAACTGACGATACTTGGTTAAATGCACACACGCATCTGGCATTTAAGCCAGAATATCCCCAAGAGCAAGACTTGAAACATGAGTGTTTTTACCATTTAACCCATCACGATATCTGTGAAGACGTCTAGGATGAAATCGAGTGTGGTATGCCTCCACTACTTGAAGAACCTGATCTCAAATATGACCCGCAATTTGTCGTTCTTTGATCTCGCATGACACAGCATTTTACCCTGGATGAGATCTCGGTGTAGTTTCCATCTTCTCCACCCTCACCTCAAGCCATGTGTGGTTATCACATCGCACCCAGGCCCATCTCTCACGTACATGTCAAGGCGTGAACGTTGACTTCTGGCCTGAGTGCCCGATACTCGTCTTCGAAGTGGTGGTAAGCATCATGCATGGCCCAGTATTGAAAGCTATGCTTCTGACAGTAGTCGTCCGACCAGTCTAATTATTTTGTGCAAGGTTTTCCGAGCACTTCAGCCTTTGATCCGGTTAGTTGTAGAGCTCCGTGTGACGAAGCGACTTGCTCCTACTTACTTTGCACCGGTTCTCAGACCGCGGGGCACGGGGAAGGTCTTTGGGAGGGGAAGCAACTCTTAAGACAAAGGTAAGAGCAGCAGCGATTGCAAGAGCGGTTGCAATCATGGCTGTAAAGACCATTGTGAAGGCAATAACAGTGAGGGGCAAGTAAGCCGTTGTCGGAATGCGGTGCGAAACTGGGGAGTTATGTGGGTGAAAGCGGGTGTAGACTTGCATCCGGTGGCTGAGAAGGAGGATGAAGAAGAGAAGTTGGGAGAGAACAAAAGTGCACAGGTTAGCATGGAGTAGGCAGTATTTACATAAAAGACCGGTGGTGGTCAGCGCTATACGTTGTATTGATGGTTACATTGATGTTAATAGCTTAGGACGAAAGCTTTAAGCGAGAGCATTGACGGCACATAATATTGAATACTACGCTAAAAGTAGCGCACATTACGCTTGTTTCGTCCTATCCCATTTCTTCATGTTGAGCAAGTGCTGCGCAAGCTATAGAAAGGATAGCTCTACATTCATGGCGCTATTTTAGTTTTATTTAACCAACCTTAAGCTAGAACAATGTGAACGAGGGCTCCAACCAACAACTGTTGTCGCACACTGGGTCTTATAGGCCGTTATGGAGTGTTTGAGAATGGCGAAGATCACGTGGCGCTATATTGACAGAAATGACTGTTGTGGTATCAATGAGAATGGGGCAGATCAAATTGACGGAACGTAGCAACGACCACTGGGTGTTGCGCAATAAGGTAGAGAATGATCAAAACTCAGGTGATAATACACGTAGCCAGGCCATGCTCTGCGAACAGTAGTCCACACTACATCACCTGCGTTTGCTGACCCTATGACACCGTCTCTGAATATAAGTTGTATTAATAATCAAGCGCGTCAGCACACTGCAGCAGTTTCCAAGGCCTTCCATTAGAATGGGAGTGGGTTATGTGTATACTTAAAGACAAACTTGATTAAGCAGTCTGCATAAAATGGCAGCTTACACACACGACTATGTATAATCAGCTCCCCTAAAGCGTAATGAGCCACAAACTAACTTTTTGTAAAACGTTTTTATCGCTTGCCATGCGTAAAACTAGCCGCTCTATATAAGCCTGCGTAGACGAGAAGTTGCCACATGTCTTATTGCTTCATTCATTCTGCCTTGTTAGCTACTATATGTAATGCATGTAGCCACGTTTAGGTCAAGAGAAATGGAGTCTACTTCAAGCTAGAGATTTGGGCTCGACCCATTTCCAGTCCTCAGAATTGTCACGATTACTCCACTGCCATTATCGTCTAAGTAAGCAGTCGCTAGTTAGGGAGCAAACCTTTAACGACGTTGTGCAGGTAGCTAGCAGATAATATCCACGTTAAGATCTAATGAGAACAAGCTGCAATACGTGTATTGTTATGCTTAACAAATTACCAGATCTTAACTATCGCCAGAGGTTGGTATTCCCCACCATTATAAGAACACAAATATACCCCTTTGCTTGTTTTAAAGTACTTTCCCAGCGAAGCAGTTCTTTAAAACAATGTACCCTTGGCAATAAGCTTTGATATTAATATTTATTATATGGCGAGGGCCATTAACGGGATCCGTAACAGGTTGTCATGCCGATATAATGTTAAAATAGTTAATTTATCTTTGCCCACTTTTTATTTTGTTAAAGTGAAAGCTATGCTATATGAATATGTTTCCTGTCTCATCCTTATTTCTAGCTCGTTTTAAAAGTCGTGGACTGACAGTTAGTTATAAGTTAATTAACAAGACATAGCTGTTATGCTCGCTATAATGTTTCTTTTCCTTTTTTTGCCCTTCGTTTTATACTTAATCAAAACGTAAGGCATAATCTGTTACTTAAATAATAGCTAAATAATAGTATGTTAATAAAGAACCATAACCTTCAATAGTTTCGCACTGACTTTTAAAGTGGTTGTTTTCCTAGCAAACACTTACCAGCATAGCGAGTATGAACATATACATTAGGTGAGAATGGCTCATCACAGCTCACTACATCTTCATAGCGAAGCCATTGGTGTAGTCAACGTCAAAGACGCCGTAATTAAGCCATTCAGATGTAAAGTATTAGCGGGTGTTCATAACTGATTGCATAGGTCGCGGACTCGCGCAAGCTACACTAAGCAGGGGATTAAATACAGGGCAAAAATCTAATTCGAAACTCTCACCGCTTTTTAAACAATGTGTTCTCATAATAAACACTGGTGGTCCATCTAGATATGGACCTTTTCGCGACCCTAAGTCTCCATATGACTTGTTATAACTAAGGATGGAATCTCGCCTCAGGAGGAGCACTCAGGATACACTGCCTGATTAATAGCAAGATTGTAAATCCTTCCCCCCAGGATTGGTTTTCAAGGGGATTTTCCCATCACGTTTAGCGGATCTCGAAACATTGCCTTTGCAGCTGAATTTGCCGTTCCCTCTTAAGCCACATTGTGATACCAAGGATGACCGCCGCTACAGGCAGACTATTCCTGATCCAAAGTACTAAACTACCGTATATAAGAAAGAAATCATCCATTGCCTCAAAAGTGCCATATGCTATAATGACACGCTGTGACTTCCTACCAGACATTCAATATTATATATATTGCAAATCTTGCAAGGACGACATGTATCAGAAAAGTCCAGCTAAATTTACGTTTAAGGGCATGCGCAATCTTCTAGTGTGCGGTGCTGATCTTCCCTTAGCACTATCTTATGTCATGTCAGGCAGTTTCCCACTCTAGTGAAAGTTCTAAGGGTGCCATGAGAGCAGGATAGCGAACATCTCGAATCAGCTGAGTAAGCTTGACTGATAATAATGCGCGGAATGGGAAACAAATGCTGTGCGTTCATGAAGTCACTACGGCACTCATAACATTCAATCCATATTCTAATGGATATATCACTGTGTTTCACACAATTTGCGTCTTTCACATTGCCCTCTACAACAAAGATCTCAACAGCTGAGAAGACGCTTTTGTGGGAAAGAGATCCTCGAGGCATCAAACAGCAACCCTGACATGGGATGTGAAGTGCGAAGCAGACCACGACACCGAAAAGAGACCCATAGATTGACAATACCAGACGAATCATGTTCGTAACTAGAAAAGAAAGAAGTAACCGATGAAGAGCAGGAACAAGGATGTCAAACAGCCATGACTATTAGTCGCCAAAGGAAGATCGAGTAAATTTAGGAATCAATTTGAGAATACAATAGTAATTGAGCATGCATAATACGCGCAACAACCTTACCACCACCATCCCAACCACCCACAACAACCGCGACTCTTTCCACCACCTCTCTGCCTCACACTCTCCGACTCCCCGTCCATCTCACTTCCCTCACCCATGTTCCCTCCAGTCTTACCCCCTATCCCCATCCAATCCCACCTATCACTCCCCGCCCAATCATTCTGCTCAAGTAAGAACGACTCATCAGCTTGAAAAGGAACAAACACATGCTCAATAAACGCATCCCCACACACACCAGCGTTACTCCCGAGATCAAGCGTAGTCCACTGGTTCAGCTCCTGTCTCAAGGCCTGCGCGTCATGCTCATCTGTATCTGTTGCCAACACAGACTCGTCGTCGTCTATACCTAGTTCCACTACTAGGTCATCGAAATCCTCGCCGTCTTCCTCCTTAATCTCTTCCTCACCATCTCCTCCCAGCACTTCTCCATTCTCGCCCTCAGCTTTCTCATCAATCACAGCTGCCTCACCTCCCTCAACGGGCCTAGGAATAGCGCCCTCATCCTGTCGACAACTCTTCACCAGCACCATAGTCAGGCGACAGCAACTATGGCGAGGACATTTGTCCCCCTTATAGTCAGGGTACTTAAGCCCACAAACATGCTTCGTGCGTTCCGCCGCATCAAGACCGATTTGATCATAGTGGGGAGTGGTGTGGATGAGTTGGTAGTGGCACATTTTCGCCTCCAGCTCGAGCGACTTACTTAAGTATGACCGTCTGTGTGAGAGGATACAAGGGACTGAAGGCTTGAATGGTAATGTTACAAAGCCAGGAGAGATGAGTTGGAAGTTTGAAACGATAGTTAGTGGAGAGCGGAGATCGAAATAGATCCCGTTCGTAAAGAGAGAATTGGGGCTGCGTCAGTGATCTCTTCACCGTCGAGTTTTTGAAATTCGAAGACTATCATGTAAAGTAAAAGAGGTGCAAAACCAATATCCAGATATTCGTCATTTATAGTCTAAAGTATGACCTTTCAGCCCCCAACCCTTCAGACAATCTCATTCACTTCCGCAGCCACAACTCTTCTCTCAAAGGCAAGTTCCCATTCTCTACAAAGCAATTCATCGCTGACAAAGACAATGTTCTCTTCGTTTACGACCCATACTTCACTACTCGAACACAAGGACACGATTGCGACGTCACATACTCTCAACCCCTCATACACAGAGTAGTCACAGAAGCACCGTCTCAGGTGGACCACGCACAAACTACGTCCACGATAACTAATAAGCATTCTTTTGGAAGATAGCTATAGAAACCTCCATCACGCTGTGCCTCTATTCGTACAAGTATACATGTATGATCTGAAGCAAATCCCGAACTCCCCTCTGCATAGGCACCCAGCAACCTGGCACTCGCGTCATGTAGAATGTAGACCCTTGCCACTTTCTGCATCCACCCATCCATTTAATCATCATCAGTATATCGCGGGCCAGCAGCAGGCGTATCAGCCGTATAAGCTCCCGGAGTCGGGGCACCATAGGCAAACCCACCAGCAGCGGGTGTAGGAGCAGCGGCATCTCCCGGCGTAGGCGCGTTGTTTGAGCCCCATCCACCTTGCCAGCCTCCGCCGGGCGTTGGGGCATCGATAGGACCACCAGGAGTAGGAGCGTTGTAGGCTCCAGGAGTCGGCGCATTGAGGGCACCGGGAGTAGGAGCACCCAGCATAGCACCAGGTGTTGGTGCATCATAGGCACCGGATGATCCGTTGGCACCGGGAGTATAGCCCCAGCTGTCACCGCCGCTTGCACCAGGAGTCGCGGCAGATGCCCCGTAGGGTGTTTTTGATCCCCAGCCATCACCACTACTGCCCCCGTATGCTGGTGTCTTGGATCCACTGCCCTCGTAGGCCGGTGTCTTCGACCCACCTGATGACCACGCTGGAGTGCGACCACCGGAGCCACCATATGCAGTCCTGTTTCCATCGTAAGGGTTGACAGTCCTTGATCCGTCGGCCCATGCTGGAGTACGTCCACCGTCGCCTCCACGTCCCCAGGCTGGAGTTCGGCCTCCGGCTCCGCCACCAGGCGTCTTCCAAGCTGGAGTTCTGGCGGATGATGAATTGACTGGTGTGCGGCCACCATTGCCCCAGTCTGGACCAGAACGCTCCTGGGCTCTGCCACCTGGAGCACCGTTGAAACCTCCACGGCCACCTCCTCTCTCCCAGTTTTTGACTTCACGTCCACTAATCATGTCTCTCACCACCAGGTCAATTTTGGGCACGCTAATGATCTTGCTTTTAGAGTGCAGTTCAACACGTGCGTGAGTATCAGTGGTGTCCTTGACGCGACCTAGCAGACCCTTCCATCCTCCCTTTCTGATCGTGACAGTCTGTCCAAGTAACTTGTCTCTGCCAAATGTGACCTTAGGGGGCGGCATGTCGTTCTTGCCACTGTTCAGCTTCAGCGCAGGATTCATCGAATTGAGATCGGGCCCAGCGGCAGCTGCAATACGGCCACCCTTGGCTGAGACGGTGCTGACATTGCTGACTCTGGCAACGAAAATACCGGCATTTTCAGTGGTCTGGTGAGTATGGCAGAAGATATAACTGCGATAGATGTGGACGATCTTTCCCTGTCGACCCATGCCACTGTACTCCTTCACAACATCGTCCGGACGGATCTCTGAGCCATTGCGATCAGCGGCCACGGCGAGTTTTCTCTTGGGCAACTTGTTAGCAATCTGTGACGGCATGACTTGGCGGTTATCGCCATTTTGATCCAGGACTCCCAAAGACTCTCTGTCGACCTTGACGATGCAGCCAACGGTTGTGGCGTCGAGCTGTACAAGATCAAGTAGAGAATACTGTCCCAGAGATCCCTGTCCAGCAATATCCGAGGCTTCTCTCAAGTCTTTGCTGAAGACGGTGATCTCAGTGTTGGTCTGATCCGTCAACAGGGTGACTCGGTCTTCCGAAATCTTGACGACCATACCAAGCTCGTCTCTGTATCGACTACCCCCGATGACCTTAACATGATCACCTGTCCGGAAGCGCTTGCGCAGACCCTTTGTTGGCACATCGATAGTCTGTCCACGTAACTCCCCCTCTTGTACCTCGAGAGTGACGATGTCTGCCTGCACTTTGGTTGCCTTTCCAATCACACCCTTCTGCTCACCATCGTAGACCTCAACAACATCACCAGGTAGGTATGTAGTCGTGGCGTTACTGTCACGCAAACTTGCGGCAAGTGACTTGAGATCGATATTCTCAACGCCATCTTCGCCTCCGGAGGTGAATCGGGTCACCTCCTCAAGAGTTGGGTTGACATCTTTGACCTGCAAGTGCTGGATCTTGATGTCCTTCACCAAGAAACCACCCTCGAATTGGTCGCCATTGTAACTCCACATATTCGTCTGGGGATTGCCCGACAAATTGCGGGGGTTTCGCTTCCGAGCTTCCACCTCGCTGAACAACTTCTGCGGAGGTCGAACAGTTGCGGCAGGCCGCTTCCGCTTCCCATCAGGACCAAGCCCGTCAGTGGCAGCGCCGTAATCAATTCTTGGAATGAACCGAACCCTAACGTCCAAACCATTCTCGGTGATATCAACGACTTGGGCAAGATCACCACCGTACTTCACAGGTCGCTTAAGCCGTACCCATGCACCGGGTTCTAATGTAGGCGTCTTCTGCACGCGAAGCAGATCGGGCATCTCCTTGATATCGACAAGAAGCAGCTTGGTTCGCGGATACACATTAAGCATGCCGTCCAGCGCCTGAAGGATATCAGTCTGTCGGTAAGCTTCAACGTAGATTAGACCCTTCATGACAGAGTTGGGGCCGCCACGCTCGAAGGCAGCCGTGATGCCGAGCTCATCCTTGGTTCCGAACTTCTCCTGTATGCGCTTCGTGATGGAGAATATGACTTCGCGCTCCTTTCCTTCCTTGCACCGGACACCCCAGATGCTCGGATCATCGACACTGGGTAGGAGGAGCCTCTGAGGCACAATGGTGGTGTCACCCAAGCCGCGAGCATTCCGTCTGTGGCCGTATTTGGTCTTGAATCGCGCAGCCTCTTCCTCGAGGTCTTCATGGTCCATGCGTTCACGCTGCAGGTCGAGCTCGCGATGTCTTCTGTCAGACTCAAGGCGGCTGGCCTCGTTGAAGTCGGCCGGGTCTTCCTGGTCGATGAAGTCTGCATTTTCGGCCTCGTTCTCCTCGTCATCCTCGCCCTCGTCTTCGTCGTCAACTTCGGCCTCTATGTCGAAGAAGGCATTACGTTTGTCGCGGCGGCGTTTGCGGCGGTGGCCCTAGAAGGAAGGCGTGAGTCGATGGCGGCGGTGAGGGGTGGGAACGGGCAGGGATAAGAGGGTTTACCTGAATTTCCTCATCCTCCTCATCCTCGTCTTCATCGTCTTCGTCCTCCTCGTGATGGTTATTGCCGTGGCCATCATCCTCATCGTCTTCGTCTTCGCCATTGTCAGCGAGCTGGTGGCGGGCGGGCGAGGAGTTGGGAGGCTCTCGTTTCGTGTTCTCGTCGTCGTGGTCGGACTCGTCGCCCTTGACCTCATCGTCACTCAGGTCGGCAGGGGCGGGATGGAAGTCCTCCTCATCCTCGGACGAGTCGTGATCGCGCGGGTCGCTCATGTTGACGGATTCCCTTTTGATGGGGATGAGCGAGTCCCAAAATTCAGCCTCGTGCCAGACTGGTTGTTCCCTGATACACGTAAGTGTTCTGAGCACGGGAGAGAGATATATATGTTGGAGGAAGGGTGATGAAGGTGCGATCCCTTTGCAAGGTGGGCATCGACACGCGCGGTGGTTATGATAAGATGTAGAGGTGGCCAAGGCTGAGTCGCTCTTTCAACTCCGGAGACTTTGGTAGGGTGATGGACTGCGGCGCTAACCGTCTAAGGATTAGTCGCAGGGTACGTACATGTTTGGCTGAAATGCGGATCGATGGACCGTGCGTTGATGGGGGGCAAGCCACAATTTGGCTCGTGTGTCTAGTGCTGGTGGGGGAGCGTTTGTGGCGCATGCCTCTCCAAGGTCAGGGTGTGATCAGATACCTCGGTACAAAGGCAGGTTGGAGATTGACTTCCGGAATGGACAATGAAGTCACGATGGAATGGATGGAAATGATTGTTCTTCACTGCCTTAATCCCACAATAACAGACATTACTGATGAACAGCATATGATGAGTGCTAGAAGATGATCAAGGCAGTACGTGTTGATAGATTTGTGGAGGTCAGTCGCGTCAAGTTGGTTGACGTGACGTGTCGTGCTGATGAATGTGACAGAGATATGATGAACTTCGCGTCTCTGAAGTGCCCAGGCCAACTGCAAAGGACAGCGAGCTTCTCATTGAGGTGAAGGCAGCTGGTGTCAACTTCGTCGATACACTCTACGTATGTCTCACATGATTGTAATCGACTCGCTCTGAGCCAAACCATGCTCGATGCCCTCAACCCCTTTCCACAACCCCGTAAATCGACCCAGTTTGACAGTCCATAGGCTCGAGGCAAGCACCAAAACAACCAACGCCATGTAAAGCCCCCCTTCACACTCGGTCTAGAGTTCTCCGGAGTAATTATCTCCAGCCCACCCTCATCCCCCTTTAAGCCGGGGGACCGCGTATTTGGGGACTACGGGGGATCCTACGCAGAGTACATTACTCTCCCATCAAGCTCATCGTTACTGCGTATTCCCCCAAATTGGTCTTTCGCCGATGCAGCAGGTCTCGCTGCCACTCTACCTGTGTCTTACGGCGCACTCGTGCAATGTGGTAAACTCAGACATGGCGAGACGGTGCTTGTCCATGCCGCAGCAGGTGGGTTAGGACTAGCAGCGGTGCAAATTGCAAAAGCGCTCGGATGTCGTGTCATAGGTACAGCGGGCACGAAGGAGAAATGTCAGATCGCCGAGCGTTTTGGCGCTGGTGTCTGTGTAGACTATCAGGCCGAGACCCATTGGTGGCAGAAGGTCATGGAGCTCACGAGTGGAAATGGGGTAGACGTCGTGTTTGACAGCGTCGGGCTTGCTGATCGCAGCCTGAAGTGCTTGACTCACCGGGGCAGGTTACTAGTCGTTGGGTTTGCTGGGCGAGAGGGCGATATGGAGGGTGTGAAGATGAACCGTATCTTGCTCAAACAGGCTCAGGTTATTGGATATGTGAGTAAGCTCCTCAGCTATCAGAATGGTGTGCGAAGCAATGTGGGCGCTGACGAAAGCAAAGAGATTCGGTGAAAGCTACAGACGGTATCCCCAGGAGAAGGACGAAATCTGGAGCAAGTTATACCGGATGGTTGCAGACGGAGAGATCAAGCCCACTGTGTTCGACAGAGAGTACAAAGGGCTCGAGAGTGTCTCAACAGCACTTGCTGACATCGCATCTCGTAAAGTCTGGGGTAAAGCAATTATACAAGTCGACACCGAACGTGTAGCTGCACGGCTGTGACGTTCAAGCTCGTGGTGAAAGTCAGATCTAGTTTCACGTGTGAGATCAAACATCCGTCAATACAGAAAGGAGGACCAGAAGATTCGTTCAGTGTGCACGAGCCGTGAGTAGTAGGGTAAGAGGATACAACGAGAGGCTCCGAAGCCTGGATCCTCGCCAAACTCAGCGGTAAACGTTACGTTTACAAAAAACGGGTGACTTCCCATATTCCCATCCTAACCGATCATGAGACAACATTCATAGGCATTATGAAATGAAATGGAACGAACCTCGGGGAACACGTGATTTCAAATTCCAGGTACACGACAAACATAAACCTTGAGAAATACAGAACACAAGCAGATGCAAGGCACAGCAAACTGTACACTCACAGGCACTGCACTCGTTAGTTACTTTGGTAAAGTAGACAGTACTCTACCATGACTTATTGTCCGGCAACAAATGTTAAAGGCAACAGCTTCGACTTTACATCTGTGTCTGCCTGTCTCTACGTACTCGCTTCGTCCATATTCATATCCGGGACATAGGAGATATAGGAACTAGACTGTAGAGACAACTGCAGCTGGCTTGGTTTGCCTCATTCAAACTGAAGAAATTTGGACCAACCTGCAAATTGCAGCATACCGCAATTGTTTGATGTTCATCACTCCGCGCTGGTCTTCCACGCCCAATATACCTCTGAGTACTGCATCTATAAGCGAATGACCAATTTCAAAGACAGATATTGATTTGCTCCGTATGTGATCTTAGATGAGAAATCCGGCATGTCGTGAGGCACAGTCGCCCAAACACGATTGCCGGGTAGCTTGTCAAAACGGCATCGAGGAGATCGCCCGACGAGTAAATGTTTGCCTTCAGTTTTCTGTTCTTTGCCTCTGCGTTTCACTTAACAGGGTAGTAACATATCCAATTGTCATGCTGCAAAAGTGAGTATATAAATGACCTGAGGATTCCCCCCCCCCAATTACTTAAGGATTCCTCCATTTTTTACGCCCGACTTAACGTTACGTAAAAATATTGCGGCCTAAGCGCCATTTAATTAAAATAGCATAAATATAAAAGTATACGTATAAAAACTAATTGCAAAAAATATTATATAAATAATATATTTATGTCGTAAAAATATTTAAAAAATAAAAATAGTTATATTTAAACGTGTTTTATAAATATAGAAATATTTAATACGCGTAAGTATAAAAACGCGTTTATAGCGGTTATTGTTTACGTATTGAAAAATTTTCACATTTTTTTACTTTTTTTTTTTAACGCTATAACAACTTCCCCTTTTTTTTTTCGTTTACTATTACATTTTTCTAATTACGTCGCGTCGCTTTTTTAATTACAATTTTTACTTTTTTACGTATATAACTATTATTATTTTTAAACTTTATTTAAATCGTTTTTAAAACGTTTTTTCCGATATTATTATTATGTTTTTTATATATTACAAAACTATAAAATACGTATAATATAATACTATAAATACGGATATAAAACGTTTATTAAATATCGTTATTTATAATATTAATAATATAAACAATAATTTAAAAACGTTTTTAAAATTAATTTGCTTATTTTTTTTTATAATAAAAACGTATTGTTTTTGCTGCTAAAAAAGTATTTTACCGACATTTCTTAAACGATAGCGTTACGTTTTATTTCGATATAAATAATCTTTTTCGAATATTTTTTATATATTACTAATTATATCTAATAACGTCGTTAGTTAAACCGTAATATTTTAACTAAATATATTATAAAAGCTTACTATAAAATTGTCGCTTTATTTTTTATTAACGCTTTAAAATCGGCCGAAAACTAAGCTATTAAACGTAAATTGTTTAAAAATCGATTTAAAAACGTTTTTTAATTACTAACGATATATATAAGCTTTTATAATAAACTTTATAAACGTTTTACCGGCGGCGACACCGTTTTTACCACGTTTTATAAAACGCGTACTGTTATTAAAAATAAAACTTTTATTTTACTGCTTTATATTATAAATAGTTAAAAAGCAAACTACGTATATATTTTATTATAGAATTATTTTTAAAACGTTTTATTAATAATATTTAGCTAAATATTTTTAAAATAAAAACTAATATTAATTTAACTAATAATAAACGCTATTTTACTTATATAATTTAAAACGTTCATAAACGCAGTAAATTTTATTTAATTTTAATATAGTTTTTTTATATATAATAATTTAATAATAATATTTAGTTTTTTTTTTTTAACCGGTTTCGATAAAATTTATATAATATAGTTAAGTTATTGCTATTTTGAAACGTTTATTAAAAAAAATCTATTCAGTACGTATTATTACGTTATAGGAATTATTTTCGAAACGTTTTACCGGTAATTAACGTATATATTACGTAAAGTTTAACGAACGTTTTACTCCGATATTTTATCGGTTTTATTTAAACGTTTTTTATGTTTTCTTTTTTTTAAAAAATAAACTAAATTATATATGCGTTTATTTTTAAAAGTATATATATTTATTTTTAATTAATTCGGTTAAAAATTAAAGATTGTTTTAGGCATTTTTTTTAAAATATAAAAAAATACTTTTTTTTAAATATTATTAATAAATAGTTTATTTTATTATTTTTTTAACAATTAATAAAATCAGTTTTTATAAATAATTTAAAACGTTTTTAAATAGTTTTTTAATTAAATTTATATTTTTTTATTTAATTATTACCGCCGAAACTAAAACTTACGTTTAAACTTTTTACGTTTTAATTATAACTAATATTTTAATAATTTATTTTTTTTTCCGTTATTTTGTTTAAAACTCTTTTTTTTTATTAAGCGCTTTTTATTCTTTTTTAAGCCGTATTTGTTATTTTTTATAAACTATTTCGTTATATTAAATATTAGTTTAGCTTTAAATAATTTGGCGATATAACGTTTATATTTATTAAGCGGGCGTTTGTTTTTAAAAGCTTTAGCTTTATAATTATATAGGCATATTAAACGATAAAATATTTTTTTTGCAACTAAATACGGGATTTTCGTTAATATTTCGATTATTAAAACGATTTATATATAAAACGTTATTTATAATATTATTAACTAACGACGTATAAGATTGTTTTAATATTTAAAATATTAGAGTAATAATTTATTAACGTTTAATATATAATGCTTTTTTAATTAACGGCTATACCTTTTTTAAAATACGTTTTTGCTTTAAAATAATATTAGCATTTTACGTTTTAAATAATAAAAGCTTTTATATACTATATATTTAAAGCTAAATTTTATATCGCTTTTATATTAACGTGTTTTTATAAAACGTATTAATTTAATATATATATAACAAATTATTTTTTATAAAAAAATTCTAGTTTTATTTTTTAATCATATTAATTGTTTATTAAATTAGAAAATATAAACTAAATTAATAATATAATAAAGCGTATATAATTTTAATAATATTAGTATTTTTTTAGAATAAGATCCTAATTTTTTAGCGCAATTCTTAATTTATTACAGCAAAACCCCGATATAATATACGGTTGTTTTTTAAACTTCGCCTATTTATTATAGTTAAAATAGTTTATTATATATTAAATTAGCCCGCGTAAATATTTCGAAAACGTTTTTTAATCGTTTTTAAACCGTTGCCGTAATAATATATTAATAATAATATTATATATTTTATCGTAGTTTTTTAGCTTTATTACATATATTAAAAATATAAGCATATTATATACTAATCCTATATTTTTTTTATAGTTTTCGCTTAGTATTTTCTTAACGCCTTATTTAAAATAAATTTAATAAAGTTTAATTATCGACGTTAAATAATATTCAAATATTTTAATCAAATAGAATTTCTTTTATAAATATCGGCTAAAGCTATCGATAATAGTAATATTTTAATTTAAAATAATACTAAATAGCTTTAAGCCGTATATATATTTTTATTTAATATTAACAGCGTATTTGTTTTCGAAAATATAGAAAATTTGTTAAAATATATAGTAATATATTTCGGTTATTTTAAAGTTTGTAAAATATCGCATAAAAAATATCGCTAAAATAAATTAAAAACAATTTCGATACGTTTTATAATATATAATATATTTTATTATATATTTTTTAAAACCATGCCTAAATGATTTTACGGTAATATAAACCTTTAATATATTTATAATTAACGTTAATTATAAATGTTTTAAAATCGTCTAAATTTTATAGTTTTGTTTATTTATAGTAAAAACAAATAATAATATAACTTATATACGTTATATATATATATATTAAATCTATTATAATTAATTAGTTAATAAGAAAATATCGTAAAACGTATTATTAATTTTGTTTATATATTTTTTACTATTTCGTTTGTTAAACTGTAATGAAAAGAGTGCAATTTCGAGGCCGTTTTTAAAAAAAAGCAAAATTTGCTGCTTATAGATAATATGCCGAAAATAGTCCGTATTTGCTAAGCTAGCATAAATATCCATAATAAAGCGTTTTTTATGCTTTTTTAAAAACTTTTTTAATTTGTTTAAAATTAAAAAGCTATTTAAAAAGATTAGTTTAAATTTCAGAATTGTTTTAAAAAAATTATACTTAAAATTATATTTAATTTGTTAATTTGCTAAATAATCTATATAATTAATGCAATAACCGATTATAGGGTTTTTTTAGGCAAAAATAAAAAATGTTTATATTTACTATACGTAATTATTAAAATAAAAGGCGTTGTTTTACGTTATATAGGAATAAAAAATCTTAATATAACATTATATTTAATTTAAACAATTTTTAAAACATTATTAAAATAAGGCTCGGTTATTATTTTTTATTAATAGTATTTATAATAATAGGTATTAAATCTTATTGCATATTTTTCGTTATTTATTATTTTTAGTTTAATTAAAGCACTTTTGCTTTTAAGCATTATTTAGATAATAGTTTTCGTTTTTAATAAGCTTTTTAAATATATTTATATATAGATAAAAACGTAACAGTATCGTATTATAAAAATATGTTTTTTAATTAGAACATATTCTTAATATAAAGTAATAAAAACTTTATTATTATATATTATTAATAAACTAAAAACAGGTTAATATTTTCAAAATTTATAACTAAAAAATATCGTATTATTTACGTTATAGTTATTTTTAACTAAAAAAAGTTAGCAATTATTTCGTTAAGTCCTATATATTTTCTTGTTTTAAAATCGCGCGTACGTAGTTTTAAAAAAGCTGCGATATATTACGTATTAATCGGAATCGTTTTAAAATCGTTTTTAAAATATAAAACGTATTTTAGAGCCTTTTTTTACATATTTTTTTCTATTAATCGTACTCGTAAATTAATTATTTTTTGCTCGAAATTATACGTAATTTTCGTATAGGTAAATAATTTAATAAGTACGTAAAAATAACTTTTGCTTTCGGTATATTGAATTATATGGCGCATTATAAGTATATTTTTAAATAATATAGTTATAATTTAAAAAACTAGCTATAGTATTTTTATATAATATTAAATTTATAAAAATAAATTAGCTAAATTTAATCTATTTATTTAATAAATTTACTATATTTTATGGCTTATTAATTTTTGATTTTTTAAATATTTTAATAAAAATAATAAAAACGCATCCGTTAATTAATATAGGCGGGTATTCGAAGATATTAATAAAATAATAAATCTGTTTAACTTTAAGTTTTTTATTTTCCGTATTTTATCGACTATATTTTTGAAATGTGTTATAAACAAAAATTTGTTATAGTTTGTTATATATTTTTGTTTATATTAAAATATTATTAAAAACAATTATATTAATATAAATAGCTGCTTATTTAGTCGATTTTAGGTCGTTAAACGATAGCTTGTTATATTTTTTTAAACGGATACTGTTTAAAAGTAATATTATTTTTAATACGTTTAATTAAATTATTTAAAATATTATTAATATTCTGATTTTTTTTATACTTAGAAAAGTGTTTCGGTTTTAGACCTCGTTAGCATAAATGTTTGCTATTATTATAATTAAAATCTTTCGAATAAATAACGCAATATAATAATTATATAAAAAACGTAAAATAATATTTAAATCGTTTCGGAATTATTTTTATTTTATATTGCTTTATTATTTATTTATTTAACTATATTGTTTATTTATTACATACTATTTTCTATTTATTAAGCATTAATACGTTTTTTTTTTTAATAATTTAAATACGTATATTACTTTATAATTAACAACGTATTACAGATATAATGCTATATATATTTATTTCTATAATTAAGTGGCGCTTAGGCCGCAATACTTCTACGTGGCGTTGGGTCGGGCGTAGAAAGTGGAGGAATCCTTAGGTGACTAGGGGGGGGGAATCCTCAGGTCATTATATCCGTCTGCAAAAGTGTAGCAGTTTTGCGACGTCAGGTTTATGCGACTGGTCTTGTTACATAATACTATACGCCTTATGTAACACTTGCTGCAAATCCCGTCTGCCCCTTCCAACTTGAGCTTTTCCGCCAAGGTAAGGTATCCATAAGTTCCAATGAATCAAGGCTCTACAAATGTTACATTTTTGAGAGCAGATGGAAAATCAGACAGAATTCTGGAAATAGCCAACATGTTGTATTTGGACTCTAACAACTAGGTACCTATTGTGTCTTTCAACTCGACGCCATTACCGAGTCTGTTTTCGTCCCCTGCGTCCGGTGTGGCATTTTCTAGAATGCCAGTGCATACGGTGCAATGTGAACAAGCCATGATAACCGTGCCTCATCCGGCTCAATAGCATCTGGTCGTTCCGGTTATTTGCAAGAAACCCTCCGCTGTAGTCTATCCTTCGCAGTCTGGGAGGTATCGGGATAATGATTTCTCCAGTAGCCGTGAAGCTGTGTCGACTACGCTGATATCGTCACAGCATGGCCCATGTTTCGTCATTGTTTCGCATTGTTGCCGATAGTGCAAAGATTCGACGCGATCTCATCCGTAATGTTATCTGGTTAGTATCTAAAACCCTTGTGCCCTCAAACCTTGACACCCCAGACACCGCGCCCACCACTAACACCAAGCCAGTCTCCTGCAGCATCGCTATTACCCAGAGGAGGGGCCCAGCCCAGGTTGCCGACTTCGTAATCGCAGTTCCAGCTTGCCACCGGGCTGAGATGTTTGTCCGTTCCGCCACTACCGTTTGAGGACGGACCGGTCGTGGGAGTGGAGTTCATCAGATCCCAAAGCAATACTTGGGAATCATCTCCACCAGAGGCAAGCAGTCCTCGTCTGCCAGGCGACCACTCTACCGAGTTGACCGAGCCTCCGTGTCCCCGCAGCTCCAGCAAAGCTTGACCGGGTTGGCGTACGTCTAGGATACGAATGATGTTGGAATCCTGAGCGAAGGTGGCCAGCAGGTGTGTATCATGCGGCGACGTGGCAAGCCTCAGGAGAGGCGGGGCGTTGGACATGGTCTGCTGAGCGAGGGTTGGGCTAATCCTGCCGCCATTGGCGTCTGTGACCGGGGTCAGCGATAATGCCAGATTGTTTGGACACATTCACTCCACATACCTCTATCGTCCTTGGCTGTTGGCTCGTAGATAATAGTGCTATGCTCCAAGCTTCGGAGATCAAACATGCGCACGCTGCCATCCTGCCCACAACTCACGAAGACATCGACGCTGTTGGCGCAGAAGCGTACATCGTATACCTCTTTATCGTGGGCAATGAGCTGCGTCTTGGCGGTGAGGGACGGGATGTCCCATATGGTACAAGTCGTGTCTATACTAGAGGTAATAATGAGACTCGGGGATACGGTATTCCAGTCCAAGGACGTCAGCGGCGCGGTATGGTCGGGAGTCTTCGAGTTCGACAGCAGCGCTAGAGGAGTTAGTTTTGAGATGGGAGCACCAAGAGCGGATTTGTTGATGTTGCTCGAGTGCTGAGTCTGCCCTTCCGACGGAAGAGACCACAGCCTCAGATGGTCGCCGGACGTCGCGAGCAAATCAGTAGTCTGCTTCTGAGACGATGGCGGCTCCCACAGGAGGCGGGTGACGGGATACGAGTGTGTGGCTTCGGCTAACTTTGTGAATTCTAAGCTGTATTTAGGAGAACCGGGGGTATAAATATCAGAAGGGGTATTAACGATCTGGGTATCAAGGATTTGTATCTGAGGCAACATTAAGTCAGTCTACCAGATCGCGAATCAAGACGAATAGATGAGCATGGCAGCTGGGGGCACACGCACAAAATTGTGTCCATCTTCTAGATAGCTGCCAATGGCGACCTTGCCGGCGCCTTTGCCCTGGGGTGCCCATTTGCACCAGTCGAAGGCGTAGAGAGTCCATGGCGCGAGGTAGTTGCTCGTCGAGGGCTGCGAGTTGGCCAGGTCGTAGCCCATGGTACCGGGGTGGCTGTCGGACAAGCTGGAGTCGGCGCGGGGCCGGATATCTGCCAGCCCAAGAGGTGTGTTGGAGATGTTGCGCTGCGAGCCGGGAGCGGCGTATTTGGGGTCCTGAGGCGACATGTACTGAGACTGGCTGGGTCCCACGGAGCCGCCTGGGGTGGTCGGGGTATAGGGCGCATAGTTGGCGGCGGAGGGATCGTAGGAGGCGGCGGGGCTTGACCGCGAGTACGCGTGCGACATGCTGAGAGAAGGAGGCTTGGAGGGCGAGCTGTACTCACTCGGGGAGCGCTGAATAGAGGCGGACATGGTCGGGAGGGTGGGAGCGGTGCTGGCGCCCATGGCAGAAGGACGGCCGGGTTGCAGGACGTTGGGCACGGCGGAGCCCTGGTAGGGGGGGTTGACGGGCTGGGAGGAGGGCTGGCCAGACATATGACTGGACATATGGGCGGGCATCTGACTCGCGGCGTGGTTCATGCCGCCCGAGGGGATGTGCAGCTCGTCGTGCTGCTGTGAGCCATAGGCGTTGTTGGGCCGCCTGGGGGCATTCCCGTAACCCGGCGGATTCATGATGGGCCGCGGGCGCTAGGTAGGCGCTAGATGAAGTCGAAGTCGCGACGGGCAGGGACAGGCGGGGAAGGCGAGGCGCCTCTGGTCAGGTATCACAGAAGAGGATGCCGAAAGGGTTCGCCTGCCCAATGCGAGGACAATGGATGGAGTTGGAGGTTGCCGAGGAGGGCGAGAGAGAGACCTATCTGCGGCTAGGCGAGACGTAGGGTTCGATGGGGAACACGAAATACAGATAAGGATATAACAAGAATAGCCATGCAAGTGCGATTCGGGACATCCGCTGCGGCAAATGGCTTGTAAAGTAGTCGTATTGTTAGGTTGAGATGGAGGGATCGAGTGCTGTCAGGGTATGCCTGGCAAGGCGAGGCATGAGGTTCAATGTCGCAATCCAGGTGCACGATAGCTTTGGGCGCATACACCTTTTACTCGTCGTCGTGTCTCTTTTACCGGGTGCGATGCTCGGGTGGCAGCCTGACCTGGCTGATGCCGAAGCGTTTTGAACTGGTGGGAATACGATGAGCCAAGTTCGACCCAAGATGGAGGGGCTGGGCGAGATCTGATGCGGGCGGTGCAGCGACGGGCGACAAAGCCTGAGCATTGAGCAATGATGGGAGCAGCGGGAGGGACCAGACTGAGCTGGAGGCGGTCCCCCCTAGAACGGCTAGAGGGCAGTTTCTAGAGCCATGTTTCAGGCCTGACAATGGCACATTCTTATCCTCTACGCATCTCCAGTCAGGTTTATTGACAGCGTCGGCTTGAGGAATAACAAGCTTCGTAATGCGGGCTTTTTACACGCACCAACATATCCTATACGCGACTTGAATATCCATGAATGCAACCTATCAGAGCAGTGCGAATGTATGGGAGTATTACTTTCTCGACGTGAACCAACACGACGGAGAACTTGTCTGCCATCTTCTTCTTCTTCTTCGCCAGAGCGCCACCTCTTGTTCATATCATCTCACTGTCTCCTGGAGGGGGCATCTATATCCATTGCCCAACGATCCAAGCATCCATTCATCACTGTCTGATGTTGAGTTGGCCTCTAGCTACATAAACCATACCCTCACTCACTTGTAATGAGAGTTAGTGGACTTTTAATCTTGGTTGGGTTCTATGAACATAGATGTTATCGTGTACATAATGTGTATACATACCTACCTCTATGCACTCTATAGATATGTGAAAATGCCTCTTCGCTGAGGATACGACATCTTTCTCGGTGAAGCTCTCGGATGGTCAAGTTCAAGGAAGCGTAGACGAAGGTACCCCTTATGCACGTCATCGGCTGAGGGGTACAGCGAAGTACAATACTCCACAGCGTGAACCATGGGCGACAACGACAACCTTAGGCTTTGTCACGGCGGTCGGCTTAAGTCAATCAGACACAACCTAAACATTCTTTGCCTCCAGTCGCAACGAGTCAATTTTCGAGCTACTCAGGTTAGGAATTCGAATCTTGGTGGGTTGACGGGATTGAAGAAATAACTTGGACCAAGCATCAGCTTCGCGACGGCTGCCTATCACGTCACCTCAACCTGTCCCACTTCGCTGTCTCTCGTCTGCCGAGGGATACAACTTACCGTGAGCATTGAATAGGACACATCGGAACATCACAATCTCATAAAGCCTTCTCGCTTACTGAGCATCAACCATTTCACTTTTATCTGCCTATAAAGCGCGCATTCAATCGGTGATTCTAATATAAAGATCCAACCACCATCGCAGCCATACACGATGGCAGATCGCCGTCCACCGTCGCTACTCCTTCTACCCCCACCTCCACATCCAGCAACCCACGCAACTCTCAAAGCCGCGTATGAGCCACCTTTACGAGCAACCATTTCACATTTGAAGCTGGAACAAAATGTCGCTCCTCATCCAAGCGGCTCGGTCCTCATTGTTGGCGTCGCCTTCCCAATTCTTGTCCATGTATCACCGAAACAGAAAGCATTTCCATGGACGGATGCACAATCCGTCCTCGCCGGAATATATAGCATAGTAGCAGTCATTTGCTCACAGCTTTCTATCCCCAGCGAGATGCAAGCAGGATCAGACGCAGTTGATGTGCGCGTGCTTTTCATTCAGCACGACCCGTTCAATGGGCACGTGGTTGATAGCAAACCACCTACAGAATCTAACAACACAATCATAGTGGATTTACCAACCTTTATTTCAACTTACCACCCGTGGAGGCACATTTTTCATGTAAACTGCGAGGCAGGAAACGCGTTATTCCTAGCTTATTTGAGGACGGCCGCCGGTGTTCAAATCCAAGCGCTCAAGGAAGACCAATTCATCGCTGTTGAGGGAGGGCTTTCACTTACGACTGAGCCAACGTCGACATCAGATTTGAGCAGCATATACCATGTAGTCTGCCTAGGTGGGACGTTTGATCAGCTGCACCCGGGACACAAGCTCTTGCTGACTGCCGCCGCCTTGCTACTACGCGTTCCTGAAGAGGATGCCAAGATCACCTCGCGGTTCATCATTGGGGTGACGGGCGATGAGCTGCTGAAGAGAAAGAAATTCGCAGAGTTTGTGCAGTCATGGGATGAGCGTGTTGACAATGTTATCGAGTTTCTGGCGTCAATACTGGCATTGTCTCGAAACGGTGTAAGAGAGCCGGAACAAATTATCAGAAAGGAGCAAGAAGTGATTGCTCGGTTTCGCGGCGGAGCGCTCGAGATACAATGTGTTGTGCTCCAGGATCTATACGGTCCCACGATAACAGAGAAAAACATGGACGTCTTAATAGTATCGGGAGAGACGCGGTCAGGCGGGAAGGCTGTGAACGACAAGCGGAAGGAGCTCGGTCTACGTGAAGTTGGAGTTTTCGAGGTTGATGTGCTTGGTGCCGAAGACATCGTTGACGGACCGACCAGGACGGAGGACTTTGCGAGCAAGATTAGTAGCACGGCGATTCGACAGAGAAAAGCTGAAGCGCAAAACTGAATTTTTACCCGGTTTCTTTGAAACCAAGCTATCAACTTTCCAACGCCTACTGTTCGAGCATCTCACATGAAAAGAGTCTGTCCCCCGTCTACCAGAACTGTGGCTAGTATGTTAGCATATGTGTTCTTGCAATCTCGCACGAGTAACTCATGCGCCGATCCGAATGAGGGCCACCGTAATGAACAAGTTGAAAGGGTGTCTACTTACGATCCGATCCATTGATATAACTCCCAGCTTTACTCGCTAGCAGCACAACCGCACCAGACAGCTCGTCGGGCTGACCCATGCGTCCCATCGGATTGCGACTCGCCCACATATTCCTTGCTTCCTCCAGTCCATCTCCCTCGTTCAGAATGGTGTCCATGTACCCGGGCGAAATACTGTTCACCCTTATGCCCAAATGTCCCCATTCAGCGGCTAGCGACTTCGCCATCGCTTTGACGCCAGCCTTCGAGACATTGTACGGGACCTGCGGCTGTGGGAAATTGACACGATGCGCTGACACACTAGCCACCAGGACTATACTGCCTTTCGTCCTTTCAGCAATCAGGACCTTTGCGACCGCCCTAGCCACGAAGAATGCGCCCACGGTATTGACATTCATAACACGGTTCCAGTCCTTCGCTGTCCAATTAACCGCATGGCCACAACATACCATTCCGGCGAAGTTCAATAGCGTAGTGACCGGTCCACCGAGGACTTTGACAGTTTCAGCGACTGCTAAGTTAACAACTTCTTCGCGGGTGATGTCCACCTTCAAAAACTTTATAGTAGCACTCGGGAACTCGGACTCGAGGATCTTAACTTTGGCCTCGGCTTCCGCGGGGTTCAAGTCGAAGATCATCAAGCCAGAAACGCCATGTTCGAGTAATGCTTTGCTGACGGCGAACCCGAGATCTCCCCCTCCGCCCGTGACTATCGCGTTCCCCTGGATGCTGAACCGCTCGATCGCCCGCGCTGCGGGGGGTAGATCGCGGGGGAAAGGTGGAGGCGGGGCGCTGAGGCACCCGGGACTCCCGTTCCCCATTGTCATTTGGGGGAGGATGCGGGATGCTAGTTCGGATCTTTCGGCCGTCATTTTGGTGTTTTACTTGATGCTAAGATCTGGCAGGCTTAAAGTCGAGGCCAATAGATATCGAGTTTGATGTTCGTTCTAATGAGGAGCCCTTACACACGAGACCCTCTCTTCTGTGGGCCATGACGACTGTGATCTGCTTGGAATTGAATCTTGCCGGGCCACGTTTTTTTGACCTCCACTCGAGCTTGAGTGGTTCGAGTAACCTGTATCTGTGTTCTACATGATTGTGAAACTACGGGCCGCCTAACGGCCCATTTAGATACTACTCTGATCTGTCCTCACAGCGTATACTATAGGTGAGCCATGCTTATTAATGTGTTATTTTACTGCTTGTAGGTCGGGAGGTTCGATTGAAGAACAAGTATTGGGAGATGAGATTCTCACTTCACAAGAGTGAGACGTGACGCCCATCTGTCCTGAGATTTGAACAAAGCTAGCTAGCTTGAGATGTTGTTCTAATCATTCAATCCGCAGCCCACGTTGGACCTGTGTCTCTGGGACATCGCTTCACTGTCAATGAAGCTGAGCGTCCGAGATCTTGGAAGAAATTAACAGTTGTGAATGAGGCAGTGTTGCCTATGAGGGGCCTAAGAACTATTCTGTCTTGAAATTAGTTCGTGACATCTTTTTCTCTTCTCCAACAAGGAGTGGCGCTTGACTGGACGTTGGCTACAAGTGCTTGTCACGATTGTAGTCATGATCTCATGCCCAATCTGATCCAGAGCCTGACACCAAAATGTGTTATGGCCTAGACGACACGAGATTGTTAGGGTTGACGTTAAGTCACTTATTAATAAGTACATCTATTACATGAGACCCAGTGCAAATCAAAGTGCTTCGAAGATCATACTAATTAGGTACATAGTGTGATGCGTATCATATAAGTGTGAGTGGTGTTACCCTTCTTCATACACGTGTTCATCTCGATCTGCGTCTGTTGCTCTAGAGCGTGTTAGAACCGAGCTTGATCTTCACTGAACTCAGCTCACTGTTTCCTTTCTATATCGATCATCAGTATGGAGCAGACTCTACCCTATGTTTTCTGTTAGCGTCAATCCGGGAGGATTCTTGGAAGACTTACCGATTGTTTATGCCTATAGCTATCGGCAAATCATGTGTGCTGTTACCTTTGGATGGAGCCGGCCCGCTGCGAAATTAGGGTCTGCCTAAAAACACCAAGGACAACATCGTCAACCATATCGCTGACGATGTAAGTCGCTCGTTTGCTCAATTCGTTTGCTTTTAGGTCCTATTGAATTGCTCAGGCTATTAGAGCGATAGCCAGTGCAATGGCACCAGAGCAATGGCACAGACTTTGGCCATTCCTACCAAAGCCATGCTTCCTTCCTCCTCGAACCCATCATCATCACCACCACCTCCATCACCTTCAGTTCTTCCACCCAGCTCTTCACATAGTTCCTCCATCTTATTTTCCAAAACCACGCTCACGCATAACATCCCAACCCCGAAGCGAAGATGTCGCCCCAAGATGGCAAAAATGAGAAGGGTAGCGAATCCCAAAAGAAGGGGCGCAAAAACCTGCAGAAGAAAAAGCGAGAGAAAGTACCTGAGCCTGTAGGCGAGCCCCGTAAGATTAACCCATCTCGAATAAACCTCACTTCTATCAACCCACATAGTAGGCTAATACGCCTGCGTTTAGTTCCGAATGGAAAATACCGATGCGATCGCGACGAGTGCGGGTCTGAGCACGAGAACAGCAAGAGAGGCCACGCCAATCATTGGAGCAGGGTGCATGACCCAAACAGCGCTTCAGGTCTCAGAAGAGCCCAGAAGGAGAAGCAGAGGGCGCTACTCAAGAACAATAATGATGCCGTCGAGAATCATGATCCCCCTGATCAGCACCAGCAGCCTTTGCCACCTGCTGCTGGCTCTCACCAGACGTTCATGCGCCCTTTCATCTCTGCTTCAGGCTCAGCTTCGATCCCTCCTCCGCACACCGACCCATTCCAGGCCATGTTCCCGAGATTGCCTCACATGCCGAGTCAGTTTGGGGTCCCTCCCGAGCTCTCCGCTCAAGCAGCGCTTTACCCCCAGTCCCAGCGGTACGCAGCCCAGCAGAATGGAGGTCAGCAATACGGGAATTCGCAGCCGATGAACGGGCAGGAAGATATGTCCGCACGCCAGGGGTTCGATGCCCCGATGCCCATGCAGCCGGGCAATAACTATGCATTCTCACAGCTGAACAACAACCAACTGTTTATGCCACCTCTTCCGTCGATCCCCGAGCCACCTTTCATGCCACAGCATCTGGGCCATCAAGCGAACTTCCAACTGGATCCTGGGCTGATGAACGGCACTCACTTTCCGCCCGCCTCTCACTTTCCCTTACAGCCGGGAATGCGAGACCAGATCCAGAATGCCTGCCCCGATGAGCATTCAGAAAGGAGCCAGATGCTGCAGCGTAGAGGTCTCCAGCAGGAGCGCCGGGCGTACGATCTGTACCATGACGAGAGAGAGGAGGATGGCAGCTATCAGCTCATCGACACGACACTCTTCTCGCCTGCCACTCAGTTGATCTCACGGTCAGGCATTCTCCAGGCCAGTGTTCAACCCAGTAACGGCCAGAATTTCTATCACTCTGCTGACGCAGCAAGGAACCATCAATTCCAGCGCCAACATCCAGCTCCACCCCCGACTCAGTTCATGTCCTCGTCGGGCATTCAATCTGCCTACCCTCAGCGGCACCGCAGCGAGGATCTTCAATCCTTTGCCGACTCAGGAAGAAATCATGACCTTCAGGGTCCAGCCCTACATGAGCAGCAACAAGCTCCACGCACCCGGCGTCCCACATGGAGCCTGGAATATGAGTTTGAGCAGATGAAGAAGGATGCGGTCGAGGATCTGAACAATCCCAACAGGAGACGATTTTTTGAACCTGAGTAGTAAAGGGTATGACACAGACGACAAAGCTGCGGGAAATCCATGATTATAGCGGTCGCACGGTGCATACTGGCAATCTCCTTTGTTTTTATGTGTGGTTTATAGACATATTTCTGCAAAGAAATGAAAAAGGGAAAAACTGTAACATGGCGATGGCTCTGTCCGTAATTTCTTGTGTTGCCGGATAATCAGTGATAGGCTAGTTCGAATCGCCATAGAGAGATGCCGCCGAGTAAGCACAAAAGGAGGTCGCCGCATCGCCAACATCTGCCCCGGCCGAATAGCTGGCGAGGGCTCTGTTAGGATTGCCCAAGACGGATAGTCTCGAATGGCCAAACAAGGCGGCTTTCGCATGTTGCGTAGGGCTGCACTTTGACACCGGTAATTACTTCCAAGCTACAGTTTACAAGTAGAATAACTAGGTCGCATACCATATCACACGCAAGCAAAGACTTGCATATAACTTACACTAAGCAAGTGAGTTATAGAAAGACATGAGGGTATACCAACGGTCCACAGAACTGTCCTGGGAGTTGGCATCATGGCATGGGTTTGACGCTAGATTCTGAGCTAGCGTGGCTTGTTACTTGTGACTCTTGTTTGTGCGACTGAGCGAACCCTGACACTTTTTGTGAATCCCATTGCTTCCTCGAAGACAGACTCGAGCATGACGCTTGCTGGGATGGAGGACTTCGGATGACGCTGAATATCTCAACGTGAATAAAGGCACTGTATTATCTACCTGAGAGAGTGGAGATAATTATCAAAGGTAGTTACAGGAATCTTAGGCTGCGATCGCGTATTCCGTTTAAGCCCCTGCATGGTACGTAATACGGAACAATGACTACACATATCCAAGTGCATGCCAGCTGCAAACTTCGAACATAGCTCTCCTTCGACAGCACATATTCTGTGCTTCTTCTCCTCTATAACGCTTTGCTGGAGATAGGTACCGACAGCCGTATCTTGAGGGCTGATAAGACAGGGTCTTTGAAAAGGGGCACCCCATCATCAGGGATGGACGATGGTGCAACAATAGTATGACATTCACGCAGTCTAAACGCAGTCAGCGCCCATAGTAGCCAAGTGCAAGAGTCTGCCATAAGAGGGTCAATCCCTGATGAGGATTACGAGGTCATTCTGCGCAACAGCATAGGTCCACACGCTTGCTTGTGCGAATGGCTGAGGCCAAGCAACCTAAATAAGTCACAATGTATACCTTGTTCTCTTTTCCTTATTCTCACGTTTGTGTTCCTTTCGTGGCATAGGGGTTTTTACAATACTTGGACGTAATTAGTGTAAGGTATGTACAGCCCGAATAAACCCTAGCCGTGATTAGGCAGCGACGTGAAACATTTTCAAATGGAGGTAAAGTATTGTCCTTACCAGTTCGATGTAACATCGAGAGGGCGCATGTGTTCCCTTATCCATTCCGCGTCTCAATAATCCCCTTTCCAAATGAATTTTGATTTTTGGTCTCAATTTCATGCATTGCTAAACACTATACAGTTTACCCTATGATTGCTCAGGAACACTATTTACCATGAGCTGCTTTTATCAGATCAGAAATCTTCTCTGCAAATGCGTAGACTGTGCTCTGCGGATGTCCAGGAGGAAATAGTGCAAAAGAACTATATCAGGAAGTAGACCCACTTATTCGGCTTCCCATATAAGGGAGTCTGCCGTGCTCTCTAGAGCACCTAGCAGAGGTACAAATGTATATATATATAGTAGTTATCTTTTTTTCGATCTAGTAAATAGTTAGAATTTTATTTTTTTATTATTCCGTATTTATAAACGTTTATAGTATTATTTAAAAGTTTTTTCGATTATTACGTTTTTATTTTTATAAAAATTATAAACCCGGCTTATAAATAAGATTTAATACTATTAAACGTATTATAAAATTATTTATTTTTTAAGCTTTAAATTTTTATAAATATTTTTTATAAAAATTTATACTTTTTAGCTTATTATATTTACTGTTTAATTTAAAATAGTTATTAATTTTAATAAATTTTATTTAAAGATTTTAATGAACTAGCTTATTTAATATTATATTTTTTAAAGCTTAATAATTAATTTTAACGTTTAAAACTAGTTTAATACTTTAAAAACCGATTTAAATATAAAATTAATTAAAAATATTCTAGTTTATATTAAAAATAAATCTTTTTAATATAAATTTAAAAAACATATAAAAACATTTAAAAAAAAAGTTTTAATTTAATACGGCGTTTTTTAAACATAAAAAAAAAATAAAGCCTATAATAACTAATTTTAATATTATAAACTTATAATTAATAAATAAGTTATTAAAAATTAAAACTATATTATAATATTTAATTAAATCGATAAAACTACGGATTTAAACTATATAAAAACGATTAATTTTTATATTTTTTAAAAAAATAAATTACGTAATAAATAAAATATTATACGATTTTTAAAAAAACAATATAATTTTAATTAATTTAAAAAATATAATTAAATACGAAAACAATATTATAAAATTTTTTAAAATATTAAAACTAAAAAAATATTTATATAATTATAGGTTATACGTTAAAAAACAGCTTATTAAAACGTAAAAACGTTTAAAATCTTCGATATTAAAAAAAAAATAAACGTTAAAAACTTTTTTTAATTAATTATATATATCGTTTTTTATTAAGTTTTTTTTATTATTAACTAACGTATAAACTAATAAATCGAATTTAATAAAAAAGTTTAAACGTTTAACGATTTTAATATACGTTTAAAAAAGTTTATTATTTTAAATATTTAATTTAAAAATAAATATAATATTTTTTATTAGTTATTATTTTTAAAAGTAAAAACGTTGTTTTTATTTTTTTTAAATACTAACTGCTTTAAAATCTTTAAAACTTAAACGTTAACGAAAATAAAAAACAATAGTTTTAAAACTATTTTTATAAAAAAAATAAGTTTTATTATAATTATATTTAAATACTATAAACGTATTAACTGTTTTATTATATAGTAACGGAAGTTTTATTTAATAATTTAAAACGTATTTTAAGCGTTTAAAAATATTAAAAAATTAAGTTTCGGTATAAAAACTTAAAATAAAAAATATTTCGTATTTTTATTAAAAAAACAAAATTTTAAAACTTAATATTTAAAACTAAAAATAAAAATATAATTTTATTTAGTAATAAAAATAAAAAACGCGGTAAATTATTTAATTAAAGTTTTTATAAACGATTAAATAATTAAAACTTATTTTAAAACTTATAAAATAATTAAAATATTAATATAGCTATAATAGTAATTAATTTTTTTATTTTAAAAAAAGCTTTTTATATTTCTATTATTTTTAAATATTATTATAATCCGTTTTTAAAAAATACCGTATTTAATAATTATAATATTATATATATTATTAATAATTTAGCTTTTTTAAAACTAAGTTTTATTAAAATTTTTTTTAATAAAAATTAGGTATTATATAGTATAAGTTTTTTTCCGATTAAGTTTTAAAACATATATATGTTCAAAAAAACTTTTAATTTAAAAAAAAACCAAAAACTACTAATTTAATTTTAATAAATATAGCTTATATTAAAAGCTTTTACGTTAATATTATTTTAAAAACCTTTATGTTTTATAAAATAAAAATATAGCTATATAAAAAAAATTATATTTTTTATATCGGTAATTTTAATAATAATAAAATTATTAAACAATTTATTAAAATAATTAATATAGTTTTTTTCGAATATAAGTTTATTATTTTTTACTTTATTTATAAAAACGATTTAGTTTTTATTATATAGTTTCATAAAATTTTAATAAGCTTAAACGGCTTAGTTTTAAATTTGTTTAAATATAAAAAACAAAAATATAATTTATTAAAAAACTTTTAATTAAACCGTTATAAATTTTAAAAAAATAATATACTAAAAAAAAGTATTAAAGCTTTATAATAATTAAATAAATAACTATTTATATAAAAAGTATTAAGTTTATAAAAACTTTACGAAAAAACTATAAAATTTATATAAAAATAAATATAAAAAATATTATATTAAAAAAACCAAAAAAGTATTATTTAAATTAATTTTTTTACTATATTTTATAAAATTTTTTTAACTTTTTAATAAACTTTAACCGTTTAAAATAATTATTATTATTAAAAAATAAATATTTAAAAATATTATATATATATACGTTTTATTATAAAATTTAAAATTAAATTAAAAAGTTTAAAGCTTAAATACGCCGTAAATTTCGTTTTATAATTGCTATTTTTTTTAGCAATAATAAAACAATAGTTTATAATTTTAAAAAAAAGACTTAATTTGTTATTTAAACTAAAATTAAAAATATTTTGTTTAAAAAAACATTAATAACAATTTATAAATTTAATAAAAATATTAAACGTTTAAAATAAACTATTATTAATATAAAAATTAAAATACGTTTTAAAACTAGTTTGTTTAAAAATTTATAGCCGAAAATCGTTTAAATAATAATATAAATTTATAATATATTATTATACGCTTTAAACAATTAGCTATTTTTTATTAAAAAACTATATAAATAATTTATAATACATTTTAAATAATATAGCTTAAATATTATTAAAAACTTTATAAACGATTTAAAGCTTTTATAAAACGGTTTATATATATATAAATATTTATATTACGTTTTATATAAAAAAACTAAAAACTTAAATAATAAATAAATATATAAAATATAACTATATATTTTTATAAAATATTTAATAAGCTATATTATTTTTAATTTATATTATATATAGTTATTAAATTTAAACGAAATAATCGTTATATAAAATATTAAATTCGATAAAAACCGGTTTTATAAAAACAATAAGTTCGAAAAATAATAAATCGAAATCGTAAAACTTAAAAATTATATTTAATAAAATATTAAATACGTTTAAAAAAACGCAATTAAAATTTTTAACATATTCGAAAATATTAATTTAATTATAACTATTATTTTAAATATTTTTATAAGTTTTAATAAATCGGAAATAAATATAAAAAATTAAAAAAAAAACATTAATTTTCTAATTATTTAATATTTAAGACTTATTACGTTTTAAAACTTAAAAAAGCTTTTTAATTTAGTTTTAAACATTTTAAAAAAATAAAGTAAAAAAAAATAAATTAAAAAAAAAATTTTAAATAAAAACTAAAAACTTTAAAAATAGAAAATAAATAATAAAACTATAAAAACAATTATTTAAATTTGGAAAAAACATTAAAAAAAATATTAAAAAAGCTTATACGTTTTAAAAAATTTATATTATTAAATTATAAAATAATTAAAAATAAAATTATAATTACGTTATTAAACGATATAAAAAAAACTATAAGTTTTTAATAAAACAAACCGTTTAATATATTAAAACAATAGTAAATTAATTTAAGCAAAACTTTTAAAAGTTAAAAAAGTAATAAATAATAACGTAAAAAAACAAATCGGGATTTTTAAAAGCAAATTAAAGCGTAAATAAGTTTAAAAACTAAAGCTTATTAATAAAAATTAACGGAAAAATTAAAACGAAACCGTTAAATAAAAAAACTAATATTAATATATTAAAATATAAAAAACAATAAAATAGTTTATACCGTATTTTTTATAAAAAGTAAATTGTTTTTAAATAGTTTATAGTTTTAAATATTTTTATATATATATTTTTTTTAATTTAAAAAAACTTGCTATATTTAAATAAAAAAAAGCATAAAATACTATATACAATATTTATAATAGTAGTAAAAAATAGGCTTATTACCGTATTAAACGGTAAAAACGTTAACAAACCTTTAAAATACCGTTTTAATAAACGGTTATATAAAAAAGACATTAAAAAAACTTAGTTAAAAATATAGACTTAATTAAAAAATTATTATTTAGAAAAATATTTTATAATTAATATATAAAACGAAATAAAAACTTTTATAAAAAAACAAATATTAACTATTATTTTTTATACTTAAACAAAATATCGTTTTATGTTTTTAAAATAAATATTAAATTATAAATATAATATAAATTAATATTTTAAAATCTATAAATTAAAACTTATAATTAAAACTTTTTTTTAAAAAACTAATATAATATAATCGATTTATATAATTACGTTTGTTATAAAAACGTTTAAAATTATAATAACGCTTATTATAAAATTTAATATAAAATATAAACAATTTAATATTAAGAATATATTTTTAAATATAAATAAAATAAACTATAAAATAGCTATTACTAAATTTTTAAAAAGATTTAAAAAACTTAAATATTATTTTTAAATTAAAGAAACTATTTATAAGCTTAAAAACTTATTACTATTATAATATAAAAAGTTCTTAAATATTTTAAAGTTTTTAAAACTAAAAGCTTTAAAAAAAAACCTGTATTTTTTTTATAACGTATAAAAAAAGGTTTTTATAATATTTTATATCGACGACTATTTTATATATTATAAAAAAAAGCACGAAAAAAAAAATCGGGCAATTATAAACGTATTAAACTTTACGTATAAAACTAAGCCTAAAAAAAACGTAAAATAATTTTTAAAAATTAAAATAATAAAAAATAAAACAAAACGTATTATAATATTGTTTTATAATTTATATATCGAACGCGTTATAATTAAATACGGTTTAGTAAACGATTTTTTTATTTTTAAAACTTTTTTATTTATTTCCGAATTTAAAAAAAATACAGAAATAATTTTTAAAACCAAAATACGTATATTTTAAAAATATATCAAATCGATTTTATATACAGTTATAATAATACAGCTAAACGTAGTTTAAATTACGTTAATATTTTTTAAATATTTATATAATTTAAATTAAAAACATATTTAAACGGCGAATAAAATAATTAAATATTTATATTTGATTAAATATTTAAAAATTCGGTATAAAATATAAAATAAAAAAATATAAGTTTTTATAATTACTAAAAACGTATTATTTATAAACAATAAACTAATTTAAAAATTAACCTATAAATAAATTATTATATTTTTTGAAAATTTTATTATTTAAAAATTAGCTCGATAAAATATAGTAATAACTTTAATAATTAAAGCTAAAATAATAATTTTTTAGAATATTATAAAAAAACAATAACGTTAAAAAAACTATTTTATAATATTTAACTCGATTTTAAAAGAATATATATAATATTTAATAATAATAAATAAATTATTTGTTTTATTATAAAAAAAACCGAAAAAATAAATACTTAATTTAAATATATTAATATTTATAACATATAAACGCGTTAGAAATATTAAAAAAATAGCTTTAAAATATAATATTTTTTTATTAATTAAATACTAGTAAATAAATTGATAAAAAACTTTTTTCGGTTTTAATTCGAGCATTTTAAAATTTTATTAAATTTATATAAAGTTTTTTAAACTGTTTTAAAAGCTTATAATATGAAGTTTTAAAAAAAAAAAATATAACAATTAAATTAATATATTTATAACAATTTAAATATAAAAATAAATATAGAAAAAACTTATTAACGTATAAAAATAAGTTTAAAATATTTAAAAAATCATAATTAATATATAAATACAAAAATAAAAAGTTAGAAAAAATCTAATAAAATATATAGGTATATTATAATATAAATAATAATTAAATAAATAAAAAAAACGTTAAACTTAATATAAAAAACGTTTATTATATAAGCCTAAAAACTGCAAACTTATATACTAATAAACTTAAAAACCGCTAAATTTAAATAAAATAAAATATTAATTTTAAAATATAAACAAGTATTATATATATATATTTAAACGTTAAAAATATTATTAATAAAAATCGAAAAAACGGCTAAAAACTTATTATAACGTTTATATTAAATAACGAAATTTTTTTTTTTTTTTTATAACGATCGAAAAAAATAGCGTAAATAATATATAAACGACGTTATATACCGATTAATATTTAAGTTTTAAAATATATATATAATGTTTAAAAATAATTTATAAAGTTAGCGTTAAAAAAACAAATCGGCTAAAACTTTTTAAAACTTAGTAAAAAAATCTTTTATTACTAAAAAAAAATAAAACAAACTATATTTTATTAATATATAAATATAAAAAAAAAAATATAAAACGTATATATATTATAAAATACGAATATTTATTAAAATAGTTAATATAACGTTAGTTTTTATTAATATTTTAAGCAAAAAAAACATATAAGCTAAAAAATATACTTTTAAAAACAAAACGTATATAAAAAAAACAAAATATTATATAAAACTTAAAATAGTTCTAAATAATATATAAGCTTTTAAATATATATATAGTATTTAAAAGTATTTACAGCAAATATAATAAACCGTAAACTTATAAAAGCCGAAATATATTTTTTTTGCTTTTTTTTTTTGCTTTTTTTAATACCGGCGCCGCTATTATTAAAGTCGTTATCGCTTATTTAAAAACATAATATTAATAATATTATTTATTAAAAAATATTAAATATATTTATAAAAAACAAATTGTTTATAATATTAAAAAACCCGAAATTTTTTTTTTCTTTTTTATTTATATTGATATAGTTTATAATATAATTATAAATTTTTAAAAATATAAAAACGTATTTTAACAAAAGCTATAAAAACGCAAAAAAACGGCAAAAAAATACTATAACGAGTAATAGCCAAAATACTACAAATAAAAATAAAAAAACGACGTTATTAAATATTAATTAATATTAAAAAAACTTACTAAAGCTAAAAATATTTATTATAGAATAAATAAAACAATAATTAATAAAAATAATTAAATTAAATTATATTTAAGTTAATAAATATTAATAAAGCGATAAAATAATTTATAAAATAGTATAATATTTACGTAAATAAGCTTATTTTTTAAATTAAAGCTAAAATTATTATTAATACGGCGACGAAAACGACAAAAAATACGCTAAAATATTTAAATCGCGTATATTAATATATATAATACGCGTAAAAAAATAACCAAAAAAATATATAAAAATATTTACAATAGTAAAAAAAACAAAAAGCTTAATAGTTTATTTATTATAATATTAGTCAAAAACTTTTAATATTACGTTAGCGCTTTTTTAAATAAAAAAATAACGTATTTAATAAGTTTAGTATTAAAAAAAAAAAAAAAAAAAAAGTATTAAAAATTTTAAAAAAAGTTTATTTATATAATTAAAAAATACTTACGCATATATTATAATTATTATTACAATATATTTTTTACATTATTTTCAAGGTCCGTATCTATTTTTAAATAGTTAATTCAGGGCTAAAAACCTATTTTAAATAAGCTAACGGTTATTTTAAACTAATTAAAACGTAAAAAATAATTATTTATACGCTTAATTATAAAATTTTAATAATTTATAATAATAATGCCGTTTATTTTGTTTAATTAAAATATATATTAATTATTAAAAAATATATTAAATAATAATTTAAAAAAATAAATACTATTTTTTAATATTAATTAAAACATTATAAAAATATATTATATTTAAGCTATAAAGCTTTATCCGTAAGCTTTTTAAAACAAATAATCTTTTATTAAGTTTTATTTAAAAAATATATTAAAAAATAAACCTATTTATTTAGCTTTTTATATAAAAAAGTCTACCGTATTTTTTAAAGCATTTAATAAAAATACAAATATATATATATATATATAGTAGTTATCTTTTTTTCAATCCGGTAGATAGTTAGAATCTTATCTCTTTATTATTCCGTATTTATAAGCGTTTATAGTACTACCTAAAAGCTTCTTCGATTATTACGCTCTCACCTCCGTGAGAAACTAGTATCTACGACTCTGAGCCGAGATACACCAATAACTTGCGCCTTAGCATCTACTACTGCCTCGGGATCATCTATGCGGCCCATGTGACAAATGGTAGATGCATGGAATGTCGGCGCGGCTGAGCGCCGTATTGCCTCTATGATCTGATCATCCGTGTGCACGTCTGGTGTCGGCAAGAATTCCCTGCATGGTCTTGGAGGCGAATACTTCTCGAACTGCTTTGTATCCGGCAATCGCCACTTCAGCATCGATAGGATCGCTGAGCCAGTTCGGATCAACCAGAGGCAAGTCGACGATATCTCGAGACTTCAGTGTCATGGATCCACGAGAGCGGCGTGCGCATGGCGATACAATGATACTAGCATAATCATGCTTGTCTGTAGGTTATCCAGCCTCTGGCGGTCGTAGAAATGGCGATACGTAATCTCTAAAATATGCGTCCACGCCAAAGTATTCGAGATCAGGTCATGATTGGGGCATCTTCGACAGTGTTTCGCTCGCCTCCTTGGATATCATGTCCCGCGGCACCTTTTCAAAGGCTATATAGTCGACCGCTTGGCTTGTCAGTGGGCCTCGCGCATTCGTGAAGTAGTTCACCGCCGCGGGAATCATCTGGGCTGGGTCTGATAGGATTGATGGCAAGGTCTGAACTTTGACGCGGTAGGATGGCCCGAACATGAGGTGTTCAGACATGTTTCGTCCCACTCCAGGACGATCTGCAACGATCGGAATACCTAGACCTTGGAGAGCCTCAGCTGGACCAATACAGGACAGCATAAGAAGCTGCGGAGACTGGAATGCTCCAGCACAGAGAATAACCTCTCTTTCTGCTCCAATACGTAGAACAGAGTCGGTATCTACAGCCACGGCCTGCTTCTTGTCATTGAAAATGATTTCGATCGCTAACTTTTGTCGGAAAACCTTGATGTTTGGTCGTGCTTGGCACGCATCAAGGAAGGCAGTCTGAGCTGAGGAACGAAGTGCGGTTGCGGGATCGATTGTCACAGGACAAAACTGCGACCCTACCAGAGAACCGGTGTTGAAGTCTTCTGCGCGGGGTATACCAATCTCGTTGAATACTGCTGCAAAATGCGTTGAAAATGGTCGGAGGTCGTGTGCCATGTGGATATGAGACCTGAAGAGGGCCGCCGTCTTGCAGAAAGGCTTCGGGTTGATATCTGACCATATTGTCACAGACAACAGCTGAGTCGGGAGCCGTGAATTGACAGCTCTTTTGATAATAAGGACGCATGTTCTTGAAATTGTAGGATTCGTCGCCAACTAGGTCCACCCATCGCTGAAGCGAACCCTACTCTGGTCGGTGGTACATCACTGCATATGATCGACCAGTCAGCTAGTTGTCAAAATGGGAAGCTCTCAGCTCAACTTCTGCGATATACAGTAACTACACACTCGAGCTTCTTCCCGAACTGTAAATGTCATTAGCTGACGACCACCAGATTGCCTTACTATCCAGTTCCTACCTTCCGCCTAGGCATTTGCCACGAGCATAGTGTATTTCTCGACCGTCGAGTCCGGGCTGCGTTGTCGTAATGAAGCCCCAGTCAACATTGGGATTGATATCGTTCGGTGAAGTCCCCGTGAGAGCTACGGCACAAGCCGGGGTTGACGAGACAAGGGTGTTCGTGATTTGGTAGTAGCTGCCGGCTTCCACGACAGCGATAGAGAAGTCGGCCTGTTCGGAAAGCCGCGCAGCTATTGTCAGTGCCGCTGTCCCGCCGCCGATAATAACGAAGTCGTAGGAAGTGTCCATGGTGTTATTCCAATCCCAAGCCAGCATGTGGTGCAGAGGCAAGAAGACCGGGAATACAATAATCAAGATAGTTAGTTTGGAAGAAACGACCGAAAAGAAACTTGAATATGCTGTAGCCGGTGTAATAGAGGCCGTTGGGGAAGCAAGGCACAAAGGACAATTCAGCACCAGGGCTGATGCTGTTGACCCCTGGCATGATAGTGTTGTTGGTCCCGTGATACCTTGAATCTGCGTACGCAGTTGCACCGTCAACAATAATATTCCGTAACAATCAAACTTCAACAATGATAGCCTCGTCTCCTTGGTCAAGTTCCGTCGAATAATATTCAGATTCAGTGTTGCTGCCCAGATTTGAGGCGTCAAGTACGGGGTATTATCCACCATAAATATCTACTACAGCACTTCCCAGAAGAAGTTAGGTAATATTCCAAGACTCTTCTCGATTTAGTAGTGTCCACCGACCCAGATGTAGACAATTCGATTGCCCATGCAGATTCTGTCCTGTTACGAGAGAAAATCGTCTCTGCAACGTAGAATGGGACAATGCGGAAGGTGATGCTTGGTCTATACTCATCCTTACTATGCCGGGTGTCAACGCACTCACGGCCGTGGGGTTTCTACTAACCCTCGGGACGACAGCCACCGTAAGAGCATATCTGCTCAACACTCCCACTATTGGGGTCGGAACTATTCTTGCCGCCAATCTTCAGTATTGCGGTTCTATCGCTTGATACGTCTTCTAAGGCTTAATTACCCTCACTGCTCTCCAAAAAAGCACATGGTCTAGATTCTTTAATGGTTTAGTTACTACTAAAGGATTCGATGCTCAGTGTATTTAGGGGACAGATCCGAGTCTTGACCATCTGTGGGTTGAGTCTATCCCTTCGATCCTTACCCACCAACATTGGGCAATCCGTCGACAACATGTGCTTCAGTTTTCGCCATATCCGCTCACGGCATTGACAGAGCACACAGCCCAGAAGACATCAGCTTACACATGCAGCACATGCAAATCACAAAGAAGACAATGACTTATAATCGCATTCGCACTTTTACTAGTATTCCGACCTTGTTCTGAATCGATCAGGGAATTATCAATCCACGAATACCATGCGCTTCTCACCACATCCCCCCCTATGTAGTAGCCATCTCAGTCACCACGTACCCTCTCAAGCATGATGGCAGAGTGAGTCCCAGTCGAAGCCAATGTCCTCACCAGCACTGAAGACAGTATCTCCAGCATCACCGCAAGCGCCCTGATTCCAGCCGTTGAAGTACATGCCATCATTCCATGTTCCTTGAACGCGATTGTTGGTGCCCTCCAAAACGTCGAGCAGCCGACCATTCGGGCAGCGGTCAGACGCATTGTCGAAGGTGTTATCATCTCTTGTACCGTTGCCAACGTAGTAGGCAATCAGGCAGTTGCCAGAGCGGAACGGATCAAAGCCGCCAGGCAGACGATCAGTTGGCTTGTCGTCCATGTGAGAAGGTACAAACTGCCATGCGTAGCAGTTGTAGTAATCTGCGCAGTAGGAGCAACACTGGATTTTGTCCGGTACAGTGTTTGCTCCCATGGTCACGGTTGCTGTGTAGACAGGGGTGGGCACCGCAGCAGCAGCGTTTGCGTTAGATGCCGTAATAGGTCTCAGCTTAGGCGCGTTGACGAAGATCGAGGGACGGCAGAAACCAGGAACAGTGGAGCGCGGATAGTCTCCAGTGATAGTGGTGCAAATAGCACCAACAGGAAGTGTGCTTGTGACGGGAGAAGACGTGATTGGAGCACTGGTGGCTTCTGTGCAAGTCTCGATCTTCTCGTCTCCGGCTGAGAAAGGGTGACCGGGGAGTTTGCTGGGAGACGGAGGGATGCCATAAACGAGGGGCGTAGCGGTTGCAGCAAGAGTCGACAGGGGAACCATCGTCAGAGGGTGGGCTCCAGTGGCAACTCGCGAGGTTGAGGTAGCATTCTAGACATCTGATCAGCTTGCTCCTTGAAGAACCCGCTGTCGGGCCGAGGCGGAACTTACCTGGCGACGGAACGCAGGGCCAGGAACGGCAGCGGTCAAGGCAGCGAAGATAGCCACGAGGAGACTGGAATTGAAGAGCATCTTGAGGATATGACGGCAGGGCAATGAACGATGATGAGTTGCTCCAAGTTGTTACCGGGCAGCGGTGGCAACGTCGGTGGAAGACGCAGAGGAATGGTGACAAGAGCGAGAGGCTCGTATGGCAGTGTGTGTACCTATGGTAATGTGGCAGCTGCAGAAGTCTTCAGTCGACCACGGGTTGTAACAGAGAAGTGCGTCACTGCCTTCAATGGTAGCTGGGTCTGACAATGCTTTGCTGGCGATTCCAGACGAAGAGTAAGAATAGCGAAACCTGAGGCAGGCACTACAATGGTACGTACCTACGGTAGGTGATATTAAATCGTCACATTGAATGGGAAGGATGAACTCTTACGGTAAGAGCACCATCCGAGTGTGCGACTGCCCAATGAAGCTTGCTGCCAGTGATTGCGGACAACAGTGAATCACAGAAAGTGTACCTATGGGGTGGGTACCTACCTATTCACCTACTAAACATCGATTCTTCAAATGGTGAACAGCCATCTGGTGAGCTGCTGTGCGGCGCAATCGTACATGGGAGTAGCGGGCAATGACGCTACATATGTGGACATTCACTCGCTATTTTAATTCAGCAACCGCGGGAAAAGAACTGGATGCAATCAAAGAGCAGCTTGGTGATACGTGGGAGTGGTGAGCTGCAATTATCCATGCCTGGATAATATGCGACAAACGCAACCTTAGCCGGACCATATCCAGATGTCCATGTCTCTGGTTTACGCACCGGGTCCCCGGATGCTGCTCGTGCGCTCCCGAAATGGGGCATGGAAGGCAAACAAGGTTGGAAGACACGTGACAGCTGCAATGTCACAGATTGTCTTCGATCTACGTTGCTGCATCAAAGCCCGTGTCGGGCGCCATATCAGGCACAACAGTGCAAAGATGCCATGGGCAACGGCATCATTGGTAGTTGCAATCATGCCATCAGTCACTCTATTCTGCCAGATGAGATCTAGGAAATAAACCAAGCTTCTGCCCGTGTGCTAGGTCGGTGATTCAAGCATCCTTTTCATAGACTCCAGCGCTGTATATATGTCACGGCTGACTTGTCCGTTTGAAGAGTTACACAGTTTAATACTCAGTACTCGTATATGAAATGACTGCCCCCGTGTTACCACCGAAAATGTTTCAGGTGGTTCGTACAGTAAATTCTAGACCAAAACAATCAGTCATGCGAGACAGCCGAGACACTCAGCATGTCGAGTAGGTGTCGCTCCCAGCTTATCTCACCGTTACACAATGTTTGGTGTTACTGTGAGGGTGATCCGGACGAGAGGTGAAGCAGTCTCCCGATGGAATCACTTCGATAGTCTCGAATTAAACCACGTTTGCACAATATTAGTTAGGTACATCATGATAGGAAATATTAACTTGAAACGGCCTTTTACTTTCGCTAGCTCACCATGGTGGCCCTCATTTTTCCTGACGCAGCTACCCGCGATACTCACGTTATAAACAGCAGCAATGATTCCTCAGCTCTCTAACTCACGAGATTGTGACGAGGGAAACGGTTTAATGGCCGTGCGACTCTTGTTTCCCTCGCTTCAGTCCTTTCTAGCATCCTCTATCACGCAGCCCGCCATCTGATGCTAAGGGGTCAGTCACGGGACGGCGGTGTTATGGTCAAGTGGAGTTATGTGTAGTCATTTGATTCCACTACCATCGTCCAACCGATGAAAGAAGCAGAGCGGAAGAAAAAAGAAAGAAAAAAAAATTGAAAAAGTTATCCGACCTGTGTCACGTGTAGGTGCACCAGTCCCCTCCTTCCTCGTGTAGACCGAACAATTACTTATCCCCCAATTTCCGTGCTCACTACATTGCTGATTCATTCCATGCCTCCGCCTCATTATTCGTCGACCTCCAGGGGGTTGTGGGTTGGTAGAAGCGCTGTGCTGTAACCTCATCCGTCTCCACGTTCTCAATGCTAACATGCTTTCTCACGTGAGTCACTATGCTGTTGTTGCTTGGGCGCCGTCCCTCGGTGCATGCCGTAATTGGATGTTGAACCCATGATTGGTCGTGCGTTGACGAGCTCGCATTTCTATCGTATCTCAGAATCGCGTCCTTGATCGGCTTTGCATCGTCCGTGGTGGTAGCAAGCGCTGCTGATATGCTGAATGGGTCATTCTTCTTAGTCCACTTGTGGCCTTTACCGAATGTCACCAGACTCTGCCGCTGATCTACTGATCGTTCATATGAGCCGCAACTGGTGCTCATGTTGTTGGTCCAGAAGTACTTCGTAAAAAACGGCTGAATCAGAATGGACTGCCCAACAAGGATGGAAACGAGATCCTCACGACACGACTAGATGGCCGCGACAGGTCCGCTTTGATACTTAAACTGGATGTTGATGACTTGTATATCTCACGAATACGTAAAGAAGGGCAGGCTGAGAAAGATACGTACTGTTAACACAAGGACAACGCGAAGAATCGCAGCCGTCATAATGAATGCCACGGCCCCGAGCAGAATGAACAGGAACGTTCTCTGGATTAAAGATACATTGCGTACTTGGAGTAGTATGGGGGTTGGTAACGCCGCAATGATTATATTCGTTAAGAGGTTAAAAGCTAGTGGCAATGCCAAGTTCACGACGGATTGCGGCTGACAATATGCTGCAGTGGTGTGTCAGTGCCGTACTATTACAAATTGCGATCAGGGATCAGACGGCAGAGAGTAAGTCATAGATGTTTCAAGGAGTAAGAAACTCAGACTAACGTCCTTGGTCAGGATGTACAATCCACATTCGATTGCACGGTCGGCGAGCACCGAAAAGTGCGAGGACATTGGCTACAAATGTCGCACCAACTAGGATCATTGTTGGCGTTATGAGCTTTTCAACCCATAAGCCTTGAACAACTCTCTGGTATAGGAAGAACATATTGATCTTCAGGCTCCAGATGAAAAGGATGTATGTTGCGACACCAGCACAAAACCATTGGGTTCCGTAGATGTATTACTGTGCCTCTTCACCTGCTAGATCCTCGGAAAGCAGCTTTCGCCGATCGATCGGTAGTGCATGTAAGTCACCGAGATCACCGACCACATCGGCCGCGTAGGTCATTGTCGTATATGTTGCCGAAGGGATATACGATTAGTCTAACCATAGCTTCTCGTACTGTCAAAAAAAAAGACGAGACTTGCCCACGACAGAAATATTATGTAGTCATCAGGTTTGAAGCGAGAGACTCCATCCATTCTCCAGCGACAACCTATCCTTGTGAATATTGTCAAAGATCCGATCGCATAGAGCGTCCATGTCTCAAGCCGACTTGAGTATGCGCCCATTTTACTGTGTTACAAAGCCAAAAGCAGCGTTAGTTGAGGGAAAGAAAGAGCCGCAGAGCTACATTATGATATGTATCACTATCCCTGGAGTCAACGCGTCTGCTATGGGGTAGTCACAGTGGGAGTTGACTTGCAACAGTGATGGATACCTTCATACATTTTAAAGGTTGTCTTCCGAACCGGTCCTAATTTGACACTGACGAGGTCCTTGACACCTCGTATTATGGTATGTAAGGGACTCGACCAACTTGCAAGATTTATCCAGGATTCAACATGGAATGGATTTTGCGTTACCGAGTGCATGGACCTGTCTATATATTCTCATCGCAAACGTCGACCGAGTGCACGAGCGTTGTCGGCTTTCTCATGACCCCTTCTCCTCATCTTCTACTGCGTTGGCGTGCGAGCCGACAGCCCAGCGCCAGTGCGACCGAATCTTTGCTCGTCTTAACAAAACTATCGTCATTGCAGGTGGCTCTATGGTAATTTGCTAAAATATTACGCAGTGTGGTCTCCCTCTCCTTCACTCGGATGAAAGGTGTCGCTTGCTTACAAACGACGACCCGAGAGAACGGTTCAATAAACGATAATTGTGACAAGGGCTTGTATTCAAAGGCTTAAAATAAGTTAAATTCAATAATAATTCTCAATAAGTCTTAAAAGCCATAGTTCTTTTTGCTATAGCTAAAATTATTGCTTTTTTTTATATATAGAAATAGCCTTTAATACCGTATATTTTAAAAATATATTTAATATATTTATATATGCCAGTTTTAGTACGCGTTATTATAACTATCGCTGCTTTAAGTCCTATACCTATTTATATTTAGTAAATATACTGCTATAAGTATATTAGTTTTGTCCGTATAACACTATTTCCTTTTTTTTTAATGCTTAATTTTAAGTATTATTAAATTTAAAAGTTTGCCGGCTTTTTTAAATTTTATTAATAAAACTACTTAATTTTATTTTTAACGCTTTTAATATTTATATAATTATAAAGCTCCTAAATTTAATGCTTTTTTATAAGCTATTTTTATTACTTAATTAAATATTTAATATATTTTTTAATTTTAATAAAGTTTAAAATTTTTTTAACTTTATAATTATTAAGCTTAATCGGAACTACTTTTTATAAAACTTAATTAAAGTTAAAAAATTTTTAATTACTAGCGTAAAAAAGTTCGATAAATAAAATGTAAAAAAAATTATAGATTTTTTAGCTTTTTAAAAATATAAATTTAATAATAATAAAAAAGATTATTTTTTCAATTTTAAAAAGCCTTAATATTTTTTAATCTAACTTTTTAATAAAGCGTTTTATTTTAATATTTTTAACGTTTAATATTACTAATTAATCTTTTTTATAAACTAAGTTTTTTTTTTTTTTATTAGCTTATTTTTTTATTTATTAGCAGCTTTTATTTAAATATTACTTAATTTTTTTTATATATTTAGTCCATTTAATATAAATAAAATCGGCTTTCTAAATTTTTTAAAACGTTTAAAAAAAAATTATACGTTATAAAATAATACTTATAATTAACGTAAAAAAATATTATATAAATCAAAGCCGAAACTACGTTATTATAAACGAACTTAACTATAAAAAGCAAGTTTTTTTAATTAATTATTTTGTAATTAACGAAAATTCGTAAATAAATTTTAAAAAACTAATTAAATCGTTTTATTTAACCGTCGGTTTAAAAATAAAAAGCTATATTTATTTAAAGTTTAATATTTATTAGTTTAAAAAAATCTTTTTATAAATAAGTAGTAAATCTAAAATTACGGTTAGAAATAATATCGAAAAACATATTATAAAGCTTTTGATAGTTTTTAACGAAAGTTTTAATTAAATTTTTAGTCTTTTTTTCGTTTACTTTAAAAAAAACAAAATAAACTATTTTAATAAACAAATTTACTATTACTTAAATAAAATCGCATTTATTTAATAAAAAAAAGTCAGTAATAAAATCTATAACTATTAATTATTAAAGTTTATAATATAATTTTATAAATTAAAACAAGCTATAAAAACTATATCATAATAGCTTATTCCGTTAATATTTAAAATATTTGCTTATAAAATTACAGACCGTATTTTTTATATCTAACTATTAAAAATTCTAAATAATTAGTTTTAATATTTTATTTATTTCTATATATCTAGTTATTAATATATTATATTTTAATTTAATAATTTTTTTCTATAAGTTTTTTATAAAAATTTATAAACGTTTTTTTTATATAAAAAATCGTTTATAATTTTTATATCTTTAAATAGTTTTTTTTTTTATAAAATATATTTTAAATCTTTATTAATTGTTTTTTTAACTTTTTTAATAAACTTTAGCAGTTATTATAAAATAAACAAACTATATAATCGTTTTAATATTAAAATTACTACGGCTAAGCTAATAAACATTAAGCTTATCGAGTTTAAAAAATGTTTTTTTTATAAAATTAAAATAATCGGCTAATTTTTATTTTCTTTTTTCTTAAAGCGATATTATAACAGTTTAAACAATATATCGGCTTTTTTATTTTATTTATTTAAACAATAATTAATAATAAATAAATACGTAAATAATTATTATAACTATTTTATTTAATAATAATTAAATACTCTAATAATAATAAAATAAAACAGGTTTTAATAATTAAAATATAGTTTTATTTTATATTTTATATTTTTTAAATATTATTACTAACGATTAAAACTGTTTATTATTACAAATAATTTTTTATTATATATTTTATAATTTATTTTTATTAATATTAGCTTTTTAAAATAAAAAGCAATAAAATAAAGTTTATTATTTTTTTTTTATAAAAATACTTTATTTAAAATAAAGTTTAAAATATTAGTTTTAACGATTACTATTTTTTCTAAGTTAAAATAAATAAAAATTAAAACAATAATAAACCGGTATTTAAATTTATAAAACGCTTTTTATATAACGTTGTTTTATTTTTAATCCCGTTTATTTTTTTTGTTTTTATTTATAAAAAGTTTAATTATTAATAAAAATCTTTTAATAAATTTTCGATAAAAATTAATAAAGCCGATAAAAAACTAAAATTTTTTTAAAGTTTTAAAAAGTTCTTATTTTTTAATAACTTTTATTTTATTTTTTAATATCGAAATTTCGTCGGCATTAATATCGTAGCCTAAAAACTTAACTTGTTATATTTATTAATAATATTTTTAAAAAGCTATAATTAAATAATATTTAATAAATCGTTAAAACATTTCTTTTATAATACGGTTATACTTTTTTATAGTTTTAATATAAATAAATAAATTATTTAAATATATTAATAGTTTTAAATTAATTAAATCCTAAAAAATATGATTTATTATAAATTAAAAAATAATTAATATCTTAATAAAACTTATAAATATAATAATATATTTATATAAACTATATTTATATTTAAAAACGGTTTTTTATTCGTAATTTTCCTTAATTTTAACTAAATAAAACCTTATTTTTAAATTAACTTTAATAAACTATTTTATTATACGGAAACGATTTTATAACTTATTAATAAATAGTATAAAATACTATATAAAAATAATAACACTATTTAACTTTTAATAATCGATTACTAGTTAAAAAAAATCCTATAAATCCTTTTTTTTTATAAACATTATAAATACGTTATATAAAAACGTAAACTTGTAAATACGACCAAATTTAAATATATTCTTTAATTAAAGTTTTAAAATATTATATTTTTTTGCTATTATTATATAAAATAAACCTTAAAAAATAATTTTACTTTTTACGAAATTAATTATATAATTTTAAAGCTTATAATCGAAAAAACGGCTAGTTATTTTTTTAAATATAATTAATAAAAATTCTTTAAAACGTTTTAATATATATTAAAAAGCTTTTTACTATAAGTCTGTTTATAATAAAATTATAGTAATTATTTTTTATTTAATTACTATTAAATTAATATAGTTTTTTTAATAATAATTAAAAACAAACCGTATTTTTTTAATATCGGTAAAAAAATAAGCCGGTTAATACTGTTTTAATTATTATAAAAATAAAATAAAATCGCATTTTTTATTTATATTTATTAATTTAAAATTAAGCCGTATAAAATAATCTTTTTAATAATAAAATATTAGTTTTTTTAAATAATACTTCTTTTTTTATATACGATAAATATATTAAAAGCTATTATAAATTAAATAATATTTCGTTTAATAATAAAAATTTTTTATAATTTTATTTTTAAAAATAATATAATTAAAACGGAATTTTTAATACTTAATAATATTTAAATTAAATATTTTTAATCGTTATATAAAAAAGTTATAAAAACAATTAGTTTATAATTAAATACTAGTTTTTTTTTTTAGTTTTTTTATTACTATTTTTAAGTTTTACGTTAAATCGTTTAATATTATATATTTAAAAATATATACTTTTTATAAATCGTGTTTTATATATCATAATATAAAACTTGTTTAAAAATTTAAATCCGATTTTTTTACTTTTAAATACTATAAATAAAAAAAAACGTTTATAATAATAGCGTTTATTTTTATTTTTTTAATACTATTAATAAAAACAAAATTTTTAATATTTTTATATTTAGTAAAAAAGATTTTTTTAACCGGTTAAAACAAATTATTATTATTAATATTTTTTTTAATATAATATTTTAAAATATAATAATTATTACGTTTATATCGTTAATAATTCTTTTTATTACGTTTTTATTAGTCAATAAAAACTTAATTAATATTTTTAAATATATTTTTAATATTTAGCTATTTTTTGGCCTTAAAAAATAACTCGGCTTTTATTGTTTTGTTTTTTTATTAACCTTTTTTTTAAAAAAAGTTGGTTTTGGCTTAAATTAAAGCGATCCTTTTTGCTTAATAATTATTAACCCGATTTTAAACGCTCCGATATCGAAATAAGCTTTTTTTTTACCGACAAAATGCCTAAATTAAACAATATATTTTCGTAGATTTATTTAGCTTTCTATATAACGGTAAAAAAATCTTCGTTATTATTAAATAAATTTTTTTATCGAAAATATATAAATTTAACGATTTTATTAAATAAGGTTTTAATTATATAGTTTTAAAAAATAGTTCTAAACTATTATACTATTTTATTTAAATCGAATAATTTAATAAAATACTAAAATACGTCGCCGTTATAAATTAAAGCCTGCATTTTTTTAAAATTGCAATATTTTTTTAAAAAATTATAAAACTTTTTTTTTATTATTAATATATAATTTAACTATTTATCTAAAAAGCTTATTTTAAATATTTAAATTATTTATTATTAATATTAAATCTAAACCCGGTTTATTAATAACAAACCGACTTAATTAATTTTATAATAGTTTTCTAAAAAACTTTTATTATACGTTTATAAATATAACTCTATTTTTAATTATTAAAGTTAAAATTTAAATTTATTTTTTTTATCGTAAATAAAAAACTTATTTAAATAAATTAAATTAAATATAATAGCTATAGATTTAATAAGTTTTTTTAATATTTTAGTAAGTTAATTAAAATTAGGATTATTATTATTAAAATATAGTAATAATTAAAAAAAAACTTCGAAAAAGTTTACGTAATAAACTTTAAAGCGGTTTTTAAAAACTGCCGTCGTTTTTAAAATCGTTTAAATTATTTTTAAAAAGTTTATTCCCTTTTAATATAAAAAAACCGGCTTTAACGGCTACGAAATTAGCTTTTGCGTTATCGGCGGTACGTTAAACTTATAATCGTCGTAAGTTTTAAAAAAATAGTTTATTACGTATTTTTATTTCCGAATTAAAATATTTAGTCGAAAAACGTATAACGTTTTATAAACGGTTAAAAAAAAAGCAAAATAGCTAACTATAGGCTAACTAATAGCTCGCTTTTTAAAAATTTTTAATACTGTATTAACGTTAATACGTTAATAATTAACGAATTAATTTTAAAACTCGGTTAAAATAGTTTAAATATATATATAAAAATTATCGACTTATTATTATATTTTTTCGTTTATTTAATAAAAAATAAAAAATTTACAAATTAAAAAATTATTAATTTATATTTTTTTATTAATAGCTTATATAATTATTTTTTTTTAAAAATAATATTATTATTATAAGTTTTTATATATATATAATAAAACTTAACGATATTAAATAATAATTTACTCGAGTTTTTCAATCGCTTGAATATAAATTTTTTCGTTTTTAAAAAATCAATTAATAATATTTTAAATTTAAAAAACAAATTTATTACTAACTTTTATAACTTAATTATAAAACATATAAATTTGTTTTTATAATATTTATATATTTATATTATATAATTATTATACGGTTTAATATATATTATATATAGTTATATAGTTAGCCCGAAATTGCTTATTTTTATAAATATATTTATTTATAGTTTAAAACAAAGTTTTTAATATATAATAAACATTTTTTATTTATTTATAAAGTTTTATTACTTATTTAAGTAAATTTTTTTATATATCGGAACTAGTTTTTAGTTTTATATAATTATTTATTATAACTATATTATAATTTAATATATTATAAAACATAAAAACTTGGTTCTTAAACGTAAAAATAAAGTTCGATATAATAAAATATTAAAACGTAATATATATTAAAATAATAAGTTTAATAAAAAATTTAATAAAACGTTATTATTATTGTTTTTTTAATAAATAAAATTAGTTAATAATATTTAATACTTTTTTTAAAAAAAATAAAGTTAGTACTATAAAAAAAATTTTAAGTATAAAAATATAAAATATCGTTTTTTCGTTTTAAAATTCTAAATCAACAAAAATTTTTAAAGTTTATGCTTATATAAAAATATTTATTAATAAATAAACAAAAAATAAAAAAAATAAATTAAAATATAAATAAATAGTTTTTTTTTTTTTTAATTCGTTTTTTTTCGTTTTTTTTAAAAAACTTTTTTTTTTTTTAATTCGTTAAATTTTTTAAAATCGCTTAACTTTAAGCTAAATTTTGCTTAAATAATAAAAGTTTTAATAAATAATAATAAAACTAGCTTTATATAAAACTAAAAAATTTTTAACGTCTTAATTAACGCGTTACCGTTAGTAATAAATATTATTAAAAATAAAAAAAATGTTTTCGGATAAAAAATGCTAATACTATTAACAATAGTTTATTTAAATATAGTTTAAAAATTTATAAAGCTTTTTCGGCTAAAATTTATAAAATAAATAAATAAAATAACTTTAAAATAAATTAAAAATTATTTATAATAAAAACTTATATTTAAAAGCTTAAAATAAATTAAATTTAATAATAATTTTTAACAAGTCTTAAAAACTATAGTTTTTTTCGCTATAGCTAAAATTATTGCTTCTTTTTATATATAAAAATAGCTTTTAATACCGTATATTTTAGAAGTATATTTGGTGTACTTATACATACCAGTTTTGGCACGCGTTGCTATAGCTATCGCTGCTTTAGGTCCTGTGCCCACTCACACCTAGTGAATATACTGCTGCAGGTATGTTGGTCCTGTCCGTGTGACAATAACAGGGGCGTTCACGCTGCAGCTCGAATGGGTACTTGGAGACGCCGGCCCAATGGTAACGACTGAGCATTACATTTCCAAAAGAACCACAATTAATAATTATGAATATGTACGGTTGCATTCAACGCGACGGACAACGTTCCCCGCCTCCATAAAAGGTCGTGAGCTTCTCTAACAACAGAACTTTTCATGGAACTATGCACGTAATATGCACATGTTTGGCTGTGGTGGGATAGAAGCCCAGCTCAGCTCGGAAACTGCCGAGTCCTCATACAGCCAACCTGATGGCTTTTCGAGAAACCAGGCGGACACGGAAGGGTGAAGTTTGCCCGTAAGTGCTGGAACGAGCCGATATAACGCCAAAATCGGAATCGTTGAGGGTGAAATAGCCTTCTCACTGCGAGCGATGCAGTCCCTCTAAATACTTCTTACTAACAGCGGCCCAAATTGTGAGGGCTTGGGGCTTTTCCCCATCTAGGTGAGATATTGAACGCCATCAACACGACGTTGCAAAATTATTCTCGACCGAATTGCGCTTGGTCAAGAGCACAACCACCTATGCCGTGTGACTAAGACGCCAGGCTCGAGACGCATAGACGGCTCCGAGGTGTACAATCATTTGGAAAGTGTGTGCTTCTTTGGCTTACAGATACTAATCTTAGTTGCGTACCGTATGTATGAGTCATGACGAAACTATCAGTCTTCAAAATGGCTTTCAGGATTGGCGATATACAGCTAATCTTTCACTTGGTCAAGACCCTTCCATCAATCACGAGTGTTTCACCAAATAAGCTTGTGCATTCGTCCAGCCCTTCAATCGAACTTCTCCCCAGTCCATTCCCAATCCGCTCTCCTTGTGCCCACCGTACGGGACATTAGGTGCAAGTTCGAAGTGAGTGTTGACCCATATGCTTCCTGCCTCGAGCTGCTCAGCCATACGTTGTGCTCTAGGAACGTCTTTGCTCCACACCGAAGCACCTAGACCAAGACTGGTGGCGTTGACACGCTTGATGACCTCATCCTCGTCAGACCACTTCAAAACGGGAACGATGGGCCCGAAAGGCTCGTCGACTACTATCCTGGAGTCGTCTGGGGGGTTGTCTGTCATATGGCAGGCATATAGAAGCCCTTGCCTTCCTTTGGTCCTATCTCCCCTCCCAATGCTACGTTCCAGCCATATTTGCCTATACGGGAGTAAAAGTGTTGAAGTTTACCATATTGCTTGGCGTTCTGGATTGGCCAGAAAAACGCCTCGGGGTCACTCGCATCACCCCTTTTGAACTGCTTCGTCGCTGCTATCATCTTGTCGAGGAATTGATCGTAGATCTTCTCGTGTACATATATCCTCTTGGTATTCATGCAGATCTGTGTGCAATGCACGAAGGCGAAGAACGTGACCTATGAACCGCTTGTTAGTAACTTGCATAGGAGTCTGACAATTTGGGGACATACTTGAGCAACGACGGGACCAATATCAACATCATCGCATACAACTGCCGCATCGTTACCTCCAAGTTCCAGTGCCACTCTTTTCACCGTGCCCGCACAAGCTGCCATGATCTTCTTGCCCGTCTCAACTAAGCCCGTAAAGCTGTCTTTTGCGACATCGGGATGAGTTGTCAGGAGAGGGCCCAGATCATCGCCTCCCGAAAGAGCCTGAAAGACTCCTGGCGGCAAAACTTTGGCACCGATCTCAGCCAGTTTTAAAGCCGAGTGTGGAGCAAATGGAGAAGGCTTCCAGATGAAGGTGTTTCCTGCTAGGAGAGCTGGAAGTAGTTTGCCGATGCCGAGCGTCAGAGGGAAATTCCACGGTACGATGCCGACTCCTACACCGAGGGGGACGTAGCGCACGATCGCAGTTCGCTACAACTCTCGTCAGAACCATTTCACCAATGAAGGCATGAGCCATGGAGAAGCATTGCCGACGCGACTTAGTCTCATCGTCTACCGGCTTCTCTTCCTTCAAGCGCAACAGAGGTATCTGTCGCGCAAGATTCATAACGAGGAACATCTCAAAGGCTGCACCTGGAGGTGGCTTCCCCGCTTCCTCGCTTCCTTGCTAAGAAGCTTAACAAAGGCATCCGTGTTTGCCTTAATGGCATCTGCGAACGTGTTCAGATAGTGGCGCGCTCATCCCATGATACTTTACGCCAAGAGACGTACGCGTCTTGTCCGCATTTCACTGCTCGATCGACTTCCTCTTTACCCGACACTGGAGAATCCCAAAGGGCGTTCTCCGTACTGGGGTCGACACTCCGGCGCTTTGTGTTTGTGTCGACGAGCTCGTTATTTATGACATTGTGATAGCTCTGTAGGCGTTGTGATTAATGAGAGTAGGAGTGCGTGAGCCGGTGGCTGATAGCTTACGGCGAAAGGGACTATGTAATCTGTAGGAGTTGACATGGCGCCAAATCCAAAATAAAAATGAAAGAAAGTATTCAATGATGCCGTTTCAAGCCCAGTGATGCGTAATCTCAATTCACGTATAATATCTATGTCAGACGGAGCGGGAGGTGATCATTGAGTCCACGGCAGGCATGAGGAATACACATGTTTACTTCAAGCAGGCGAGATCATGACTACCAAATACCCGGCAATTGGGGCCGGGCCGCGTTGGAGTCGTTATATGGACCAATCGGCCATCTATCCGTCTTGGTCATACAACATCTGATTAGCATGCAGTTGGTTCTCTGTGCATGACCGTTGGCCTCGGCGTTGGTGTTGCACCATGCTAGTATTGACACCCTCATTAAAGTTTGAATGCGGGGAAAAGGGGAGAGGCATGGTAAAAAGTCAATAGTCGAATGAGAGATTATTATTGTCGGTCATACACTGGGAGGCTGATGGCACATTCTTCGACTGGGAGATCAATGGAAATGGATTGTTTACGGAGGAATTGCACGTTATAAGTATTTTCTCCCTGAGATGCATATCGAAGAGTGCGACGGGACCCCAAAATGAAGCATAAATTTCGACGCTCCACACTGCAAACTGTCAATCGAATGGGAAGCGGAGGTGATGTCTTTTGATTTCCAGTCTGACCCAGCGCACACCAATATCAAAGGACGCATTTCTTCGGAGGCCAACTTGGCAGGCTCGCGGATGACGCCAGGTACGTCAATGACATACCTATAGAGATGGAAGAACATTCGCATCCACGTTTATTTGTCGATCGTGCAGGAGATGAGGCTACTATCAACCAAGCTGCATTAGATGACACCTAGTATTTCGCGATTGCAATGATAATACAAAATGAGGTTGGTAGTATTGAGCACTGAATGCTACTACGCCTGATTAATGAAAGCCTTACTTTTGGGCGCATTGTGCTGTAATAGGGTCAATCTGGGAGACAAGCCAAACGCCGAGGGCACATTCTAGATGATTGCTTGAGTTTGATACCCATCGACGTTATTTCCTATCAGCAACGACGTCAGAGCATACCAACTCAGTGTCTGAGTTGCCCATCTGCAAATACCTGTGGCGTGATGCGAACGGGAGATCATTAGCCGGAGGTGTTCGGTCATAAAACGAGGAATGGTCCCCGTCTAAGTTCCGAAGAGGCATTCAAGAGGAGACGCATTGCTAAACATTGCTCAATTGGAAGATCATCGGGTCAAAAGGGTTCGGGAAAAAATAACTCGGACAGATGTGAGACGCTGGGGCAGGTGGTGTGGTCAGCTGCTGGTTAAAACACGCGATCGCGTGGACATGCGCCTTATCGATACGACAAGAGCCCAGGAGCTGATATCATTGCGGCCTGCATCAGCAATCACCAGCTCAGCTCCCAACACTCACGGCTTTCTAACTTGTCTTGACTGTTTGCAATGCTGAATGCTTGCGCCTTCGCCCTCCTCTGTGATATTGCCGCGCTCATACTGACCTCTAAATTGATTGTATATTCATACCCTCTTGGCTTTCTGCTTGCCTATAAAACCCATCGTTCTCGTAGCCGTTTGTCTCTTTCTACCCTCTCGCGACGATGCCCCTCGCCTCTTGAGATACCCATCCTTCGGAGCCCAGTAATAACGACATGAACTTCACCGGCTCTTTATTTTCCAAAGTGGGATTGGGAGGAGGCGCTATGTCTTCCTCTACCCCCGAATACAACTCTCCTCCGCAGCAGCCCGTACACGACCACGATCTTGCCGAACTGTCTCCTCGACCGGAACATGCACTGCTCGCATACGGCCACTCTCCCGCTAGCCCGACCACCGAGAATGGCGGCGGGTCGCGAAGCACGCAAACTACTGTCAACATACATCGCAGAGCCGGGAACGGGAAAGCGAAGGCATCAGTGACCATCCAAGAACCACATCGGTCTCCATCTAGTGTCGGCGATGCTGCTACGTATGGCTATGAAGACGGCAAGATGTCGAATCAAGACCCGAAATTCCCCGAGATCTGGCGAGCATCTAGCCCGTATCAGCATACTTCAAGTAATGCCCCTCAAATGTCCTTTTTCGAAAGCATGTTCATGCCGCGACCGACGTATTCCGACCGCTCGCCCTCGGCTAAAGTCGATAAAACATTCAAGACCATTGAGCGTCAAGAACTCAGCCTTGAAAAACAACTCCAGAAACTCCTGAACGCCCAAGACTACGCGCTGGAGAAGTCTCTCGCAAGCGACGAGCCCGAAGACAGCGTCTCCCGGTCCTCGACACCGGACTCGATACCACCAAAAGGCCACGTTGTGCCAGTGCGGCAACCTCGAAAACGACATTTATCCAAGAAAGAGGCACGCGTCGGTATTTCACATTGTCTCAGCCAGTTATCGAACCTGAAAAATGAAGAAGACGCGTACATCGCAACGGCACTCGCCGAGCGGAAATCTGCATTATCTCGCCTGCGAAACCTTTCCTCTAAGCGGAGCAACATCGTGACGGAGATGAAAGCTATGGAATCAGATCAACCACTGAAACGTGAGATCCAGAAGATGCAAGATCAGCACAGGACAGTCTGCTCGGATATTGAGAAGCTGGAACATCAGCTCCGTGTTCTCAAGCAGAAGAAAACGCGTCTCGAACAGAGGATTACAGAGGCGAAAAGCAGGCGAGAATCTGAGCTCAGTGGATACGCAGGCGCCTTGAAGGAATGCGACAAGCGGATCAAGGATATCATGGACTTTCCTAGTATATCCGTTCTCGAAGTCGAAGGTCTATTGTCGAAAGACGCAGACCTAAAGGCTCTACTCGGAGACCACATGTCTGGGTTCGAGTTCCTCTCCTTGCGCCCAGAGCGGCGTACACTCCCCATGGCAAAAGATTGGTGGGAAGGCGAGATCAAAGTACTGGAGCTTCGCAAAACAGCAGTAGACCGTGAGCGAAATGCCCTCGATGAAGGCGCACAGCTCTGGGCAGATGTTATAGGACGCTTGGATGCGCACGATCAGCACCTGAGTCTTGCAATGACGGCGCTGGCGAGTTACGCAGCGCGGCCCGAGAAGAGGGGCGGCGAGGCGGAGGGTACACTGAAGAAACAGTACGAACTAAGTAAGAGCACAATGACGGATCTTGAAGACTTGCAAAATTACACGGAAGCTCAGGGCTGGAACCTCCTTGCTGCTGGGCTAGGCGCGGAATTGAACTACATCATACAGCTTAAAGCCAGTCTAGCGGATACGCTACGTGTTGTTGGATGGGCGGATGGCGTGGTGACACCGAGGCCTAGTACACCAACTCGGAAAGGCGAACCGGTCAATTTGATCGGCACCCCTGAACAGGCGCAGAAGCTCGAGGAAGATCTCACAGGCAGTGTGATCAGGCGATGGGACGGCACCGAGGAGAGTTCGAATACGAATAACCCGCCGCCTGATCTCCTCGTTGACTCGCGTCGTCATGACAACGATAACGAGGCCCTCCCGGGCTTATTTAGTGAGGCTCACGAGAGCGAAGATGAGCATAACGAGGTCCCACCTGAGTTCCTTTCTATGCACAGTCCGAAGCGCAATAAGGGCAAGGACAAGGATGTTATCAACCTTGACCCTCCCTCTGATATCAAGCATGGAGACGGGGAGGAACATGATGAGTTGAGCAGGGAGAGCAGTGCGAATGAGGTTCCGCCTGACTTGTTGGCTGAGAGCCATGTGGGTTAGGGTCCATTCTCTGCAGTATGATTACCTATTCCTTATACTCGCTGGAGGTATACAATATTTGGACTGGCGTGGGTTCGGACAGCGTGTGGTGTTTGGTGTTTCTTTGACTGCATCTTGGGCAGTTGCTACATATGCTTAGTATGTAGCAATTGCGCTCTGTGTACACGATAAATATTGAATTCATTGTTGAATTTTCAGAGCGGTGTCGGTCCGTCTTTGCAGCAAATTGTGTCATTGCACATGGCCTCTGCCCATGCCGGACCAAACAATGGCACATCGCCTACTAGCTGATTTTTCCAAGTCTCCCAAATCCCGTACAGGACCTCCGTGTGGTCACTCGATATTGGTTCTAACGGATGTCCTAATAAATGGCCAGAGCCCGGACTTGGCGATGTTTAAAGAGATTGCGATATATTCCAACTTGTCCATGAAGTTCAACGGCAGTTCAATTTCCAAACGGCAGTTGCTCGGTGGTTCTTTCTTCGTTCGTGGACAGCGTGCTGATGTTTGGAAGTGACCCAACACGCCCACATCGGGTACGCTAAGTTCGACCAGTATCATGGTACGTGGCTGCCTTATGCGAAGTAGGTATACTCATCCAAGATCTTAACAGGAGATACGTCAATGTACCTAGGTAGATACAGTGCCTACCACATGTACCTGTGTTGGCAAGCGTACGTCACGGGCAGTCACTGGTGTCTGGGAGACTGGAAGTCGCACAGAGACGTTCAGGGTGGCCAACCCACCACTTGTACAGTATTGAGATACAACCATCCATCATCAACCGCCCATAAATACCACATACAGCCGCTGAACCAAGCAATCTCTTAGTTGAAGCTGCAGAGCAACATCCTTCATCTCCGTCTCCAGCCTGACCGATACAGAAGCCACTCGACGTGGCCTACCTAGGTATGCACACGGCTTATCTTAGGTAGGTAGGTAGTGAGGTGATCATGGTGCAGCGCAAACTGACCTACTACTTCACGGCCATCTCGACTGAGCCAGAGGTGTCTTCATCATTGGGCCATCTGTCCTTCCTACACCTACCTTACCGCGTTCGTTACCGCATCTATGTTCTCGCAGGTCTTGTTCGCTTCTGCCCCATCAGCTTCAATCATGAAGGACCCCGCAGTCGCATGTGCATGGGCCCGGGCCTGGAAGACGAACTGGTAGACTACCCGTGTTTCTATGAAGCTAGGAGATTGCATCCACTCGACACGGTTGACTGCTTTCCTGGCTGTCACTGCCCACCGCTACCTTCTTCCCTTCTCTGCCTCTCTCGACGCATCTCCGACGAGGTGCTTCGTATCCTATACTCGCAAAATTCATCCACTATCAGCAGAATTGAAGCATGGGGTCTCAAACCGATCCTCAATTTGCACCCCTCTTCGCTGAGATATATTCGCATATTGACCATTCATCTCAACGCTTGCCAATGCTTCTACGCGCAGCCATTTGATTTCCTGGATTGTCACGAAGATCCATCATCTCACCCTATCTTCACTTGCCATGCTTCATGTCAGGAGTACGGGGCCCATGACCAGCCTCTTCGACGGACAACAAGACACCTGGAGGCCATTCTACAGGAGTGGAATGTCATCGTTTGCAGATTAGTAAAGTACTGTCGTCTGGAGTCAATGCGCCTCGATCTTGTCTGCGATACTGCAGATATCGAGACTGCTGAACATTTTATTGACAGCTTGTCGCCAATCCGGCCGCTCATAGCCTCTATTCGGTTAAGCCGAGATCCGAGTTGGAAGCATTCTCTCCTCGCACAACGGGCCGTTTCTGCATTGATAGGCCAGAAGCGGCAAGAAGCGCCACGGAACATGTCAAAGACGTACTATCTTCCACCCGAGATACTTGAACATATTCTCAGCTATTCTCAACTTGTCGCTCCCTTTGACTTGGAATGGTGCACCGACCGTGGGCTCGTGCCCTTCGACTGTTGTAGTTCATGCACGGCTACGTTGACGTATTGCTTATGCTCTCATCACCACGGCTTTTCCCCAAGTTGCACCTGTTGGAGGTTGCCGTTGCATCTCTTTCTTGTCAGTCGTCAAGTGAACCACATCGCTAAGATCATGTTCTATCAACGAAACCGTTTTATCATCCTGACCACAGATAACCGCCTTGGCGGGCACATCTATTCTCTCGGAATCGATTGTCCTCCAATCATCGACTTTTTCCGGAGATTGCCACCAGATGCGACTTTTCGCATTCGTTCGCTAGGGCTCGTATTCCCGTTCCCGAAGTGTGGAAGATCTTTAGAATCAGCAACATTTTTTAGCAAGTGGGACAAGACGATCGAACTGCTCCTTGCCAAATGTAACATCAGAAAGCTGAGCCTGTCTCTATTCATCGGTCAGGATGAGACTCGTTACCGCCAAGTATCGGAGCTTCCAATAGACCCGACGTATAAGGCCTTGACCACTCGCCTCAAGAGTATGTGCGACCTCAATGCCCTTTTCATTTATTTACAATGGCCGGACTGGACCAAAGTCAAGGCCACGTTGAGATATTCTGCTGCACTAGAAAAAGAGATTCTGGGTCCGAAGTACGACTCTGGGACTAAAGGCAAGTGGACTAATATGCCTCAATTATGCGGCACTCGACGGTACGGGAGAGAGTATGCCATGTTTGCAATGGATGTTTGGGAGATATGGCCAAAACTCAATGATGAGGACGCTTATGGACCGCCTGTTTATCAAGATACTAGTCAGTTATACAGTTACGTGTAACAATTGACATGATTCCCGGGGCTTTCTTTCATGTAACGACTTTGATATAGGTTGCTGGAACACCCAATATACGCAAGCCCATCTTACCATAGTACCAATCCTTCTTAAGAAACTCCTTCAGGATGCTAGTGAGAGTCTTTGCCCGCAAGACATGTCTTTAGACCACGATGCATACTGCAGAGCTAAACGCTTCGCGCGTGGTCCAATCGGCATCTGTCGGAAGACCCTAATGTTTCATTTCAAACTACTATTTAGCAAGAAGTTAGCTACGAAGTGGTGCTTACCTCCCACTGACTCTAAGCGCCATCTCGACTACACTTGTATCAACATTATGTACTGCGAAGCGACTTGGCCTTCGTCAAGAGAGGGTGCCAATATGGTCACCCCAGAAATTCGACATTGGATCATTCCTTCTTGCTTTGACACCAGCATAGTGAATGCGCCACCTTGAAGGTCAATTTTTCTTTAATATTTGCATGCAGGGTCATCAATGTGCAGTGTGAAGTTTCGAAAGACTTTGGCGTCCTTGGCATCCGTCAAGATACAACTACGAAAAAAAAAAAACTCTTTGTCTAAAGCTAGAGTGCATTATTTCTTACTTTATTTCGGGTCGCCGCCGGACTACAGCAATGTTAGATGGCGCTGTGCTTACACCATACTTGTCGGTTTGGGTGTCTTGGGGAATTGGTGATAGTCACTCTGCACATCAACGTGATAGCTGGAGGTCAATGGAAAGGCATAGACAATGGACTTATTGGCTGATCTCTTAGGTTACTGCATCTTGATTGTTGACACAGGGAGGACGGGAGGGGATCGTCGCAAAACACATTGCCGCTTTATCCAACGATTTCATTCGGGAATACTATTGCAAGACTAGTAGTAATTAATAGGGCAAGCGGCAAAAGCTGCATTGACCCTTTCTATCGATTCCTGAGATCGAATCAATGGCAGCAGTTGAAAGCGCCTCATTTCGAGAGGTTAAAGGGTTTGAGATCACCGCATGGTGTTCCGGGCGGATCGCAACCCAGCCACTCGCCCCCATTCTGCCTTCTGTTCGCCTTATGGGATCCTCACCGAAAATTCATACCTGCGTTTTTTCTCATTATACGAGGCGATAAAAAATCCCTTTCAGGATTATTAGCATACAATTCTTAATGCAACGCCGAACAGCACGAGGCGGTGTGCACCTGGGCAGTTCTCGTTTGGAATGGCTGCCTGCGTTATGTACTATAAACAGGCATATGTGCATATTGTCTGCCTTGCTAAGCAGGTAGCTGGCTGCCTCCAATCCGCGTGCGGGCATCATTGAGCTAAAGGGATTTACAGGAACATCATGTAGCAACGATATTATCGCATTAACCATAAAGTACTCAGCTGTGCTCAAAAAGGCCCGAGCTGTCAGGTCAGGCCAGGCGTCTTTCAGTCCTGATATAACACACCGAATGCACTGTTATGTAACACAACATGTAATACTCAAACGCAAACCCGACCTCCTATATATATACCATGCAGGGCACAAGTTCCCTGCAGCGGTAGAACACTCTATCTATAAGTTGTTAATCCAGACGGGGATCAACGCCGTCATGTTTCTTTTAATAGATTCAACATGCGTTATAAGTTCCCTTTCAGTGTAAAAGGGGTTGTCGGTTAAATATCCGATAGCTCAAAAGTCACCTTTCGTAAATGGGACCTTGATAGCTTTCAAGAGAATGTTAGAGCATCAGCTACAAATACTCGAAGGCCTGTTCAAAACACATACTTGGTCGCAGCAGCTTGCGGGGATCCTACCGCTCTCCGCTCTCATTGATTTCCTTGACGTCCCTCAAACCCTTCATATCTTTGAGCTGACCGGCTCTGTCCCCGCGTGGTGCTGGCCTGTTACTCCGTCGGGGAGTCGCTTGCTTCTTTCACCGCGCTCTCTCGAAGAGCCGTGCCGTCTCGACAAGTTTGGAAATAGCCAGGGTCTGCATTGTATAGACGGACGATACGGCGATATGTATAACGCGGCTAGCCCCGAGACTCTTCGTCTGTGCCTGGAACTCGCCCCTCGACATTCAGTAGTGAATGACCACGGGAATACAAAGGATGCGCAATGCAGCCGCCGACCTCAGAATCTGACTGTCGTTCATGTCACCCGCGCGAGCTGTATGAAAAGACACTGCAGGAACTTCTTGTTACTTAGCGCCTCCGGTGCTGGGTGGACACTGCTACTAGGGCTGGTAGTGGCGACGGCCGTCCTGAAGTCTTATATATCGCTTACGTTCTTGCTTGTTGTCCCCCTCACCGGAGCTGTCGTTCATGTTACTCGGGGAGGTGTTCAACCTACACTGAGGAATACCTCTGGAAGTGACTATAATCGTCTTGTAGTCTCCGCCCTACACATGAACGAGACAAACTGGTTAGCTTTTTACGGCGAGACAACATTAGTCAACGCATTGCTTAACCTACCATTACGTGTGAAGAGATTTTCTTTGGCCGACCACTGGGCATTCAACATATCGTTAAGAATTCTCGTCCTCGGGCAGTGGTCGTTGGCAATCGGTGCGGCTGCCAAGCAGGGTCTAGACGCATACATTACGTTTTGGATTTTGTTCTGTATCGTTTCGAACGTAGTTGTGTTCTCAAGTCGACACTGCTGCCAAAACTGGCTAGAGCAACATGCCGGCTTTCGGCTGAGCCGCGTCGAGGTGACATTAAGCTCGCGGAGAGCACTCTTGAACACCTTGGTCGCACTGAATCCCGACAGCTTTCCATTTGATCCGGTGTCCCAGCAAGACGTGCTTGCGAGTTTCCATCTAAACTCCCTCGCATGGATCGACCCGATCCTCAAGTGCTGTCCCGACCGGTCGCTTTGGGAAGAGGCAACTCGGATGGCTATGGCCACGGAGCACGTACTCACCAAGGCAGCCGCTCAACAACAGAACGCAGCAGGCCAGACTGCTCCTGCCGAGCCTGAGTGGCTTATCAACTATAAGAAGTGGTACTGGTGCAGATTCATCTCCGAGGGTATGTCGGTTGCAGAGAAAATTAGGAAAAAGTCGAGTTTGCCGGGACGCTTCGTTAAACGAGCCTGAGGATGAGGATCAGAGTTCTGTCTAGCACGAATAGCTTATAACTATGACATAGCATATCTCAGTTGGAGTTCTGTAATAAAATTGCAAATGCACTGTCGATCACCAAGGCTTGGAAACCATTCCAATTGAATTGAGAAACCCTTTCCTTTCTCCGATGACAATGTCAGCAACAAGAGCGTTGTATCGGCGAAATGGGTATCGAACGATGGCAAAGCGGGTTGCCATCAATAGCTCCCATCCCTTCCTTGTAGTCTATCTTGGCACCACGAACACTCGTCACACCATACAGATGTATCGATGACTTGGCATGCTGTAAACGGATCACTTTTACGTGCTCGCCAGCCACTACTCCGCAGTCTTGGATGTATGCAGTCCTCGTATAGTTGCCGACCGAAAGACACGTCGTATGACTGCGAATTCAGAATGATGTCTCTTTGCACTCGGAATACGGATTCGAACCTCACTAACCGTGGAGATTTGCAGGCATCAGGAAACAGGTTAGGAGAGTCGGGAAATGACCACACGATGGATACAATATCCTGGGTGACTATCGTTACCGTCGTGATTTTACTCAGTGCGTCTAGGTAAGATTTTCTGATACAATTCTCTAGCGTATCGATATCCCAGGCTGCCATCGCGACAGGGTGTAAGTTGCGGACTGGGCGAAGGGTGTTATGGGACGGTTGCCTATTGCTTGCATCATCAGGATCGTGGAAGTAGATGGTTTGGGGCGCCCATCCGCGGGGCTGCTGCAACATCGTGAGTCTTTAACCTATAATCCAATGACTTCAATGAGGCTTACCAAGGCAGCAGCAGGCCTTCCATTAAGGCCAATAGACAATATCTGACGCCCGGTGGAATGACGGCCAGCAACCCTGACTCCTGACAGCTTCATATCCCACAGGACGCAGTCGACTGTTAGGGGGAGTAGAGGCTCTCCTGATCTGGTAGTATCATTACCAATCTCCCAAAACCCTAGGTGGGTGAGCTCCCTTCTAGTACCGGTGACCGCGTCCTTGTCGTCAGACTTTTTGTAAGGTATCGGGTCTAAGGGTGAATGTAATTGCACACAAGCGATCCACCTCGCACAAACTGTGGAATGGTTGACGAAGACTGGCTGGGCCAGTATAAATAATTGGTCTTCCAGTAGTTGCCGCGTTGTGAGCAGTACACACTTTTCCCGTTCTACAAATGCTGCAGATACCCGGGCTCGGATCGCCGGGTGCGAACCACATGGAATGAGGATATCGTTTTCCAGTACCTCATATGCCCAGAAACTCCCAGACACGACTCCAGTGGGATATAACGTACAGGTTCCGCTCGATATGTCCGGGGAGTGATACAATCTACCAAATGAGAAAATTGATTGCGGACACCATGACCAGGGTCCGTAAGCAGTAATGGGTACCTCGTCGTGTAACAGATCTGTATACCGAATCTCCCTAAAGGCTGTTAATATCGCTTTCATCATCTGGGGGCTTGTCATCGCCGAGCTGATCCCCTGGTTTGCCATAATCCTGTCATTGCACATCAAACCAGCAATGAGCATCTGATCTTTTACCCATGATGTGGCCCGCCGAGACAGAACAGAGAATAGTTTTCCTAAGTCTTCGATCTGCGTGCCCTCTTTCAGATAAGGATGCCGGTAGATTGACATGAGTCTCGATGCGTAGAAGTAACCCTGAGTAGGGATCTTGCCCGCAAAGTTGAGAGTACTACGGAGGCGAGCCCCTTGCAGATATTTAAGGTCACGAGGATTCATCCATTCCCCGACATGAGCTGCAAAAATGTCGGTGTCTAGGTCTTTTATCAGCGGCTTTCCATGTGGATGGGCTGGATCTGCAAACAAGACCTTTACAGGGTGGGTTCTTGAAACGAATAATTCTGCTGCCGTCCATCCCCTAGTAAACCAGGAGGATAATACTAAGGCAATGGCAGGTGTGCCGTCATCTTTCCAAGGAAAATTGACAAGTTCCTGGTCATGTACCAAGGTGATGCTCGCTTTTTCATAGTTGTCAAGCATTCTTTCGATGGCCATAGCTCGGGCGCTGCGCTCCGTGGGTATAGAGATGGCGTCCCACCACAAGCCTTCACAGCCAAGTTCCCGAGCGATACCTTCAAAAAACTGGTATAGGCATCCGTTGACTCGACCGGGACTCTTGAGACCAACGCCGGTCCCGTCAGACCACACATGGGAGATAGCCATATATTTCTTCCTGTAACCTTGGAGCACCCGCGGCCTTGCGTTGAATAGCCCCGTGATCGAATCTAGGATCCCACCACGGGGTGTTTGCAGACACCATGCACCACGTATGTCGAGGCGCTCTTTATAAGCACGATTCAGCAAATCGGATGGAAATATCATATCTCTTCCGCATTTGCCATCGATACACTTGTGTGCCTGTTTGACCAAAGTGCTGTTGGCATAGGCGAGAAGGCAGTGCTGGGCCGTACAGTTGACGTGTTGGTCTACTGGTGAAAGCGGAAGAGACTGAGCGATTGATTCACCAAGATGAAAGACGCCAAGGGAAGTGTCATAGCCCTCGAAGGCGGCATTCCACAACCTGTTCGGGCATAGTCCTTTGTCGTGGCATCTCTGGGATACAATAAGTGCGTCGGACTCGTAGCCAGACAAGACGCGACGCCAAATCTTCTCAGCATAAATCTCACTCTTTCGAATATCTTCGACCAATGTATAGCTCTCATCCAAGGTTTCTTGGGTGAGACGGGCTGTCCAGTTGAAGACATCAATAATGCCCCGTACATCAATGCAGAAAGAAGCAGGAACATCAAAGCCTCGATCCTGGAAGACGTCTGTGATGATAAAGAACCAATGATGACGAGGGATAACGCAAGCAAGAACAGTCATCAGAAAATCGCGGAAAGGGGTCCATGCGCACCCTGGCGCGACATCTGCAAATGCCTGCTTGCGCTTTTGGCATTCTGGATTATGACAGTCGACGACGCCTGAATAGAACGCACCATTGAATATGGACTGGAATATGCTCTGTCCAAAACAAGTTGCTTCGCTCGCGAAGCCCCAAAGCTTGGATTTCGGTCCAATTTCGCTCTCCCAGTGCTCACCAGCTCTTGGTTTCCAGCCATCCTTCTTGTGTGGGAATTGCTTGTACAGGCACCAAGCGTTCTCGCAACCAGGCGGACGCGGAGGAAACGATTCTGTCGGTGTAGTATCAAGCTCGGGCTCAGCAAATCTCGCAGACAAGGCGGTGGAACCGAGCTGAGTTGAAGGGTTAACATTCAGTGCTTGTATAGATTGCGAGCATCCGTCTCGCTCTCCCGAAGACGTCCAGTCTTTGAATTGTAAAGCAGGAAAATTGTCTGTCTGTGGCGACGCAGCAGCACCACGACTCCTCTCAGACCAGCGCACGGTACACATCTTCAGCGGATTGAGCGATCAAACGGGAAATACTGTCGCAATCTGCGACAGTCAACTAGCATGTCTCTGGCATGTCTTACCGACCTGCTCAGCTGAGACTGCTCTGTCAGATCAGCGTCGCATCAGCCACCCGTAGGCCGCAGATCTACATGGGTCCTAAGCTAGGGGTGAACATCTATCGGTTCCGATCTGTCTCCTCTCGCGGGAGTAAAGTGGAATTACATGCCAAAGTCGGAGGCTTAAATAAGATAAAGTAGGACTATAGGTAGACAGTAATTATCCATTTCTAGGCTATTAGAACATTGTGGCTGGACACCCTGCATGCAACAGCTGACTCCCGTCCACGCATCGCTTTGGCCGTTTCGCGCTTCATACGAAACTACAGTATCGTTGGCCGTGTTACGATTCGGAAAAATGGATGGTCCGCAGAATAAGATGACAGCGTGATGGGAGTCCCTACTTAACCGTTACATTCTCACCGTTTCTCTGTAGCGCTATGGACAACGTCAGATATGTTCGCATCAGCTATCAACGAATTGGCTGCCATCCTGAGTCGGCATGGCTGGGTGGCAGAGCTGGCGGGGATACTTCCACTGTCTGCCCTTGTTGAATTCATAGATTTGCCGCCAAAACTGCACATCTACCAGCTCGCAGGGTACGCTGCGCTGTGGAACTCTCCGATCACACCTGCGGGAAGCCGACTGTTTCTATCCAAAGACAACCCAACGGACCTCTACTGTTACCTAGATCGCTTTGGCAATAGCATTAGCCTACTGGGTCTAGACGGCCGCTATGGTAGTCGATACTACGTCAGCAACCCCGAGACTATTCGCTTGTGTCTCGGAGCCCATTCTGCGACCAAAATTCAAAACTTGCACAGCAATATCAACGACTATGACGCCAGACTACAGAACCTCGAAATAGTGCATGTTTCACGTCTCGATCAATCACGAGTGCCTTCGGCCTCTTCATCATGGCGGCAGCGCGTTCTTCTACCAGGCATACGACTGACATGGCCGCATATGTGCGGTTGGGTAGTGCTGCTCGGAATGATTATGATGAGCGGCATACTGCAAACTTGGCTCTCTCTAGCATTCCTGGCTCTTATGCCTCTAACAGGTGTCGTGGTTTTCATGCTCCACGGGAGCAATCCGCGGAGCCTGCTCGTTGAGAAGTCAACCAGGTGGAATCGCTTAATCTTAGTGGCCGAACATGAAAACGCGACTGATTGGATTGCATTCTATGGGGAGTCTACTATTGTCAACTCTTTGCTCAACCGACAATTCAAACCTCTGGGACCTGTAAAGGGCCCATCTGCCTCCATTACCCTCCGCATGATATTGAGGGTGCTCATCTTGGGCCAATGGGCGATCGCTCTCGGAGCAGCGGCGATCAAAGATTGGAATGCATATTTTATTACCTTTTGGATTTCCTTCTGCATATTCATGCAAGCTTACGTTATGCCACCTGAAAAGGGCGCTAGGCAATGGATGAAGTCGTATGCAGGCATTAAGTTGGAACGCTACAGTACTACGCTGAGTTCCCGGCGGGCACTTCTCAATACTATCATTGCCCTCAACCCCGATACGTTTGCTCTGCTGCCAGGTGGGACGACCGAAGACAGAGCCCAATTCCAAGCGCAGGCCATGAAATGGATCGACCCGATCCTCGTTGGCGGTTTGGCACGAAGTAGGTGGGAGGATGCGACTCTGGAAGCAATGAATACGGTTACCGGGAACTTCTCGCTCCCTTCGTCAATGGGTTTAGAAAGTATCTCTTCAGATGCCAAGTGGGAAGAAAAATACAAAAATGATTTATTGGGCACCTCATATCCTCGAAGGGATTTACCTCGCTACCAAGATTAAAGAGGAGGCGAACCTGCCAGGAAGAGTACGAGAAGATAAAGTCTAACGAAGCTTAATGATGACATAGGTTCGACGACTGACGAGCAATATCAATATACAATACTATTTCCATACATATCCATTACAGCCAGGGTTCCCTTGAAGCTTCGCATAGTTGCCCTCGCAGACTCGCCTGCTTCCATCATTGGTATGCTAGATAACGGACCTCCTTTGACATCGACATCGCGACCAAACTCGCAAGTCATATGCCAGAGCTGCCTTTCATCGACAGCGATGCTCGCTGGTTCCTCTTGCATCCGCGGGTTAATGGAAGCTAATGCAAGGGATACCATTCCGACCCAACTACATTTCAAGACACTGCTTCCGTCAGGACCTGTAGGATCAAGTCTGACCGGTTTAGCAAGTATGAACTGCATCTGGCCGAATCCACGCCCGACTTTTGGCCACGGATCAGCCAGCAATACACAGTGAGCTCGATTGGCCAATGCGACAGAAATACGGGACAAGATAGCCGAATGCGAACCGCATGGAATGATTAGATCATCGTCCCTGAACTGGATTGCTTGTAGCTTGCATCGCAAAAGCCCATCCGCACTGATGGAGCATCTCATTGAAGGGTCGTTGGTGAGAGCGTCACGTGTTTGACCTAGATCAAAGATCGACGGTGGGCACCACGACCAAGGCCCATAACGCGCGATGGGAATCTCGTTATGGAAGAGGCCCCTCAGTTCTAACCCGCCAAAGTGCCTCAATAGCTGCTGTGTGATCGCCGGGATGGATGCAGTCGAGTCGAATTGAAAAGAAGGAAGAACCATCAACCCCGGTATAATGAGTCTGTCTCGGGCCCATGATGTCGTTCTCGACCGTAGGAGCCCCAATAGGTCGCGTAGTCGTGGGGGTGTTTCCCCTTTGCGCAATTGCTTTATGATACTCGTGGCAATGAATTGGCCTTGCTGCGGAGGGGGACGTAGCTGATGGCGCCAATTTCATCGCTGTCCGCTGTCCAATGTTCCATGGCTCATACCTAGTCAGAATCTCAGTGTCGAGATCCTTCAGCACAGGCGGTCGGTCCTTGATAGGATTCTTGAAAAGAGAACTTTGACCGGGTGGGACTTGGATGCGAATAGTTCGGCTGCAGTCCAACCCCTGGTGAACCACGCGGATAACACAAAAGCAACGGCTGGACTGCCGTCCTCCCTCCGTTCGTACTCAATTAACTCATTATCGTGCACAATCGTTACAGCAGCTTTCTCGTAGTTGGTGAGCATGATGTTCATTGCTCGTTTCTTTTCAGTCCGTCCTGGAGGAATGCAGATCGCGTCCCCCCAAATCCCAACACAACCCAAGTCAGTGGCAAGCCCTGCGAAGAAGTCGAAAGGACACGAGTTAACTACTCCTGTGTCCTTAATTCCACCACCTGTTCCATCCCTCCAGACATGAGAGATAGCGAGATATGGTTCATTGGAGGCGCAAAGAGTCATCGATCCTGCTGATAGCGGTATGCGCCAAGCGCTCTGGCACCATTGGTGAAGGGCAGAGCTCTCAGAACCTAGCAAGTCTTTTGCAAATAAATCGTTCACGATACTTGACAGAAACAGCGTCTCGTTATTGCAAACCCTTGCTGAACACTTGTGAGCTTGCTTTACTATGGTACTGTTTTCGTGGCTGTACAGGCAGAGCTGCTCGGTACGCCCAGTGCAGGAGGTCCAGGCAGCCGTGAACGTCCACACAGGAGAAACGAGGTGGAAACCGGCCGACAGAAGTGAAATTTGGCGTGAAAACGTGTCAGGAAGTAGACCCACTTATTCGGCTTCCCATATGAGGGAGTCTGCCGTGCTCCCTGGAGCACATGGCAGGGGTCCAGACGTGTATATATACAGTAGTTATCCCTTCGTCGATCCGGTAGATAGTTGGAATCTCATCCCTTTATTATTCCGTATTCATGAGCGTCTACAGCACTACCCAGAAGCTGTGATGATCGGCAGCATTGCAGACATCACCATGGTTCCGTGGCAGTAAACTTGATCACCAACGTCCCAATCCTTATGCAGATACTCGATCTCTCCCCTACTTGCACTCTTGCCCGGAGGGGGTGAGCGACGCTCGCATTCCAACCTATACCTGTAGTGATAAAAGGCTTCATTATCAATGTCCACGGAATCAGGGCCGGCGACCTTGATCAGCATGGCATTGCTGCATTCACTCCTCTCGCCCTCGTTGCTCTTGCAGAAAGGGGTATTGACGCACATCCGAAGCACCCTGGGACTCTTGTCTTGACGTGTAAACTCAACAACGGGCGTGTTTCCCCCCGCAGAGAAGTTGTACTCGTCGCCATCATCTCTGCACATAGTGATAGTTTGGGCCGTTTGCCAGCCTGACGAGACACTGCGGGGTTACTCGAGGGGCGGACTAAGTCGTAGTTGTTAACCACGCCGCATGCTGACAGGTCAGGTTTGACCGAGAGACCGCATGAGCTTATAGTCAGTCAATGTTTGTCCATTCCCTCCTCGGCTCAAGCATATTAAATGCACATTCCTAAAGCTAGACTACGTGAAGTTGCCACGATATCGAAAATAACGTGAAAACAGTTATCGAACAAGGGTAAACTATAATAAGGTCTATAAACCCAAGATTGGCATCAGAACTATGGCGTTTAGTCAAACACCGCCTCAAGCACTACGAGATTTATCAAGCAAACAAATAGCGGAAAATCTTGGTCACTGTATTCTAGAGGTCCTCAGCGACACGTTTCATGCCCCAAGTAAACGTATGACAGCCCTCGAGCCCACAGGCCGCTGCCGCCCATGTTTATATTGGCTACCTTGGCCCTCGATTCATTGCTAACACCTGCTTCGGACTTAATCACACACTGGCGTTTGTCTCAGGAACGGAGGTCTTTGCTGAGGTCAATAAGGGTGGCGTTGATATATATTCCGCCTCGCAAAATTGTGATGCTTGGGATACCACCGTAGCGGCATCAGCGACGTCGACTGCGGTGATGGAATGCAATGAATTGAGAATGTAGTCGTATTGAGTGATTCTTCCCCCTAATTCATACGTCGTATCACTCCTATCCGAGGCACCGTGCTTCAAGCGTTATACTAACGCAACCCCTTGTACTCAACTACTATAGCGGCAAGCACGCCCGCTGGAATGGGAAACGCCCATGCAATGATGATGAGCGTGGGAGTTGGGGTTCAGGCCTCTGACAAGGAATGCGACGCACTCTAAGCATTCAGGATAGGGGCAGAATTGATCTCTATAGAAATATTTCATTAAAAGTGGTCAATGAAGCAATTTCACTGCGCTCGGTCGTTTGTCAAATCATTGTTGTATACGGGTGATACATTGATGCAGCACCAAAAATCCACCTGACAACATCGTATTCAGAGCATGAGGAGTAACTTATATGACCGCACTCCATGTCCGCAGGTACAAAGATAGTCTTTCAATCAAGGCATTGGCCTTCGACTTGCGCTAGCCCTTGCTTCTTTGTCGATGCGTAAGACATGCCATGAAGCGATATGAACCGTTGTTTAGCCATTGAACACATGTTGGACAGTGACTCAAAGCATCATTAAGACCTCATGTCAATCCTTTTATGTTGGAGAGTGGTTATTGCTAGTGTGTGCACATCGATTATTCCAAAGTGTATTCCACCTGGGCGACTTCACTGCTATGTTCCAAGGAAGCATTTGCCGTAGCGACATGCGATTCGAAGCAATATTGAGGTGAGTTCCATGCGGTGTATTATAGTAAAGCGTACTTTCTCTTCTTATCCTTCAATTCCATTTGGCTTCCACCAAAACAGTGCCACCCTACAAGTTTGGAGATCTGCATAGGTCAGAGCCATATTGTGGCAGCCTCATACAGGCATGTGGGAGAATATAGAAGTTAGACCCTCGAGTTATGCGTATGCGTACCTCAACTTCTCCGAGCCCGCTAGACCCATAAAACTCAAGTCTGCTAAACATTCTCGACCAGCTCGACTGAAGGAACCCGAGATTGGGAAAGATTTCGTGTTATGAACAGAGATTTCTTCGAAATGCCCTATATCTTTTACGTTGTGTAGGCCAAGTTATCCCACCTTTTGAGCATCGTCCAACTAGCAAGCGTTCGTTGTTATATTGGACAGCAGTGTTTTATCGCGTCATAACTAGTCCGAATCCATTCTTCCGCCTTCATAGTTATGAAATTGGCGCTATAGCTGGTGATTGAATTACTAACGGTTCTGCCCGAAGCTGTATTCCTCCGGACGATGGAACGCAGCTAAGCGCCCGAGGGCCATGGCACTCTGGTGAGTAATAGGTAATGAAGCCCGAGCTCAAGAGCACAGCGTGCATCTTAAAAATCTCTTCGTGCTCATCTCGACCTTGGGCGTCAAACGCATCTCAATCGCATCAACCAATGCAGAGCTACACGAAGCCAAGGCGTTACTCATTCATAGGTACACGCTTGAGACAAGTTCTCCCGAAACAGGCCAGCGGGCTACCTGCCGGTAGTGCACGGCATTAGATACAGTCATCACTGTACCTCTTTTCGGCGGAGGCTTCGTCGGCGGCGGGTTGGCTACAGTAGAGAACGTACATTGCGGTCCCGTCACGGACGCGCCAGGTACTGTCAATCATCTAGATGGCAAGGGTGCTCCTCGTAAGTTCTTCGCCTTTCTAATACAGTTCGGTCACGGTGCACTTCAACAATTTGATAACATCTGCTTCTGTCCATCTGCTCACACCTCGCTCAATTGATTGCAAATGTACGATTCTCAGTCATGCGGTAATGCTTGCCATTGATTATCCGGAGGCATATATTAGCACTGGCCAAACCGCTATCATTAACGCATATGTAAAGGAGGTCATCCTCACGCTGACTCCTAGGATTCAGATAGCGTACTCTTGCCCATGGGTGAGCAGGGTTTCCCGTAACGGCATCGCGAGATGAGCGCCTGGTCCCGTACGGCGGTACATTTGGCTTGCCCGTAAAGTAACGAATGTGAGAGACAAGTAGGAACAACGACAGTCTGCGCAGGGTCCTGCGCTTAGCAGCTTTAGCTACTACGAGCTAGCTGGGTAGGCAAGAAATCGGCTATTTGTAGCTGATCCTAGACTCCCTAGCTACCATCCCTACTTTGACATATGTTCGTAGAAAAGTTTGTCGAACCAATCGCCACGCGGCGAACAAACCCTGAAGCCTACGAGGTTCCTCATGCAAGGACTATTGAAATTATCTTTTGAACCCACAAGTACAAGGTGCGCCAGCGCTAGTTTCAGGAGTTGTCAATAGCTGCTCGGTTTGTTCATGTTCCCAATGATACACGATAAACAAACTTGAAATTTCAGATCTGTTGGTGGATGTGCGCGCGCAAAGGCGGATGGGATCGGGCACTAGGATACAGCCTACGAGGGCAGATCATGATGGCCTCAGAGGAGTTTCATCTGGAAGAAAATTGCATTGCAGAGTTTGCAGGTAAGGGTGCGGGTGTCGATCTGTCTTGACGCCCTGCCAGTGCGCATAGGGTGGACGCTGTCAGTGACGACGGTCTGAGCTAAGGCCCGTATGCTTGCCGAAACTTGCTTGTATACAGCAGACTCGTGATATATCACCATACGCAACTTATGCGCTCCAATTGCTACTAATACGTTTGGACAGAGGTTCTTAGAGGCTATATGGTGCCTCGATGACACGTTGCAAGGTTGCTATAACTAGTACCAACTGGAAGACCTGAGAGAGAAAGAGGAGGAAAGTCAGTAAGGTGAGGAAAGAAACTAAGGATATTTCTAAGCATACGAAAAAAGTCGCCCAAACAAGAGCATGATCATGAAGTTTAAGATGAAGCAGGGGAGACTCTAGACAAATACCAAGATTCTGTCTGCTGTAGACGACGATATCTACAATGTAAAAGGAGATCTAGCACGAGGGAGCCAGGACTTGACACGAACATCAAGAAACTGCAGCCACTGGGAACGAAGGGGTTTGATAGCCAAGACGTATATTTGACAAAGTGGAACGAACAACCCCGTTATTCTGACCAGGGTTAACGGACTATATAAACTACAAATCCACTATTTGGTAATGTTTAGACAGACACAGCAGTTCGGGACGATGAAGAGGATGCCATTGATACAGAGGAAAGAAGTTCCATTCACAGCATGAGCAATTCGCATTTGCCATGAACAGATAGGACTAGCTTTCTTTGAAAGTGAAGAAATTACTGAAGGGCACGTAGGAAATCTATGCCACTATGGCACTGTGACAGCTTGTGTGGACTATTTGGGGGTCGTGGATAACCAGTTGTGCAAAGCCTTGCACCGTCATCCAACTCCTTGATTATGAATGAGGCTCACGAGACATAATGTGTAATGCAGTGATTAGATTGCGAGGATGAGCTAGTGGCAAGTGTCAACGCTGAGCTATTAGTCTTTAACACGGATAGCCGCAGTGCTCAATTCTGGTATTAACAACCCCTGGAACAATTGAATGCACGTTCTCTGAGCCTAGTGTTGAATTAAGGTCTGAGTCGTGGGATAGACAACGTAGCAAGCAATAGAAGGCACAAAGAGCATAATTTTGCGATCGACAATCATAGAGCGGATGAAGCAGTGTGTGAACTCATGAATGAAAGCGTAAAGATCTACAAACGCTGTTTATTTTTTGTCCTGTTTCACTGCCAAAACTGTTCAACATTTATATATGTGTGCCTACGGCTCAGACAGCCGACAGCTAAAGCGCGGTTCAGAGAAAAGGGGCTAACAGTGTTTTTCTCCTGTTCAGATATTCTGGCACCTCTTCCACTTGTGCTTGTTCTTTTGTTGAATCTGGAACATCCTCCTCCAGTCTCAACTGCTGTAATGAACACTTGTTCCCATAGACCATCCATCTTTCTCTGTTCATACGACCCATGGATCAACGACTCAAGTGCTGAAACAGGCTTTGGTTCTTCGTATGCATCCCTTTCATAACGTATGGATCTGTCTGCTGCCTAGCTATCACATCCGTCTGGTTAACAATAATCTCTATCTGAGACTGCACCCCGTTTATTGTTATATAGTTGATCTATCCAAGATGATGGACAGCAGAACGTCGAACATGGCGAGACAATCAATATATATCATCTTGATGCAAGTCAACATACGACGACAAGTCCCTTGCCGCCACTGGTAAAACAATCATACATAAGAGGGTACTTTGACAAAACATATATGAATGGAAACTGCTTCCAACTTGTCATGGCGCAGGTGCGAGGATTGGTCCAAGAAGCTTGGTGGTGTTGGCTTCCTGGCTTCAAATTCGTCTCGTCCCTGAGCACCTTGATGCTCGGGATTTTCGAACGGGCTCTGCTCATCAGAAATGATCCGTCTGCTTACAGAAATTTGCAACAGTCTTTTGTACAGGAGGAAGGGGCAGGTGCTCCACAATCCATATAAAAGCATTGATCTCTTCATCATACGAATTGTTCTCTTCTGGACTAATCGCGTCACAAGCACCGATCAGGCTACTCGATGCCATTAATGGAGAAACATGATCCTCAATGTCGTCAGTAACTTTATACTAGGTACAACCTAAGTTAAGCCAGTAGTGTATTCGCAAATAAGTTTCATTGCGTAACCTTTGAGCTAAAGTAAGTACATATAAAGCGGAATCGGTATTAATGTATATTTGCCAGTGAGTCTCATTGTGTCATCTTCAGTTATTCGCCGGAGTAAGCGATCAAACATTCGGCAGAACAGTTGTGTATATATTCGGCTTTGAATTTTCACGGTCACGTGGAACAGATTCAGTCCTAAGACATGATGTATGAGATGTTGGTCAGGAACAAGACGGCCCTGCTGCCTTTGATTGCTCAGAGCAACCCTCCCTGGACCTCCAAGCCTTTTGTACTTCTGACCGCCCGAATAGACCGGATAATCAATGGAAGAAATTGTTGGATAGACAAGAGTGAATACCATCGCATCGCTAACGGGCAATGTCATCTGATCATCAACCTTTGTAGGGCAAATCTTTGAAGAGCTTTGAGGTCTTCCACAATGTTCTCCTATCTACATACGACGAGAGCATAATTGGCAAAAGAGACAAAGGCAATATGGTCCCGCCCCTTCTTCCTCCTTGGGGATTTTGCTGGATCGCGATTGAAGTATTCTGCAGAATGATACACAGGAGGGAACAATGACTAGCCAATTTGGATTCACCATGAGTCACCAGTCTCTCGAAAGTTGACTGCTTATCAGAAGGACGTGGTCCCAAAGGGTAATGGGTGCACAAGAGTGTGAGGCAGAAGACAGGAGAGGGGAAACAATGCAGTCCTTATAGTCCAGGACTTATAATAATGTACTCATCTGCCTGTTCTTTTCTGTTCCCCTTGACTACCTACTCCACTAAGCCTATACTGTAATTTGGCACGAACGTAGGCTCATTAGGGTGAATGGAGAAATTTCGTCTTATTTATGGATAGCAGCGTGACTTGGGATTCAGTTCACTCCTCCACTGTGTTGCTAAACCAATCCTACGGTTATGTCCTCGTATGGTGATAACATCTCCGACGCGCCTTCTGTCCTGCACATGTACTGCCCAAGATCATGCTTGGGGCGGTTCGTATGGAAGTATCACGCTTAATGATATTTGGTTGAATACACTGACACTTGTCTGTGCCAACTCGCCTTGATTCTAAACTGTGTATTGAGCATTTCGAAGTTAGGTCGGCATCGCGCTCATTGATAAATCCGATTACACCCTCCTTTGTCCATTTGCCATAGTTGGTGATTCAACATTTGGCCGAACAGATGGCCATCTATTCAGCATCTAATCTCATCTGATACGGACGGACTATTGACTACGACTGAATGATGCTTTCTTGCTTGTTTGTTGCTGACAGTAGTAAGGAGTAGTTCGGAACCATTGATTCACTCGTGCGAATGCATGTGCCCTGAGAAAGACATATCACTTTGTCTGACTCCAGTCAGCGACAAGAATAGAGAGCCCGAACTTAGATTGAAATGAAAGTTGACAGGAACTTCAGAGATGGAAAGCCAGCGTGTGTCAAACTAGTGTATGTGCGAGGAGCGCTGTTGAGACGTGATTACATATAGGCCAGAGCATCAGAGCATTTGAATAAGACTAGCAGAATGTGTTTACAGTAGGTAGGGAGGTCGAAACAAAGCTCGTCATCCACCCATCAAGGTTGTCTGACCCCACGCCACAGTCTTTCTATGCGTCGGCAGACCTCGGCTACGGGTCGGCGGAACAGAACACGGTGCCCCATCTGGTTGCCATTCTGCCGGGGAGTAGACCAACCAGGTATTTCACAGATTAGGTACACATCCAACACACACGCTATAGCTTTCTCAAAGAATGAGAGAGTTAAAATGACACACAAAGCCTGCCAGACGCCATTCCGCAAACTACCTTATCGACAAGTAATGGAGATGCCTGCTTTCTAGGCAAAGGATCGCACTACATATAAACAGACCACCGGGAGCAAAAGACACTGATTTGAGTTGGCACGCACCACTCGGTGGCTCTACTGTACAATATGCTAAAAAGCCTCGCTCCGGGATTTAATCGAGGCACAAGACCACGGAGGAGCCGAGGAGCCTAGGATCGAAGGACCAGCGGTTTCCCGTTCAACGGGGCTGAGAAGGACTGAGAGGAGCGAGCGAAACATCGTCAGGCGCCACGAACAGTTGGTATGGCTGAGTTATCGTCGGCGGCTGCACATCATCGGTCATGATTTCGTAATCCGTCCATCATCTCTATAGGCGTCCAGTCCGTCCACTCGGGAATTCGCACTCGATGTGAGGGCTCTTGACTCCGAGAGGCGGTGAGCAGACTACCGGTGGCGCTCGAAGTAGCCGCTGGTACCGGCAAAAGCGACAGACTGGTCCATCACCCACTCGCCGACACCCAGATACTTGTTCACCCACTTGTTCATCTCGCCGTTCTCGCCAGTCAACTTCTCGCTCTTGAAACTACATTGCGAATCAAGGGGTCAGCACTCTGTGGCCTGCGGCATACAAAGACGCAACATCCGGTTTCAATTTCCCTCCTCTTCCTCGTGTCCTGGTTCCGTTTGGGAGCGGTTCGCAGACCGGGGTGACTCACGTGAGGCCGGTGGAGCGTCGCATTCCAGCGAGGACAGTTGAGACTGAGCGAAGACAAAAGTCAGTCGCAGGTTACGCAAACAAAGATGCCAGAGAGAGGCCGAGGCTGTTACGTACTAAGAACTGCGTCTATGGCATAATGGCCCAGGCGTCCGAGCTTTCCCCAGAGGCCAAATGTCAGTAAGTTGAGGAACTGAGACGAGAGGTTATGTTCAGAATTCAGCGCATCCAGGAAGACACAGTTTGAAGTCTAGAAACACGGCAAAGCTTGTACGGGAGGACAGGATGGGTGGACGTCGGGTCGCGCTGGCAGTGATGTGAATTGGGTCCCGAGAACGTGCACTTACAACCATCTTGATTCAAGGTTCGGGATGATCAGGTTCGTGGATTGGATATGTGTCCGCAGAGATACGACTAACAAGAATCGCAGACGTCGAATATACGAGGCGGAAGCGCGAGGGTGGTCGATTCGAGGCTGCTAAGCGGGAGGGTGGTTGGGAAGGGGCGGTGTTTTGGGAAGAGTGAGTCGACAGCAAGGTTGCAGTTTCAACAGCAACGATCCGGTGACGAAACTGCCCGAAGATAGCAGCTGATTGCGCTGTGGCCTGTCCCGTCCTAGCTGCTTCCAGTTTAGGCTGCTGCCACCGCCCGGCCAAGCAAATGTGTGGCACGAGCCACAGCTGGAGCCAGACCATCTACCACCTTATCGGTCACCCGTCGCCTTCATCGGTCTCTCTCCGACACATCTCACCCAAAGCATTGCCAAGCACCGGTACAGATCTAGCGCGGCCGCGACAAACCCAATGGCGGAGCTCACCCACCAGCACGCCGCGGTATCACTGGCTGAAAGAAAACGTTGAGGGGTCCCAGACTTTCCAAGTTGTTGCCCCTCCAGCCTTTCCTCTGGAGGGGTGACCATGCGCAGAGCCATGCGCGGGCAGGCGTGGGATGTTGGGCTGGAGGGGCTCTCGAGGGCTATCACCGAACTGAGAACTGCAAGTGAAGAGACGATTGTATTTGCAATCGATATTTCCAATTTTTGAGGCACTTATTGTCTCTCGTTCGGTGCCCCACGCCCTGCACTTCTGACAACAGTCCAGCACGCTCGGCCGTCATCTCGAGATATTTGGACGAATAAGCAGACGCAAGCTTGCTTTCCGAAACCCCTGTGGACGATTCCCGCATCCTACCCGACCTTGCTCTACGGCACCCATCTGCCTGCCCACATGTAGGTATATTTATGCACACCTCCTACGATATCCTGCATCTCTTGTTCCCCTACAGCCCCGCGACTAGTCTGCTTGTCAATCCTCTCTCTCTCCTCCTTGCGAAGAATCGACGCTGGTATCTGTTCAAGACAGAGAGATCGCACTGTCAAGGTGAGTCGAGACTGTCACTATTACTTTTTCCCCTTCGACATCTTGAAACGCCAAACGCCAAAAGACCATCACATCTCGCCAGGAGCTGGTACCTATGGCACATAACATACACTCCTCAGGACCTCCACACGCGCGTCGCACATATCTCGGCGAAGAGTTGTTTAGCTGAACAAGCGAGCGGGCTTGACATTGGAGGAGAAGAGTTTCAACTTTCCCACCACCCAATCTGCTCATTGCTTTTTCCCTCTACGCATTCATTCGCTTACACCCGCAGTGGACACTTCTTCGAGCCTTTAGCTTTGCTAGTCGCAGATAGTGCCAGTCGTACTAATCGTCCGTGACTAGTGCTGGATATAAACAATAACCCCTCCATTTCTCCCGCGTCGCCTCTGACTCAATCTCTTCACCATGGCCACCCCCGGACACAAACGCACAATGTCTATCGCCGCGAGCGCCCTTGACCACCTCAGCGTCGGCAACAAGATCGAGTGGCTCGCCGCCCTCGACACTGCCTTCTCGCCCGAGCACAACTACCGCCGCTCCGCCATCATCTGCACCATCGGTCCCAAGACCAACTCCGTCGACGCCATCAACAAGTTGCGCACCGCCGGTCTCAATGTCGTCCGCATGAACTTTTCCCACGGCTCATATGGTATGCCGCTACCACTTATCCTTCCCGAGGTGTAACCTCAGATCTGTAGACTCTACAGCTGTCATCATCACTACCAGAGCTTTAAGGCATCTATGCCAATTGGACATGTGCTGATGAACCAATGCCACAGAGTACCACCAGTCCGTCATCGACAATGCCCGCGCCGCCGAGAAGGCTCAGCGAGGCCGCCCGGTCGCCATTGCTCTTGACACCAAGGGTCCTGAGATCAGAACCGGTAATACCAAAGGCGATGAGGATCTCCCTCTGTCCGCCGGCACTGTCTTGAACATTACCACTGACGACCAATATGCCACCGCTTGTGACACGGAGAACATGTACGTCGACTATAAGAATATCACCAAGGTCATCAAGCCTGGCCGTATCATCTACGTTGATGACGGCATCCTCGCGTTCGAGGTCGTCGAGATCGTCAACGACCAGACCATCAAGGTCAAGGCCTTGAACAACGGTTTCATCAGCTCCCGCAAGGGTGTCAACTTGCCCAACACCGATGTCGATCTTCCCGCTCTTTCCGAGAAGGACAAGAATGACTTGAGATTTGGTGTCAAGAATAACGTCGACATGGTTTTCGCTTCTTTCATCCGCCGTGGCCAGGATATCCGCGATATCCGCGACGTTCTTGGCGAAGAAGGCAAGCACATTCAGATTATTGCCAAGATCGAGAACCGACAGGGCCTCAACAACTTCCGCGAGATTCTGCGTGAGACGGACGGTGTCATGGTCGCCCGTGGTGACCTGGGTATTGAGATTCCCGCCGCCGAGGTCTTCGCCGCCCAGAAGAAGCTCATTGCCATGTGCAACATTGCTGGCAAACCTGTTATCTGCGCCACCCAGATGGTATGACTTGGTCTCAACATCGGCTCACACATGACTTGCGATACTGACTGTATTCCCATTCTAGCTTGAGAGCATGATCAAGAACCCCCGCCCCACCCGTGCCGAGGTGTCCGACGTTGGAAATGCCGTCACCGACGGCGCTGACTGTGTCATGTTGTCTGTAAGTCTTATCTGAGGATCCGGCTCACATAACTTTTGACGCCACTGAGGTGATGCTGCAGGTACATGGTTTATATACTAACCCATTTGTTATAGGGCGAGACTGCCAAGGGCTCATACCCCGATCTCGCCGTTCGCGAGATGCACGAGGCCTGCTTGAAGGCCGAGAACTCTATTCCCTACGTCAGCCACTTCGAGGATCTGTGCTCCATCGTGAAGCGCCCGGTGTCCGTCACCGAGTCCTGCGCCATGGCCGCTGTCCGTGCTTCTCTCGACTTGAACGCCGGAGGTATCATAGTTCTGTCGACGTCGGGTGACTCTGCCCGCCTCCTCAGCAAATACCGCCCCGTCTGTCCCATCTTCATGGTAACCCGCAGCGCCTCTGCCAGCAGGTACAGTCACCTGTACCGTGGCGTATATCCTTTCCACTTTGCCGAGGACAAGCCCGACTTCAACAAGGTCAACTGGCAGGAGGATGTCGATCGCCGCATCAGCTGGGGTGTCAGCCAAGGTCTTAAGCTTGGCGTCCTGTCTCTGGGCGACTCCGTTGTCGTTGTCCAGGGCTGGAGAGGCGGTATGGGTAACACCAACACCATCCGCATTGTTAAGGCCAACCCTGAGCATCTCGGTATCGGTCAATTAGAGTAGAGGAAGAAGATGTATCGAAAAATGTCCAAACTGACATAGATCGTTCCGTTTCTTAGCTCGATTACGGGGTCATTGGCGCGCGGGAGTTGGGGCTGTGTGATATTAATGAAAGAAAGACTGTCCGTTCTCGGTTGAGTAAAAGAGGTAGACAAATACCAGGTTATCTGGAGCGAAACGAGAGAACGGTTGGTAGCCTCTAGACCCACGGATATTGCTCAGGACCTGGCTTATAGAACAGAATGTTAAGAATATAATGTTAACCATTACTGTCTTTATACATTCAGGTGTGTCCTGCTCCGATGGTTTGATCCACCTTGGCTCGTTCTGGGTCTTCGCCGCTCCCTTGCCTCCTTCGCGGGGTTCTACTATGCCGCTATTTCAAGTTTAACAGTCTCGATCACGTGTGCCACATCCTCGTCTCAGCCTCTTGCTATCTTATCGATCATGGGCAGCCCTGCCTGGCAAATGGCGCCTAAGAAAGAAGCAAGTCTGTTGTTCTCTTTCCACACGATATCTCGTCCGTCCTGCCTCTATTACGTGCGTTCTAACTCTGGGCCCGGATTGGAGACTAGTCGGCAGGTACTACGTCAGGCTCGGTTTTGGGGTTGAGTAGGCTGATCCTGGTTGTCACGGATGAGGGACTGGCGTTTGAGGTTAGGGAGAGGATACTGGGTAGTCTAAGGGGGGATGTAGGAGGAGAGGGGATGATGGAGGTCTGGGAACTGGACTTGGGGTGTTATTAGTCGGTCCGGGGAAGATAGGGGGAGACGGATTACCCGGACGTTGTGGCGGGAGACTCCCTAGATGCTCTTAATTTTGCTTGAATAGAGGAGATTATCCGGAGATTCAGTATTTAGGATTTCGTCACGCAGGCAAAGTCATGGTTCGTCTGCTACATTGACTCATCTGTCTTGCTCGCATATATGAATGTAGCTCGCTGCTGTCATCCAAATGATAAAACTTATCGCAACGAAAAGAAAATGACAGTTCATCAGCAGGTAGAGCTTGAGTGATTCGTCAGATAGCCACTATCAGGGTTGTTTTGACTCGTTTGTGAAACACTTTGCTTTTTTTTTCTTCCGTGGCAATTTGCTCAGAAGGCAACACACTTGCTAAGACTCCCATTTCCATCAGAAGCTATCTCCTCTTTGAGAAACGTCCTCCCATTGCTGAGTGGAGCGGCTCCTTGATTTGCATCAGGTGAGCTGAGTACATTGTGAGTCGAAACTTTACTTTCTACTCGCATTCTTCATCGCATTGTAGACTCAAATGCGCCCCTGGCTCTCAGCAAAATTGTGTCGTTTCCCTCTCATCAGCTCTCCGTTGCCTCTTCTTCGTTTTCTCATATGCATGGTAACCAGGAAGCAGGCTCAGTAGCCAATACGAAAGAGAGAACTATGTTCTTTTCTTCATCTGCTTTCCCATTCCTCGACCTGGTTTGTCGTTCTGGGACTTCTCGTTCTGGGACTTCTCGTTTCGAAACTTGTTGTTTCGGAACTTGGTTCTAAGCTTGTTCCGCTTGTTTCGCTTGTTTCCGCGCTTCTTAACTTCCATTTCCAGGTACTCGATCAGGTCCACATGTTGTGTCATTTGATGCGCCATCTTCCCCTCTTTGTTCTTGATCGTAGGGCTGGCTCCACGGCTCACCAGACACTTAGCTAGCTCCAAGCGAGTGCGAGAGCTCCTTCCCTTTAAGTCTGGATCCAAGCTTGCCATGCACAGTAGATGAAGCGCCGTACAGCCTTCGTTGTCTTGGGCGTTTATGAAGGGTCTGTACTTCAAGAAATCGATGAGTTGGTCCTCACTTCGAAGACCGGAGACACAAAATTGCATCAGAAGAGTGCGTCCCGTCTGGGAAGCTAAGTTGACATTGGTGGTATCTTTCAAGAACCATCTTGTGATGTCTTTACGCAGCCCGATGAGTGTGCATGCGTAGTGGATTGGTGTGTGCCATCTCTCCAGAGAACAGGGCTGATCCGGGAGAAAATCGAAATCGCATGTTTGTGTCGTCATGTCGACACCGGCTGCCTTGAGGGTATCTAACAGTGACGCGATAAGTTCATTCGCAATAGCCACTTGCTCTGCCTCTTCGTCGGCGTTTGTGAAGGGGTGAATTCCGTAGAAGTAAAAGTGAGGCTTCCATTGTTCGAGCTGATTCAGGAGAAAGAACACTGGACTGAGACCACTCCGAGGATGTTTGATATTCGGATCTGCGCCGGATGCGAGGAGTGCTTTGAGTTGTTTGTTCTTGTGCTGCCAGAATGCCTTTAGGTCGTTATTATACTCTTCGCAGCTGTGTATACCTATTCGGGATCGGCGAGGTTTTTGAAGTTTCAGAACTTGGAAAATGGGCGCATGTTGGTTCATCGAGACGCCATAGTCGCTCAGCAGGCTGATGATAGGCACGGACGCAGGCTTGCGGAGCGAAAGAGCGAAGTCGATAGGGCGACAGTGGCGAGTCCGATCACGCTTTCTGACTTCTACTCGGTTCCCATCTGCTCCATTCTCGAGCAAAAGCTTCACACAGTCGTAGTGTGAGCCGTCAATCGCAAGAGATAGCGGAGTGGCGCCTTGGAAAGGGTGGTTCCACCATTGCCGATGAGTCAGCCGTCCCCAGTAGTTGTCGTACCAGAAAGTATGACCAACGATCGAATTGTCTCGCTTAAGCAGATCCCCTAACAGCTTTTCATGGCCCTGAGAACATGCCCATGCCAACGCGCAATTGCCGTATTCTCGGGCGTCGTACGTGTATAATTCTCCCGTCAAGGCAATGGACAGTCTTCTACAAGTCCTCGTGAGGCGAGACCTGTCCCCTTGGTTCAGATTGCCGAAAATGAGGAGCAGGATCTCGGTTGCAAGGGTAGAGAGATTGGGAGCGTTCCCAGTCTCTGTAGTCTCATTGGCGACTGGAGAAATGCTGGCATATTTTTTAGCGTCAGGTGGGACGGGAGGGAGACGAACGACGATATCAGGGCGCCAAGCGGTGGGAAAAGCCATTTCCGCGACGGTAAGGGTAGAAAGATTGGGAGCGGCCCGGATCACTGTAGTCTCATTGGCGACTGGAGACATGCTAGCATGTTCTTTTTCGTCGGGGAGAACGGGAGGAAGACGAACGACGACCTTAGGGCGCCAAGCGGTGGGAGAAGCCATTTCGACAGTGCCAAGGGAAGAGAGACTAGGAGTGACCCGAGTCTCTATAGTTTCTTTGGGGGCTAGAGAGATGCTGGCTCCTTTTTTATCAAGGGGAACGGGAGGGAGACGGACGACAATTGTAGGGCGCCAAGGGGCAGATGAAGCCATTCCGGCAGGGGCAAGGGAAGAGGACAATCCGGACAGTGGATAGGACAAGGTAAGGGTCGCGGATACCCAACAGGTATGATCTAGCTTAGAAATAGTTCCCAAGGAGGAAACTCTTGAATCTTAAGGATATGCCCCAAGAAGCCGAGATGATCATGAGGGGAAAAGAAGGGAGTAGTCCTATTGCAGATGGAGATGGAAGTGAATTGGTGAGGAGCAGAGAATGTGAGGGTCCAGGATGGAGGATACCCTCGAGACACGTCAACACTGGCTGAGTCAAACCCATGTGCCTGTAGGTACCATACCTCCCCTAAGGATTGCAGGAAAAGGGCAGGTGCTCCTACTACCCAGTACCTCCTTCTAGGCTAGCCCTTTTTGCGGGTATGATACGGGAGTGGTTTCCTCAACCCAGAATAGAGAGTAGTGACTGCCCCAAGTGGATGCAGAGACCTTCAAGAAAGGAAAGAAGACCACCAGTGATGGGAATTCCGGACTAGGGAGTAAATAGGCAGACTTGAACCTTGATCTTGGGTACCTGGAGTGCCTGCGTGGGCACACTCATTCTGAATTCCTGAATTTTTGTACGCTTCATTGGAGAATCCATCAGTCAGACTCACGAAAAGCCACTCGTCAGGTAAGAGATAGTTGACGATGGATGTAGGTGAAAGGGACAGTCGACAGGAAACACTTACTACTACTGAAGGAGGCAAAGACTTCTTGTCTGTTGTCTTTTTCGAAACTCGCGGCGAGAGCAGAGAATGTGATCGATAGAAATTGTGACTGCCTGGTTCTTAATGCCACGAGTGACACAGGTTAGCGTTTGAGTGTGAAGTCTTCATATGGTCTCCTTGAGAGCGGGTGTTGATTTTGATGTCAACATTATATTAGAGGTGTTGAAGAAGAATGACATTTTGTCATGAAACATTCTACAAGACCACATTCTACTATGGATTTGAGCTTCTATGAGTTCCTATTAATAATTGTCGAAAAACCCGGAGATTAGTGCTGCATTCAGCGCAGATCAAATCAATCTGGAGTGCACTAACTTTCACGAACTTACACCCCTGGGCACTAGATCTGCACTTAAGTGTCATGATGTAGCCAGATATATATCCCCTTATGAATTCCCTCAAAAGGCTTATGAGAGAGACCTGTCAACCAGTCTATGTCAAAGTATGAAAGAAGCAATGATGAGTCAGACAATACCATCATGAGCATTGTCCAACAGACATGACTATCTGCTGAAGACCAGGAAACTAGACTAGCGTAGCAATATACCAACATTCCCACAAAGCGACTAAACCTACACACACGTAAAAAAATTGTCATGAGAAACAGGAGATGATGTATTAGTAGCATGCCAACATTGAAGATTGGATGCGTTTAACAATTGTATTGTGTTCTTGTAGCCCATACTGCATGAGCTCAGCATGTCGGTTGTTGTGAGCCATGCCATACCAACTACTAGCAACTGAAGAGGGCCATGCATTTAGTATATGCTTGGAAACCCACATCTAGTGATGTGGTATCCTGTAGCCTTAATGTGTTGGGTTGGGTTGAGCAACTCTGGGCAAGACCAATGTTGTACTCGTGATCCTAATGCTTGACATCTCAGACTCTCTTCCCATTGCAGTCACCATCTGAAACTCACACGTTTGGTCGGGTTTGTCCACGTTCCGCTCTTGAATCGACCTGCTGTTCTTTCCTAAACATGAGGGCATGCAATACATAACATGAACTATATGATTTGAGGTGAAAGAATGTCTGACTCGATGCGCCCAGAGAGAATCGACGAGCCTGTATACGATGGCCATACAAGACCACGGTGGCAATACTCTTGTTGTCTTAGACAGCGCCGCATACGGAGCTACCGTGATGGCTTGACGAATCCCTGATCTGAAAATCCGAAGCGAACAAATCTGACACTATCACGAAGACTGGGTAACCAAGATAAGAGGTAGAATGAAGCTCGAGTCTGCCACCCAAGTTGGCCGACTCCGGGTGCCAGATCTAGGTAGCGGATGGCTTCAAGCATCTTAAGACTTGGATGAATGTCTTCCAAGCTCTTCAGGTCATCGATTGCCCATTGAAACGTGGTTCCGGTTTTACTGACTGCAATCTCTCCTTGTTTGTTGGTAGCTTTCAGCACAGAGGCATTCATACAGTCAAAATGTAGCTCGCCTTCCTTCAGTTTTGAAACAAGTCGGCTTATCAAAGTCCTCCCAGCGTGTTCTTGGAGATACGAGACGAGTCCCTCCATAATGACAAGGACCGGTCGGTCGGTCGGAATGTGCTCGAGCCAGACGGCATCGGTAATGTCGGCCTCGACCAACTGGTACTCTTGTCCTGGGAGTGTTGTAGGGAGAACCTGACGGCGAATTGCAACAACTTCCGGAAGCTCAACGTCTATCCACCTCACTTCGGGGCTTGTCCATTTGACACGCTGGTTGCGACTGTCAAGCCCACAGGCGAGGTGCAGTACCGTTGCACAGGTATGTCTGTTCAGAAACGATGCTGCCCAACCGTCGTAGAGTGAGGTTCGCAGGGCGACACCAGCAGCGTGCGTCGGTGGCACGGGAAGCTTGGCAAAGTCGTAGTCTAGTTTCCGGATGACTTCCTTCGCATGCGAGTCTCCAAGGATGGGATGCTCCGCCTCTGCGTCCAGGACTCGCCCGAGGAGCGGTATGAGCAGCGTCTCGGCAACACCCGTCAGGCTCACTTTGATGCTTGGCGTGTTGGGACGCTCTCGACCGCCGATCGGGGCCGACTTGTTGGGAGACGCAGTCATGCCAGTCAGATGGTAAGCAGGTCAGGAAATACTATGCTCGCCAGGTAATGGGTTAATGTTATTATGGGCCTATTTTAATGGAGACCGTAGGTACAGAGAATATGCAGAGAATATTGCTTAGATGAGATATGCGGTATGCCGTTGTGGTACGGGACCTACCGAGTCTCAAAGGCCTGGGGTGACGTGCGTACCAGGTAGGGCCGGCGGGCATTACGTCAGTAAGGTAGTATCCAGCTGGTAAGCCCAGGCACCCGACACCACATTCTGATGCAGTATCGTCACATACCAGGGTATCTCGCTTGCCTGCTCATGCTGCAGATGCTCAAAAAACATTGCTGTCTCTGCGCGAGTTGAAGGGACCCAGCTACGTGCGTTGTGCTTAACGCTGCGTTAGCATCGGTGTCGTGTTGCAGTTTCTGTACCTCATGGCTCGGTCGTCAGGGTCCAGTCCATCGGTGCCTACCTCACAGTTCAACTTTACATGCACATGTAGGTATGTGGCCAGCAATATGATCATCTACATGTGATACCAGTCTATCTTTGTGCGTAGACTGCTTCTGCTTCGATCGAGAGTTGGATAGCTAGCTACCTAACATTACCGAATACCTAATTTGCCAGGGAGTCCATCCAACGTAGAACATGAACGCCGATGTTTCAACCTCATACACGTGTGATTGGTAATACAAACAAATCTCCCAACGCCCCTCAACTATTGCTCAAACTCACCTGGCTGAGACCTGGCTCGCCTGGTACATGTAGGTAGATCGATAAGACGAATGCCCGTGACTGCCAAGAGTACAATCACTACTACCCCGACCCTCCGAAGCCGAGGACGAAGGTCGAATACAGCCTAAACATGCGCATTCCTCCGAGCCATTTCGCGTGTTTGATAGTTCACTACTGTGTACATTCCGGATATGGACTGCAAGCAGAAGATTGACATGCTTCATTACCTATGTACTCATTGTCTTCAGCAGTTCATTCATCGGCAGTGCCATTACCTATGTATCTCGCGCGGTATATATGGTACTGTACCTTAGGCGTACTGGTACCTGATCCACCTTATCACTCATAATACTGCACCGCCTGCCGCTAACAGCCCCAATTGCAGCTTTCAAAACACATGTAAAAACCAACCTCTGGGCTTTATTCAATTATATTTAACCTCATTACCATCCTTACCACGTATTTTGTGCGCGGGTCTAGATGCCACGGGGAACCAGATCTCAACAATTGATACACGGGGTGACGCAAGGGCAAGGCGTTCCAAACAATCTTCTCTTTGGTATGTTATGTGACATGTAGGCCTCGTCGATCACCCGCTGCAAAATCTACATAGGTACCTCTACAGTTCTGCAAATGCTCGGCTCGGGTGTTCCTGCCTGCCCGATGTCGTGCTCGTGCTTCTGTCTGCATTGCCCAATCAAGCTAAAAACTGCATGACGTTAGCTATGCTTCACAGCAGGATGAATCGCCAATGGTGCCCGTCTGAGCCTCATGTCGGTTTTCTTCGTGAGAGCGCGACTGAAACCGCGATCCTTTAGCCTCTCACGCAAATCAATTTGATAGACTCCCTTGATGTCAGTAACAGAGTTACAGCTTTATAAAACACAAATCAGCCTTACCGCGATAGATAAAGTTGGTAAGGTACATCCATCTGGTTGTTGTGAATAATTTTTCAGGTGTGTTGCGCGCCAGGGGACTCCGTACCCCGCAAACCCGTTAAACCCCAAAGGACGGTGGATCGTACCTATAGCGTATCACCCGCAGAGTACCTACGCAAATCCAGGCTTTGGAATATCACATTCGCACAACATACCAGACCTTCCAATAAGACCTCACTAGTGCGATGTCGCATACAAGGGGATCGTGTTCTGGTTCACAGGCAGACCACAGGCAGGCCAGAGGGTCATTCATTGTCATACTCAAAAATGCCTAGGTAGGTACCTACGCAATATCGCATCAGGTGGGTCTGACAAAGGCGACAGGTTCTCATAACCACTGCTTGGGTCTGGCTTGAATTTGACGATAAAGAGCATATAATCGCAAACGGTAATAAACAACTGCACCGACCTTCTACTGCTGCGAGACGGTCGCTAAAACAGCACATAGAGGCGAAGCTAAGCAGGAAGTGGCTGCTGAGGATACGTAACACATTTGGCTGAAACACTTGAATGCTCGAATGCCAAGTCTAATAATACAGTGCAAAGTCGTGATCAAGATCCATCCTCAGCCCGTCACTCTGCCCGTCTTCGTCAAAGCGCGTGCATAACAGGACAGGCCCAGCTCCGGCATCTTTTATGAAGCAGAAATAGCGTGCACAATTCGACACAATACTCCATAAATGAGGAGATCTGGTGAACTAACCGGCGCTCTGCTGATCGGTGACTGGCCCGACTGGTGACAAGACTCGTCTTCTAGACCTATTGCAGACGCGATTGGGCTTCGGGGTCGGTCTCATTCCGAGCTCACTCTCATCACCGTCAGCCTGACGGGTATATGGCAGCGGATGGTCGGACATTGCGGGCGGCTCTCTGACATGTGTGGGAAGAGAAGGCGCAAGTCGTATGATAAGAACCCCTGCCGTCATGTTACTTCTCGAGAAATTTCCTCGACAAATCTACCAGTGCTGCTGCAACATCCTCCGTCAAACCTTTGAAAGTCCAACAAAGGTATTCATTTCCTTCCTCAGGTCCCGGCTTTGTCCTTGCCCAGCTTGTTTCGGTCATTCCTCCGCTGCGCTCTACTCGGCCGACACTCCCAGGTTCCGCCGCACCGGCGAAGGAATTTAGACGGACTTAAGCATCCTAACTCTTGATTCATAAGGTAACTTGAGCATACTGCGACGCTGCAAGTGCCGTCTGAGGGGAGCATCATACCTACCAACGTGCTTCAACTCGTTCTTTCTATGAAGCAGAATCTCAGACTGGGTGAATATTGACGATTTATGCTCCTAAAGTAGGAGGCAGTGGAAGAAATATGTCGAGCACCGCTTCGGTCGATTCGGCCGTCTCACATTACAAAGGTGACGAGAACGAGAGAGAGACAGAAGCTACCGATCGCCAACAGCTCCAACGCAGAGTCAGCCAGGCCATTTCTGAAGGTCACGACGCCGACATTCCTTCCAGCCAGGGTTTCGTCCTAGACAAGCAAGGCGAACTCAAGAGGCTTCAGTCGATAGAAGCTCGGAGGCATTCCATTGCAACAAAGGCAGACAAGGAAAATGGTGAGCTTGAGAAGGGCCAGGATAAGATGACGGCCGATGACGAAGAAAATGATCCCAATGTGGTATTTTGGGATGGGCCTGGTGAGTGGCCCCAAAGCTAGATTTCGCTGGCTCATTGGCAACCCCTTCGATATATGACGACCCAGCTGCAGATGGGAGTTACTAATCAATGCTATGTCCAGACGACCCGGCGAATCCTTACAACTGGTCTACGACAATGAAAGTCGTCAATTGTGGCCTCATTAGCGCTCAGACTTTCTTCTCGCCTTTAGCCTCTTCGATATTCGCCCCAGGCGTACCCCAGGTTCTCGCTGAATTCCATTCCGACTCACTCGAGATCGCGACCTTTGTCGTCTCAGTTTATCTACTTGGCTTCGTTTTCGGACCTTTCTTCATTGCCCCCCTGTCGGAGATTTACGGCCGCGCTCCTATATACCATATATGCAACGTTGGATTCGTGGCTTTTAGTGTCGGATGCGCGCTGGCACCCAGTCTCAACGCCCTCATCGTGTTTCGATTCTTTGCCGGTGTGTTCGGCGTGGCGCCTATCACGAATGGCGGCGGTACCATAGCGGATATGATCCCCCAGGAGAAGCGTGGCTCTATCCTTGCTGTCTACAGCTGCGGGCCTCTTCTGGGGCCTATTGTCGGACCTATCGCCGGTGGATTCCTATCAAGTGCTGCAGGATGGCGGTGGAACTTTTGGCTGTTGGCCATCGCCATGGGTGTCGTCTCGATTCTGATGGTTATTTTCATACGTGAGAGCTACGCTCCGATTATTCTACAGAAGAAAGTGAATAGGTTGCGCAAAGAAACAGGCAACAACATGCTTCGCTCAAAGCTTGACGCGGGCTTATCACCGAGCGACTTTTTTAAGCGCAGCGCTATTCGCCCCATCAAAATGTTCATCAAGTCGCCCATTATTTCCATTATGGCTTTGTACACAGCTGTTACGTATGGCTATCTGTACTTACAGTTCACGACCATGACGCAAGTATTTGAGGAAACCTACGGGTTTTCAACGTCACTTGTTGGACTCGCATTCCTAGGACTGGGAGTCGGGAGTTTCATCGGCATTGGTGTTTACAGCGCAACATCTGACAGTTACCTCAAGCGCAAAGCAGCGCAAGCCGACAGAGAAGCCGAGGAAACAGGCGAGGAAAAGAAAGGCATGAAACCCGAGTATCGACTCCCATTGCTCCCCATAGGCGCGCTGTTCGTCCCAGCTGGGCTGTTCATCTACGGTTGGACGGCGCAATACAAGGTTCATTGGATCGTACCCATCATCGGTGAGGGCATAGGCGGCGTCGGCAACATCCTTGTGTTCTTGGCCATCCAGACGTATTTGGTAGACGTATGTTGCCACCCTCCTCATTGTCTTCTCTTTCTAGCAGCTCAAAGCACACAGACTGTCATGAGGTGTGCTTCTTTAGCATTACTACCGCCAAGCAGACTGATACTAACTTCATGTTTCTAGGCATTCACAGTTTATGCTGCTTCCGCATTGGCCAGCAATACAATCGTACGATCTCTGGCTGGCGCTCTACTTCCTCTGGCGGGTCTTAGACTCTACGACACGCTGGGACTTGGCTGGGGTAATAGTCTCCTTGCCTTTATAGCCGTTGCGCTTCTGCCCGTGTCGTTTTTCCAGTTCAAGTATGGAGAGTATCTACGCGAGAAGTTCCCGATTAAGGATTTGTGAAGTAGTATTTTTCTTCACATTGTACATAGAGTCCAGCCGTGCGCTGCGTGACTCAAGCTCACTGAGTGACGAGCAGCCGATTACATACAGCCGCAGTGCAGCACATATCAGCTACCTGGTAGTAACAAGTACAAACTTGGTAATGATCCAATGCCAACCTGACTATCAGGCATGGCATAATTCACACGAGTAGTAAATTTCCCTGCTTCCCTATGTGTCCAACGAAACCGTGAGGGGAGGTTGTGAGGTAGGGATTCGCATGCAGAAGACAGCACGTCGAGAGACATCATGGTGTCAAACCTGTGAGTCTCCATTGCGGGGAGATGAAAAGACCATCTCTAAAACATGTATCGTATTATTGATTCGGGGTATATGTCAGGGTACCCGAGGGAATGGCAGTACTCCTATATCTCGCCTGTCGTCCTCACGATTCTCCGCCTCCTCGAAAGATAGTACTACTATAGTGGGGGTTACCAAGTCTTAGATCAAGCATGTTTCAAGCCATAGACGGCTATGCAGCAGTCTTGCAATACCATGAGAAGGTCTGAGAAGGATGGAATTAGAGAAACGGGAACTTTACTTGTAATGTCTGTTCATATTCTAGTTTCTTGCCTCTCCACTGATTTTGACGGTACTGGGCACCTTAGTACCGGCAGCGTGGAAGTTCGGTCCGTGATTGCCCCGAATGGAAAACTGTCTACCGCATCGCGGACCCGACATCATTGGTTCTCTTAACTGAGCAATTGCTTGGCACAGAACACAGCTCCCGGGTCTCGTCATGACGTCTAGTAGCCAAGGGATACAATGAGTGCGGAGATGTTTGTTTAAATGAGTAATCCCCAACGTCTCCAAAGATGCAATGTAGCTATTTTGCATCATTGGAGAAGATGCAGGTCGCCAATTTGTGCGCTATGCTAGTATCTAAACAGATTTTGCTTCTCGTTGGGGTTGTGTTGCTAGGTATAGGAACGAGAGCAGCTCACCACGACTCGGCAGTCTGGCCTGTCCATACGGATGGCCTCACAGATCTCGTAGAATGGTGCGCCATTGACTCAATTGCCCACTGAAATCTTATCTTACAACTGCACATTAGGGACCATTATAGCTTTTCTATTAACGGTGAGAGACTCTTCGTCTTCTCAGGAGAGGTTTGTCCCCCGTCCAACATGGTCACAATCGCTGCAAGTCTAACATGAGATTTCAGTTCCATTATTGGCGATATCCAGTGTAACCCGCAAGGTTCTCCCAAGTGTAACATTTACCTGATTAGCTGATTTTGTTGAAGCCCGGAACTATGGCGCGATCTGCTAGAGAAAGTCAAAGCAGCAGGGTAAGACTCAGCAAAGCAGGATCCTGACACAGACTGATGATGCCTTTAGTTTCAATGCGTTTTCTATCTATAACCACTGGGGCTACCATAATCCGGCTCCGGGCGTTCTCGACTTCGAAACTGGCGCACATAACTTTACCGGAATTATGACACTGGCCAAAGAGCTTGGAATGTACATGATTGTCAGGGTAGGCCCATACATCAATGCAGAAGCCAACGGGGGTGGGTTCCCTCTCTGGGTGACCACTGGTGCGTACGGAGAACTTAGGGATAACGATCCGAGATACACGGAAGCGTGGACACCGTACATGACGCAAGTCTCCGAGATCATTGTTCCGCATCTGATCACTAATGGCGGCAATGTGGTTCTCTTTCAAGTCGAAAACGAGATTGGTGGGCAATGGCAAGATTCTGCCAATACAATACTCAATGTCCCAGTCGCAGAGTATATGGAAATGCTCGAGCAAACGGCTAGGGCTAGTGGCATCGACGTTCCTCTGATGCAAAACTCGCCGAATCTGGTATGTTCTTGATCGTATCCGCATGAAAGCCAGAATCTCACTGTAGCCAGAACACCTACTCCTGGTCTATGGATTTCTCCAACGAGACAGGAAATGTTGATGTTGTCGGTTTGGACAGCTACCCATCTTGTTGGAGTTGCAATTTGAGCGAGTGTACCGGAACAAATGGGGAATATGTCGCCTACGTAAGTGCAATTCACATGCTTTGACGACCACTATGTTAATGTCTGCCAGAAAACCATAAATTACTACGAGTGAGTCCAACCTCAGAGGTCAAAATTCAGAAATATATGCTGAACGAAATCTGACTTCTAGCTATTTCACTGTACAGTCGCCGTAAGTAGCATTAGAGAGAGATGCATTTCGGTGGCTGATATCCAGTATTAGAACGCAGCCAAACTTCATGCCTGAATTTCAAGGAGGCTCTTACAACCCTGGTGCGTATTAAAACATTCCGTTCCGTGTTCTTGTTCAGCCCTTTCTGTAAGGGTCTAGGCTAATGTCTATCCTAGTGAGTACTACTTGTCTCGATTCAGAAACCCGGGGGCGGCCAGGGAGTTCCGAAACAAATAGGTCCTAGCCCATACCAGAACAATTAGAAAAACGGACTGACATGTTTCACGACCAGTGGGGTGGACCACAAGGAGGTTGTCCTAGCGACACCGGTGCAGATTTCGCGAACTTGTTTTATCGAAACTTGATTTCACAAAGAGTCAGTGCAATATCACTGTACATGTTATTCGGAGGAACATCTTGGGGTTGGCATGCCGCGCCAGTTGTTGGTCAGTATCCTTTCGACGTTCCATGCGCGTATCTAATCAACCCTGTGAAGCTACGAGCTACGACTACTCCTCTCCTATTTCCGAGAATCGCCAAATTGGAAGCAAGTATTACGAGACCAAACTATTGACTTACTTTACCAATGGTACCTCCCACTAAGCGATGCTCGAGAGATAGTAAGCTCACAAGTCAATAGTTGCGAAGGATCTTTCGATGACTGACCGCATCGTCAACGTAAGGATCTTGCTTGACTGACGTCTGATGAATGACTGACCGATGATTCAAGGGAACCGAGTTGTCAAGTAACACTGCCATAACAGTCTCGGAGCTTCGCAATCCTGAAACGCAGTCCTCGTTCTACGTAGTGATGCATTCAGACTCGACGGCAACGACATTGGACACGTTCACATTGAAGGTCAATACATCAGAAGGTCAATGTAAAGCAATAATTCTTCGACGCTGTTGATAGTCAACAATACGCTAAGGGTGAACACAGTGACTATTCCTCGACACGACGGCGCTATTGCGATCAATGGCCATCAGGCGAAGATATTGGTGACCGATTTTCGTTTCGGCGCCAAGACCCTCCTCTACTCAACAGCGGAAATATTGACATATGCAATCACGGACAACGACATCCTAGTACTTTGGGTGCCTACTGGCGAGTCAGGCGAATTTACTGTCCAAGGGGTTCAGTCAGCCAAGATTGAGTCGTGCGAAGGATACGCCAACATCAAGTTCTATCCCGAATTTTCTGGAGTCACCGTCTCGTTTGCGCAGAACGCCGGGATGACCGTGCTCCGGTTCGATGACGATTCACAGGTGGTCATACTCGACCGATCAACTGCGTATCTATTCTGGGCCTCGAGTCTAACTACCAGGCTTCGTGCTGAACCAAACTCAACAAGTATGTCCCTAGTTTCAGCTTTTTCTTTGTGTGATTCTATACTAATGTGGACATCACTCAGTCTTGGTCGAGGGCCCTTATCTATTACGTTCATCTGCCATCAGTGGGGACTGTCTTGAGCTGACAGGTGATATTGATGATGCAACGACGATCAGAGTGTTTGCACCATCGCGCGTAACTTCAATAACATGGAATGGAAAGAGCATTGCGATAGTCTCAACAAAAGGTGGCTATCTGACAGCTCAGCTTGAAGGGCCGCCGGCGTATTCCCTACCTGCGCTAAAAGGATGGAAGTTTGCCGATAGTCTGCCAGAGATCAAGAACGACTACGATGCTTCTGGCGTAGCATGGAAACGTAGGCTCACATCTTTTTGGAGCAGTGTCGGGCTTTTCCTCGCTAACCAATCCCAGTTGCGAATCATATGAATACATCTAATCCAACAGTTCCGGCTCTTAACAATCCGGTACTTTACGTCGACGACTACGGAATTCACGTCGGATCACATATATATCGAGCAACGTTTAAAGCAACTGAAATACTGCCCACCGGACTTTTCCTGGACGTGGTAGGCGGAACAGCGTTTGGCTACTCCGTATGGGTCAATTCGCAGTTTATCGGATCCTGGCTAGGAACGTCTTACACCGACAGGCAGGCAATTGGATTGTCTTTCGTGAACGCCACGATCAATACCGACGCAGACAACACGTTGGTCGTGCTGATGGATAACTCGGGTCACGACCAACGTGCTGCGGCTCTGAACCCGCGTGGAATAATGAATGCTACACTTCTTGGCCCAGGGGAATATTCTTTCGAGGAATGGAAGATTGCGGGAACAGCTCGAGGAGAGCTTCCGGTAGACGCTGTCCGGAGCCCGCTCAACGAGGGAGGGCTCTACGCTGAGCGAGTTGGCATGCATCTCCCAGGCTACCCTGCCGATGACTGGAGAGTATGGCCGACAAATGGTAGTACGACGGCTTTGGGTCTCGAGGGGGCCGGTGTACGCATCTTCCGCACCGTCGTGCCCTTGGACATCCCCAGCGGGATTGACGTCTCGGTTTTCTTCCGCCTCACCGCTCCCTCCAACACGACCTTCGCGTCGCCGTCGGGCAAGACGAACGCGTTGCGCGCGCTACTGTTCGTAAACGGCTATCAATACGGGAGATTCAACCCCTTCATCGGAAATCAGATAGATTTCCCCGTGCCACCCGGCATTCTCGACTACGGTGGAGATAACACAATCGCCGTTACAGTGTGGAGCCAGACCGCAGAAGGTGTTGAGTTGAAGGTTGACTGGGAAATCGAATATGTTCATGAGAGTCCATATAATATGCGCTTCGATGGGGACTACTTACGACCGGGTTGGGACGACACAAGACGGGCTTATAAGTAGACACCGGATCTGTTAATCATGATGTGATGGAGGGGTAAGAGCAGGGGTACATGTAGTATCACATATCAACCCGAGTTCCAGCTTCCAACGTCTAGCATGCATGTAGGCGGTATCAATTTGAGCACGTACAGCGATGGACAAGAGGTCGCGAGGTACATGTACCGATGATGATTGTGCACTGCTTCGATACGGGTGATGTAGAATCGAGCACACGGCACCACAGAGACTACATACTCTGTCCTCGGTCAAATCACCTTACTTAGTTGCTCTCCAGCACGTTGAGCTCGGAATGATGTTGCCACATAGTACATACAGCCTACGAGACAGCCCCAGAGCCAGGTAACATCGGCCTGCTTTGTGACGGCTGAACCTGTCGTGCTGTCTCGCCCTCATCCCACCTAGCTGTAAGACAATCCTGGACAGGTAATTACCGATGCCGTACCTCATGGTCTACAGCGGCAGGAGCCACCAAAATGACAACCACCCCACCCCAACATCTCACTCAACGTCAGATTCCCGTTTCTCATGCTACCGGGACTATCTCATAAACAGATCCTTCCCGAGACTCGCAACTCGCACCACCCTCCGTTATTTACGTGAGACATTCCAGGTTCGGTGCGTCGTGAACATAGAGTGACAGGTCGGCAACAGGCGGTGAGGTGATGCAGTGCTGTGCTACATCGCACTCGCAAACCCCATATCTTCGTCATCTCAGAGACGAATGCCACCCCTCGAATCCTCTCTTCCCTCACAAACACATCGCCGCTTCGCGCCGGTTCGCTAACCTCGGACATTCGCCGTTCTTCGACTTGCGCAACTGTACCGCCACGTCACAATGCGAACAGTAGCCGACCGCGACAAGGTCATTGGCAAGCTTCGAGCGCTGCATGCAAGATATCTGAGGATATATTGGCATGACTACACCTCTTCGGCCAAGTGCCGTGTGGTTCCGATTGCGCGAGTGTATGCAAGTCTGGCCGAATCAGATGACTACAGAATTTCAATCACCAAGGCGAGTCTCGGCCTGCTCCCAAACGACTTCACTATCCCAGGAGTGACTGGAACGGGATCTTACTTTCTAGGGGTTGACTGGGCTAGCCTCAAGAAAGGGCCTGCATTGGGACATGTCAGCTGTTATGCCTTCTTCCTCGACGAGAACTCAAACGAAGTTGCTCTCTGCCCCCGTACTATTTTGAGTAATGCTCTGAGCAATGCCTCCGCGTCGAATCTCCATTTCTTGGTTGGCTTCGAGATGGAATTCACCGTACTCGAACGGACCGGAGATCCAAAGGACAAGTATCGAATGCTTTCTCATGACGGTCATGCATGGTCAATGGCGCGTGCTCTTGCCACCTGGGGTGCTGAAGGGAGCTTCAACTCGGCGGCAGACGAGATGTTGTCGGGGCTCGAGGCAGCTGGAATAGAGGTGGAGCAGTTCCATCCCGAAGGCGTACCTGGCCAGTATGAGATCGTACTCCCTCCCCTACCGCCACTGGAGGCTTGTGATACACTCCTTCACACCAGGCAAATCGTCGAAAGTGCCGCTGCGCGTGCTGGCTTCCGCGTGACGCTTCACCCCCGTCCTTTCGTGTCTGCAATCGGAAATGGATCACACGCACACATTTCAATCACTTCCAAGAATGGTGATGACCCCGAAGTGTATGAGCGTTTCTACGGCGGCGTTCTCAAGCACTTTCGAGCCATTTTTGCTTTCACCAATTGCAATCCTACGAGTTACGAGCGCATGGTTGACAGCCTCTGGGCCGGTGGGCGGTGGATAACATGGGGAACTCAGAACAAGGAAACTCCTCTCCGCAAGGTTAGCGACAGCCATTGGGAAGTGAAGGTTCTCGACGGGATCGCCAACCCCTATCTGGCCATAGCAGCACTCATAGTCGCTGGTACTCACGGTGCCGAGCTTACCTGGAAAGACTGTGAAGTCGACCCCGCGAAACTCGACGAAGAGGAGAGAAAGGCTCTGGGAATATCTGAACGATTCCCCAGTAAGCTTGAGGAGGCACTTCATGCTCTCGAAGATGACGATGTCATGATTTCGTTGTTGGGACGAGAAGTTGTGGAACGCTACGTTGGCGTTAAGGAGGGAGAACTAGCATTGTTGAGCCCCATGTCTGACAAGGACAGAAGAATGTGGGTGATGGAACGATATTGAAATTGGAGTGCGAATTGCCTTGCGGTGATCAAGCAAGGTAAACGAGAGAGTACGGCATAGGAAGTTGATATTTGAGAATGTAAGGGTCTTGGTCATTGTGTCGGTATCGTATTGCTAAATGAAGACTTCCTATATAGAGGTGAAAACAGCTATCAATGCCACAGCACGATTTGGACCTTATACAAAGTCGTCTGATACTTCCATCAGACTCCGCTCAGCTTCTGAACAGCAAATGCAGCCCCAAGTTTCTGAGTTGCGGAGTCAGAGGGATAGGAGAGATGCTGAGCAGTGATACCGCGGCCGTTTGTAGTATCACAGACCCCGTCGCCCTGAAGCACACCAAGTCAGTTGTCTATTCTAGGTATTTTATGAGACGAATACAAAGTCGGGGTGGCACTTACGAAGATACAAACATCCAGTGTCTTGCTGACCCAATTACTTGGGATGCCAGCTGATATGGCGGCTGACAGTCCACTCACGTTCTTCGTAGTTGTCCCATTATTATTGTCGACGTTGCAAGCCAAGCCGCTTTTACGTTCTGGATTCCCAATCAAGAAAACGCCCTTTACGGCATTGAAGCTTGTGCCTGTCAAGCTGGGAAGAGCATTCACGGTGGCTGCAGCTCCCTGAGAATAGCCTTGCAGAACGAAACATTCACTAGGGGATGACGAGAGCGTTGACGTGATCTTGTTGATGATATCCTTGGTCCCAGAAGCCGAGTTCTGCGAAAAGTCGGCAGGGTACACGGTGTTGACGACCTTGCCGCCTGAAAGCTGGGACGTGATCTGGTTGTTCATTGTTCGGAAGCCCACCGATTCGCCTTGTCGCTCGTCCGTTCCTCGGGTGTTGATGATGGTGTAGGAAGAACATGTAGTCGAGAGTGCGTTCTTCACCATTTGATCTTGGATTGGTTTTGCGACCGAGAGTCCGATCAAAGGCAGGAAAGGATAGAGGAAGAGCAGTTTGAGTCTGTTCGAGAAAAGGCCAAGGGAGTTTTGGGAATTGCACGCGGCTCGTGGGATACAGGAAGATTTTTGAATACATGGCAACAAATTTCACTCGACTTATATCTTTTCGACTGGTAACAGCACCCAATGAGACAGCGTATAATAAAAGCTTCAACGATATCGAAGTGTCTTGCTCTGAGGCTTAGGGGGACATGATACCCTGTGATGCGATTGGATCATTAAGTATAAACTGGGGTCGCACCATTCGCCCCTACAGATAATTAGTCGGTCTCTTACCACGACCTGACGACATCTGGGGATCATGATATGATTTTCCGCGTCGCTTTTGCTCTGCACACAGTCACAAGAGTATAAGGAAGATTCGGGGGCAGCACTGCATTCTCGACATGCACAAACTTCAACGCCACATTAGCTAGATCAGACATCCATGGTTTCATCGTTTCACACAAGTTAAACAAGACAATCTCTTAGGTGCTGACAAGAGCATCTATTTCGTCTAAAAGAAAAAAGACAAATGAGACTGTCTTACATCGTCACTGGGTGCAATTGGTCAATAAGTATTATTTCGTGTTCCGATACATGAAGTTTAACAGGTTGTAATGTTGTCGAGTATGCAAAAACAAGATTTTTACACAACAGTGCCATATCGTGATCGGATCTAATAAGGCGTTCATCATGACAGTCGTTTCACCTCAATCAATCCACTCTTGCTTGAGGGATGCCGAATATTAAGTCCCCATGGCCCGCTGCCACACTACCGCTGTCCTTGCAGCCCTGGTGATGAGGGCCGTCGCATTTCTGGCTAGCGCTGTGCTTGCCAAGACAGTCACTCTCAACTCGGTCTACGCAGGCAAGCACATTTGTAATTCACCGTATCCCAAAATTACGCCTTTTTCTTGTTACATGTCTTTGCGGGACAGTAAAAAGTACCCTCGACTTCGATGATATCGTCGTCGTTCAGGCGATCAACTTCGATAATGGTGCGGGGCGGGTAAGTGTTCTCGTCATTGCCCCAAAGATCGATTTGAACCTGATTACTGCAACAATTCGAGTCAGTAATTACTCTTTATAGCAAGGCTGCGCATGTCTCGGGAGTCTTGAACCGGAGTCTTGAACCATGTTTCTAGAGCACCTGCTCCCGTGCGCAAAGGAACTGACTCCCGAAACCTTCTCAAATATGTAGAGATAACACCAGAAGCTACTCACGCGATGGGCCGGTATCTATACATGTCGGTGACGTAGACGACGATGCGCACACAATCATCGAGCTCTGCTCCCATCCATTTGGCAAGGGTGGCCATGTTCTCAAAGGCCAATCGAATGCGCTGTTCTCCCACTGGCGCCAGAGTGCTATTCTGAGTGTAGATACCGCGCATACCTAGACCGCGAGCAGTCAGCAACGCGATCTACATGCAAAAAATCACACACACTATGATAAAACTCACCGGCAATGTACAGGAAGTCTCCGGCCTTTGACATCAGACTCCATGGCCCCGTTGTCTCGAAAAAGTTTCCGGGGTTGTAGATCTCGACACCTGCGGTCGATGTATGATTGGGCGTCAGCTTCGCGGAAGCAAGCCCCAGCATGGACATCAGCGACAGGACTTGGAAGCGCATGTTGTTGTTGTTTGTATGTACGTTTGGAGAGGATGGGTACAGATAAGCCAGGATAGACAGCTGAAGATAAGCCAAGGCAAACAGCTGAAGGAATTGGCGTAGGCAGTAAATAGTCTTTTGTAAGCTGGCGTTCGAACTCGTTCCAGGGACCTCGGGAAACGGCTCGAAGAGCAATTTCAATAGAACATATCTAAGAGATTGGCCCAACAGTAGTCATTATTATTGTTAATGATCCGTTCCCGGCTATTGCTTCCATTAGATAGAACTTGTCACGACTCATGCAAAGTACTAATGCATTGAGTGCCTTAGCGCTCTGCATAGCGCTGCTGATCGAGCATTAGATGCATAAGATGTGGAACTCCTTCCGACGGTCCCGAGCGTGCATAGCGTAACTCTCCCGTGGGATATCAACCAGCCGGCCGACGGCCCTTTTCCGAGCTTTCTCTAGCAGACAATAGTCTTAGAAGGGCTTACTTTGCGCGGTAATTTCTGTGTCTCGTGAAGAAAGGCGTGGCGTGAGCCCTTTACATACCATTGCCTAGCTAGCTAATTCGAAACGCAGTGCTCATCATCTGTCTTAGCAACTCAGTCGACCTCCAATAGTTGGTCGGCAAATTACTATCTCAGTTTCATGCAAAGTGGTGGTTGTTCGGCCCATTTCACCAGCTACTTCCGCGCACCTGAACGAGTCCGACAGGGCCGGGTTCCATGAGCAAGGCGCCCCGAGGCGCCGGCACAGCTAACATTAACCTCGCCACGTATCCATCAACGCGGGTTGTTCGGTGAAATAGTTTGTATGTAAGATACCTCTTGTCGTTCAACTTCTCGTACGCAGATGAAATGAGCTGGAGGACGTGATGGAACGCTTCTATCGGCCTAGGCACTCTGAAGGACCCTTTCCGAGCGAACCAGGGAAACCAGCTCGCCAGCCTGGACTCGGCCCATTTCCACGAGGCCGTAACGTGAGGGCAGCGGAGAATCTGCAAGGGACCATACAATGTCCGTCAATGTAACCAACACTGACAGTAATCGTCCCGAGCTCGTCCGGCCTTAGATCAGCTTCTCCATGTTTGCAGTGATACTGCGACCTCCAAGTCAGGGACATTGGTTTGCAAAGCAACTTCGATTCGCAACAATACCACATCTACTTACGAATTCTACGAGTTGCTGTTTTTCCCGCAAACAGATGTACTCGTGTTTCGCGTCGGCCTTAGCAGCCGTAAAAAGCCGAGGAGCTCGTTGCTGAAGTCTCAAATCACTTCATTGATTTTGCGAATCGAAATTAGAGGTCGCATCAACATGGCAACAACACGGGAGAAGCTGATTTAAGGCCTGACTAGTGACGAGTAGGTAAACCGCGGGGATTTGTGGCTTCGATCTGAATATTAGTTTGTGCGCTTTCAACTTGGCGGCGGGTGTGTAACTTATTACCATGGTTCTGGGCCAGATTGTGTGCAGCGTGCTACAGGTCAGCAGGCGAGGCTATCGTACAAAAAAGCTGGACACTTTCCACCCCACCCACCACACCACATTCAACGCACCTAATTCAACAGACGAATTCAACCACGTTAATTCAGTCAATTAATTCGATGAATTCGGTTATTTTTACAGCGATTAATAGCCTATATACTAATCTTTAGCATTAATATGATTTTTTACAATTAATTGAAGGTAAAGGTGTAGTAGTAGTATTATGTGGTGACGTACGTATTAGTTCCCGGTATCCAGGGGGTGGTGGTGGCTAGGGGTGTCCAGCTTTTTTGTACGATAGCCTCGGCAGGATGGTAAAAGGCAAAATCGGGGCAGTGGGGTTGTACTGGCAAGGGCTCACGATATGTGGTTTCCGGGGTCTGCGACTTTATCTTTTTGCTGGCGAAGCAGCTGGAACAACAGAGTGCATTGACCAAGTATCCCTTGCCATAGAAAAATGAACAATATCGTGCCTGAAAGTCTTGCCGAAGGCCCTGCTCGTACCCCTTGCCCGTACTGCTCCACCGACTCCAGTTTTGCCTTTTACCATCCTGCTGACCTGTACTAATCTGCTGAGGGTTAAGATGCAACGCCAAGAAATATTCCAGATCTTCAACGCTACGGGTAGTATGCGGGTCGAGCAAGTCACTCTTTCCAAGATACTAGCGAAATTCCACACTAAACGTACGATTTTGTGCGGCGTATCCCTTTAATTGCGATTTCAACTGCTGGTACGGATCTACGTAGCAGGGTTGATGGCGTGGGTCTAGCTGGTGTCTGATGCACCCAATAAATCGCAGCCGATATTTGCCTAGATGCGTTTTTATTGATTAACGATATCGATAACTATCCCAGTAAGTACCCGCAGTTGAAATCGCAATTAAAGGGATACAATCGTGTCAGGAGAGCCAGGTTCGGAAACCAACCAACGATTATCGCCGTTACCGAAATCTGGAAACGCCATGGCCCCTTTTCGGATGTGTGGCCATGCTTCCGACGAACCTACTAGTTGACTTGGCATTATGCACACTAGATCCATCGGTTGAATCCGCGTCAGCTACTCCTCCCTGCGCTTTGATCTCCATGACGGCGAAGGCTTTTTAGAACTGACTTGGCAGAGGTCGCATGTTCCTAGCCTAGAGATAAGACTAAGTAGGGCTGGCGAAACTGGCGAAACTAGCTTTGCCCACCGTCTGGATCTGTATCTCTAGCCTTTGAACCCTTCAAGTAGCGCCCGGAGCCCTATTCGTAGAGAAGTGTGTTTTGTGACTCTTAAAGATGATGTCTGTCTGCTTCACTTCGCTAGTTGACCGCACCCATGCCATGCGTCTGTTGCTGCCTCATTCCGAACAGTAGCCATGGCTGCCGCGAACCCGGTCAACTATAGTATCGCAGTGCCAACATTCATCGGTTCTCTGCTATCATCCTTGAGCTCAGCGGTAGCGCTTGGCTTCCAGATCGCACGACCACCGCAAAGGCATTTCCGTCACTCACTCATAGTCAATCTCCTAGTGGCAGGTGAATCAACCATACTTTCCATCTTACTCGATCGACCTCCTAATGTCTGGTAGATTTTATATACGGATTCGGTAACACGATCTCCGGAGCCATTTTCCTCTACAGTGGCCAGACCCCGAGCCCCTTAACAACACCGAGCACAGCATGTCTCGTGAGCGGGTGGTTCAGCCAGTCCAACGCGCAGGCTGTTGACTTCAACATTTTGTTCATGGCCATTGTGGTCTTGCTCACCATTACGAAGAGAGGTGCAGTCACTCAGCTCGATTTGAAATTGCAGATCTTGATCTGTGTTGCCGCATGGATACCAGGGTTCATAACAGGCAAGATAATGACTAACTACTAGCTTCTCAGAGGGGTAGCACTTTCTAACTTGCAAGTCAAGGTACAATCGGCCTCGCTCTCGGATCTTATGGCTATGTGAGCGGGAATTGGTGCTGGATCTCGTCGAAGAGGCTCGGTCTACGATACGGCCTATCGCATGGCCCACGAATCGCAATCTTCGTGATCACACTCCTTATCTACACATATATCTACTTGAAGCTGAGACGCATATTCACGAACTTGAGATCCCTCTCATCACATACAGACACTCGTACCGGAAGGGACCACGGCGGTCAGCCTTCCGAGGATACCCAGACGATTCTAGTCTCCCATGCAATCTCCATAAGTCACGAGTTATCAGATCTTCCCCCTCACTCCGGGACATCCGAGAGGAGTAAAGACTTCACCACCTCCGAAGCTACAACGCACTCCACCGTTACGTTCGACACGCGCCCGAACGACGACGGCAAGCAATTTCAAGCCTCCCGGATGCCCGCGCCACCCAATGTGAGAAGAATGTTGCTCATGAACGGATACCCAATCGCGTACATAATCTTGTGGATTCCAGGCATTGCCAATCGTTTGGCAGAGTCGGTGGGGAAGTCACCAACCTGGCTCACTGCTCTCCAGGCGTCAACGCAGTATATTGGCCTGATCAATGCCATCACTTACGGCATTAGCGAGCAGGTACGACGTGATGTGTGGAAGAAGTTAAAAGACAGTACCCCCTGAGGTTATAAGCATGGTGTTCTGTGGTTATGGGAACAGGACATGGTTATAGACGCTGGCCGCTAGGATTCATGTATAAGTACTTCTAGATTCTAATTCAATAATTCGGACCCCGTTGTCCAAACTTAACATCGAACTGCGACACAGTGTCCACACCGCCTAGCATCCCGTTGTCGCATTTCTGGTTGAACCCATTGATCGTTTTAGATTTGGCCATCAGAGTTGCGTTGAGAGCATGTATGCCCAGTACTGAAACCATGTCGCGGAAACAGATATCAAACGGCATCGCGCGGACTCGCAGGGGAAGATGTAGCAAGCATCGCAATAGACTCCGGAACACGGAAGTGCTAACGAACTACTCGGGTTTACGCGGCAGGTAGACCTCGGAACATATCGACTCAAAGGATGTACATGTAGGAATAATCTGGGATCAATATCTATGCAAACTTTTACGCCCTTTGCCTTAATACTCCAACGAAACCACGGTTAGACTTCGGGGCTCAAGTGTGGGGCCAGGCCTTTGAGCAAAAAGGTTATCAACTCAGGAAAGTTTAATTGTGAAACAATATCAACGAAGGTTTAATTATTGAGCTACGTGGCTGACCAACGGTACCGTTTTGACGAGCGAAGCGTTCCCGTATTCGGTTCATCTGTCTGTACCCTACCTACCTAGGTACACATGTAGTTTGATCCCTCGCGACTCATGGGATACCTACTTTGACCATGGCAATTCACAGTTCTGGTGTTTTGTGAGCCTCGTGAGAAGTGCTTATGTTGCTGAGGTGGTAACTCGTCAATAAGTCACAACTATGGCCTTGGAATACACAAAGAGTGGCATTAATAAGCAGCAAGTGCAGACACAAACGTCATATCAAAGATGACTAGGAGATGCCACTTAGAACCGTGGCTCGCTAGAACCCTGAGCTATCCCTTTAATTGCGAACCCGACTCCGGTACGGCCAAGACTTTAGTCTGGCAAGGGTTCGACCAATCAGACTTCAAGCTTTTTGTATATATCGCTTCACTGCTAAATATCGCCTATATAATACGTCTAAATTAATTAAAAAAAAATCCTTTAATATAAAAGCTATTAAGGTATATACTAAATAGTTTTATTTATTATTTATAGGTTATTATTATGTTTAAATCGTTTTAAACCATCGCTGTATTATTTATTAAATATATTTAAAGGTGTGGTCCGGGGGTGGTGGAGACGTCAGGGGGTCGAGAAGTACCCGGAGTCGGGTTCGCAATTAAAGGGATAATCGGATCGTCCGCTCTCAACCCACAGGCACTGCCTGCGTTCGGTAAGGAGATTCCATAAGTAAATGACCTGGCTGCAGGATTACAACACGGATGTTATAATATATCAAGCCCTATAACTATTTGATATCATACTGTGCCGCTTAACTTTGAACAGCTTGAACTTGTGGCGCCTCAGATCGGCTTCCTCCGTAATACCGGTGTGGCTAGGACTAGTCGCGTGCAAGGGGAAAAGTAAGACAGGACAAGCAGTAGCCTATGTCAGGCCCAACTGGGAAATAGAAGAGGCTGCACTGCCTCGGGTTTCTGCCCTGAGCTCCAGAGAATGAACGCCCCCAATCTACGGAGAGGTTCATCTGATCTATTCTTGGAATGGACAAGTGCCGGCCATTTTGGTCGTGCGGCTGCAACTCACGTCTTCAAGCACGTGGCGCTAAGACTACGGCCTGATTAGGTAACGAGCTGATCCCATCGTCCAGGTGTGATATTGATAGCCATGACTGATGTGCCAGCCTCGCCAGCGCCGTTTGGACGAAGTTCGGTGTGTACTATTCAGAAGCTGAAAAATGAGGCCATGCGGCGAGGTGAGTGGTAGCGAGGTGGTGAATTGTAAGGCTGTATCACCGCACGCAATCATCATCGTAATCGTCTGAACTATCACGTGTTGCAGGGTTCTACTATCAGCTGGCATAGAAAGTAAGATGACGGTCCGTATTGATTGGATAACGCTACGAGGCACGCTGCTCGCTGCCAGCAATAGTAACAGACAGTCGCCTCGTTCATAGCTGATCATAGGGCTGACCTCACCCGGCGACTTGGTGATGCCCAATGCAAAAGGAAACAGAACGCCGACTTGGGTTCATCAGTAGGGGCTTTGTAGAGGCTTAGATGAGCAACTAGAACTGTGTATCATCCCATTCAGTCCTAGAGCTTATGTTGCTCACGCGATCTGCTGGGAAGTTCGTCTTGGCCAGCTTACCCGAATCCCAGTGTCTGGGACTAAATCGCACCTTGGGAACATTGAGGGCTTACATGTGTGGAGCCACCACGATGATCCTCGCAGACGAAGGGACTTGCGACTGAATCAAAACCGCCGTCCGATGAATACTATATATAGTGAGCATACTCGGCACAATGGAGTTAGAGTTCGCCTAGATCTCAGATACCAACTGTCACAAAAGCCGTTCACATCGTTCACTATCCAGATAGAACTCGGCAAATTGATGTCTCCAATCACCACGAGTAATACAACTCCGGCATAGACACACACCAGAAAATAAAGCAGAGATGCATTGCGCTATTGTGTTATCTATTATTCTCGCGGCCGGGCCATCGGTCTATGCGGCTCCTACTGCTTCGCGCTCTACCGACGACTCTCTCCCCGCTGATGTGCCCGCAAACCCGCGATCTGGCGATGCCTCACTGATTCAGGCCCTCGAACTTGCTCCCACACAAAAGTCGCGAATCCCTCTACTCAACCAGCCCGGAGATTTTAAATTCGACTTTCTTGATCCCCCTTCGGGGTCCGTCACCATGGGAAGCGGTGGTCACACCGTGGCTGCGGATGCGAATCTCTTCCCGGCACTGATCGGTAACGCTGGAGCTATGACTATGGGCTTCCTTTCGCCCTGTGGTTTCAACACGCCGCACGTGCACCCGCGAGCAACAGAACTCAACGTCGTGGTTGAGGGCAGACTCGTGAGCGAGATGATTATGGAGAACGGCGTGTCTCCAGTGCAGAACCTTCTCAACAAGTACCAATTTACCGTGTTCCCACAAGGCGCCATGCACACTGAGTTCAACCCCGACGTAAGTGATTTTTCGGGCAGTAAGACACACTATTGATGGCAATTACTGACTCGAAGTGTTGCAGTGCGAAGATGCCGTATTCGTGGCGGGCTTCAACAATGTGGACCCTGGTGTCCAGCAATCGGCCCAGACATTTTTTGGACTGCGGCCAGATATTATTCAAGCTGCGTTGGCTGTGGACGCTATCAACGGCGCCGATATCGAGACGTTCAAGGGCATGATCCCCGCGAACGTGGCTCAGGGTGTTGAGAGCTGCCTGAAGAAGTGTGGCATCACGAAGAATGCTAAGCGTGATCTGACGGCCGAGAGCTCCCCGAGTTGATCGCGAATTGACTATATTGCATTACCGAGCGGGGTTTTGGGGTAAGGACTATGATTATACCCGGCATTTGGCTTTGCTTGTTATTTACTTATTGTATGATCTCGGCCGCTTTAGTTAGATATATAATGACAGATTGTATATAGAGAACATTGATTAAGAGTTCGACATTCAAAATCCTAGTTCTGTTACCATCGCTCGATGCAGGTGATCGGGAGTGCAACGAGCAACGCGGTCTAATCGCAATCTATGACAAGCAGAAACGCTTACAAGTATAGCCTGAGCGCGGTCAAACCAAACAGTCTAGTACTGCATCCATTGCAGAAAGCTACCATATCCAGTAGATGTGTTTTCGCAACTCTTCCTTGCGTCCATCTTGCATTTCGGACGTTTCCCCTTCTTGTACAAGACCCCCGCCCTCCCTTTTCAACTTTATATTCAGCAGAAAGTACCACGTCCCGCGAACGATAACTTCTGCAATCACGATAGCGGACAGTGCTAGACACGCACTAAACGCATGCCGATAGAGGGGTGCGTCATAAGCACGGAAGATCTCAGAGCCCGCAAGTGAACCAAGATTTGCACCCATGATGATGAGACACATTGCAACACTTCTCTCTTGGGGACGACGGCAATTAGCCGACAGCCAGCTCACATTAAGAATGTGCACGATGCTATTGCAGGCCAGGGAAAATATCACAGCAGCATAGCGCCTCCCATTGGACCAGTCGTAGCTCTCGTATAGCGCAGTAAAAGCAATCAGACTCCAGGCGGCTTGGAAAAGTAGGAACGGGGCGCGCTTGCCAGTCTTGTCTATGACAGAATCGGAGTCAGTCATCACTCTCATGAGAATACATTCCGACTACTTACCTGCCCCAAACCCAAGTAAAACAACGAGTGGAACAGCAAGGAAATACCCAACGCTGGCTAGGGCATTAGCTTGCACAGTTCCGTAGCCGAGACTCTTGATCACACTAGGGCCGTAAGTGTTGATCGCGCTGACAGGGGCAGTTGCCGTAATGGATATTACCACATGAAGTAATATGCCTGGGTTAGAGACAGTCGTCCAGACGTCGCGGCCAGTAATCCGAATGGCGCCTTTAGCTTTTGCGGGATCGTCCAATAGAACACGGCGAGTCATGATGTAAGACTCTCGATCGTTGAAGTAGGACCAGTTTCCTGTCAGACGACTGAGAACGGGGCGACCATCGCCGACCTTGGGTGGCAACAGGAGAAGGAAGATTATTGCTATACCAATGGTGATGAGGCCCTCGACTAGAAGGGACGTGAAGCGTCAACATTCATCCACTGGGTCTTCTCGAAGACATAAGTCAGCACTCACCGAGAAACAGCCATCTCCATTCAGCGATGCCGTTTCTATTCCCTATCGTGAGGATGGCCGCTCCGATAAGCGACGTGAGTGCAGAGGCAAGAAGGTTCCCCAGAAAGAAGAGGGCAACTCGCAGAGCAGTCTCATTGCGCGTATACCAAGTCGACACCACGTACAGCGAGCCTGGGATGAAGCCGGATTCGAACGTGCCGAGAAGAATCCTTGTTGCAAGATATCCGCCGAAGTTGGTGATGAGGCATTGTAGGGTTGCAACGAGACCCCAAGCGAGGATCTGAAATGACAGCCATTTGACAGGCCCGACTCTTTGCAGCACGATGTTAGAGGGTATCTCGAATAAAACGATACCCGCGAACAAGATACTGTTGCCGTAGTTGATCTCGTTTGTGCTCACACCCAGGCCCGTCGTGATTCCGGCGGTTAAGGCATTGCCGATGTTTCCTCTGTCCAGTTGCAGGGCGAAAAAGGCAAGAACCAAGATCGGTAAGAGAATAAAGTCAATTCTATCAACATCGTCAACATCTCAAGGCGCCGAAGAGCGCGATCTCGGTTTGATCTTACTTGCGTCTTACTCGGTTCTCTTCCTCAGGCGTCCAGTCGGCAGTGTCAGCCTCGTCGAGGTTAAGGACGACAACGCTCTCTTCAGCGTCGGCTGGATGGGCGTTCTTTTCAGGCTCGGTGGGCGAGCCGGAGGACGACATTGCTCTCTGGCAAAGTCAATACCGCTTGAACCTAGGTGACCGAAATCTGAAACTAGGACGTTTGAATCAATTGCAGCGGCGATGGTAGGACCATAAGTAGCTCGTAGTGACTCTCACCGACCTGCAGTACGACCAATGGGACGTGCAGACCTCCGACCTCCGAATCGCGTGGTTGAGACACATGGTGGAAGGAATACAGTATAGGTTACGACGCAAATACAATACGTCGACCCTTGCTCTCAATAGACTGGGTGGGAATATGAAGATAGACAGCGATGATGCCATCTTTCTCTCATGTGATTGACCTGGGTTGGCCCGCAGTGGGAACAACCCATGTCCGGGACATCTTGACGTGCTTGTAGTTGCAGTTGCGTGATTGATAAGACGTGACGTGTCTCGCGTGTCGCCGCCCTGCTGTGTATTGCAGGGCCCTGTAATCGGGGTTAAGGCCCCTACAAGAGTAAGGTAGGTACCTCATACTCACTAACTCCAGCACCATACCTACCCACATGTACCTACATGTACGCGATGGTAGACACCAATTCCGCCGGTCGAGCTCATGACAAGGTGCTTGAAGTATACGAAAAGGGATACAAAGGGCCGTACTATGAAGTCAGGTGGCATACCTACTACATGTAGATATATAGCGCCTAGGTACCTTGTGTATGAGGCTGGATTTTCAATCGCCTTTCCAGTAGCCCTACGTTGCCGTGGTGGCACGGTCCGATCCACGGACTCAACGGTTTCCCAGGATCATCAAAAGGACATTCCAGCCTCCGTCAGCTCGCGGATCGCCATGCGGATCAGCTCAGGGTCCGTCCTCAATTCCTCAGAATCATCTCATCTGAAAATCTCAGGTTCCTGACGTAAGGGCCCGCTCACACGGTAATGTACGGCAAAAAGCTGGACTCCGTGACGCCGTCTCAGCCGTGGCTTTATATCGTATATATGTAACAGCCTGTTCCGCAGTCTGTGTCATCCTAGATTGCTACGGATATGTCCACTTCTGGTCAACCCGTAGAGTAAACCCATTGAAGACGTGAACGTAGTACGCCGTCGAATGAGGTTGATCTCTTTCATATTGCCGGGTTTAGGAGACTTGAGCTTGTCTGTGCCATCGCGCACTTTCGTTCCATCTCGTCTCTCGAAGCCTCAAGCGGTGAGAGGTTTAAATACGAGGTCGTGTCAAAAAGATTCTCATCTTTGTGAGTTCTTCAGAATATCGCAGATAACTGCTGCGCGATCGACCGACATGCTGGACGGGCCTAATCTACTCTGACGACCTTCAGCATCGCGGGCCGTAAGCGATCGAGTTGTCTTCAGGGTCGAGAAGTGCACTAGCGGATGCTGCTGAGGTGTCCTTAACATATGGAGAGCTTCCATTCCCCGGATATGGGGAACAAGGCGCTGTTCAGCTTGCCCTAAGCCTGACGATACTTCTTGAGCTGCTCTCAACCATCTCATTTCTGCACGTCGTGATGCTACGAGCGAAGCAGCAGAGTGCGTCTGCACGAACAGGCAACAAGCATCTGTGAAGGGCAGTAATCAAACTTTGACTGCCTTCGATGTGAAAAGCTACTATGCCACATGGGCGATGTTCGACGGGTATTCAAGGGTGAGTGCGCTGCGTAGATGTCGACTTTGTCTTCGACCGGATCTCAGCATAGAACTTAAGATTCATCGCCAGTTAAGACCGATCCCTCTTGGAAATCTAGCCGTTCTACGGTAACAGGCTAGATACACCCTCAGGGCGTATACCGTGGAACTCCCTCACACTCTACGAGTAGGTACTGCGAGTCCTATGAGCCCAAAATGAGACCCTAAGTGCCAGCAGTTCCATCTTCACCTGCATGCACCGGCATATATCTGTTTTCCTGTACTCCTCAGCCCACCAATGATTATGAAAACTTCCGTTTGACGCCTTTTGGCCTGTAATTGCCAACTAATGGACCTTCCAAGAGGGAAAGGGCACAGTTAGACTCTACCTCACGGCCAAGACAAAGACCCCATATGTGATCATGCGAGAATAATAGCAGACACTTTGTTACGGCAGAAACAAAATGACGCGCTTGGAGATCTGGAACAAAAATGGAAAAGAATCTGGGCTCTCGACAGAATGCACTCAACTTCGCAATCAACGACAATTATCAGGGCGACCGTCCTGTATGCCATTTCACCATGTCAGAAAGCATCCTTCGTTCGCTGCGCCCCTTTCTGAAGGTGACTGCCCTCCTGCTGGATCAGCCGACATTCGATCTCCTTGTCCGATTCTCAATAGCCTTGCTAATCATGACTACCTTCCGGGCCAATGCTGCGGTGCTCGAGTAGCAGGTTCGTCTCTGGAATGAACCAGTTCAGTCTCTCGAATGCTTTAGTTAATACTCCCAGCAACCCGATCTTCATTGAACGTGAGCCGAGTGCGAAACCGAAGCAGGGCGCCTTCTTTGCCGGGGTCTGGTATTACATCAAATTCCACGCGCGCTGTTATTCTTCTCTTCTGAAATTTGGAGGCCTGGCCAGGTAGAGTCGGCCGACAAGCCTTGCCTCTTGAGCACGTAAAGGTTAAGGAGCACGGTATTTCTATCGCCGCCGTGATTCTGCCGAAGGGAATAACACCACGATGTCACACAAGTTAGTCAGATCGGCGATGCAGAATGGTGCTCTCGTGGATGCTGCATAATTCATTGACGGAATATTGCTGCTCTCTTCCACCGTCTTGAACAGGAGATCAACGCAATGTAATATGACCTTAGTCGTCATGGCGAAAACAATGTGCTTCAGTCTCTGTTACTGGATTCGCACATAATCCTCAACTGAGTTAGTTGAAAATTGAATCTGATAGTATTATTTAAACCCAAAGCAGGCACATTCAGAACAGACCTGAAGTGGAAAATCAACAGCGAACCTATTCAGTTTTGACAGGTTAAGAATTCTCTCAATTTCAATTGCTCGTGGAAAGTTAGAAGAATAGAATTAATCTAGTCAACATCATTAGATGTTGAGTTGAAATGTTACGCTTGTTTCGATTGGTCCTTTCGGGGTTGAAGTCGGCTGTGGCGTTGTCAGATATTTTGTTGAGGTTGGCTCTCGAGGCTGGTTCGTTGTCTTTGCCTCTCCATGCATTGCAGTAAAACAATGACAGGCTGAGCTGAACCTTGGGGCCACAGGAGGGGCATTAGGATATGCACATGCGCTAGACGCCAACGCTGACTGTGGAAAGTTTCTATACGATGCGAAGACTCCGCTTGGTCTTGCCTCTGTACAAATTCCGCTAAGATATGACTTGCACCAGGCGTACATCAGCTTGGGCGATGCACTGGCTGTGAACACTGCTTGCTGGCACTTGTCATGCTGAGCATTAGTGCACGTATCAGGAATGTTCTCCGTAATAAGTCCTCTTGGTGTTGTCGTTGGTGCTGTGTGGTGACTGGGATTTACAATCTTGGGTGTTTTAGACTCTGGGTATCCCGAGTTCTGAGATACCGTTAGCCTCTAACAAATTTCTCCTTGACTACCCCGTCACATACCTTAACGCAATAAGAGTAGCCGAGCCATAAGTTCTTCTGGCAATCTCCTTTCAACTGCGGATTCATTTTCAGGAATTCATTCACAGTAATATCTGAAGCAGGAGCCACTGTACCAATTCAAGTCAGCAATCCCTCTCATGGCATGTTTATTAAGAACATTTGAAGAGTCGTGAGGTATTATGCAGCAATTGCTTCGGGAAACAAGGAACTGGTTGCCGAAATTCCCAACACCAGTAGGGAATAATTCAGGAATTACTTACAGCTATAACAGGACATTCCTTGAGTAATCTGTATCCAGCTATGACAATTGTTCACTGGTGCGCCTGGCTGAACCGGACCTGGTGGTTTTGTAGGGCTATTGTTGACGGGATCCCGTGCACAGTGTACGCTAGGTACAATGACTGCAACTAAGATTATTGCGATACTAATGAGTGACTTCATGATTGTTTTGTGATAATAGTTTGGACGTGATGGGTATCGATATAATGTGTAATGTCACACCTCAATGTGAATGCGACAGATCAGACCTGGCTTTCGCTCTTATAGGTAGGTGCGTCTTCTGGAATAGGAGTGGCGTGCTAGATCCGGAGACAATGAGCTATAGATAGCACAAAGACCGCCCTCTCCATTGCATGAAAGCGATTTAGTATCCCGTGGCCCTGGCCATTGACACTATGTCGTGGCAATATAGAAGAGTGGGATTGTTCTCGGAGTCACATGCGCTTGTGTCTTTGCTTCGAATTCACTATTTATGCCAGAAGCCTTTCAAGTATCCATTGGATAGTGACAATGATTCTTACCCGAGCGAACTCAACTATCACTTTATACATCAGGATATAGAGTATGTTATCAAGCTTTCACTAATAGATGTCCTCCGAAATCACCACCAATGCCTCAATTTTTAGAAGTTACTAACATAAAGTTCCTGATAGTTGGATACAACGCGTAAGTTTGGTCATAGAAAAGGTGTGACAGTCGAGCCAATGAGAATGGAGAAGATCAACAATGCACCAGTGACTAGACAGTTTTCGCCAAATTGATTGATACTCGACCGATGACACCACGCTGGTCTATGGCAGAGTGGGCAAGATGTTAAAATTACCGATCCTGTGGCAATATGTGACAATAAGATTCCGTAACCTAGGCTGTATCCGAGACCGAATAAGTGACTGCCGCTTCGTTCTGGGTAACCCAGACACACGTCAATCGGATCATGGGAAGTGATCTATTGACACAATAAGCCAGTCAGTCGGCCAGCAGTTCTGGTCCAAGGAGTATTCAATAGCACTTGAGCTGAAGAAGAATGCCGAGTAAACAGTCTTTTCTCTGGTACAATCACATGAACTTCACTGCATAACATATGATACACTTGAGCTTTTTAAGCTTAGCATTGACACAGCTGTAACGCCCTCGCGCGCTTATTGAAACTGAAGAGGTCGGTTAGCTTATTGCCAGGATCATTAAACATAGCATTAACGCACGTGGTTTAGGTGCCCTCATCCGTTTCCTGGGCACTGCAGGTACGTTCACCCCTGCGAAGCGGCCGCAACTTCATATGTAGTCATCAAGCCGACAGCACCATATACTACTAGGTATTTATAGTCAACACAACTAGGTATGATATGTCATAGGCTACCTTATATATTGCATCGCGGCTGTGATGTTCCTGCAAGCTAGCTAGCAGACAAATCCCCGGGACTCGGTACCGGAGCGTGCCATCATGGTTTGAGATCTAGCCTCGCAAGCCATGGATCCTCCAAGTCACTATGCATGGCTGGTCTAGGTTTTGTGTTCGTATGTCTATGTCTTTTACTAAACTCATTGCGTGAGCTTGGCCCGGCGCGTCCTGTCCAACCACATCGCTTAAGACTAGTCACGTCATGTTGGTGTCGACCTTGAGAAACGGAATGCACAAAAGTCCCCGGGGCAAAGGTATTAGGTTGTTGTTATGTCAGCTTTGAAATCGTATTAATCCAGTATTCGTTCTATGAAACTTGGGTATGTTTGCTTGGTGAATTGGGTCTCGTCTCATGCGCAGATGTCCAATAGTAATGCAGCCAACATCTGTTTAACTAAATTTCAATAAGACAGCGGAGAACCCGGAGACTTGTTCATTATTGAGACTGTCCGGAGTTGCCGTTTCCAAATGACGTGGAATTGATGTTTGTTCCGGGAGGAATAGGCCGTGAGCATCGGCAGCTTCGAGACTCACATCGCGGCGCTGTCTGCCCTCATACAACAAGGAAGACGTATGTTTAATGGTTGTCCGGGCCGTCATACAGACGCAAATGCCGTGCCGATCGCTGCGGATCGGTAATGTAGTCAAAGAGATGCGGTGACGGTTGAGTTTCATCTGTATGCAACGTTTACCCAGAGCCGCTGAGTCAGACTGTTCCTTGCTTGCGAATTGTCGGTGTTGTGCTGTGCGCATGAAGATATTGTCGATCGCGACACAGCTTGTCGCTAGGGCAATACAAACGCCTGTGCAAGCGCTGTCGAAGATATTTCCTACCTTGGGAACGTTCATTTCCAAATTCTCCAATGAGACGCGTGGTTCACCAGCCGCAGCTACTTCGCTCGCCACTCATCATCCCCCCTGCGCTTTTGGGGAGCTAGTCTGACACTAAATTCATTATCAGACTCTTGTCTCTGTCTTGTCTGGCGAGTTGTTTGGTCCTCAAGTGGCAACCGAGACCACCATCACTCGCCACCCAATGTACGGTGTCCATTCATATCTGATGCATGATTGGGATTGCTAAGATTGAGGTCGGATATGTGGTGAGATGTGGTTTGCACTACGAGACACCGAGTTTCTTCGGATCGCCTTGATAGCCAAGAACACATGATCTGCACACATAGCCCCATTGAAGCCAGCGACTCAGCATCTATCCATTGCGACTACCGAGGCACCCTTGCCGCTCAGTGCTACTGGCTTGGCGAACTGCATCGGAGGGTCAAAACTCATGACTGACATTATTCACATCCAGCTACCATTACAACAGCGAAGTAGATTGTAGGGCATGGCGAGGCATGATTCTTGAGATACATGAGTGATGTTTGAACCGAGGCGCCAACAGTTCAGCTCCCTGATTGTTGACAGCCGGCATGGTTGAACAGACCTCTCACCCCTTACCGCCTTTGCATGTATGTATGGATTATGGATCTTATATCACCATGACCGAATTGTAAAGGCGGTGTTGGCCAATGGTGGTGTGCTTACAAGCCACAAGCCAACCACGTTGTGCCCAAACTGAAGAGACCAGTACTAGGTTAGAGTTGTCCGGCTAATTCTATAAACCCCCTTCCTTGCTGTCTATCCCAACTCCTACATCCGTATGTACAAACGAAACTGGCTTCAAAGCGAGGTCCGAAGGCGAAGTCCGGGCGGGGCGAGAGCCGCACAGTACCAATTGATCGGTTTTGTGGCCCGTCTCAATGCCTGGGGAGATCCGAATTATTCCTGGCTTCTAGAAGCGCAAGGCAGACCTCGAGTTGCTACTTGCAGCGAATGAAACAACATCCATGCCAGAAAAGTGCCAGATCTCTACATACCGGTCACACAGGATTTGCTCGAATTTGAGTTGAGAGCAGAGTATCCAAGCCCCTCCCGCCAGTTGCGCCGCATCCTTTCAACCTTCAAGGGCTATTATTATCCGAAAAAGGAGGACATAACCAAGAGTACCGAACCTGAACGGAGCTAATCTGGCAAGACCATTGTAATGTACAACACATTTGCCCAGTTCGACACAACCCAACGCGTGTCTTAGGAGGCAGAAATACCCGTCTTTCAAGATCTTCCGCGAAAGACGGCAGGGGTGACTGGATTAGGGGTTCTGACACGTTTGCGCAGCACGCTTCGCTTCTGATGACAATCTGCATTGACGAGGTCAGTGCCAGCCACTCACACAACCAGGTTAACTACTCCGTAGGGCTGGCCCACACGGTGTGATGGATGGTGGTATTGAGATCTCAATGGCTCGAAAGCGAGGAATCGCCGGTATCTTACAGGCTGGCTTGATGGCCGACATAATAAGATGCTTACATTATGGAGAGCTAAGATGGGTAGTATCGGACGTATCCATAGTAGATTATATCACCACGGGCAGGCTCACAGGACACGGCATGTGGGCGAGGCTTGGTCCGCCATAATTATCCCACCTTGATTGATACGTGCCAGCATGCCCATTGTCCAGGCTGACTCCCAGGCCATCGGTATCGGTCCACTGCCACGTTGTTGACATACATAGGATACCTATATACTACCGGGGCCTGTCAAGCCAATGCGGCCGCTTCGCAGCTGGGCAACCAAACTGTATACTCACCATAAGGATATGAATAGCAACAGCTAGCCCCCCGTCTCTGCCCTGTAGCAGGTTTCGCCAGAGAGCCAGTCTGGCCAGGAACCAAGCCGTCGATGTTCAATACTGTAATACACTGTCTCTATCCCCGGCGCCGCCCCTGATAGCACCACAAGTAGCGGTCTTGGTTTTCAATCCCTGCCCCGTCTTTCCAAGCTGCAGGTCCAAGTTGGGTAACCCGAGCACGTAACGTTCTACGCAGATCACGACTTGCTCGCACTACCTTGGACTCGATTTGCCAGTTCAAGGTGGCTGTAGAAAGAGCTAGTCTCCAACAATACCCGACAAGTCTATTCAGCATCAGATCCTATAACAACCTCTCGCTGCTCGCCAGATGAGTTGCACGGGCCACAGAAGCCCAGGATTGAATGAGACAAGTTTTACAGGTCCTGGTTCCTATTTCCGTCCATTCGCAATTGTATTACAATTTCGCGGCCGAGCATCGATGAAGCAGTCCGTGAGGTATATAACATTTACCGGTACCAAGTAGAAGGCCAACGTTTCTGAGCCCTCGCATTTCCTGGTTTCACCACCGGACCCAGATCCATCGCGACGGAACACCAATAGTCGAGAGTCGGCCGTACATCTGTCAATCAATTCACACCATGAAACACGCGTGCCTCTATCCATTCGATGCCGGTGCCATGGGCGAGGCGGCAGTCAGCCGCAAGGCCAAAGCAACCCAGGTGAGCAGTCGGACATTTCCTCTATCCCGTTCGCATCTTGCGGAAGTCGATCTCGTCCTTTCTCTCACGAGACGGCTTACACATCAGAACGAATTCCCATGAGAGAGAAAATGACTGACTCCGATTGAAGGCTTGTCTCTCCTGCCGAAAACAGGTTAGTTGATGCAATACTGCCATCTGGTCTACACCCGCAGGCTAAAACGCTTCGTAGAAGCGAAAATGTGATAAAAGCATGCCATCTTGTGCTCTGTGCACTAGGATGTCACGTTTCTGTGACTATTCAGATACACCACCAAATCCCACAGTGGAGGACATTGAAGCTCTGAGGGCCCGGCTTGCTGAGTTAGAGGCAAAGCTACAAGATGCCGTTCACCACTCAGACAAGGGAAGCCTTAGTCCTCCGAACGATGACATATATCGAAACCGAAGTTCAAATTCATTTACTTCCAACCTATCGTGGCAGTACGGAGCAGACACTTTCGATCCCACTCTATTCCTAGATGCCAAGTTGTTCAGAGACACAAATATCTCCCTAGTGCCACCAGCAATTGATATACCATCAGTAAGTCTTAGGCGCTTTCAGAAGCATCCCCGGGTTTCGTTTCGAGGTGTAGCCGTGATTCATATGTATACTTGAGAGCCTTGGGTCCGTACATATGAGGTGGGAATCAGTTGCATGTTTCGCCGTCTTGTACCAACTGACACATGTTAAAACAGTCTTTGCACAAACATCTTCACTGACAATTCTCGCAGTCTGTGCTGCAGTTCCTGGGCGATCCTGAGCATCTGCAAAGTTCACTAAACGATTATTTCAGCGACATACATCCTTGGTTCCCCATGATTCCAAGGAAACGAGCTTGTATTACATCGCCATTATGGAACGGCAGTCCGGAGACAACATTACTATTATTGTCGATGATGCTTATGGTATATCAGTCCCCAGATGGCCTAATGCCAACGCCAAGAAACATTCTTTACGATGTCACAAAGCAATATGCTATGCAGTTACAGAACGCGGGGACGGCGTCTTTGAACTACTTGCAAGCACTAGTACTGATATCACTCTATGAGTACAGCCAGGTGTGTACAAAACATTTCCAGTACCTTTTGATTATTCGCTACTCTATAGAATGTATACTGATACGTGTTACAGTAAGTAACCTTAGTTTTAGTCAAAGGGCGCGGCAGTGGCCGGGAAAGTCGAGAACAAAGGAGCTCGAGTCCGGACCACGACCAGTATCAAAAGAAGGCTGACATAGTTTTTGCACGCCAGCGGCATCTATCCTGGTGCATTTATGGGAATTGGCCAATGCCAAAGATATGCCGATTTTATCGGATTGCCATCATACAAGGACAGCAATAGCGCGTTGGGACAATGTGTGAGTAATGAGCGAGCCGAAATGATCAGCCGACTATGTATCATCACTAACATCACGAAGACAACGTGGGTAGATGCAGAGGAGCGCCGCCGCACATGGTGGGCTGTTTACATTATGGACAAGATTGTGTGTCTCGGGTCCGACAAGCGACCTTTATGTTGCGAGCCTGCGCGGAACGAGATGCTGCCTGTATCAGATGCTGCCTGGGACTCAGGAGATGCCAGTCTTGCAATTCAACACACCGTTTCATCTCCCAGTACCGACCTACAATCGCCATTTGCACGACTCTGTCAAACGGCGATGTTCCTTGGGGAAACGTTGAGACATTGCCAAGAAGCTCGAATACTTGCCGCGAAACGTGAGCCTCCCAATCACGTTGACGCCAGTAACTTGATAGAGACGGCTTTCAGTTTCTCCATGTCACTTCATACAGAAGTTATCGCCCAGCCTAAAAGATACTTCAGTATCGTACCCACGCATTGTCTCATCTACAGTGCCCTCTTCAAAGTTATCTCAACCCACTCGCCAGACTTATCATGTGTACCAGCATCCATGCAAGGTCTCCGAGACTCAGCATGGCCGAACGAAACGCTCGCGGCTCAGCTAATGGCAGTTGAGGCGAAAAAGAAGGCAATAACGGGTATGCATCAAATAGCCAGCGACGTAAATGTATGTACGGCGCACAAAAGCGACCTTGCCAGAGTTTCACCGTTCGTTTTCGACGCTTTGTACGACATAGGGGTTGCATACTCGTGGTGGGGAGAGCAGGACCACGAGTGCGCGTCGGCTTCTAGCCTGGAGATGGTTAAAAAATGCCTCCTCCGGATAGGAGGCAGATGGGGTCTTTCCAGCGAATACATGACACTGCTCGAGCAACACGAGATTACCGCAATGTCCGCCGCAAATTACGCTATATCCTTGCCAGGTATGCCCCTAGCAGTGGCCAGCATGGGAGGAATTTGAATGAGTTTAGTGAGACATATAGCCAAGAAGGCTGAAGTTCAGAAACCAATGATGGATACCGAGGTACGAACAACTGATTGCGATCACCTACACAATTCTATGTACAACCAAAAGTGAAGTTACACTGTGCAGAGCAACACATTATCTCCCTAGGTCTTTATAGATAACAAGAGTCGGCGTTGCAGTATTGTGTACGATTGATTCAATAGTTTGCCGATTTCCCTCCATGCCCTGAAGGCTTAGAGAATGCCGATGGGTCTATAGAATGACCAGTAGCCGTGAGGGCTTCGTCATCTGCGGCGCCGTAACCAGCAGGGTTATCGGCACCAGTATTCAATTGACTGGCGGGAATATCTCTGTCTCTTTTCTGGTCAGGGCTCGGCACCGACGGGACTGTATTCATGATTCCGGCAGTTCCCGGAACTGATTATCGCGCCTGTCAGTGTTTATGCTCGATGGTAGAGAGGACAAGATGATAGGACGTGAATGGGGGCATTATTCAGACAGAGGTGATTAGTTACCCGTAGTACCGTCTTTCGCCATCTGATTGAGGTCTCCGCCCTGGTGCGGACTCTGTGTGCCGGACATGTTTACGCCTGATGTAGTTCCGTAACCGAGTATAATGTGAATGAAGGTGTTAGACAGATTGGCAATGTATTCTGGCTAAGGATCATATGTTCTGCTCAATTCTGTAACGTTGAGTCTGGAGACTTAGATGGGAAGTATGTAAGGCGGTGATGTCATGTATTGTGTGATGTCACGACTCTGTCATCAACGGTCATCCCCCAAGACGACCGACAGGAGCAATCTAACTTGGTATTATGACGCTATTAGGCAATAATGATACATCGAGCATAGAAAGCAACTCTATACGGTGCATCTGCGTACGCTTGTGGCTCAAGGCGCTCATCATTATCATCCTATATGGTGTGGTAGATACTGCAATGTACGACTGACACACTATTTCAACCTTCTCATTGTCGCTTCATTGAACTAGCAATGGAGTCCGGCGGATGTTATCGAAACACCTTATGAGGCATTTCATTAGCTGTACAATTAAGGTTAGTAATATATCCTGTTGCGTATAATCAATCATACTCAGTTGTACTATGTTGGTAATTGTCGGTCCTGTGTTCCCTTGATCGTAGAGGAGCCCTACAAATTGCAGGCTTACCCCTGTTAATAAGAGAGAAGACGGACGAGAAGCCTTCGAAACGGTTATTACTACACTCATCGACAGTCTTGTCTGAGGACAGCGAATTTTCACGTGGCACATGTTTCAGCAGGTGACGAATCCAATGGTTGCTGGGACTTGAGCAAAATATAGGCAACGGGCACCGTATCTATGTTATTAATTGTGCTCGCTGCAAAGGCTGCAGATAATCAGGCACTCATGCAAGGGTTCATGGACTCAGCCAACTGGTATATCACATCTATCGGTGCAACCAGAGTTGTAGTCATCTCACAAACAAGCTCCTATTTCCACGTTCGGAGAAGCCCAGAACGCAAAGCTACAACGTCTCCCAAATACGATCCTCACAATGTGTTCCCAGAGATAAGTGACCTGGATTCAGGATTGCCTGAACCTGAGAAAGACGATATTGAATGGGTCTCGGATATTTTTAGGTACCTGCCGAGTAAGTATTCTCATAAACCGTCGTCAATCATGTGTATAACCACTTCATAGAATGAATCTCCTGTCTTGGTTAGATCGTACCTTGAGTAAGTCCTCAGGAAGGATAGTCCACCAAGATTCGGCGAAGGCATCGAAGTCTTGTCACTTCACATCGTCGGCGCCAGCCATATTCGACGGTATTTCTTAACCGTTGTCAAATATCTCTAGTAGCTTGTTGATATCAGGTAAAAAGATGATTTCAATCCCCATAACCATAAGGGAAAGCAATCTTTGACCACGTCCTCGCATAGTATTGTTACTCATGATCGACTTTACTTTTCTGCTAGATTCCTTTCGACACAAGTTGTTTATTGACAAACGAATGGGGATGTTCGGCGGTCCCAAATGACTATACCTGCTACGTCTTAGACGAGAGCTATCACAATTAATCACCGCCCTGAATCTGACACAACTGCAACTCCAATACCTTCTTGACAGGCAGGAAAACGACTTTGAATGCGACTGCTGATTAGGTATAACCTCGATGCGATGCGTATCTCATGTGGCTTTCTTCGGAAGAACTGTTGGCATTGCCTTTGGCGTCGTTTGGTCTGCCGGCATATCTTGGGACGCGATGAACAACAAGCAACACCTTACTGCGAGGCTTAGAAACGAGTCGAGAAGCAGTTTCGCAAGAGTGTAGATACAATATATGTCGTGATCGACGAAGACAATGGCGCGAGTGTCAACCACGAATGTCACCTAAGTGGTGGTACATAGCAGCAGATGATGATGCTTTTGCAGTATCAGTCTCGATGAACCGTTACTGCACGAACTTCGTGTTTGCCCAGCGTTGCCTTGCTGCAATTATCGACTTGGCAGTCTAGGATAGTTCTGTACATTGTACAGTGTTTTTTCTTTTCCTTGGCGGCTCGCGCTCGACGCATCGCTAGATTTGGGCCACCGTTTGAGCACCGAGATTCAGGTCCGAGAAGCACCCGAGCACCATCTGTTGGAGTTGTTATTAGAGTTGTTGGCCGAAGCCAATTTCCGGATGTGTAATTCATCCGTGGCCTGTCGAATCAATATGGTATTGGCACTATGATCTCTCAGAAGACCCTGGAACAGTAACAGAAAATCCACCGACAGGCTCTCGATGGTGGACCCCTAGACTCATGGATATGCTGGACTCGCTGGAAATCGCGTTTCCATCATTCGCACGCTGTTCCTTCATGCACTTTTGACCCTGCGACGACGCCGATGGCACCATTGGCTAGTCCGAACCTGGCAAGCTGCAGAGTAATCTGAGAATTCACAGTGGTTCCTCACGCTCCAGCCTTCGGCAGTGTCTCAGACTCGCCAGACGCTGATCCAGCATACCATTCCAATGCTCATCAAGAATCGATCTCCTGCAAATGATCCCGAGCCGAACGACATTAGGTGAACCCAGTAGGAGGTCAGTCATAAGGTTTTGCCCAGGGCACGATGCTTCCAATTGGATCATAGCGCAGCACAAGCAGCAGCGGACAGGGCTCGGACAGGGAGCAACCTCGATCTGCACCAGGGCCTGCCAGCTTGCTGTCTTAGGCAAAGATCGCCTTATCACGCCATTGAAGTGTAAGCTGTCGATGCCAAATGACAATCGATTGAAGGTCTGAAGCTGCACAGCTGTCTGCACAGCTCTCGTGCGTATGGTCGATCATATAAGACACACACATCCCTGGTGTAGCTGGTTCAGCGTGGGCTCTGTTTATACTCATAGGACTAAGCACCACAGGGAGGATTGAACTTCAACTTCGTCGTGGAAGCCTCCTCGCCTCTGGTGTACCACTGTCACTCAAGAAAGCCAAGGGACTTTGCGGCGTCACAACAGCAGCAATCATGTCTGCTCCGGCAGGCGACAGAAACTCGGCAACCGACGTGAAGGCTCCCGCAGCAGAGCGGCAGCCAACGACAGGCCCGTCGATCGAAGAGCTCCTCGCAGATCTGGATCATGACAGCGTCATCCCGAAAGATGCCATCGACCCTACCTATGCGCGCAAAGCCGCAGTCATAAATCGTGCTATCCAGGACATAGGCATGGGGTGGTACCAATGGCAGCTCTTTATTGTTGTCGGTTTCGGTTGGGCGAATGACAACATGTGGCCAATTGTCACTGGACTCATCCTCGTAGGTTATCATGATCTAAAACGTATCCTCAAACCCATCGCTGGCCACTCTCTCTAATCTAGTAGCCTAGACGCCCATTGTAAACGAGTTCCATCCCGCACATGGAACGTTTCTCAGTCTATCACAAAACCTTGGCCTACTCGCTGGCGCTATTTTCTGGGGGTTTGGCTGCGACGTCTTCGGCCGACGATGGGCATTTAACCTGACGCTCGGTATCACGGCCTTGTGGGGCATCGTCGCTGCTGGTAGCCCCAACTTTGTTGCGATTGCCATCTTCGCTGCTTTCTGGAGTTTTGGTGTTGGAGGCAATTTGCCAGTGGATTCCGCCATCTTCCTAGAGTTTCTTCCTGCGTCCCATCAATATCTACTGACGGTTCTCTCCATCGACTGGGCCGTCGCTCAAGTCATCGCGGATCTCATTGCTTGGGGGCTTCTTACCAACTTCACTTGCCAGCAGGATGCCGAAACTTGTACCAAGTCTGAGAACATTGGATGGCGCTATTTCATGATTACAATCGGTGGTTTGACTCTGATTACATTTGCCATTCGATTCTTCTGCTTCACAATCTTTGAGTCGCCCAAGTATCTCATGGGCAAGGGTCAAGACGAAGAGGCCGTCCGCACTGTTCACGAGGTCGCGCGGAGAAATGGCAAGGAAAGTTGGTTGACTCTCGAGCACCTTAAGGCGGTGGAACTCGAAGGATACGCACAACAAGCCACCGCTAGTGATGCTATAAAACGCAAGCTTGAAGCTGTTAATCTCAATCATATCAAAGCGCTCTTCAAAACCAAGAAACTTGGATATTCAACAGGCGCTTTGATGCTCGTCTGGGCATTGTGAGTATCTTCGGTCCTTCCCAACTTTGCATATTTTCTTAAAAGTGAGAGTGCGTTTTACGAAAGACAGCAGCTAATTGCAAATCCAGCATCGGCTTGGCGTTCCCATTGTACAACGCCTATCTTCCCTACCTTCAGGCTATACGTGGCGCTGAGTTTGGTGACGGTTCGACCTATATTACTTATAGAAACAACTTAATCCTCGCAGTAAGTATCTTGTTTCCAAAGTGTAGTGAAGTGGACCATGCTGATCTTCGTGTCCCTTTAGGTTACCGGTGTTCCTGGCGCAGCCCTCGGTGCTGTTCTTGCCGAGACACCCAAGATTGGAAGAAAGGGAGCATTGTGCGTCAGCACCGTCCTTACTGGTGTCTTCCTGTTTGGGAGCACAACGGCCACGAACTCACCCGCGTTACTCGGATGGAACACCGCTTACTCATTCACGTCAAACATCATGTATGCCGTGCTATATGCCTTTACACCTGAAGTCTTTCCAACTAAAGATCGAGGAACTGGGAACGCCTTGACTGCAACTTCTAACCGGATCTTCGGCGTGTTCTCACCAATCATTGCTACGTACGCCAACTTGAACACTCCGGTGCCGGTATATGTGAGCGGTGCTCTATTCATCGTTGCCGGTCTCATTGTCCTGACGCTACCCTTCGAGTCGAGAGGGAAAGCTAGTCTGTAATTTGTATCACTGTGCCAGCTTGTGCTTTTTGCATACAACAGCGTTCATGCCTTTTTGCGAACTCGCCCAGCGAGTTTCTGAGATACCCCGGTCTAGATTTACTCCAGATATATTCATAATAATTGGATGCCAAAGAATAAGACACGTCATCATTGTTGGTGCAAATGTCCTGATTTCGTAAAATATCAGTGATGTTCCAGCTTGTAACTCATTCCTAGAATGACGGGTGCTGCCCCCAGACAGTTATGATCTCATTGCGTGACAGATGGCGGAATGATGCGATGACTGTATTCTATATTACTCAAGGCAAAAGGAAAGCTGAAATGTATACCTTAACCAAAGAGGCTATCTTGTGATGAGCAACTGATAGAAGTATAGTCTTATGACCTTTGTTTTGCCGAAGCGGGAATACTGAAGTACGAATTGCTCTCCTACGACCAGTCGATTCAACGACCATCACATTTTGTAATGCTGCGTAAAATCATATCTTACAGCGAATGAGGCAAGCGCCATCTGCTTCTGAGCTTTCGCATCACCCTCCGCAGCTTTACATGCCTGCATCACGGGATCCCTTTGGAGCAACGTGTCAGGATCGCTATCCGAGACACGTCTGAAATTATCTCGCGACACCGGGTCGATGACCGTCTTCCACTTCTCTATGCGCTTTTCACTATACAAGTCCAAGATGGACTCATCAGCTTTGCCGTCAAAGATGCCGGCTAGACAATCGTATAATCCTCCGACGTCGACAAAACCCCCCGTGATTCCCATGCCTCCCCATGGATTGCAAATGTGTGCGGCATCGGCTGCAAGCAGAATTCGTCCAACACGGAATGCAGGTGCACATCGCTGATGCATTTTGTATGGAGACATGCTAATCAAGTTGTATTCCCCTGGCTTGGGGTGACCCGGCAGCATGATTTCGTACTTCATCGGCTGTCGAGCCTTCATCTCCTCCCATGATAGACCGGGAGTTTCACCATAGGTCACCCGATATAGTCCGTCAGTTGTGAGCCTAGCGGCCATCTAACTTTGATTCAGCAGATAGTATAAAGCATGTTGCACAATATGAAGCCTACAAAGAAATGATCCGGGTGCAGAATGAAGCTTGAGTCTTTGAACCCGAATTTTGAGAAATCGTAATATACCTAATTTTCGTCAGCGTATCCTCAATACTCAACTGCAACGTCGGTCCATCAATTTGCTTTCTTTCCGTAGAGAGATCAAGCCCTTACTTACATTCGTAGCAACGATTTGCCTTTCCCAGGTCATCCCGGGGAAATCGTCACCGAACAACGACTTGCGCACTTGGCTAGTCGCGCCATCACATCCAACTACATAATCTCCGTGGACCTTTACGCTACCATCTGGCGTCTCAGCATCAATCCAAGCGCCCTTCCCGTCTTGACCAGTCCCAATGACTTTGTGTCTCCAATGGATCACACCATTATACTTGGACAATAATTCCTCGAGCATAAGCTCATCTAGCTGATCCAGAACAAGACAAGCCATGCGCAAATCTTGACCATCCACATCTTCCATGCAGGAACCATCCACTCCGGTGATATAGGAATGATCTGCGAACCGCCGCCAGCACATCGACGTAGGGCTCATTCCTCGCCGCCTAATCTCTTCGATGATGCCTGCGCGGTGTAACTCTGGGATCGCAGACGACCCGTAGATCGCCGCCCGCGGTTGTTTGTCAAGTTCGTGCGATGCTTCGAAGATTTCGGCTGTAATCCCATGTTTAGATAATAGGAGGGCTAATAAAAGCCCAGAAGGCCCGGCGCCGACAATAAGAACCTATAATTCATTCGTGAGTGAGCTTCATTGAGCTATTCTATTACTATTCGAGTCGTACCTTATTGAATGGGCGTTCCATCATGACGCTACAATCGACATCAGATATAGAAACTCGGAAGAATTGACCCTTTCTCTTACCAAGCATAAAACCTAGCTGTAGCCATACGATCGTGGGCCCTGGAGACTACATCATGCTCCAATGCCGAGCAGGCGGTGTGTCTAGCATGTCCACAGCCGAGAACATTCCCCGCATGGTACCGGATACTGAGGGGATACTCTCGACATCGCGTCCTGAAATGGAGTTAGGGTCATGAGTTAGGATCATCCATTATGACGGTCCGGTTGAATACGTTCACGGACGATATTCTATGGCCGTAACCGTAAGACCAGTGGCGATATTTCAGTATAGGAGTACCGAGGCAAGCAGTACGCATTGGTGTGGAACATTGCGATCCCATAGGAACAACACAAACCATCAGTCTTTCTCATACAATAAGCTCGATCGAACCGAATTATATCCTGCAACTAAGACACTTTAACAACGACCTTACCAAAATGCCCACCACTAAACAAATATCTCAGCGCCTCATCAGCCTCCTCAAATTCGAACACTCGATCAACAACCGGTCGAATCTTCCTCCTTTCGAAAAGAATCAACATTTCCTCAAACCTATCCTTCGGCCCGTTTAGAATCCCTTTGAGCGTGACGTTGCGCTTCAGCGCCAACACATTCGCATTCACCTGCCCACCAGCCGCATCTTGCTTGCCGGACAGATACCCAATCGCGGCAATAATGCCGCCGAACGCAACGCCCTCGAATGATTTAGCAAGTGTCGCGGTGCCGCCGCACTCAAATACCACGTCTGCACCCCGGTTGCCCGTCAGTTTGAGGACAGCCTGATCCCAGTCCGGCGTTGTCTTGTAGTTTATCGTATGATCGGCACCCAAGGCTCTCGCGCGCTGTAGTTTCGAATCCGAGGAGGATGTAATGATGGCTGTGAAAATAAGGTCAGGACAACAAAAGTACAGCTCTAGAAGCAGAAAATAGGAGAACTTACTCGTCAACCCCGACGCCTTAGCAATGACCAGTCCCATGACGGCCACGCCACCCGTTCCCTGGAGTAGAACAACTTTCTCTCTCCCGCTCATCGGATTCCCCACAGGCTGAAAAGAATTGATACTCATCCAGGCGGTAACCGCGGCGATCGGCAGACATGCGGCCTCCTCATCTGTAAGATATTCCGGGACCTTCACAAGGCCACTGGCCGGGAAGACACGATACTCGGTCAAAACACCAGGAAGCGGCAGTCCTAACCCAGAAGCCATATCCTTCTCTAGGATCTGACCGGTAAGATGGGTTTGGTTGAAAATCGCCACTACCCGATCACCTTCTCTGAGCATTGAACTATTTGCGCCGGGTCCAAGCCTCTTAACCGTCCCGCACATATCGGACGCGGGAACTATCTTGTTGGAGCCTTTAGAAAGGCTCCTATGATGGCCATAAGCGCCCATGCATACTAATTCCACAGTCAATACATATTCCATTCTCGACAAGCTGCATCGCAAGTAAGGCTGGCGATTTCCCTACCCTCCGTGTCCCGGAAATTGAGCGCAACACGATTGATCTTCACGAGGGCTTCGCCCTCTCTCAAGTTGGTCGGTTCAGCAACATCGACTAGCCGGAGCTTGTCGAGCCCATCTTGATTCGTGATCCACTGTCTCATCGTAGAATGAATTACTTATTTCTACTGCTAGCAATTCACGCAGATCAAAATATGACGCAGTGGACGACAGTGACCAGAACCGAAAGCTGGTTCGCCCGTGCGCTGGTAACCGAATGATGCAGACGTGCAGTGAAGAGAAGACAGCAGAGTCGCGGGTCGTTATGTGATGGGCAAATTACACAGGGTACCAAGACCTCTCCACCTCTGATAGTCAATCAATGGGTCCAAGAAGTCTCTGAAGTTAAAGGACCAAATCGATTACAAGGTATGATGATAAATGCACCACGTCATAAGATACATTCGGAAACACTACCGTTAGCATTTATCTTCGTCAGCTCTGTCGACATCTCAACATAGTCGAATTTTAATACAATTGTTTTGTCTATCTCTCTATCGTTCAATCATAAATTCGGCCTACCTAGCCGACAATTGTTTGACGTGCAAATGCATTAAACTGCCGTAATCAGAATTTGTACATTTATCCAGAGTTGAAATGATATCAGGGGGGTATAAAACTGCCAGATGGTAGCGCCGCATGATTTAAACCCCAACGATGTCATGAAATCGTGCAATGTACACAGTTCGTACATATGATATGATCATCGCAGACCGCCAGGTCCTTTCTCCACGATGAAGGCAACGGGTCGCCTCGTACGGTTTCGGTTGCGAGTAGTACGGGTGTTGGCGAGACTGAGACTTTTGATGTCAAGTCCAGCTATGCGAGCGCATCGATCATCGTAGCCCCATCTGGTAACACCACCACCATTGATCCAGCCTTCGACGTTGCGACACTGGCTAATGTCCGTCCAAGCCAGACGACTGCAACCTTCGAGAACACTTTCGATCCCGATGGCGGTGACTCTGACACATCCTCTGACACTCAACCCTTCCAAGTCGTTGAGATGTAATGCGATACAAGCCAGGCTGTTGTCGCTAACTGCACTACCGCAAAAGGCCATTTTGAGTTCTTTCAGGTGCGGTAGACCGAGTGCGACAACCTCTGTGGCAGTGTCTGATAATGCACAACAGAAAGACAGATCTAGATGAGTCAGGTTTTTGGCTGCATTGACAAGTGACACAATTGCATTATCCGATAGGTATGTGCAATCAGCAAGACATAAGTTCGTCAGGTTGAAGAAGCGGAAAGGTGCCCAAGCCTGGAAACCAGCGTCGGTGATCGATGTACAGCGAGTAAGAGATAAAGACTGTAGACGATTCGAAGCATGCGCGGCCATATGAGCCATAGACCGGTCTGTGATATGCTTGCAATATGAAAGGTTCAGTTTCTTGAGCTTCGGGCAGCCAATAATTGTACCAGGTGGTGGGAGCGTAACAACCTGTGTCTGAGGTCTCTGGCCCCGGAGGCGCGCGGCGGAGTTCGTAATGACAACCTGTTGCTTCTGCGGGGGGTGTTCTGGCACAACCCAGCCCACGACGCGAGCTAAGAGATTGTCGCCGACCTTGCGGCAGTTGCTCCAGTCAACCTCCTCTAGGTTCTTCGCATTGTCACTCATCTCGAGAATCTGGTTGGCCGAGACATCCCAGACCGACTTCATTCTCCATATTTTGACGTTCTTCCCACAGAGCTTCCAGAATGTCGAGAACCCTTCATCCGTGACATGAAAACAGTTGCTCACGTCGACAAAGAGAGGCCGGTGACCAAGAAAGGGTGCCAATCGTTTGATTAGGATATGATCGGTAATCCGGCGATTGTAAGCTGATAGATCTACCGAATGACCTAGTTTTGGCGAAGTCGTGAACACACTACGCCAGTGCGAGGACAATCCTCTAAGACGGTATAACTCCACTGCATCTAGATGTTGAAACACCGTCAAGAGGATATCATGAGGGAGAGTTGTGGCCTCTTCGACGTCCAAATCGGTGGTCTTGTCCACTATTCTCGCCCTCTTCGCTGGTCCTTCTTCCCAATCCAACGACGGCTCTGCCAGAATAGAGACTTTGATTGGCATATGTGCATCATTTGTGTGCAATGGTACGCCATTCGCGCCTGTGATGCCTATAGAGTCGGTAGGGGGTGCAAGGGATGATCTTCGTCTATTTCTCAGATTTTCCATGTCAACACTGAGGTATGGGTCGGGATCTCTGGGTCTCAGTTGATCCGATTCATCTTTGATGGGAGATGCTGGCATTGACGGCGTTGTGAACGTGACTTGGGGAGCGGGTCTCAAGGAGATGTCAGTTGCGCCGACCTCCACCTTGTCAGCGTCCGCCATGTATACATCTTCTGCATCTTCTTTCCTTATCCTATTTCTTGCGGTTTCCTCAACCTGCTCCTTGATATTACTGGGGCAGCGTTGCCACAGTTCGTCAAGAGCTTCAGCACTGATCATGAGACACTCGACTGTTGTTATGGACTTGACGGTCGCAGTGCGCTTAACAGAAAGGCCAAGACTGACGACTTCACCGAAGTATTGTCCCTGCTTCAATCGAGGCCGAATTAGGGACGATCTCGTTATCCTCTTCTGGGTATCACCCTCTGTGACGTCGTGTATTACTTCTGCTTCGCCACGGACAATGAAGAATATTTCATTTCCAGGCGCACCTTGCTGAACAATGTCTGTGAAGGGAGGATATGTCTTGGGAATTGCGCTCATACCAAGAAAGTGGAGAATATCAGGAGGAAGGGCGGAAAACAGGGGAAGTTCTCTCAGCGTCTGTCTGACATTGACCAAACCACTGCCCAAGGCGCTTCCAGCGGCGGGATCCTCGACACATCCGGGACTGGGTGACTTCCTCTTCTTGGTATTTAGCACGACTCCCTGTTTAATCATACCCTCGTCTCCAATTAATACCTCTCCAGGCGCAGCTTCTCGCGCTGCTGTCTGGTTGTCCGTCGGCTTTAGTCCATGACCACTTTCTTGGCGCTTTTTCTTCAAGATTGTCAACCGCTCATGAGCTTCATGGCGAATGGCCTTTTCCATCTCAGGAAATTTAGGAAGCTCCTGCTGCAGATCTTCTTTCTTCAGCACTAATAGCAGACATTTTGTGCGAGCTATAACTGTAGCCGTTCGGGGCATGTTCATGAGGACGCCGATTTCGCCAAAGAAACAACCAGGTTTTAGCTCGGCATATATTGCTTCTCCGTCTCTAGATGCAACAGCTACGACGCCGCGGACCAGCCAGTACATAGATCTTGCGCCATCTCCCTCAGTCAGAATATGGTCGTTCGCCGAGTGGACTTGGGGCCTTAAATGCTTTCCAATGGCGATCAGAAATTCTTCTGGCGCTGACATGAAGAGCGGGAACGATCTCATGCGATCCATCAGATCCAGTGGCATATCTGGAATCGTCGATGCTGTGAGGGGGGACGGCCGCATAGGTCGTGTCGGGTTGGTTTCAACATTGAAAGACCTGATCAAGGAAGCAGAATCCGGTATCTGGACGTTTGCTGGATGATGCGCCAAAGCCCTGTAGGGCGATGGGGGAGAGTGAGAGGGCCTAGCTCGCCTCATATCGCTTATAAGCCCCTGATGGGGATTATACTCCAGCAATGCCCAATGATGCGTATCTCAGACTTCGATGACAACTTCGCGCTACTCCAAATACAGGTCGTCGATCGGTCAGGCTCTGCCGGTTCCTCTTCGTGAGGGGAAGGCGGTCGTTGGGAACACTCTAGGCCAGCAGCAGCTTATGGTATGTCCTACAGCGATCTCGTCCCCAACACGTCAAGATGGAAATGTGGGAATATGATGCCGTGTTCCCTCTTTGGTCGCTCGATCGCAACCATGAGCAATGGTGGAAAGCAAATATTACTCAAACACCTCAATTACGTCAACCCGCGTGGGTTGCTAGGCTCGAGCGGGAAACAGCCTTGGTCGTGACGAGTTGGCTGCCTTGGATTGATTGCTTAAGAAGCTGAAACTTTTCGAAGTGAAGACTCGTGGGTAGTATGAAACGGCACGCGATCAGATTCGGATATCCAATATCGAGGGAAGCATCAACAAGCGGGGGTTGGAGTATGATATCGGTCCAGGACTATTACTCAAGAAAAAACATCTTTGGTCAGCAATCATGCGTCACAGGCAGGTTGCGATCGCAAGTATGATCTGACAACGCGGCAGAGCACGGAACATGGGGCTTACAGATGACGACGTGGGAGCTAGTCAAGCAGCCGTATCACTCTCCCTCCTCTCTGCCCGTTTCGAACGATGGCAGATTGGCCGATTCGAAGCTGTCAGTCGAGTGCAGTCGGGCTTAGACCAAAAAGTTGATGACGCGCACACGCCTATGACCAGCGGCGTAGGTCTTGTTCCCAGTGATAATTTTCGAACGAGCTGTATCGCAAGGTCCCACCATTCGGTATTGGTTGCACGCTCACCAGATGGGACAGCTTCGCAGGTCAGCCCAGAGCACAGCCGGTCTTGATCTACAAGTTGCAAGTGAATGCGAAGGAGAATATGTCCAAAAGGAGCGGGTTGGCGCCGCGCTGAATCGTGTTTGTATTTCGACAAAGCGAGCGGGCGAGGTGGGATCGAAGGTATAGTAAGATTTCTTTGGGCTCTTTTGTGGTTTATGCAGCTTGTCGCATGCACATCAGCGTTCAGGTAGTCGGCAGGGGGCAGGACGGGGCAAGCAGGGGGGCAGAGAACCAGCGGCCACGGCGGCGGTGCGATGCGTCAGAATAGACCCGAAGAGGGTCAGAGCTGAAATATGCGTGGGCGGGATGGCAATGGCCGATAGGTAGGTGGTAGCAGACGAGGCAGGCGATGACTTTGGTGCAACGTAGAAGACGGCGAGGTGACGCAAAGCACTGTACACACAGAGGAGGCGAGGCGAGCAAGGAAGTAGAATTAAGGTTGGTAGATACCTACCTACATGTAGGCAGGTCGATAGGTTGAATATGATGATAAATGTATCAGATGTCGTAATGGGATAACGAAGATCCAAGTGGATGAGAGAGAGGAGAAAAAGGATATCACAGTAATAGAAGCAGGCAGTTGAACTAGTGGTGCCAAAGCTATCATCCCCTCTTCATTCTGCTTCCAGAGACGACTATTAGAGTACAATGGCGAAAGCTAAGCAGCTTCATCCACGACGACTGAATTCCCGAGCCAAAGACGGTAGGTAGAGAGACCAGTGTAGACCAGGATGGTTTGGAGGCGGCGGTTTGTCTTCGCAGAGCACTTGGCTCGGGTGCTGTCTGGATTCTAGCCCTGTATCTGAGACTCTTTGACAGAAACTGTGGTGGACAAGCTGCCTAGGTAGTGTGTACTGCAAATCGATGGCCGCGGGAGTGACGCTGCTATGCTGGCGAGTTGCAAGGTGCAAGGCGCAATAGGTAGTAGTGATGAGCAGATCGTGGGACAGCGGGCGGATGCTAGGCGGATAGCCTGGGTTGGTCACACTGCCTTGTGACCTTCGTAACAGTCGGCAGTCAGGTATGGGTGGACTGGTGGTGGGGCAAGACCAAACTGGTGAAACGCTGTTCTTCGCCCAACAAGACTCGACCAGCTTCGCCGCTACAGTACATATGTCTTCATCTCTCTCTAGCTCATCGGCAATGTCTTCCTGTCACCTACTCTAGGTGCATACCTACCTGTCCAACTTGGCTCCGACTTGGCTTTGCCTGCGACCCATTTCATCATCAGGGTCTTTTGTTCCGCACTTCTCTTATTTCTCAAGTCCTCTGCTGTAGGTACGCGGCGCTGGCTGACCTACCGGGTCCTATGGTCATCCCTCTCCCGGCTTTCCATCACACACAAAAACGAAGTGATAGGTGCGTCAAGTCCCGGCAGTCGCGGATTCCTTCGCAGTTCGAACAGGCGCGTTCATGCGCAAGGAAACGTGGGACAGCCGGGAGCTTGAGCACGGGGCGCACCCTGATCTGACAATGGGCCCTTCCGTTCTGTATCATCATTGGTGGAGCTGGGGTGGCTTGGCTCTGGCTTGGATTCTTTTCTGCTTCTTTCATGGGGTTCCAATGCCCCATGTCTCTGTCGGCAGGGGGGCCATGACTGACGGATCCCCATGATTAGTAGTCGGAAGGAATCCGATGCCGACGCCGGTGAGATGAGTGGACAGAAAAGAACAGAGGGCAGCTCCTCCAGCGACGAGGTACTCATATGTATCGTGCCGTGAAATTCTACTAAAAGTGCTGTGCACACAGGCCTCGACACGCGAGACAGGTTCGTATGGGGACTACGATTCCCACGCTCCGCAGAATCAGCACACGAGATGCTGATAATCATTGCATGTGAGCTGCTACGCTGATGCTTTTAATAGCACAAGCTGCCCAACGAGCTGGGAATGAGGTGGCTATCAAATCCTTTGCTTCGCAGATCGTTTAGACGGCGCGCCAGACTCATCCGGTACATCAGACACCAATCATGGGCACCACAGGAGTGCGACACTGCATTTTTGTGCGCAGCCCGCTTGACCATCGAGCTGTATAGACCTTTTCGCAGGTACTTGCACAAGGCTCAACGCATACAAACCAGCGCTGTCGAGTACTGCTGTTTCGGACGAATAAGCTATTTTTGGTAGACTTCCCCAGGGATCCTGCTTACAAAGCGCCACTTCGGTGCTTCTTGACGGCTCCTCTCTGTGCGATTGCACTACGATACGATGTAAGATGAGCGACAGAGAGATGGCCTATGTCCCTTATCGAATAGGCCGAGTTTAGGGACGTAAAATTCGTAACGGCGGCATCTGATTCCAAACCCCTCGATGAGGTTAAATATTGTTCGAGTATGACAGATAGTAGATCAAAACGACCTGGGAAACTAACCCCTCCCAGATCTCTCCAGAGTCCCAAGATTGAACTTGCCTATTGCCTGATGTCCCTGGCTGCAGGGGGCGCAGGATTCCATGTTAGCGTTTGGAACCTCCTCCGCCTTTGACTCCCCTCTCTACACGTACCGTATGTTGGTCATGTGTCTACGTAGTATGTTGGGATGGCATCCTTCGAGTCTACAAGCGTGGTGCGCGCAACCTCTGGGAGTGGTAGAGCCGAGCGTGTCCCATGTAGGCGATCAATACGCAAATTGCTGCTGAAGCGAGACCGGCAGTTGGTTGGCATCTGATATCTCATACGCCGCATCTCGAATGATAAATTATGCCGCAGTGATCGCAGTCATTAGTGATACAATATGCGAGCGGCGCGTGCTCGATTGTCTTCGTCTTCAAAAATCCTTCCTCGCATTCTGTCGAGCCACTGTGTGACTCTCGAGCTGGTAACAAGCAGTCGAAGAACAGATGTGGAAAGTGAGATGGCAATGCCTTCGCACGCCCCGAAGACCCTGTCGACCCTACTCCGGGCAGTTATACGGCTTAGAGTCTCAAATTCTACTCGAGGCATCAAACGGCGTCGATGGAAGGAATCGCAACATGCATCGAGGTGGAGTGTTGAGCAGATCGGCAGGGTGCAATATGAGTCCAGTTCTATGCAAATACTCTTATCGCGCATAACGAGTCGACGGCGGGGTTTCAATTTGCCTTCGACTAGTAAACTTTGTCGTACTGCAACACACCACACTCGAGTAGGTGCGTTCTCAACTTTCTGTTGCTCATGGCCATGTGGGATGCATGATGACGATGGTCATGACATATAAAGTGTCAACGCAGCGGGCGAGCTGCAATTGACGACAAAAGATGGAAATGCATGAGCTTGGCCAACCTATCAACGCTCGGTGCCTGGCATCGGTCTACCTCTACATCGAGGTCTCGCCCCGGCATCCCCAATCTTGCCGTTGCATCTCCAACGGGGCAAAGAATTTGATAATTCCGACGAGCTGTTCCTGATCACTTACACCTTTCGTTTGAGCTTCCTATCCTAGAGTCGACGGCATATGTAGGTAGGTAGAAGCCAGAGCTCTGCGAGAGGGCCGGGCCGTGATCTTGCCGGCTCACCACTGTTCGTCGGCGTCGTCGTATACTCGGCTTGACTTTGAAGCCCTCGACCTTGTCGTGACGTTATTCTGTCATCCCAAAACGTCGCCTTCCCGTTTGGGGACGCCGCGACTCCAATGATCTTCAGATTGCTCGCTGCGTGCCGGAACCCTTGCGTGGCGAAGATGGGCTGGCGCCAGTTGTTTCACGTTCCAAGTTTCCAGAAGGTTTCTAGCGCCGAACGAGCCATTCCTCTGCTGTGTTTCCCCCACGCCGACCATTCACGCTTTAAGCATGCATATCCGAGCACCATGCCGCGGCCTCGTTGTGGAATTTTTCTACGGCATGACCAAATACATGCGAGCTTTTGACATTCTGTTTCGGATTGGACTGCGAAATCAATCTGCCGACAACAGCAAGGATGCACTCGACAAATCACCAGCATAATCGCCGAAAGTCTCGAACGCTGTCAATCACGTGGACGGAACTGTTTGGAAGTGATTGATCATACCGGCCGAGCCGGTCACAACATATCTGGCCAGGGAATCCTAGGTTTCCTAACATTGCTACGCTCCTCACCGCTAGCTAGGTCATACTGATACATCTCCAGCAGCTTATTCTACGAGCACTGTCCTGGAGCGGCAAGCCTACTAATGCACGATGGCCACCGTTGAGGGACAATTGCTTCCTTCGTATTCCAGACTCCCAGTATTCAGAGTCCCTCTAGCCACCGGAAATCGAAGCATCCCAACCGTAATGATACTTCGATTATACAAGGGACCTCCTGAATAACTCGTCAATATGGCTGGCGCCTTGTTGTGTCAGACATTTGCTACTCTTATAGCGGGGAACGGGTGAGATCAGCCCGGATTCCGAAGATACGTCTATCATCGGTGGTTCAAGCTTGAGTCCGCAGACATGGTCTATACTGTGCAGTGGACACCTTGTCAGATTCGTCTTCCGCTTGGTCACGCTCACCGATTCGACTGGACTTGTGTTGTCACTGGATTTTGTCCTTTGTGTTGGGCATTCTTACCTACTTCGTGGAATTACAGTTACATTCATATGTAGTGTAGATGCACTTGGACACATGTTCGGATATAATCATCTAGAATAGCAACCATACTGAATCAAACTTCACGTATACGACTGCAGTGATGTCTCTGTCGATGTGGGTATAGATCAGAGGACGCAATCGAGGCCGAGACAGTCGTGATACCATGAGGAATTTATATCAACAGAAGTTTACAAGAAGCGATAGACATAGCGCTCGCCCATTAACCAGCGAACAACACATTCAATTTCTCGATTGATTCAGGCCACGTTCAATGGGATCAGACTCGGAATCGAAGACGTCAATTCTTGCAACTCTTTATCATCGGATGAACAATACAGGTCCAATGCTGAATTCGTTGGCGAGCAGCCACGTTGTAGAATAGGTAGGTATAGGTAATTCTCTCTCTTATTGTAGAGATCAGCTCGAAGCCGCTTTGGTAGGTTACAGTATGAGCCTTAGTGTAGCAGCAAGATCAAAAACACTCTTGTCATATGCTCACTTTACACATTCGTCCACTACTTGCCGTAGCACTCAATCGAGCTTTGAGAAATACAGTCCTATAAAACGAAGGGTGCTATATGGGCCGCTTCCTACAGATTATTATGTTATTTGCTGTACCATCGTACAGGGTTTGTCTAATAGTCATAATTTGAAGACGATATAACGGAGAAGAAATTCATTGAGTATGAAGCTGGTATTTGAGACAGTCGACATAAGTAATTTCATTTTGCAATATATAATCCGATTCCATCATTTAGATCTGCTAACAAGTCGTGACAAAAGGATGCTCACACCTTGAAAGCAACATATTCATTAGGAGATTTGATCGGACGAAGCCTATGTCTGCATTTGACTGCATATGGGCACCATTTTGTGAAAGCGAGCACGAACTTGGAACCATGTATCTGAGAGGCAAGGAAAATAATAGGCAGCAGAGGAAATACCCGATCGCAAGCATATTATATACTGTCCGTTAGTAGACAAACCAGGCGCTCTATGTTGCTTCGACAGAACTTTTGGTACCCCTCCCATTCCTGTCGTGACTATTGTTTTCGCCCTCCCTCTTTCATAATCCTACAAGTGTCTTACCAACCAAGACACAGGACAATAGTCACACAGAATTCAATCATTAGCCAAATTGCCGCTTCTGAGCATGAAACTTCTATATCCACTATCCAAAAATCTCCCATCCCGATTTGTTCCTCTATTTGTCCTCTATTTGTCCTCTATCTACATCCCCAGACATGTAACCTTTCGAAGTCTAGCAAAGCACCAAGCAGCAAACAGCTTTATTTCTATCATCCGAGGTGTCTAACGGGTCTAACACACCCAACATGCCTATTCTGCCTAGCATACGCCCTGTATGAACTCGAATGAATTAAACGACGAAGACATCCGTCTCACAAAGCTTTGCAAAGTCAATTACGCGTCTATCAAAGTCTGTAAAACCCATCTACAAAGTATCAGTATATGCTTTACCAGTTGCGAGGATAGGTCTGCGACTCCATCTCAATTGCACGATGTTGAGTAATATATACTGTTTTCTCCCATATCCGCTTAATCCGTGTAACCCACGCGCCGTAGCACTTCACGCCGGGCTGTGGTCTCTGTCAACCAGCGAAGTCTGATCGACTCTGTATGAATTTGTGAAATATCTGCGAAAACGATACCCCGTGGCTGCATGGCTGTCTGAAGCTGGCCGTTTGTAGCACAGTAGGATCAGGTGAAACTCATATATATATCTCAAGACTCCTGGGGTGTGATGATCCTAAACTTTGAGGCCCGTATGCATGTTTTCTCGAAAAACATACCTCAAGAACAAGCCAGTAAACTAGAACACAGGGAGCCTGTCGAGACCCCGCAGTAGAAAGTATTGCTTGAACCTAACAGATTGGACTACAATACAACTCGTCTTCACTGACCAGGCCATGGACAAACAGACGACATAGCTACACACTTCCTTCATCCACACCGCTATCACATCATTGGGAATGCCATTCTTGACTTGTTCTCATTTGGGTAAAGGGTTTACACTTTCTTTCGTTACACAATTTGTAAGTAAAAAAAACTGTGATCGCACGTATTATTGTCCTAAAGGACCTTCGTAACAGCGTTTTGCTAATCACTGCAAGCAATTCCAAGCAAGATCTCCACAGGCGGCCGATTGCCAATCTTCAGGTTCCCGTCATAAAGTTACGTAAACTGAGGTGTCATAACTCTTTCATCAAATTCATTACCACATACAACTGTGATGCAGAATTCCCTGCTGCATCCCCCTACGCCACGGCGACGATATTGCTAGACGTAGGCACAACGCTGCTCAAAGGTGCCCAATTGACCACGGCTGCTGGAGGGTCGACCTCATCAGCATCAGTCCAACCTTTGTCAGGACCCCAAGTGACTCTCAAACCACGGGCTTTAGCCACCCCCAGAAGGCCTTGCATAAGCGACCCTGATTTCTTAACCACTGTCCAAGCATCAAACTCAATGCGTTTAATCCAAGGCATTTGATCGAGGATACCGTTGAGCAGGTTCACTGTGAATAGCGTGTAGTACCCATTGTTCCGCCGGAAATCTTTGAACGTAGGGTCACTGGGATCAATCTCAGCGTATATTGTCAGCTTCGTGACGTTGACACACTGGTCTAGTCCCAGTATAGGTTTCACCACCCAGCCGGGCGGTGGATCACTCCAACCAGGACCAAGGCGGAAATCGAGAGTGGTGATGCAAGCCCGTTGGCCTGGCTTCAGTCGGGCGAGCAGAGGTTTTTTAGTCTTGAAGTGGCGGCCCCAATGGCAGGGGAAGACACGAACCGGGTGTGAGCTATAGAAATAGTACATGGCTTCCCGGTAGATGATACGGCAAGTTCGCAGTATCGCCAGCCTTTGGTGGTATGTCTTGTAGTTGTCTGGGTCCAAATCGAGCACCTCGCCAGCGGCATTGGCAAAGTGATGCTCGTAGACTTTGATGCGCAACTCGGAGGGAAGATCCAGAAATCGAAAGGGCTCGAGTTTGGTGCGCCTCGCCTTCGCTCTTGGTGCTGCCGCGGTTGTGGTCTCAATAGCTGTGGAGCCAATGGCCAGTTTTCTCACGGCTTCACTGATATCATGCTCAACGTCTGATGCATTTGTAGAGGCAACTGCTGAGCTGAGTGGTGTGGAGACTGTCGTGATAGTAGTGGATGTGGTCGAGGAAGAGGCCATGGGAGCAGAACTTGTGACATTCCCCTTCGCGCGAGACGCTCGGCCGTATCCTGGCCTTCGACCTTTCACCATCTTGGCTTTCTGTAAACGCGTTGGGGGCCTCCAAGTGATATGGTAAGAGATGGTAGATCTAGCCGTACGCTTCGGGTCGGAGGGGAGATGGGCGCGGTAGTTGAGGTCACGCGACGATGGGGGAATCGTGCGGAGATGCTGGCGGAGGAATTGGAGTAGGGATAATCAACCGCTTAGAACCACTGGCGACACTGGGTGTAGAGAGGCTGTCTATAGGAGATGGAGGCAGTCTCGGCAAGGCAACTAGTAGGTGTGTTGTATAAGAGGATACGACGTTGGCATCGCGAGGGTGGTGCCATCGTTGATCGGATCAGTCGACAAACCGCCACCCTCTAGAATGCAGCACTCTGGAATGCCATGGTCAAGACTCAAGGGGTTGTTGCAAGGTGCGCGAGGTGTTGGGACAGTAAGAAAGGGCGAGGTTGATGGCAGTTGAAGACGGGATTGGTAAGGTGTGATGCATGTAAGAGACGGACAGGTGGGTATCGGAGGGTATCGATGGGTATTGCACGGACCGAAGATGGCGAGGATGGTGGCGGCAAACTTAGGTACATACATACGATGGATTAATAAGGGAGCGGGGCGAAAACGTGTTCGGGAGTGTGGTGGGCTCTGAAAACGAGTCAAACGACCAGGAAATACCTTCGCCAACATCGAAGTCCGGTACCTAGGTAGAGTCAATGTTGAACGTGAAGGTACATCCAGACCTCGGACTTCAATGGCTTGTGTTTCGTCTTTGCCAGATAAACGGATCGGGGCGGTGCGGGTTGGACAAATTGATATCCCGTATATTGTACTTCACATGTGAATCATCAGTGATTCTACCTAGGATACAGATCCAAGCCTCTGCGGGTGAATCATGTAAGATTGTAACATGTACGTGTTAAGATGAGTACATGCCTTACATGTATAGGTGACACTCTGTAAGGAATTGAATATGGGTATGTCGACGACAAAGCGTGAATGTCAGTTCGACCGAGTTGGGATACCTTTGTAGGTTTTGATAACTACATGTACCTGGTCTCAGTGTCTACCCACCCTCTTGCGAAGGCAAGAGCAGGGGTAGTTTAGACATAATCGGATTCAGAAGTCATTTGGAAATGAATCGACGTCCCTGGCATGTTCCTGCGCCGTAGTTTCCAACAGCGAGCGTCAATAGCAGGCATGCAGGAAAGGAATCAGGCGCTCTCTCGAGTCTTTATGGCCATCTGATCGTCGGACATACGGGCAGCAGGTAAGCGCCCCCGGCTCTGCTTCTCTACACAATCTTGGATGTTGAGCATTCGAGTGTTACGTTGGATCTCTGTGAACGTGGTATTGCACACATAGACAACTAAGAAATGCCTTTTTCCCTGTTTGTAAATGTCTTCTTCACCTGTTATTCGATACTTCATGATTCACTCGAACCGGATCTTACGACTCGGTGCAGAATCGACGTCGGTCGTGTCGGGGATTAACGTGAAACATTGAAGATACGGTACGCTGGTACAAGGGTACAAGGCCGCAACAGCCCCTGTCCCCCCAGCTGTAGAAGCCCTGTACCAGGTAGCAGCCCAGAAGCTGTGGTGTCATGGTCGTGAACAATTAAAAAAGTTTCCATTTCATCCCATTGCCCGTCGTTATTCCACGTCGCCGTCTCCCGCGATCACTTGCATCCCAGCAATTGTTTCGCCATCCACAAGAGCCCACATTTGAAGCTCAGGACTGGCCTCGACTGGCAATTTCTACCTCCTCCTTGTCTTCCCGTCCTGCGTGAGCCATCATGTTGTCGAGAGCCATTGCGCATGGCAGTGCGCGCTCTGCGCGTCTGTCCACGCTGCAGAAGACAGCCATCCACGCCTCCGCTACATCCAGAGTTGCGACACCCGCATCGACATTGTGGGCAAGAGGTATGGCCAAGAACAACAGGCCCAGGCCCAACCCTCCGTCGCAGTCTCACAACAACAACATCCCGAAGCCTGCCGAGCCCAGCTCGCAGTCCAAAGCACAGCCTGAACCCCCAACAGATGCTACCGAGCCAATTACTCCTCCGCCCGACTTCAGCAAGCTTCCCGATTTGACCCAGGGAATTCCTTCGACCCTCGAGTTCGAGACTTCCGGCGCGACCAAGAAATCAGAGCCCAACTCGGTCGAAGAGGCAGAGGACAAGGCAGCGGGCAGCGGCCGCGGCAAAGGCGAGCTACCAGCATCCGCCTACATGAGCTCTACCGAGAAGAAGCGCATCCGCATGGCCAACTACATGTACATCGCTGCCCTTGCCGGTGCTGTGTTGGGGACGGCTTACTTGGGCCGCAACTGGGACGATGAAGAGGTCGACCACCACAAGGACATCCCTAACGGCTGGTCACCTCTCCTATGGTGGCAGCGTGCCACCACCCGTATGACCGACGTCACCGAATACTACAAGGAGCCAGCCTTCGAGAAACTCCTGCCCGATCCTCACCCCATGTTCGAGCGCCCGTACACGCTATGTATCAGTCTGGAAGACATGTTGGTCCACAGCGAGTGGACTCGTGAGCACGGCTGGAGAGTAGCCAAGCGTCCTGGTGTCGACTATTTTTTGCACTATCTCAGCCAATACTACGAACTGGTTCTCTTCACTAGTGTTCCAATGGCCATGGGAGAACCTCTGATGCGAAAGTTGGATCCCTTCCAGTTTATCGTTTGGCCGTTGTTTAGAGAAGCAACCAAGTACAAGGATGGAGAGATCGTCAAGGTAAGTCCAGTCTTGCAACAAAATGCCAATTTTAATGAGGGTACTAACACATGCTGGCTTGAAAGGACCTGTCGTACTTGAATCGCGATCTCTCTAAGGTCATCATCATCGACACCAAGGCTGAGCATGTCCAAAATCAGCCTGAAAACGCCATCATACTACCCAAGTGGACCGGTGACAAAGGCGACAAAGACCTCGTGTCGCTGATCCCATTCTTGGAGTACATCTTTGCCATGGAGTACAAGGACGTACGAGAGGTCCTGAAGTCCTTTAAGGGCAAGGACATCCCCGCCGAGTTTGCCCGTCGCGAGGCCATTGCCCGTGCCGATTTCCAAAAGCAAATCGACGCCCAAAAGAAGAAGCGAGGATCTGGTCTAGGAGCATTGAGCAGCATGCTCGGTGTCAAGGGCAGCATGATGGTCCAGCCAGAAGGAGAACTGTCCCCTTCGGAAGCATTCGCCCAAGGCAAAATGTTACAGGATATCATACGCGAACGTGGCCAGAAGAACTACGAAGCAATGGAGAAGCAGATCAAGGAGCACGGCGAGCAGTGGCTGAAGGAGGCTCAGCAGGCTCAAGAAGCTCAGAACGCCGAGGCCATGAATAGCATGAAGTCCTCGTTCACGAGCTGGTTCGGAGGAGCGCCTACCAACCAACCCGCACCAACATCAGGAGAACAGCCGAAGAGCGCTTAACCCAACCCAAAGAAGCCTCCGCCATCCCGGAGGCGTGTAGCAATATTTTCGAATGTGTTCCTTTTCCCTTTTGGTGTTAATATATCAAAGCGACGTTGGGTATACGTCATATGCTGCCATATACCTGGCGCACCGAGGCGATTGTCTACCGAAAGCTACCCGAAACTCTACTCCACAGGCTGCATCACTTCGATCTATCTGCATAGGACGGGGAGCTATAGGTTCGGTTCTTTCTAATGTGTTGGGGGATATTGCAACGGACGAGGAGGGCCTCGGAAACAAAACCACAACGGAACCGAACGACAATACTCGGACCAAAATAATGACTGTATATTAGTATAAAAGAGCGACTGCAGAGTGGGGCCAGCTACTTAAGCTATAGAACCTGGACCCGAAATTGAGGACTTGCAGTGTAGCTGCTGCTCGACTTTGGAGTGGGCGAGCAGTGTTGTATCATATATCTCCCTGATCGAATCGAGCCACCGCCCGCAGTATAACAGTGAAGCCAACTGAACTTGAAAGTGACCCGCGACCCAAGTAGCAATAGAACTTCCCACCAGAAGTCCAAAATCCGAATAAGAGCAAACCACCAACTAAAGAAGCTGAGCTGTCAAAACACGGTGCAGGGTCCCTAACTGTCCCCATCGCCAAACCCATCATTGTTCTCGTAGCACCACTCACACCGCGGATCAGTCTCGCAGGTGAAGTCTCTGGTGAGTATTCGTCAGGTCCCCGTACATTCTAGAAAGGACTATAAATTCAGAGGAAAAGGGTAGAATATCGAAGGTGGGGAAAATTCACCCATTGCAGCTCGTGCAGTAAGTCTTCAGAGAAGCGCAGTCAGGCTTCGTCATGATGATCGCCACGGCATTGGGCCAGCTCTCGCCCGCTCCATGATGAGAGGGACGCGCTAGGGTGAGGGTAGCGACGGTGGTGAGGAGGAGGGCGATGAACTGCATTTTGGGATTGTTGTGGATGTTTTCATAAAATAGCAGTTGATGAGGACCGGTGAACTTGAACGGGGTCAGGGACTGAATGTACTTGGAGTGGTTTGTGGTGTATCTGTCTGGAGTCTCTTGGTATACGACTTTAGACGAAACACGAGGCGGGTGAGTGTCCGGCTTTATATGTATCCCGTCAATAGCAACGCAACCCTGCTTCTACCCGGCTGTTCTATTCACCACCAATGTCGGTGTGGGAGATGGAGGCCGCGCATAGCACGTAGTTGTTGTCTTGATGGTTAAGGAGATTGGTTAGCAGGTGTTTGTGTGTGACGACGGTAGGTGTTCCTGGAGGAGCGTTTTTGGTCATCAGCCGACGGTGTTTTCTGGTCTTCTTGTCCCAGCCGGCCATGGCGTCGAGCTTGACGAGGTACAGAGGATTGTTTTGAGTCATCTGACTACTGACTGGAAGGAGGAGTTTGTGGTTTGTCTTCGAAGTTGGCTTGTCCAGCGCGAGCTCGCTCTCACACTCGCGCTCGCCAGGCTGCGATACAGATGAGTGCCACGAAATTTGTGATGAAGCGCCGGGCTGCAGTAGGCAGCCGGTTCTAAGGAGCACAGAAGCAAACGGCATTCGTTGAAATTCAGACGGCATCGCGGCTTTAGGTACCCGTGACAACAGATGATAGTCCGTGAGGTTTGGCATTGTCGCATAGGACATCCTTCATAGGTTGTGTAAGGCGTGGGGCCATATTGTACGACTTCTCTGCGATAGCAACTCGGATGGCTTCCAAGATACCACGGAGCTTAAGTTTTTCTGGATGTGTGGACCGTTTCTACCTCTCAAGGTTGACCCCTTTGGCATTTCTAAGTGTACAGTGAGGCTGATATAAATGCTACCTACTTTACGGATGTGTGTAATTTCCCGACAACTATGCAATAAGGTGAGTTTGCTTCCACGAGGATCGTCCTATAGCGCGGTGCATTTGTTCCTTTCGCGGACTTCCGACACAACATCACATATCTACTCTAAGTCTAAGTTCCTGCTTTGGTATCTTTCTGTACATGCTCTTTCTCGTACGGCACAAATTGAGTTCAGGTGAATCCTTAATCCAACTGTCACACAAAGCCTCGAATGTATTGGCACCATGCTCGTTATGGACAGATGCTGAAGATACCTCCGGTTGTATAGAACTTCGAAAACAGAGGCTTGACGGGTTCGTGCAGAAAAGTATTCGTGCCCCAAACTTGTGCTACGGATAACGCATATAGCTCTCTGTTAGACTACCTAGGTAGTTTACTACTACATCTGGACGGTTCCGTAGCACAATTCTGCAAACTAGTATCTAAAGTAGTTGCACTTGGCGGCATTGGTAGTAGACTGATGTACAATGTGGCACTCGGATTCGTGCTACAATGAGGCAAGGCCACTAGAATGCTTGTCTCACTGGAGCGATGCCGTTGCTTAGAGTGGTAGGAATGCATTTCCTTACGATGGCCATGGCCGCACTATACACACTGGGATCATTATTCATGTAGACTCGGCGAATACCAGAAGGTCGTGCCAAGAAGCGTGTGCGCGTTTGATAGCGGCAAGCTACAGAAGTGGTGTTGTGCTCTGGACATGTTATCCATGAGGAACTGGCTATTGATTTGCCGTTCTATGGGATCGTCATAGTGGGATTATCCTATTTCCTGAACTCGACGATAAATCTAAGAGGGCTCTTGTTGGAGCGATTGTTTTGATAAGAAAGAGAAAGTAGAGAGGCGCTTGGATTGAGCAAGATTGGCTGTACATTAGATATTTACCTTGTAGTCCAACCTGCGGCCTGAATGGTGAGATCCTTGTTCATTTAACTCCTTAGCCACAATGAAGACTTTATTCGTCACGCCTTGCTTTGCTGCTGGTCTGCTATTGCATGGTCTCAGTCGTCTTTACTGAGGCATGGCAAGTGAGCTACAGAGAAGAATTTAGAAGCCACTTAGTCTCCCGTAGCAATTATCGATCCGTAAATATGACATGGTATGATATGTCAACGGTTTCGCCGTGATATTTTGTATGCCATTGTATACGACTTTTGAGTGTTCAGCATAGCTTGTGCAGTCTAATCTTGTCCAGAAACTCTGGCAATCTGTCATCATCATGATACATGAATACGTGTGGTCTCTCTTTCATGTGCGACATGATCCTCATTGCGGTTCCCCGAAATAATACATGCAATAGGTACTTGGAAAAGAAGTTCTACCCCAGGTCCGTAAGCATGGTCCATCATACCCCGAACTCCGAGCGGAAAAAGACGACGCTTCAACCAGATTAGTCACAGATGCAGTACGAGCCAAACGCCATGCCACTATTTGTCCAGGAAAATGAGAGAGAAAAGCCACGCCAAAGAGGAAACGACGATACGCAGCTCTAGACGCCGTTTCCAACGCCGTCTGAAAAGAGAATAAGCGGCCACTGCATCTGAGCTGTTGTTGTCATCGCCGGAGTTTGCATCCCCATGGTGCTCATGCCAATATCATTGACACCATGTCCGTTGACCACATTGGCTGCAGGACGTGAGTTGTTGGAGCTCCCAAGTGACATGAGAGCGTCAGCGCTGTAACGATCTTGGTTGTCGACGACGGCAGCTGTCCAGTCCTGCCACGTGTTCCCGCCTGAGGACTGTGGTCGCCACATCATGTCAGGTTGCGCCATCTGTGTAGCTGTTGTGGCAAATGTCGTGAGAGGATTGTGATCCACATTGTGGGAATGAGTCTGGGCCTGGACGTGGGCCTGAGCCTGAGCTTGTGCATGTGCCTGGGCTCGGATTTGTGCTTCTGCATGAGCTTGGGCTTGCGTTGTGCCTGGTTGTGAGTAGACGTATGAACTATCGGGGCCGTACGATATACTACTGGGAGTGTGGGCGTTCGTTTCGGCATAATGTATAGGTTGATAGGTATTTGGATCAGGGTTGTTTTCGGGATAGTAGTTAGCTTGATTTTGAGGGGCCATATGTTGCTTCGAATCGTTCAAGCGCTCCGGAGTGTGAGCTTGCGTTTGGTCTGTATTGGAGCTGGTTGATACGTTGGTGTAGGGTGGTGTTGGGGGTTCTTGCTTCACTCTGGGTTGTGATCGCGATCTATTCCCTTCACTCTGCAAACGGTCACGTTCTATCCAAGCAATCGTGCGGTCGATAATTGAGCTGACAGCATCACGGAGCCGCGTACCGGAACCTATGATCTGAAGTCAGCAACATTCGACTCGATGTGACACGAGTCAACGTACCCATTAAACTGCCTGTCTCAGCAAGCACGACGAGCCACACTTCCATATCCTCACGGAGAGCCTGAACCTCGGCAACCGTCGTTGCATGTCGTCTTTCCCAGTGTCCTACCAAGTCCGAGAAGATTGCAGCAACATACACGGCATTGCAGTACCACGTCGTATCCAAACATTTGAGTTTGTACAGCTTTCGCACGCTATTGAGCATTCCCTTGGCTGTCTCCTCGCATATTTTTGTATTGTTAGCAATCATCTCCGGGTCGTCCGTGACGGCAACCGAAGGATGTCTGAGGCATAGACGAAACTCCAGCGCTGACCAGTCGGCATAGATAGCCGACATTCTGGTTTCGCTTTCCGCGGAGCCTGTTTCTTTGATCTTGAGGCCATCCGGGAGGTGATCGCGCCAGGATTGTAGTTGTGCCTCGAGACCTTCGACGACGGCCAGGTATCGCTTTGGATCTTTCCTCGCGCAATAAATATTGGCATACATTTCGAGATATAATGTACTCAATTTCGCAGACACAACACCGATTTCAAACGGACACCGACCTTGTCTTGTTGTGTCGACGCCGTCTTTCGTTAATAGCTCATCAGGGATCATCTCAGGAAACTCCACATCAATGTCCTCAAGCCTGATGGGCATCGGTTTACCCATGCGTCCACGAAGCACAATCGTCGTGGAAAGTATCGTCCAGAATACCCGTTTTCGGAGCTCGTTTTCGAGATTGGTCCCCTCGCCTGGTTTCTTCCAAGCCCGGTGATATCCGAGTTCTACTGCCATAGTCAAGGCATGCGACGCTAGTATGCTGCTAGAATCGGGCTTCGGGAAACGCATCGTGTGTGTGCATAGCATGGACAGTGCCTGAACGGCTTCCAGCGTCCGAAGGCTATCCACTTCGTATAGCTTGCTCAAAGCATAATGGTAATGCTTATTTGATAGATCATTCAGATGAGCCCTCTGTTCTGGCTGCTCCCGCCCTCGAATACCATATTGGAGATAAATGGCAGCAAACACCATGTGAATCGTAACAGTATCTGCAGCTGTTGGGTTGAAACTAGGGTCGTCGTATATTTTCCCCAACTATTCAACACTATCAGTTCCACGACCAACACTCTAACTACAGATTATTTTGGCAAAATTTGGACTCACCATTGTCATGAACGAGGGTTTGTGGAGAACAGGATGAAAGGGATGAATCATCACGAAGTACCATTCTGCGTATGTAAAGGCATCCGATCTTGGAGGGAAGTCGACCCGAATCTCCGGGTTGACATTCATGGCAGACATCATTAGAGCCTTTACTGATTTATTGTATAAAGGAGCGCGCATTGAGGTGGAAGGGGGTGGTTCATCCATGTCTGGGGCATTAAATGACCCGATATCGATGGTGCTACCAAGGATAGTGAGCGTGGTTCCTTTGATGGAGTGTAGAGCTTCGTGGTCGGTGCTGACCCCTAGATGAGTGTTGAGTGGTCTATTATTAGAAGTGTTGTGAGGGCTGTCGGCCATTGGCATGACGCCGGCTCGATCTTTGACCCAGACAGGCGCATGAGGATGAGTCCACGGGTCCTTTGGGGCTGGATCCGTAGAGGGCGCAACGGCGGCGATGTCGAATGTGCCGTTCCCGTTAGTATCAGGAGTTGGAGTCGCCGGAAACGAGGTTGAGTGCCAAGGCTTGACGTCAAGGCCGTTCTGCTGTAATCTCTTCTCAAGCTCTCGTATATGAGTCATCATGTCTGTCTTTTCGCGCTCAAGTTCTTGCATGTAGCCCCTTCGCTCTGTTCTCCCAGAAACGCGATCTGTCACATAACACTCGAGATTCTGATTCAGACAGTGAGAACAACCCTCAGGAAGGGCATCGCAACGGATTTTGCGGACCTGTATCAACATCGGTGTCAGATATACAGAGCTCGGCGACCACATACCAGGGGGAAAGTAGAGATACAGCAGTAATTCGTTAGCTCGCGCAGCAGCCGAAACGCAGTGCACTTGCACGCGCGTGCGACCAACTCATGATTAAAGCCTACGAGACAGTGTGTAGGCACCCGGTCTGTATGACAAAGCGAGGTAACAGCAGAATGCATTGCGTTGACTGAACGACTTCATGTTCTACATTGATAAGGTCTGGTAAAGGCCACGAGGCCAATGCATGTTGCGCGCAAAGGGAGTCTCTGTGTTTAAAGCGTTCCACACACCTTGCAGCGGTCGCATGCTTGTCCCGTCCTCGTGTAAGACTGGAGTTTGCTCTTTACCACACTGGAGAAATCGGGTGGCCCGGCTCGTTCGGTGCGGTCTAATCGCGGGAGTTTGACTTTACTGCCATTGCGAGAGCCGCTCTCGTCGGCGTCGACATCTGCCTCACCAGGCCGTTTTGGCGGACGGCCTGGAGGCATGGCGGTTGTGGGCGAGGTCTCGGTGATGAGCTGATAGTGCGTGAGGCGTGCGGCCGGTCGAAGCTTGTCGTCCCGTCTGCGCAGCGGCTCGAACGGTCGGTTCTCGAAATCGCAATCGGTCGCAGACGGACTAGTTTCGAGTCGAGTGTAGATGCTCGCTACAGGACGGAGCTATGACACGAGGTTCTGCCTGTGAATCGCCTACGATTTCCTACAACAGGTCGACTGTCTGAAGATTACCTCAGAGCCAGCGCTGGCGACAGGTTGGGTGATGGTGGCTGTAATTGGGCGGCACAGAACAGAGTTGATTGGAACCCCAACTCCAAATGGAACTTGCCGTCTCCCCCCAAGTTTAAGAAGGCGGAAGAGACGAGGACTCCGACCCTTGCCTTGGGACGCTTGGGGATCGGGGAGACGTCTTCGCCTATTCCGTAGTGACAGGAGTAACAACTTGCCAAAACACCCTCCTCGAATGGGCGCAGGCCGATGGGGCGCCCTTCTCACCAACACAGCGGAATGGAGGAGCGTCGGTAGCCCTAGGACGCTTCGAGTCTGTCCCCTGTCGACCGCTCACAGTGTCTGCGCGCCGCCATGGACTGTACCATACCTCTATTCATCCTACTGTATCCATGATCCCATCCGCCCATTTACCATTGCTCAAACGTGTTGCGGATTGGGATTGGGTGGTCTGCCCGAGCCCTTCCTAGTCCAACCGTTTGCAACAATTCGATGCTATTGTACAGTATGCCTGTAGGTCTCGTCTCCTGCTTCCATCCTAGTCGGATGATGCCACGAGAGGTGCACTAGCCCTGGGTCAATCCGCGCGACAGGGCCAGCCAAGCCGCCCGCAGCCTCTGTGATACCACGAGCCTAGAACTCGGCAAACCTGGGATGCAATGCGTGCCCATGCTGGCGGTGCGGTTGCCATGCCCTCTTTCGTCGAGCAATGTCGTGGCGAGGATAGGTGGATGTATGTATCAATCCTGACTTACGTTCAGATAGGTCGATAGTGGTCATAAACCTGTCTATGCCCACGTTTAGACTGTAGATTCATATGCATTTCCACACGGCGGACAACATCTACCAGTCAATGAATATTAGTCACTCAATAAAGCAAGCCGATGAGGAGCAATGCACCACAGTCAAGGTGTATCGATGGCCAAGGTGGTAACAGGGTGTTACACAATGGTTTATCAGCCAGATACGGATACTTGTTTCTCAATTCGCCAACAGCCATTGGTTGCAATCCTCCTAGGATCGCATCCTGCGCTGGCATGGAACCACATCGCTGCATGTCAGATTACCTGCGTGTAGACTGTTGAGTTGCCACTATGCTTATGTTAGTGCGTACCAAGTTCCTCGGCAGCCTCGCTCGCCGCGAAAGGCACAGCTGAACATCAGGTTGGACAGGAAAGCGCCCCGGGAGCGGGTTGAGTCGGACGAGACGGGGGCCAAATGGACTTGAGGGCAGGCTCACACTCTCACGTATAATACATAAGGGTAGGCATTTGCCATCCTGAACACAACTGCTGGCTTTCCGCTAGTGGAAGCACTTTGTCTGCACTGACCTCGCCGCCTGCTTGGCTCGCTTGGCTACGCAAATATGCCACTAGCGACATGGTCTCGTCCTAAACCCGTGGACACTTCAACGTATTGAGGTTGGTATAGCGCGGGATTGTCAGGAAACTTGGGCCGAGCAGGGACGCCTTCTACCTAGTGGATACACGCCAGCGCCAGCCTCCAGCGATGCTGCTCGGCTCTATCGAAAACCCCATCCACTTTGTGAGTTTGTTCACAAGTGTTGCACTAACAGCCACTACTGGATCAGTAGTCTACCAAGGCGAAGCTTCTCTGGTCTCTCGGGCCCGTCTGGTGTACGTTGCTGGACTGACGAAGAGGGGAACAGTAGTTCGCGATGGGTGAGCCTGGTTATCTCGTGCGAAAGACGATGTCGAGTTCACCTCAAAACTTGGTGCCAAGTGCTTGCTGAAGAAGTTCTCTTGATTATTAGTAAAAGTCATGGATGGCGAGCGCTATTCTTGTTTAATTAGCTGTCATCAGCAGCAGATAGATCATAACCTGTAGCGCGGCACAGACGCCGTTGATTTGATCTGTTGAACCTACTGGTCCACACGACGGATATGATGACCTGAGGATTCCCCCCCCCTAGTTACCTGAAGATTCCTCCACTTTCTGCGCCCGACCCAGCGTTACGTAAAAATATTGCAGCTTAAACGCTATTTGATTATAGAAATAAATATATATAGTATTATATTTATAATATATTATTAATTATAAAGTAATATATATATTTAAATTATTAAAAAAAATAAATGTATTAATATTTAATAAAAAAAATAGTATATAATAAATAAATAATAAAACAATATAAAATAAAAATAATTCCGAAATAATTTAAATATTATTTTACGTTTTTTATATAATTATTATATTGCGTTATTTATTTAAAAGATTTTAATTATAATAATAGTAAATATTTATACTAATAAAATTTAAAACCGAAATATTTTTTAAATATAAAAAAAAATTAAAATATTAATAATATTTTAAATAATTTAATTAAATATATTAAAAATAATATTATTTTTAAACAATATTTATTTAAAAAAAATATAGCAAACTATTATTTAATAATTTTATTTAATTATTATTACGTAAAGGGCTTTTTATTTAGTATAAAAGGACAATTATTTTGTACGAGCAAAAGCAAAGTAGATGCTAAATAGCCGTCGTGAATAATATGTATAATATGAGTAAATAGTATGTATATAATACGTATATAATACGTACGTCGAGTAAAAAATAATTAGCGTAAGTGAGTATTACATACGACGGTTATAGAATAGCTAACGTAAATAAGTTATATATACGTTAAATATCTTATATAAAGGCTTATATATTTCGTACGGAATCTTTTTTAAGGATTTTTTTTTTTAGAAAATAGACATAAATAAATTAATCGTATAGTTATTTATATTTATTTATTAATACGTATAAAGCTTATTTAATACTAATTAATAGTTATAAAACGATTATAAATTAATAAAAACAGAAAAGGCAGTTAATCGAAAATTATAATAGTACGATTTTACGTTTTTGTTTTATTTCCGTTTTATATTTTCGGTTTAAGCAAATTATACAAAAAAGATTTAAAAACATTTATTTCGAATTATATTTAAAAAAAGTAATAAGCCGATTTATACAATAAGCTTTATATAATAATTAAAAACGAATTTTAGATTTTATCCAAATAATCGGCTTTATAAGCCGAAATAGTTTTATAATACGGCTTTAACGAAAATACCGTTAAAAAATATTTTATATTAAATAAATAAGAAAACGATAACGATTTTAAGTTATTTAATAATTTATTTAATAAATTTATAGTAATGTACGTAATCTATTACGTATTATCGTATAAATAAATTTGTATAACAGGCGATTATTTGTTTTTTTTTATTTAAAAAAACTTTAAAAACTAAACGGAACTTTAGTTTAATAAACTTATACAAACCGTAAAATAGCTATTTTTTATACAATTAACGGACTAAAAAATATAATTTAAAAGTAATATTTTAAATGTAAAATTAATTAAGTTTATACGAAACAAATAAATAATAACCGATATTTATTATTAAAAATCTTATATAACTTAATTATTACGACTTTAAAAATTATTTAAATTAAATATTTAATAAATTATTAAGAAATTATTATAAAAAAACTAATTATATAAATAGTTTTAAGTTTTTTAACTATTTTTTAATATACAGTAGATTTTATTTTAATATATATTATAAAACTTTATCGTATTAAAATATAATATTACGAACGGTTAAATCGATTTATATAAGTTTGTAGTTTTTTAAAAATTATAGAAAAGCTTTTTAAACTTTATTAGCTTATTATATAATATATTATCGGATAGAATACGTTAGTTTATACGGTTATATTAAGTTTTAAAAATTAAAGAAAATTATTATTACGTAGTTTTTCCTTAAATTTTTTTAAGCTTTATTAAATCGTATTTTTAAATTAGTATTAACTCGGAAATAACGTAAAAAAAAATATACAATATGTTTAACGTATATTTTAATACAAAAGTAAATTATGTTTAATATTAGAGCAAATGGACTACGACGAATTTTTAACAGGTTATATAGGATAATTTAGTATTAATAAAACCGAAAGTATTAAAATAGTTTTTCAAAACTTTTTATACGATTTAACACGTTTTTAGACCAGATTTTTAAAAAGGAAATTTAATTATATTTGGCTATTGTATAAGTATATAATAGCGTGCCCAAATTTAAACAAACGTTAATTAATATAAAAAACTTATACAAAAGATTATTTTTAGATTTTCGTATCGTAATACAAATTTCGGTATAACAGGAAAACAAGTTATAGTTTATATAAAACGAAGATTTTTATACGTATTATAATAATAAAAAATATAATAATAACCGTATATAAAAATAACGTAGTAAAAGATTATTTTATAATTATACGTACTACGGTTTATATAGTTTTTACGGTTTAAAATTTTGACATTTGTTTAATCGTATAAATAAAAAGTGTTTTATATATTTTAAACCAGATTACTAGTTTATAAAATATTTTAAAAAAAAGATTGTTTATATAAAATAATATTTCGTTAAATATAGTAGTATATAAAATAAAAAGGTCGATATTTACGTTATTAATTTTAAAAAATATTTTAAAATAAGGAATAAAAATAATTAGCTATATGAAAAAAAAAAAAAAAAAGCCCGTAAGAAATAAGAGACGGAGATTTTATATTATATAATAAATTAATTATATATATATTAAATAACCTGAAAAAATATTTTAAAGCTTGATAATTTTTTATACGATAATATAAAACCGTGCGATATATTGGCTTTTATATTAGAAAACCTGTATAAAAATATTTATTAAGGTATTTTTTAAGATATAAAAGCCATATAATTATCGATTATCGGTAAGTTATAAGTATTAATATATGTACGAAAGTTTTTGGAAATAGAAATCGATTAGACTTTTAAGAGAATTTTTATACGATTTAAAAAAGTTAAAAATATAATATTAATTAAAAAAATTAAAGTCGATACGTTAATTAGTTTAATTTAATTTTTTATTTTTAATATTTTTACGTTTTTTTTATTTTTATTATACGATATAGATCGATAAAAAACGTATTATAATAATTTAATAAATAAGATTATATAAAATAATAAATCGTACGCTATAGTTAAAAAATAGGGTTACAGATTTTTTTATTTCGGTTATACGAAATAAGCTTTGTATTTAACGGAGATAGAACTACGGCAAATATATAAAAAAATAAGTTATTAACGTATAAAAAAATTTTATAACTTATTAATAAAAACAGGTTACGACGTTTTTTTAAAAGTTTTTAATAAAATTAAACAAATTTGCTATTATTATTAATTATATATAATAATATTTTAAAAATTTAAGTTTTTAATTAAAAACGATTTATTTTTTAATTACAAAATAATTATTAACGTTATATATATTAACGGCAAATCCATATTATATATAATTAACGTTAAAACAGGATTTTAAGCCGTTATATTTTTGAAAAAATTTTTTGCGTAAAATATTTAAAACGTTTTATATCGGTGCTAAATTTACGTATATTAAAAACTATTAAACGTAATTATATACAATATTAGTAAAAACCTTTTATTCGAAGAATTTTAAAATAACACGCGATTAGTAAAATTTTTATATAAAGAAATCTTGGTTAAAATTTATTAAAATATCGGAAAAATTAAACAAATATATAAGCTATTTTATTATACGTTTAATATTTTATATAAAGAATTTTTAAATATAATAAACGACTATACGATTTTATAGATTATAGTAAAAGCTTTAAATAATATAGCTAGTTTAAATAACTTAGTATTTATTTTATTAGTTTTTGGAGCTTATTTTAAAATTGCAATAGATTTTTTTTTTTAAATATTATATAAAAAATAAAAATAATTTAAAAAGCTATAAAAACAATTTAAGAAAAACGTACAAAAATAAACATTAACCGTGTAATAAAAATATAGAACGGCTTATTATATAACGTTTTTTAGCTTTTTTTATAATTAAAAATATTTATATAACGTAAAAAAGGCGGTTAAAAAGGACTATTTAAAGTTGTAATAATCAAAAAAACAAAACGTAATTTTAAATAACGGCTAAAAATTTTGTTATACGTAAATTAAGCCGTATTATTAACTATTATATAATAATATAGAATTTAAAATGTTTATTATATAATAAAATATTTTGTTAAAAATTATATTTTAAAAATTATAATAGGTTTTTAATCTGTTAAAACGCGGATAAAAACGTTTAAAAAAACATTTTATTGTATAAATATTTTTTACCGAAAAAAAAAAGTCAGATTTTGTTTTTATAGTATAATTTTGTTAAAATAAAAAAATTAATACATTTAATAAGTTATTTAAAAAATCGGATATAAAAAAAATTAATAACTTATTAATATAAGGCGTATTTATTTTCGTACAGTATTTTAACGGCATATTAAAGATTTTTTATATTTTTAATATATGTTTAATAAAAGAGGTTAAAAGGAAAATAACCGTTTTGTACAAAAAATTTAAAATAGTTATATAAAAATACAGAGACGAAAAAAAGAAGATATTTTTTATTTAGTTTTTAACGATTTAGTAAAATAATTAACGTTTTATATTAGTTTTAAGCTTTATATTAATTTAGTTATATAAAATAAAAGGTAAACTAAAAGATATTATATAAGCGTACATATTAATAATAAACAAATTAACTCGAATTATTTACATACGATTTTCGAAAAGAATTCGGGATAAATATTTAATAAATATTTTACAATATATTATACAGCTTTTATATAAATTAACTAAATTAAGCTTATATTAATATAAGACGTACTATATATATTATTATAAAAAATTTGGGATACGTATTTTAACGTATAATTTATATTTATTTTTAACCGAAAAAAAAACCAGATAGTTTTAGTATTACTACGTTATAAACTAACAATATATTTAATTTTGCTATATTAAAATTTTTAGAACTAGAAAAATAAAAGCTAAAAAAAAACAGAGTTTTACATAAAGCCGAAAACTATATTTATATAAAACGTTGCGATAGAATTTAATAGCAGTCAAATTTTATTTAAAAGCGATAATATTTTTTTATATAAAAAAACTAAGTATTATAATTATTAAATATTGATTTAATTATTTATATAACGCTATAAAATTATATAATATAACGTATAAAAAAAGTATATATTATATTAATATATTAGTTTAAAACGGCGTACGATTTTTTTATCGTAATATAAATTATAAAGTTAAAAAATAAGCATATTAAGGTATTAAACGTATAATTAAAATAGTAAATAAAAAATTTATTACGTAATTTACGGTTTATTCCGCTTAATTTTATTTATATTAAATTGTTTATTTTTACCGACGGATTTTTTATAAATAACGCGGATTTTTTATCGCAGTTTAGTTTTTTAGTTATATTAGCCGCAAAAATACGTACAAATAATAGCTTTAAAATTTATAGGAATATCGTATATTAAAGCTTTTTAAAATATAAAAAAGTTATAAAAAACGTATTTATAAACAAATTATACGGTATAATAATTAGTTTTAATTATATTATTATTTTTAGTATAACGTTGTAGTAAATTACTTATACGTTTTAGTTAAATTAAATTTCAGTAGTTATTTGTTTTAATTTACGTTTATTATATAAATGTTTTATAAAATTAAGAACGATTACCGAAAAACGGTTAATAATTAACGTAATATTATTATATAAAACGTACGAAAATCGTAAAATTTTAAAAGTACAATAAATTAATAGCAAAAATAATCTATCGGACGTATTTATAAAAAAAAACCTTAATTAAACGTTTATATAATTAGTTATAACTAATCGATTAATTATACAAATCGAAATATTTGTTAACCGGTTAAATTAATAATAATAAATTTGCATTTTATTTTTTTTTGCGTATTTTTTTTTATGTTATATTGATTTTTTTTAAGTAGTACAAGGGATTATTATTTTATTATACGAAGTAATATAATTATACGTTTAATATTACGTTTTTAGAATATTGATTTAAAATAAAAAAAGATTTAATTCGTAATTATAAAAACAAAAATATTATATTATTTACTTTTTATTTTGTACTATCTACCGAAAACAAATTATTTTAGCGTTAATTATTTTATATGCAATAAATATAACAAGCAATATAGGAATAATAAATGTAATTAACGTACAAATTATTAAAAAACCCCGAAATATATACGTATTATTAATATAAAATACCGGTATAGTAGCCGGTTATTATTGCCGTAATAATATAACGTTAATAGGCGTTATATAGTTTAATTATAGAAATAATATTATAAAACTATATTATTATATTATAAAAATACAAATTACGACGTAATATACAAGCGTAATTTTTTTGTATATTAATAAGCTTTAAAACGTATAAAATATTCATGTTTTAAAACAGCATTACGTAAAAAACGCATTTTTGGTTTTATTATACAAATAAATAAAAATAAAAATAAAAGTTTATATAATTACGTACGTTAATACCTATATTACGTATAAACTTATATATATTTAAAGTTAAATAATATTAAGTTATAATATTATTAGCGCTAAAAATATTAATAATTTAATAGGTTTAAAACCTAATAATAACAATTTAATACAGGTTAAAATACTATCGTTTAATAATTTAAACTTTATTAACTATAAAGTTTAAGAAGTTCGGCTAAAATACAATAAACGTATTAATTAGAATAATAAAACTTCTAGTAAAAGAAACAGAAAACTAACTAGTAATAACAGCAATAAAAACAAAATTGTTTAAATTTAAAAAACTAAAGCCTTAGTTAAAAAAAGCAGCTATTTTATATAATAGCGAGAAAAAAAAATAAGTAAAAATTATATTTAATTATACAGAATTTGAAATAACGAGAATAAAATAAAATAATAACGTACGGAAAAAAAAAAGAAAAAATTTCGATTATATAAAAGCTTTTAACGTTATATATAAAAGCTTTAATTTAGCAATAATTATATTATTTTATATTTATAGCATTTTTATTACGTATAAAATAATTAAATTATTAACAATATAATTTACAACAGTTTATAATTATAATAATAATTTAAACAATAAAAGATTAAACGTATAATATATACGTAATTATTTTAATAAACAGTTATTAGTATATAACGTATAAAACATTAAGAAAAGCAGCTATTTTACGTAAAAAAAAATTGTTAATATTTAACTATTATTACGCAAAAAGCTTTTTATTTAATATAAAAAATAATTGCTTTATATAAATAAAAGCAAAGTAAATATTAAATAGCTATCGTAAATAATACGTATAATATAAATAAATAATACGTATATAATACGTATATAATACATACATTAAGTAAGAAATAACCGGCGTAAGTAAATATTACGTACAACAGTTATAAGATAGCCGATGTAAACAAGTTATACGTACGTTAAATATCTTATATAAAGGCTTATATATTTCGTACAGAATCCTTTTCAGGGATTTCTTTTTTTAAAAAATAAACACAAATAAATTAATCGTATAGTTATTTATATCTGCCTATTAATATATATAAAGCCTATTTAACAAATTTAAAATTAATTAAATAAATAATTATTTATATTAATATAATTATTTTTAATAATATTTAATATAAATAAAAATATATAACAAACTATAACAAATTTTTATTTATAATATATTTTAAAAATATAATTAATAAAATATAAAAAATAAAAAATTTAAAATTAAACAGATTTGTTATTTTATTAATATTTTAGAATATTTATTTATATTAATTAATAAATACGTTTTTATTATTTTTATTAAAATATTTAAAAAATTAAAAATTAATAAGCTATAAAATATAATAAATTTATTAAATAAATAAATTAAATTTAATTAATTTATTTTTATAAATTTAATATTATATAAAAATATTATAACTAGTTTTTTAAATTCTAATTATATTATTTAATTTGTTTTTAAAAATATAAAAAATTTATTAAAATATATAATAATATATTTTAATTATTTTAAAATTTATAAAATATTATATAAAAAATATTACTAAAATAAATTAAAAATAATTTCGATATATTTTATAATATATAATATATTTTATTATATATTTTTTAAAAATTATATTTAAATAATTTTATAATAATATAAACTTTTAATATATTTATAATTAATATTAATTATAAATGATTTAAAATTGTTTAAATTTTATAATTATATTTATTTATAATAAAAATAAATAATAATATAATTTATATATATTATATATATATATTAAATATATTATAATTAATTAATTAATAAAAAATATTATAAAACGTATTATTAATTTTATTTATATATTTTTTACTATTTTATTTATTAAACTATAATAAAAAAGTATAATTTTAAAGCCGTTTTTAAAAAAAAACAAAATTTATTACTTATAAATAATATATTAAAAATAGTTTATATTTATTAAACTAATATGAATATTTATAATAAAACGTTTTTTATGTTTTTTTAAAAAACTTTTTTAATTTGTTTAAAATTAAAAAACTATTTAAAAAAATTAGTTTGAATTTTAAAATTATTTTAAAAAAATTATATTTAAAATTATATTTAATTTATTAATTTATTAAATAATTTATATAATTAATATAATAATTAATTATAAAGTTTTTTTAAACGAAAATAAAAAATATTTATATTTATTATATATAATTATTAAAATAAAAAACGTTATTTTATATTATATAAAAATAAAAAATCTTAACATAATATTATATTTAATTTAAATAATTTTTAAAACATTATTAAAATAAAATTCGGTTATTATTTTTTATTAATAATATTTATAATAATAAATATTAAATTTTATTATATATTTTTTATTATTTATTATTTTTAGTTTAATTAAAATATTATTACTTTTAAATATTATTTAAATAATAGTTTTTATTTTTAATAAATCTTTTAAATATTTATATATAAATAAAAACGTAATAATATTATATTATAAAAATATATTTTTTATTTAAAACATATTTTTAATATAAAATAATAAAAGTTTTATTATTATATTTTATTAATAAATTAAAAATAAATTAAAATTTTTTAAACTTATAATTAAAAAATATTGTATTATTTACGTTATAATTATTTTTAATTAAAAAAAGTTAGCAATTTTTTTATTAAATCTTATATGTTTTTTTGTTTTAAAATTACGCGTATATAATTTTAAAAAAACTGTAATATATTACGTATTAATTAAAATTGTTTTAAAATTGTTTTTAAAATATAAAACATATTTTAAAGCCTTTTTTTATATATTTTCCTTTATTAATTATATTTATAAATTAATTATTTTTTATTTAAAATTATATATAATTTTTATATAAATAAATAATTTAATAAATACGTAAAAATAATTTTTATTTTTAATATATTAAATTATATAACGTATTATAAATATATTTATATTATTAATATTAAATAAAAATACGTATACGGCTTAAAATTATTTAATATTATTTTAAATTAAAATATTATTATTATTAATAATTTTAACTAATATTTATAAAAAAAAATTCGATTTTATTAAAATATTCAAATATTATTTAATATTAATAATTAAATTTTATTAAGTTTATTTTAAATAAAACATTAAAAAAATATAAAATTAATATATATAATAAAGCTAAAAAATTATAATAAAATATATAATATTATTATTAATATATTATTATAATAACGGTTTAAAAACGATTAAAAAACGTTTTTATAATATTTACGTAAATTAATTTAATATATAATAAACTATTTTAATTATAATAAATAAACAAAATTTAAAAAGTAATTATATATTATATTAAAGTTTTATTATAATAAATTAAAGATTACGTTAAAAAATTAAAATTTTATTTTAAAAAATATTAATATTATTAAAATTATATATATTTTATTATATTATTAGTTTAGTTTATATTTTTTAATTTAATAAATCATTAATATTATTAAAAAATAAAACTAAAATTTTTTTATAAAAAATAATTTATTATATATATATTAAATTAATACGTTTTATAAAAATACGTTAATATAAAAATAATATAAAATTTAGTTTTAAATATATAATATATAAAAGTTTTTATTATTTAAAACGTAAAATATTAATATTATTTTAAAATAAAAATATATTTTAAAAAAAATATAATTATTAATTAAAAAAATATTATATATTAAATATTAATAAATTATTATTTTAATATTTTAAATATTATAATAATTTTATATATTATTAATTAATAATATTATAAATAACGTTTTATATATAAATTGTTTTAATAGTTAAAATATTAACGAAAATTTTATATTTAATTATAAAAAAAAAAATTTTATCGTTTAATATATTTATATAATTATAAAATTAAAACTTTTAAAAATAAACGTTTATTTAATAAATATAAACGTTATATTATTAAATTATTTAAAATTAAATTAATATTTAATATAATAAAATAGTTTATAAAAAATAATAAATACGGCTTAAAAAAATAAAAAGCATTTAATAAAAAAATAAAAAAGTTTTAAATAAAATAATAATAAAAGAAAATTGTTAAAATATTAATTATAATTCAAATGTAAAAAGTTTAAACGTAAATTTTAGTTTTAATAATAATAATTAAATAAAAAAATATAAATTTAATTAAAAAATTATTTAAAAACGTTTTAAATTATTTATAAAAACTGATTTTATTAATTATCAAAAAAATAATAAAATAAATTATTTATTAATAATATTTAAAAAAAAAGTATTTTTTTATATTTTAAAAAAAATATTTAAAACAATTTTTAATTTTTAATTAAATTAATTAAAAACAAATATATATATTTTTAAAAATAAATATATATATAATTTAATTTATTTTTTTTAAAAAAAATTATAAAAAACGTTTAAATAAAACTAATAAAATATTAAAATAAAACGTTTATTGAATTTTATGTAATATATATATTAATTATTAATAAAACGTTTTAAAAATAATTTTTATAACGTAATAATATATATTAAATAAATTTTTTTTAATAAACGTTTTAAAATAATAATAATTTAATTATATTATATAAATTTTATTAAAACCGATTAAAAAAAAACAAATTAAATATTATTATTAAATTATTATATTTAAAAAAACTATATTAAAATTAAATAAAATTTATTATATTTATAAACGTTTTAAATTATATAAATAAAATAACGTTTATTATTAATTAAACTAATATTAGTTTTTATTTTTAAAATATTTAATTAAATATTATTAATAAAACGTTTTAAAAATAATTTTATAATAAAATATATATATAATTTGTTTTTTAACTATTTATAATATAAAATAATAAAATAAAAGTTTTATTTTTAATAATAATATATATTTTATAAAATATAATAAAAATAATATCGTTATTAATAAAACGTTTATAAAATTTATTATAAAAATTTATATATATTATTAATAATTAAAAAACGTTTTTAAATCGATTTTCAAATAATTTATATTTAATAATTTAATTTTTAACCGATTTTAAAACGTTAATAAAAAATAAAACAATAATTTTATAATACGTTTTTATAATATATTTAATTAAAATATTATAGCTTAATTAATAACGTTATTAAATATAATTAATAATATATAAAAAATATTCGAAAAAGATTATTTATATTAAAATAAAACGTAACGTTATTATTTAAAAAATATCGGTAAAATATTTTTTTAATAATAAAAACAATATATTTTTATTATAAAAAAAATAAATAAATTAATTTTAAAAACGTTTTTAAATTATTATTTATATTATTAATATTATAAATAATAATATTTAATAAACGTTTTTTATTTATATTTATAATATTATATTATATATATTTAATAGTTTTATAATATATAAAAAATATAATAATAATATTAAAAAAACGTTTTAAAAGCGATTTAAATAAAATTTAAAAATAAAAATAATTATATATATAAAAAAATAAAAATTATAACTAAAAAAATAACGTAATATAATTAAAAAAATATAATAATAAACGAAAAAAAAAATTATAATATTAAAAAAAAAAATTAAAAAAATATAAAAATTTTTTAATATATAAATAATAATTACTATAAACGCGTTTTTATATTTATATGTATTAAATATTTTTATATTTATAAAATACGTTTAAATATAACTATTTTTATTTTTTAAATATTTTTATAATATAAATATATTATTTATATAATATTTTTTACAATTAATTTTTATATATATATTTTTATATTTATACTATTTTAATCAAATACCGCTTAAACCGTAATATTTTTACATAGCGCTAAATCGGGCGTAAAAAGTGGAAAAATCTTTAAATAACTAGGGAAAAAAAATCCTTAGGTCATCTACATACTCGTCTACACGATATGACAGGATGACTACTGCAACTCAAATACATGGCTTTGCTGACAATTTGACGGCTCTTTTGACACACTGTACTACGTTTCGTAATGGTCCGTCTACGCCCAGGTCGCAGAAATGAGATTTCGATAACCACTGCCGCTGCAGTGGTGAACGCCCTTTGTGTATCCGTTCGTTAGGTACCTGTAAGTGTGCGACGCTGACCGGGGACGGCCGCTTGTCGTGGCTTGAGGCATGGTGGCAATCGACGCACTCCAGATCTGCCTATGCATAAGCCATGAGGTAAAGTAGGATCTGCTACAGCTACCTACAGTTTGACGATCCGGTAGCTTGGAACGGACAGCCAAGTTCTAACCAGACTGGAGAACCAAGGTAGTTGCGATGCGCGAATCAACGCGTTTCCTGTTCCATCACTGTAATGTCGTATCGCATCTTTAACCAATGGCCTGGGGGTTAACCACTGTCGCCTCACCTCATTGCCCAGTAAAAGCAGATACCTATCGCGTGCTCCTCCCAAACCACACCTGGTTCCTCACCGGCTTTGGCGACGGCTTGGAGGCCGACCTGAGATGGGCCGCCCAGGCGCTTATGCCACACCTAATACTTACGCAGGCAGCGAACTTATGAGGCCCTCGCCGGTCAGCTACTAGCTGGTACATAGTATTACCGTCCTCTGACCGTCCAAGGGGAATGTGGTCAGAGAGTTCCTTTACTGGCGACTCCAACATCAGGTATCACCAAGACCCCAAAATCACATAGCAACACTTTCTCAGTACTTTAGCCCCCCTACCAAGTAGCGGCCTTAAACCCGAAAGCCCCTAGGTAGCCCAGGTTTCCCGAATTACAGGGTATGAGCAAGACAAACTGTCAAGAGATATGTTTCGATTCCTTTGCCGTACACTAACTGTTGCTGGATTTGTAAGCAAAGGGGTAAACTAGTGCTTGTCTACCACATTACTTCGAGTGTCATGAGGCCGGGGAAAGTGTTCGGTATTCCATCCATCACATTCGTTGCTCATGCAATGTTCGAATTCTACATAAGCTGGTGGCTGGCTTTCACGATCGTTCAAAAGACGAATCCATCAGAACGGATCATCTTCTAAAATTAAGCCACACAAAACCCTTATCCTTGCAACAGCCTCGGTTTTTAGCGTCAATGGGTTCGGCCGAGTGAATGATCTGCAGTGGCATCGACTTTCGATACCGACAGAAATGATGGCTTTTCTACATGTGAGGCACTTTCGCCTTCGTCCACCGTGGTGATACTAAGGTATCTCGACCGTCAAATTCCAAAACTCCATCGCACGGCCCCTGGAAGTCGTGTCTACGTTACTTACCTGGCTCTTAAAGACGCCAATAGCCCCTGAACTTTGATCTTGCGGGATTCGCTTGTAAACTTATTGCAAGAGAGTTGGGTGGGCGGAATGGCCTTTCGTTCAACATGGCCTAATTCACTTTCGACAATCCTTTTGCAAATTTCCCTTCAGATTCTCTCATCGAAAACGAAGGAACTCGATGCTTGTCTTTAGGGCCAAACGGTAAGGACCCGGCTGGGCGGTGAAGGCGTTCCGCGGTGCTGTCGGCAATGAAGCTAGTCATTCTATAACTACACAAATTGTGAGACTGTCGTAATAATCGCCAGCACCAATCAAATGACGCTGGAAAAGTGTTTGATGTGGTAAACTCGAATTTTATCTTCCATCGTTTCAGCTTGGCGTGGTGCGATATGTCCCCAATCCTAGTTTGACAGGCCTCTAAATCCTCAATGACAGGAATCCGGGGTTGACCGTTTACTCGTACGAGATCAGAGTGGATCGTTCTTCCACGCAGACCACTCTCGAGGAGATACATATATCGACAGTCAAATGGGAAGATGAGGCTTAAGCACGAAGCCAAGATATTCCCTGCATGCGACGCTACATGGAGTCGGCGCAGGAATTTAGACCGTACATGAAGGTACTCGGTATGCAGCGTTGAGCAGATAGAGTGTTCTCCACTACGCAATTCTGCTCGAAGCATGCCAGACCGAGTTCCCGAAGCCGTGGCTCGGTGTCTATCGACAGTCGTGAAGCGGCTTTCTCCGTCGTTGAGATAATGCTGGGCCCTCAGCTGCTGGCTGCTGCCAGACATGCCCCTCCAAGGTGCCAGAAACTGCCCCGCGACGCGAGAAGTAGCTGGCTGTACAGCCTTGATTCTCCCAAAATTATGAGACATCTGATAGAGTCCAGATAGTCAGTCTACACCCCCGTGACCAATCTACGGCACTTCGCATTTTGTTTCACCGTAACTAGGAGAAATTCAATGATCGAGCCTGGGACAGGCTACCTAGATCACTGCATAGCCTCACCATGGCGGAAGCGAACGACGCACTGTCACCAACCCAGACTTCAACCCAGCCCATATTAGAAACAATACCACTTGAGCATCTACCAGCATCACACTCGGTACATGTGGCAGTATTCAAAGATGTTAAGAATGCAGCGTTCTTGCACCAGCAGCTGTTAAGCCGGAACGTTGCGTTTGAGTATGCACTCATAGACGCTAGTGTGGTGAGCCAGGCATCTTTCAGCTTTATACTAGAAACACAACGCCAGAAACCAAATGGACCAGATCATGTCTCGCAATTCCCCCCGCTTCCGAGAATCACAATCCATCTTTAACTCACAGCTGAAAATACAAATTGTTAACGAACCCGCCAGATAACGTCCCAGATCCAAGTCCTTAGCGCAGTATTCAAAGCCGTCACCACGCAGACAGCAAGCGTCATGAAGACGCCAAACGTCCACTCAGAGATCGTATACTCACTGAGTCCCGCGAACAACGTCAGTTCGCCTCGTGTATCGTATCCTAAACGCATTAACACAAGCCGCAGATCTCAGAAGCCTACCGCCGACACGGCATAACGCCCACAAGTCAGAATCTGATCATCGTCAAAGTGCTCGTCTCTCCCAGCTCCAGCGTAGACGCGCCATCAGAAGTCAAAGTCCCCAGCACGCCGTCAGAAGTAGAAAGCCACCTTCTGGCCCATGTCGAGGGAACATGCCACCCCTTCACAGACTCCGTCTTGCAATCCATGACAGACCACAGCAAAATACGTAAATACTACAAGCTCAACGGCATGGGTTGGCTAGACGGGATCAAAGACGAGGATGCGAAGAGACACGAGACCGAGATGTTAATAATTGGTGGGATTGCTTTGCGGGGCGTGTAAGAGAATACGAGATGGAGGGATGGACGACGGGCAGAAAGTAATTGATGATGGGGATGTAAGAGAAACAGAGAAAGAGGCGTGAAGCTAATTTCCCTAAGAAAAACTGTTGATGATGTACCATCACACGAGGACTAAATCACAGAACGTGGAAGATGTGAAAAAAATAATATGGCAATTGCTTAAAGTGATGTTTCTCTGATTGCTACTCCTGTCTGGATAACGAATACCATCTAAAACACGCATAATTCTCTGTTCCTCTAGGACACTATAGCAATGGAAGGCTCATGCGTTCTCTCTAACAAGCCGGCATAATCATGAATCGTGAGTCGTACGTCGTTTAGGTCCTCCCGCTTAAGCAAGTCCCAACTTGGCCCAGAACCTCCTCTTCACCTCATTCCAGGCAGCATCCCTTCCAGCCCTAGTTCTCTGCACCGCATCCTTGTTCTCATGCGCGCGTCTCAATAGGTACGCCATGCACTCTTTTGTCGTTCCCCAGACAATATACTTGTAAGCTCTGGGCGCCTCACAAACGCCCTTCTTCTCCACCAGCCCACTCTCCTCACACTCTTTTCGCTTGCCCAGTAACTCGCAGCTAACCTCGTCCGCCATGCCCATGAGTTGCGCAATCGCGAGTTCCGTGCCTGCTGACGCGGGGCTGTTGCGGAGTTCTCGAGCCTTGCACACGGACTCAAGATTGTGGGATCCGAGCACGACGCTGATGGGTGGGAAAACAGCTTCGTGTTTCTTGAGGACAGATCCCCATCGGCGTGTGATGAGGGACGCAGCGATACCGTCGTAGGCCTTATCAGTGTCTTCTTTCGTATCGTGGATGATATGTCTCGGATCCGAGCCCAAATACGCACCACGTACAAGCTTGACGCCCAACGTGAAGCCCTCCTTCGACGCCAGATCAAGATGCGAGGTGAGAACCGATGGTGTGGCCTTGAGATACGCTTGGTACGTGTTGTAGATAATAGCGTGGCCGGGTGTGGTATTATATCGCCGTTGGTAACGCATGGCCCAGTCATCGATACCGTCCTGTACGGCAGTTTGCTCCGCATCGATGAGCAAGGGCACGTCTCGCTCCTTAGCTAGCTCGCAGATCTGTTCGATGGCTGCTGCGACAGGTTTTGAGGGCGGGAGGCGATGGTTCAGCGCGTACAGGGCCTGACGGCCCGCACCGCTGAACTTGACAGAAACGAAATCACCCTTGTGGGCTAGACGTATCGTCTCCATTGTACCGGTTTTCCAGGGTATGATTTCATTACGGATGCATTCCTCAGCTGCCTCTCCCTCGCTACATGATGAAAGGTCGCGTTGCTGTGCCTCTGTGAGCACAACCTCTCGTGCATATCCTAGTAGCACACCACTAAATCCGATCTTCTTCAGACCCTCGACGGTGTGGCGCACTTCGGCGGCATTCTCGCCAGCACAGAACTGGGCGTAAAATGTCTTCTTGAGGAACCAGCGGAGCATGGCATTTCGGTCCGGGTTCAGCATAGCCCGGTTGGAGTGGGCGAGCGTGGACATGATCTTTAAAGAAGGTGGGAGGAGGAGAGGAGAGGACGAAATCGTCGTGGAGGCCAATGTCCTCAGAATCGTTGCTAATGGCAATACGGATAAGGGGGCCGACTTGGGCATCGTGCTAATAGGGGTTGAGCTTCCTGGGATTTCTGCTTGTATGGAGTTGATGAGCGGCGTGGCAGACGCAACAAGCTGATCCGCAGGAGGAGATGGCCTCGCTGATGAAGCATGGATTTTCCTCCGGGTCCGTGAGTCTGTGCTGAACTTCTGTGATTGTCCATGACGGATACTAACATAAAGGACCTCTGACGGCGTCTTTGTTGTCGGGGCGAGACAGCAAGGCAAAACCGCCCTGCTGCCGAGCACCCCGGCGGTCTTGATCATGATTAGCTACTTCGCGTTAAGATGAATAAGAGTACTCTGATAAGCCAACACTGACAGCACTTAAGTCATGAGGATGGTCAGGAGAACAAGTTTGGAAAATATATTGATTCGTATGCCAGGGGGAAGCAAGTTTGGAGGGGCTACCTTATATACATATTAGGCATTAAAATATCGGACGAGATCAAAACACGGAGACGAGCTTCGATTTCCCCTTTCTCCAAGGGATTAAGGTTCTAAGCTTGAGTTTGACGAATCGTCATGGCTCAACGCTGCTCTATCTCCGAATTCGCAACCGGCGGCCTAGGCGCAACAGGTTTGTCGAGCCCGAAAGGGACATGGAATGCATCATGCGGTCACTGAAGATCACCCTGCAGAAGGCGAACATCCACTCGATCCCGCCGAGATTTCCAATTACATTTCAATGACATTGTTGAATGCAGCTGTCGAATGCTGGGCCTTGCTGCGATCGCGGTCTTCGCGGGGAAGTCTTATCGAACAATGGACTGACGCACGTGGGTCCAATAGGAATGCCGCAAGTAGCCGTGAGGCGTGCAAGGTGTGTCGATGCCTGCATTGTCCAATCAAGGGACATGCCGCAGTTTTCCGGTCCTCGCTAAATCCAAAAGCAGATTCTCGAATGCGACGAAAGCCCATGGAACGCAAGTTCAGAGACCCGACCAGTGGCCGGGAGCCGAATCGCCATGCGCATCGTGCGTGGCCTATGCCCGTAGCGCTGTTGTAGCGCATCGTGACCAGCTCGGAGCTTCATTGCAAGTTCCACCCTGAGCCTGGGAAAACCGACCGCGATTGTGTCAAGGTCCGGACGTCTCATGTGACCTGCTGTAAAGCAAAGGTTTATTTTGCAAATGATCGCGACAAACCATCACGTAACATCTTGGCCAGTCGTCCTGTAGTCAGCTTGCGCCATTTCTTTTCCCTCCTCATGAGTGGTAGAAGCATAACCTGCCATGAGGGGTCTCCGAGACTCTTGACCTGCCGAGCGCTAAAGCACGTCTTTGTGCCGATGTAAGGTGAATATGCCTACCATTCGACAAGTCCATCGAGGGATGAATGTCGTACAACGCAATCCCTTAGTAGATACCGATGGTTACCCCGGAAACAAAAGCCGCCTAGAAATGTCCAGCCCGATATGGACCAAGCTTCCCCGGTTTATGGTCACTCGGGTTAAAGCGTTGCATCAGATCCTGTCAAGCAGTATTGATATGCCGTTCACTTTAAGCAGACTGACTAGGCGCCTCGGTGTCTGACGCATGCTGTCCAAAGAGCTGTTTACGAATCATCTCGACGTATCCAACAGGCCGACCCTTAGCAAGAGAAATTGCGTCTTGTACAGCACCATACACCAAACCAAACACGAGTCCCTTTTTCGCCGTTCTGGCAGTCTCTGCAGCAGAGAAGCGATCTAAGCCGGTCAGCGAATGTCTCGATTTCCATCCAGGAATACCTTTCGTGAGAACACACTTAATAGACTGAAGCCGCCGGCAACAGCTAGACTTGCCATGACGGTACTGACGAAGTCTTTAGTCCCGCGATAGACATCGAACAGGTTCTCGGCGCAGAACATGGCGGTGCTGAGCAAGCCGAGCTTTGCACCGACCTTGGCACCCTCTTTCAACCCTCCGAATGCGAGATGATAATTTTTGCTCTTATGATATAGATACCAGCCGGTTGTGGTCTTGGGTAGTCGGTGAGCATGTTCGGCGCGGAAGCGCAGCCCGGCCATCTTGCTGCCATGTGCTAGACCAAGTGACATGCCGATGCCGAAGGCGGTAATAGCAGCGGCGGGGATGCGTAGGAGAGGTGGAATGGAAAGACGGGCGTCTCTCCGGAGCTGGTCGAATTCTTCGCGGCTCATTTGGGGAGCCCGTCGTCTTCTGGGAGAGTCCGGCTGGTCCATTTCGAGGTTGGAGCTGAGAGGCATGGTCTTCGGCGGCGCTTAGCAAGGTGGATCGTAGAGTGTATTCCTGGTGTCAAAATCACCACGTAGGCATGTAGCAGGACACTACCCTATATGACTTTCGTCTAGTCTGGGAGTAGTCGCGAGGCTGTGGTTCGAGGTGATTGTTGCGGCCATGCAGAGAGCCTCACGAGATTGAACGGCAAACAAAGCTTTCTGAGGCGGCAGGAGAACATGCCTGGAGCTCCACGCTCGGCTGCATTCTGCGGCTACAGGTAGGTACAGGTACCCAAGGTAGGTAGGTAGGGACCGCTCGGGCCACATCCGTCGCTGAGGCCCGTTTGCAGCTTTCTAAGGTAGGCGCGAACCACTTTACACGCATTGCTTGCCTGATCCCTGGTTACACTGCAACACTACAAACATCCTGTCTGACGGTATTCGGCTTTACACGACTGTTCCAGCCTTCCAACCCTCCCAGTGGCAGGTACATACATCACCAACACACAGTCCGGAGTCGGGAACTCTCAGCTTGGCGATTGCACGATTACACACGTCAAAATGGTAAGTCCCAAGGTCGAATCACCCCAAACCTATCCGGTCCAGGTTTTCATTGTGTTAAGAGGGAAAAGAACTGTCGGGGATTTTCAAATACGATTCCCACATATGCATGTGGGCGGACAAGATGCTGCCACTCTGTTCAACGGTATCTTGAAGGACTGCCTGAGTTGACCATCTCATAGGTGCACCGAGACGAGATCCTGGATGTGGACATATCACTGCGCTTCAAGCATGGCATCCAGACCATTTTCATGTTCGTTGACCCCATGAAGCCCTTCACCGAGGTCCAGGAAGAGCTGCTGGAAGTGCTCAAGGAGAGATTTCCCAAAGGCATCATCAGCACATCGTTCCCCAAAAGAACCACCGAACTCCCCACCCATGCCTCACAGATCAAGTTTGCGACACCCAAGTCCGCTCTTGACCCCAAGCAAGGTTGGAAATCGCTGCAATTCGACGAAGAAGACACCCCCGCCAGCAAGAATTTCAAGGACAATGCAATGTTGGCGTTTGCCATAACTCCGGAAGGTGACGTTGACGCTGAGCCCGAGTGGGAAATCGAGTTCCCGGGCTACGGCGACGATGAGGAGGAGGGTGCCGGGTCATGAACGCCAGGAAAACAATAATAACGAGCACGAATGACAAATGACGAATGACCACCGCCATCACGAGTTATGAGACGTCTAAATTAGCGGTGTAGCTTCTGCACTTGGAGCCACCAAAGGGACCGCTAGACATGCGCAGAACATTTCGATTGTCCACTGACTCCGATATATGAACATCAGCGACTAACTCTGCAAGCCAGGGCTGGGGCTCTAGACACGAAGGTTTTTACAGTGAATTATGACAAATAAAATGGCAGGAGGGGCCAGGACGGTGTGAGGGCCAAGGTCTCATCAGACTACACGAAATGTGGTTGTGGAAAGCATGAGTATGAGGCTGTCATGGTTGACGGGTCTGCATGGAACAATCAACTCAGTAATTGGCTTCGTAATGCCTACCACACACCAGTATCAGAACACCTTTCGCGTGATTACCTACGTGATATCGATGTGAGCTTGTTCGACTTAGGTAAGGAATGGCTGGCGATCAGATGAAGTAGCTACCATGTCGCCGGCATGTGCACGTCAATTACCTGCATGAGGGACCTCTGGAGGGGTTCCAGGCGGACGGGATTCTCCGTGGTAGCGCGTCGTTTAACGCGTCCAGGGTCTCAGGTGGTGCCACCCTTCGCGCTACATACCCCCAGCGATCTTTACATTTTGTGGGCGGCGCTGCACATTATTGACACCGGGTTACGACATCATCCACGCTTTGCACCCCTATTAGGTTCCAAGGTTGCTTTGGGAGTCAGTCTGTGCGTCACAGCAATTGCAGACAGACTATGCCTCAGCTCCATTCTTGACGTGACGATATCCCTACCCTGACTGTTGCTCTCTGTATTATTCTTCACTTTTGTTAGTTTCCCAACTCCGCTTCGGTATTTGTCCAGGGCCTCTTCGGCGTCGTCTCAGGCTGCGGCCGCTCATGTGGTTGTCACAATGACCCCCGCGGCCATCCTTGCTCTTCTACGCAATGTCGTGCGAGTCTCCATTCTCGTCTCGATAATTTGTACCATACATCTCTACCTCTGGCCAATCGTCCGGGGATGTGCCTTTCCTCTGCCTCCTTCCGCAGCAAATGGTGATGATGGCGCTGCTTTTCGAGAAACTTGGCACCAGCACAGGTCCGCGCCAACGGGCATTTCTGCACCCTTTCGACTCCTCGCCCTTGGAGATCCTCAGCTAGAGGGCGACACCTCAATTGCGAATTACGGTCACTCGGCGTTCCACCACGCCGAGTGGGCATGGAGGCATCTGACATACCAGACCGAACAGCCCTCGCTGCGCAAGCGCATACGCCAGGTCGTCCACGATCTGATCGACGTCTTCTTCGATGACATCCCCGACACTCTCGAATCCATCCGCAAGCACGTCGACCTTTTTGGAAACGACTTCTACCTCGCTCACATCTATCGCTTGCTCATGTGGTGGACCAAGCCCACCCACGTCACTGTTCTCGGTGATCTGCTTGGAAGCCAGTGGATCGAGGATGCCGAGTTCCAGAAACGGAGCTGGCGCTTCTGGAACCGCTCTTTCAAGGGAGGCGAGCGTATCCCAGACGACATTGCCGCATACCCCGCTGACGACTATAATGTGAGCGGCATATTGGGCAGAAACGACAGCGAGGCGGGGCTATGGACGCGGAGGATCATCAACGTTGTTGGAAATCATGACATTGGCTATGCGGGAGATCTCACGACGGAACGCCTCGAACGGTTCGAACGTGCTTTTGGTAAATCGGCTTACGAGTTGCGCTTCGAACTACCGATCGATAACCCGGTCTCGAATGCTACCATGTTCGACCCAGGCATGAACCCATCGTCGGACCGATTGCTACCTGAAGTACGGATCGTAAATCTGAATAATATGAACTTGGACACACCCGCGCTTGAACAGAAACTGCAAGACGACACGTACAGCTTCATCAACGCCGTTATACACACTTCCACGGCTGTCGAGTTCAAGGGCCACTTTACTATTGTACTCACCCATATGCCCCTCTACAAACCCGAGGGCATATGTGTAGACGCGCCTTTCTTCGCTTTTCACGAAGACGGAGGCGGTGTTAAGGAACAAAACCAGCTCTCCTATGATGCCTCTCGAGGCATGTTAGAAGGAATCTACGGCTTGAATGGGGACAAGGCTGCTGCTGCAGGTGGCAGAGGAAGGCCAGGTATCATTATCAATGGTCACGATCACGAGGGCTGTGACATATACCATTACATCAACCAGACTCGCGAAGGAGAAGATCGCAAATGGGAAGTCACTCGGTGGGAGAATGCCACTAAAGATCACCTTCCAGGGCAGGCTATGCTGCCAGGTATGCGAGAGATAACTGTTCGCAGTATGATGGCTGACTTCGGTGGCAACGCCGGATTGCTCAGCCTCTGGTTCGACGAAGAAACCTGGGAATGGAAGTACGAGTTCGCCAACTGTGCGCTTGGTCGCCAGTACTATTGGTGGTTTGTGCATGTGTTCGACTTGGTACTGGTCGTGTTGCTCGTTGCCTATGCTGGGCTGCAGATTGCCATTGCGTCTGGGTTCGATGCTGAGAAGTGGATACAAGAGAAAGTACTCTCAGGTCCTGCTCAGAATGCAAACACCAAGAAGAGCGAGAAAATGTCAAATGGCGTGGCTGAGAAACCAAAACAGGTGGTCAGAAACGTCAATGTTACGATAAAAGAGGATAAAACCAATGGCGATGTAAAGAAGATATAGCATTAATTAGGTAATCGGGGGTTTTGTACTTGGAAACAAACAGAGCAATTGATGAGATTATGACGGTCTGCAATGTAGCAATTGACGTGGCCACGGGAATGTGATTGCGCGTTACTCTGTATGAGAGATGCCTCTTGCGCTGAACCTTCGCGTCTTCTCTCAGCTTGGGTCGAGGTTAATCGGTACCACACAGCTCTGCACAAAGTCTGAAATCAAGCACTACAACATCAGCGCCGCCCACCCGCTCTCTGCCAATGGCCTTCGTAAACACCGAGAGCACATCTTCCTTCTCCAGCCTTGACTTATCAACAAGCGGCTCAGAAGGTGGGAAGCCTTCGCCTCGCCACACAAGCGCGTAGTCCTGGTACCCATTCTCTTTACTCGCGCTCAAGATCGAGAGCTCGGGTTTTGCGTGATGTGGAAGGACAAAGTATAGATCACCGTTTTTAGCGGCTGCAACTTGTCCACGTTTGCCTCCATACACACCTTCAACGTGTGGTAGAGGGCGAGATGTCGTGGTTCCTGTTTGAGCGGTTTGTCAGTCCGAAGATTAGAAGGATGAGAGTCGAAAGCCCGGGGAAATCGATGTACAGAGCAGAAGACGAACTCACCACCAGCATCAAGATGGTAGTGCCTCCACCTCATCTCCCCGTCCACACAATCCCTATTAAGCACGTGGCAACCCCCATCTCTATCCACAGCCTGCGATTCCTGATTAATCAATCCCTTGCCCTTCTCAATATTCCAAATTGTCACGCCCTTTGAACTGGGCAGTATACTCTCGCCCTTTTGCAAATCCGCTATAACCTCACGCTTTGAGTTCCGCCATGTGAGCCCCCCGTTCGAAGAAGACGCGTAGCAGATATCGTGGTTATTTTCAGCGCCGTTCGGCCCAGCTTGCGCTTTGTGTTTCGTGTCTAGGGGGTCGTCCCATCCTTCGTAATGCACGAAATCCCGGTATACCCATGTTGTGACGAGGTCGTGGGAGATTGGGCAGACGGAAAGGCCGTGTATGTAGGGATTGTTTCCGACCCCTTTCAGGTGTGTTCCTAAGAAGGTGTATGTTCCTACCTCAATTCCCTCGCCTTTGTTGGGCGAGGCAGTGTAGATACAGAGATGGTCATCGCCTAACCCTGCTTTACCTGTTCTGAAGGTGAAGAGGAGGTCTTGACCTCGGGCTACGAAGCGTGGGTATGTTATGTAGCTTAGTAGATCTATGACGTGCGGAGATGATAAGCCTGGGAGAGAGGATAGGGTTTTTGTGAAGAGCTTCGGGGTCCACTCATGGCCATCGGGTGACGAAGTAATACCCGGTATTGAGTGTCTATATTGGAGCCTATTCTGTACTCATAAGTTTATAGAGCTAGTCGAAACGAACGTTGCTCGTGGCTTACACATCGCAGTGATGGTCATACGACAAGTGTATCGTGCCGTCACCCGGACATATCCCTAGCTAGTACACAGCGTCAGCTCACAGTGTTCTCAGACCCGATGCACACATCAGATTTGGCAGAGCTCACCTGCACAGTATTATGTCCATCATCTGTCGTTTGCGCATAATCCTCAAAGACGATGGTTTGCCACTCGCCCTCTGGGAGTTTTCGCCTAGACAGATGTACATATAATGGCTCTTCGACGTCTCTCATCGGCGCATAAAAACATACGTATTGCCAACCGTTGAAAGTATGCAGCGCATCTTGCTGAAACGCGTACCCGTTAATTGCACATCGCCGGTTTATCGGCTCCGGCCCCAGCGTCGTGCGGGAAGGATCAGGAAGCATTGTTCGGGCCAAAGAGCGGCGACCAGGCCCTAATTATATCATCAAAGTGTTGTGGAATCAAGTGAATCATAACATAGGTCTCTTTCTATGCGGAGGTTGAGGATCAGGAAGGGTTGACTTGGTTAATTTAAAACTGCATGTCTTGTGATTATCTCTAAATGCTAAATTCAAGCATAGATTACTTCGGTTGTCAGCGCCATATTTTACTCACGTTTCGGTTTCAAGGTGTGGGAATGTGAGGTCACTGCGTATACGGTACCCACGTGTTCGCTGTTACCTCAGTCATATAAGAGCGTAGAGGGACTTATCCCCTCCCTAACTCGTGTCAATGATTCCCGATGAGGTACCTAGTCTTTTTTACACCAGAACTCATATCGACGATCCGGTAATTCGACCTTGTCTGGCAGATGGAACTAATGTGATTGGTATTACTTCTTACGAGGCTATACTCTCTCTCTCACCCCCCAGCACTTTCCGAACGAAACTACCTTATCCATCAGCGTATCATATGTTTGCGATCGACTCTTTCCCCATTCTCCCGCCAGTCAAGACTCAGTATCACAGCCAGCTCTCGCCTCACTGCCTCAGGTCCCGGTGGAGAGGGCGAGATCGCTAGAGTGAGTGTAGATGTATATCAAATACCCTGCAGGCTGCATACAGTACAACAGTAGCGTCGGAAGGGTGTCCGTGTGATGGGGACGATCTGCCCCTCATTAAAGGCTAAAACAACCTCGCCTATCATTCACGAGCAACGAGAAAGCTGTCCCCGCATCTTGGCTTCCATCGACAGCGCCCCCTGTTTAACCTCACCGCCAAGCGACGCCAACCCTTTACCATCGATTGCCAAGAGCTTTGTCGCTAGAGCAGCTAGCGAGCTTACCAGAGAGCTCACGAGATGACCACGGAAATATCAGTCAGATCTGCTCGCTGGAACATTGTGCGATACAGTAGTGAAGGTAGAGCCCTCGTCCGTTTTGGACTCTTGGCGGACCATGGGGTTAGCGCGTAGATGGAGTGAGCTACGGTCATCGTCGGGGGCAGCAGGCAGCTTCATTGGTGGGAAAAACCCAGGTGTCTGCTCAATGTCTGGGGTATTCTCCAATTCTCCAGACTTTGCGGGGGCTCTCCCAGTAGAAACCTGTAGCTTTGTCGGCCCGTCTTCCAGCAGATGCTGGTAATCTGTACGGGCCCGAATAGTATTGCCCACCGCGTGCCATCTTGCCAGTTGTTCCTGGGGGTCATCAGCAAAAATCACCATGGTAGTAGCCATGGTCTGTCGGAGGCGACATGGGCCATCTGCAGCCTTGGCAGGTTTGGTTGCTCGCTTTTAAAGGCTCATGGCCGCGCCTCTGACGATGCTCCATTTTGATTGATCTCGCTTCTTTCTATTCTTGAGCCGATTGCAGGTTGCCGTTGGTAGCACGTCCATATTCGCCTCGGCGGAAATAGTAATACTTGCAGACTCGTAGCCTAAGGAAGAGACCAGGGGTAGATCCCCTCCCACTGGCACGATGGCAAACTGGCTATTGAAAAAGATTGTTAAGAATGAGGCGATGAGAAATGATCCGTCGGAGATCTATGGCTGGCGCGTATATTTACTAGCATGCTCTGTAAGTCCGTGTCCGTGACAGTGACCGCTGCCTAGGAGGTTTCTGACAAAGTCGTCTTTAGGCCTGTTTTGGAGCTGCTTCTTTCGGCTGGGATAGTGGTGTCATTGGTGGTGTCATCAAGCTAGCACCTTTTATCGAGTAGGTTTCCACGGCAAGGATCATATTCGCGTCACTCAAAGACTCAATGCAACTAACATAGATCTTCTCGTCAGAGACTATCACCTAGGCGACACAAAGAGTTTGGCTTCATCGAATCTTCAAGCGAATATCGTCTCCGTTCTGCAAGCAGGCTGCTTCTTTGGTGCTCTTGCTGCATATCCTTTGGCTGATATCTTGGGCCGAAAATGGACTCTGGTCTATGCTTCCCTCTTCACCCTTGCGGGAGTTATCTTGCAAGCCGCTGCCTCTGGCTACGTTCAGGTTCTTTATGTTGGTCGAGTCGTAACTGGTAAGACTGTAGTCCTTATTACACAAGGCAATAGCATCGCAAGCTGATTTAAATCCGGTGCTAGGACTCGGTGTAGGAGCTTCCAGTGTCATCAATCCTATCTATGTCTCCGAAAACGCGCCACGAGCCATTCGAGGCTTACTCACCGGCATGTATCAGCTCTTCATTGTGACTGGTAGTTTGATCGCCTTCTGGACGAACTACGGTGCCAGTCTCCACTTGAAGGGGAAGACTCAATACATCACTCCCCTCGCTCTCCAGGGCCTACCTGCACTGTTCCTCTTCAGCTTGATGTTGGTTTGCAATGAATCACCACGATATCTTGCGCGAAAGGATCGATGGGAGGAGTCGAAGGCAGTCTTGAAAAGACTCCGACAGCTGCCTGATCAGCATCCCTACCTGCAGGAAGAAATCCAAGAGATTGCCGACCAACTCGAAAATGAACGACGACTAATGGGTGATGCGACCTTTTGGACTATACAGAAAGAGATGTGGGGTGTATCGACCAACCGCCATCGTGCCATTCTCAGTATTCTTCTCATGGTCTTCCAACAGCTAACCGGTACAAATGCCATCAATGTCTACGCGCCGACCATCCTCGAGGCGCTCGGCGTCGGCGGCACCTCACAAGGCCTTCTCGGAACTGGTGTCTATGGTATTGTCAAGGTCACAGCTTGCAGTATCTTCTTGTTGTTCATGGCAGACTCGCTTGGTCGTCGTCGCTCCTTGCTTGTGTCAGCCGTCGGCCAGGCATTCTGCATGTTCTACATCGGCATCTACGTTCGCGTAGCACCTCCGGACCCAGATAAGCCAATCCCCGTCGCTGGCTACTTCGCCTTGGCTTTTATCTACGTTTTCGCTGCATTCTTCCAGTTTGGTTGGGGCCCTGCTTGCTGGATTCTCGTGTCCGAGATCCCTACCGCTCGTCTTCGCCCTTACAATGTAGCTCTCGCTGCGGCTACGCAATGGCTGTTTAACTTTGTCGTCGCTCGAACACTGCCTGTCATGCTTGTGACTTTAGGCAGAGCTGGATATGGGTAAGGAGTCTCACGGAACCAATACTTTCAGAATGGATTGTGACTAACTTTCTATTATCCCAGAACCTATTTTCTATACGGTAGCTTCAGTGCAATCATGTTCTTCTTCGTCTGGTTCTTCATCCCTGAGACCAAAGGTATGCTAGCATTCCTGCAATCCCTCATGGTCCCCATCTAATATATTTCAGGTGTTTCTCTCGAACATATCGGACAGCTGTTCGGTGACTCGCAGCTTGATGCGAAGCTTGAAGGCGACGATGATAAGAGGGATGCTGCAGTTGAGATTACGGAGTCCGAAGGCACTCGCAAGGTATAAATCGGGCATCAGTAGGTGTTGAAGAATAGATGGGTTTCAGCATGAATGAATAATGCCAGTTTGATAATGGTGACGAAACGCGTCTCTCTCCTTCTTTATTCTTACGTTGAAATTGCAGTATAAGTGAGGTCCGGACCAATTGTGGCGGTCCGAGACCTCTCTGCGAGTGCGATCAACGGTGACTGGATACTCAAGGACAATAACGCAAATACCAGTCTCTCAGGTACCAGATCATAATAGAGAAGGACGATAATACAAATATCCAAGAAACGATCCCTGCAACAATATGTTCTCTAAAGGTTTTTGCGGCATCGACCTTATTGTTGTTGTGGGGAAATGGGACCTCTGGCACGGGGACGTTTAGAATTCGACACAAAGGCTCCCAGCCCTCGCACACATCATACCACACGAGTCTTTCTGGAGGCACGACATCGCGCAAGTGTTGTTCGTGCCTTTGTAGCGTATCTTCCTCGATCTGCTTTTGGCCATATCGCCACTCCATAATGGCTCCGAATTTAGCCATCCATGCTCCGTACATCTGGCTTTTGTACAAACAAAGTACAACGATTGGTAGGTACCACGTGGCCATCATGCTGTTCAGATACTGCATGCTTCTCCACCAGGAGTCGGGGTCTCTCGTTGTCGCTATAACAATGGCATCTGGGTAAACACGCATGATCTCCGGTGTCAGTGCTGCGGCAGGACAATCCATTGTTGCCACATAGCCATCGATTACTGAACTGATGAGCCAGTCGAGTTTCTTCTGGTCCGAAAATGATTTCACTTTTGGCGCCAAATCCATTATCTCAAGCCAGGTCGTGATCTGATTCAGGGGGCCTCCAAGAGACTGTATTCCTGAGTCGTGAACAGGTCCATCTAATAGAATTGTCAAGGCTTCATTGAGCGTCTTGGTACCTGTTCGTGACCTATTTACCATTGTTCTTTAGTACGTAACGTAGAGTGTGCCAATGTAATTCGAAGGTAGAGATACAGATACCCAGGGGCTCCAGCAACTTCCAAGGTCTATGGTCGGGAAGAAGAATGCATCAGATGTAGACTTACCAGCCGGCTCCAATAACTCGAAACTTGGTTCCAGGCGGACCAGGTAATGATGGCGCCTGTCCCATGCTTTACTCGACTTGACAGGCCTCGATGATGGGATTATAAGTCGCGATTCGTTTTTCAAAGCTTTGGAGTCTTCCGACTGGTAGCTTGTCGCTTACTGCACGCGAGATGGCATCAACAACATCGACAATGACAACATCCCTTATATAGCGCACTTGGCGAGCCGTGTTGTCATTATGCTAGGTTCTTTGCAATCTGGAGAGTGTCCGAAGAACGACACTTTTGTACATCGAACATGGACGGAGGGTTGGCTTTGAGCCTAAACAAGATTCGAATTTAGAGGCCTTGGCCTTCCTCTCTCCAATACAGATACCGCATCCCAAAACTTGTGACTCTTTATGTGTTTCGTCATACTTGTGACTAACGTTTCGGATCATCGGCAGGGAATATCGGCTCAGGCTCCTCTGCAGGCTCTCGCAAGCCTTCTCCAGCTTTTGATATTCCCCACATCTCCACACGGCTCCAGACAGAGCAGAGTGTTGATCAACGATCTGCCAAGCCGGCTGAACATGGAATTCATTCTGGCATGATTGAGCTCGTCATATAAGAGAAACGTTCGTCCGCCAACGATGATAATGATCGACATAGTCATGGAGTACAAGGGAGATTGCCGCTTTGGCATCGCTGTTGCCCATCAAGAAGACGGTGTATCTTAGCTCTTCAGATCTTCATTTTCTTCCGCTAGCTTTCGAGAAGATAGATCCCTCGGAAGGATTCAAGAAGCACCAACGCCCGGTACCCTTCTGCTTGCCTGTCCGCCTTGCGTCCAAAGACGCGCACTAAGCTGAACCATCGAGAACACTACTCAGCCGAGCAGCTCGAAGTGCCTGAAGATCTACGTCAAGCCGGGGACATATGGGAGAATTGTCCACACCTGGATCATGCTATCACCAAACGAAGAAGCCCATCGGATCTATGCTCTTAACTCAGCTCGTCAGTCAGCCTTAAAAGGCCTGGCGACTACGCTAACAAGCATTCGGGACCGGTCGTTATCAAATGTAGCTGGCTCGGCCGATAGACCTCAATATTTTGAGCCAATCGGAGATGAACGAGATTCTAGCTTCCAATAGCTCCAAGACACACTACGCAACTAACGCAAGGCTTGATGGTATATGGCGCAGACAGTTGTGACAGCCGCTTCGCTAGAAGCTGTACATAAGGGGCCAATGAGGTTAGGTGGAAATGAGCCATGAGTCTGGAAATGCCGGATTCCACGCGGCATTCCGTGATGGTTCATGGAGGGGACCCAAAGGGCTTAGCCAAGCTTTTAGAGATGCTGGGCCCTTCTGCTCAGCTGCAGCACGTCTCAGCTGCTGGTGCAAGCGTCCCCGGGAGAGTTATGCTCGGATTCTCGGAGCATTCCGCTGTCTCCCCGTAACCTGTTTTGTTCTCCTAAGTTGCAGGAAAGCCGCAAGCGAGGGATCGAAACAACCAAATTGCTACTTTTCGTGATGTATCACTTGGGGGTTGTTCGCTTGCGCCAATCGGTTACCAGCAAGTCCGCCACAGTCGTCTTCGACTTATATTTAGCCAGTTCCCAGCAGCGCTAAGGGAGACATTCGAAACTAACAATTAGACTCAGTGCTTATTGAAGCCATCGTACCATTTCCAGCTTGGCAAATCTGACCGACAGCTGGGCAAGGAGATGCGGGGATTGCCATTTGCCAAATTGACCAAGAGATACAATAGTAGGACGAGTGCCCGTATGATGTATCAGCCTCCGTCATAATTTCGACGCGTCAGTCAATATATGTAGATTGTACCTATAACCTACCTCATTGCCTGACTAGTTATCATTAGCATTGTGAGGGAATTATTATCAAGAAACATATCTCGTGCTGGCGATACGATGCACACAGACCGGAAAGGATTGTATTTCTCGGGCTTATTAGCCGCATGCCTAGGTAATAATCTTCCAGTAAATTTTTGTAGTTGGGAGCTCACCCACAAGTGATAAGACCTGCAGGACGTACACCGATGGCTCATTAACCGGGAGAAATGCTGTCAAGCGGGGTCCACGTGGGAAGCCTTTCAACCTGCCTGTCGTGGCGTGCTTGGTGCGTGTACCAAGGATTCCGCCTCCTAGCCAGATCACGCGCGAGCCCTGCGCGCAGGATCCCCCTCACTGTAGTTCAAGGCAGGCGAGGCAGGGTCGGGGTGATATGCAAGCAGTTGGCAGCATTCTCAGAAGTAAGGGTCCAGCAAGGGCAGCGAGAGCGCTTAATGAGTCAAAATGCCACGGTTGCATGCCACCGAGGCTGAAAACGGGAACCATAGCGTGATCATTCGTGACGTCGGACTTGCTCCAAACTGGAAACGTGATGTTCTCCTTTCAGATTGCCATTACGAGTATTCCGTACTTTTGCCTACATAGGTACGATAGCGACACACATACCTGAGGCAAGGCGCAGAGTATTGGTCCGGTTTGGTGGGGAGAAGAGTCGGTATCCAGCCCATTGTCGAACTATTGAAAGCTGCATTAGCGCAGAGGGACCAGAAGTGGCCCGCATTGGCAGGTATCCACGAGGATGCCCTCTCCCTGTCGAGTAACATGGTCGTGGGAAGGGCTCTAATAAGGGTCCACGGTAAGTTTTTCTCATCATAATACCACGATATCCCCCTCCAGGATGGCCAAGAGAAGGAACGATCGTCACTTGATATGGACTACACTTCCTCCAACCCCTTGTTTACAGCATCTTGTTTCAACTCATACTCTCACGAAAGGAGACAAACCCCAGGAAACGGACTCGGAGCTTATTCAACACTCGTCCAAGTCTTCTGAGGCTGAGCTTTTTGCTGCCGCCCATCTTCTCGGCTTGTTATTTTGGTAGGTGGGAACCATTGTCTTTCTTCGAATGACTCATGCGCCTATATTCTGGAATTGGTTTCAAAAGAGACGGGGGCATCGGACGTCGTTATATATTTACTCAAGCATACACGAAACCCAGTTCTAACATGTCGTCTAGCGCATAAGCACATATCACTGTCAGATCATCTCGACCGTCATGGCCCTTTCATCTTTAGCTGCTACTTGCAAAGGCCTCGTCGACTCACTGCATATGCACCACACATGTGGCAACTGCGGAACGGAATACACCTCAGCGGCTTGCTGGTATTGTCATCCTCAGAACCGGCCCCATATCGAGGCGTCCACGTCTACGGTCTAGATCTTCGATCCATCCAAGATAATAAGGCTAAGGGTGTGGTGTCGAACATCCTTTGCCTATGCCTTGGGATCGTAACACTTGTACAAGGATACCCTATCGGTGCCATGTGGGACCGATCACAAACACAGTCGCTATTCGAATCCCTCGACTCGTGAGGGCATATCATGCCGAAGAGGATTTGCCACACTCAAGTCAGGTTGAGGGGTGGCGCATGACAAGGCTTGACAGCATTTAAACTACATGGAGAAGGACGACGCGGTCGTGGCGTCGGTCTTGAGGTAAACGTACGGGCTGTGCGGGACACAGAACGCACCTCTCGTACTCTGGCGTCGAAGAGATCAGACATCACGAAACTCATGATATTATGATCGAGGGTTTAGGATGGCATAGCGTTTCTTCACATCATCAGCGGCGTTATGGAAAATACCACTTTTGAAATTGTATAGTAGATCAAAAGGGCTCTTCCAGCGTTCGGGGGCCTTTTCGGATTGGTCCGTGTTTACTTACTCTCGCTCTATGAGACATACACCAATACTCAGATGTGCGAGTACTTTCGCATCACGCTGTTCTCGCTCTTTATCCTGAGTTACAGCGTCGTGATACATACTTGCAGCTTGTTCATAGGAGGAGATTGCTGGGGAGAAGAAACTTGCTAGACCGCATATCTATATCTTTCTACTTCATCTTCTAATTGTGATTTTGTGACGGCGCATTAGACCAGTCTAGGTCCAACGGCTTATTTCATGCAAGCGAACTTGCAGGTTGCAGTAAGGGTGCGCCCAATTGTTATTCAATGTTCATGTTGGAGCAATGCAATCTGCAAGAAAGCATGTTGAGCTAATCTTGATTTTCTAGCCTCGCTTAATGTTCTAGAGCTTCTTTAGAACTCTACCTGCATGCGCAGGGATGCACGCCTGATTTGTCCATTATTTTCTACGCCGTTTTATTTAGAACATTGGCACCTGACCACTCTCGCTACGAATAATAAAGTGTTGGATGAAAGTCCACTGTGACAAGGCGGACAGAGTATCGCATATCTCGAGTGTATCATTCAACAATAATCAACCAACTCATCAAGACAATGGTTATCTAGACTTCGGAGACACTCGGAGGTTCCATCAAAGTCTCGTGAAGCCCTGCTTCATTTCTTCGATGCGCCCAAATTTTTACCAGGATAAGACATAACACATGAATCGTCCGTCTTTGCTATTGAATGAGGCGAATGCTGTTCCATGCCAGTGTAAACCCAACCTCGAAGCTTCACATGAAGCACGCCACGTATTTGCGCTAGAGACTTTGAGAATAGAAGCCCAATGTTTGCAACACAAAACGTGTAATGTACGATGATGCGCACATCTCTCGCCTCATCTGATCCGTAAGCATGCATACCCAGTGAAGACAGCTGCGAATTGCGAAGCATCGATAAGACTCAATATCTGCAAAATCGTCTTCATCCGCAGTAGCTGTGTTAAAGAGTCGTCATCAATATATAGGGTGAGTCCAGCTTGTAAGCGTACGCGACAAACGTCGGGAGCAAGGAGTAACGTAACGCTGAAATAAAAGGTTCTATTTGCGCAGACGTGGGCATATCAGATCTGATGGCCACAATGTTGAAGGTTGCTTGAGCCTTACACTCCGTGGGACAACCTCTGAAAAAGTCATAGCTACACCAAGACCTTCACGAGCACAATATAACTAGCATAAGAATTGCGGGAGAAGACTGTATGCTCAGTCTAAGCCGCTCTCCCCACGAGAATATAACTATTTGATTGCGCAATGATAAACCCACGTTCTGAAGCATCATTGTATTGACTGGCATCCTCTTCTCAGTACTATTCAAATTTACGTGTCCTCCTCGTCTCACTCCAGCAGATCGTCAATCGCAGGGTATGGAATCTGTATCTGTGTTTAACGCTTGCCTCCCAACGAGCGGATGATTGACATGGGCTGCGGCCATCCTCCGATCACCTGGACTGCCCTTAAATCTTTCTATGATCACATTTGGAACGCCATGCTTACAGTAAATGTTATGGAATACCATTTAAGCCTTTTGTGTGTGGCTTCATACATACATAACACTAGGATTTCTGAGTTTGAGCTCATAATCGACTTTCCACCCGCCTATAAGAAATATACACGAAGGATCTTAGACGTAGTCAAAATATTCATTAACATGGTATCATCGATTTTTCGCCTTTGACAGATAGTCGGCAGTATAAACATGGGGAGAGACATTTATCGACTGAGAACTGGGTAACAGGGGACACGAAGAAACCGACCAGCCTCGAAGGGCTAAGGAATATATGCATTGGAGTCGGAAACCCATCTCTGTTGCCCGAGCTAAGCCGGCCGCATTTGCTGGGCCCAAATAGTATTGATGCGATTCAACATCAGTGTCTCCGCTTGTCAGCGAGGGTGAGGCGAAGTCAAACGGGGTACGATGTCGGTCCCAAAATTAAGTAAGAGGCGAATTTGACATGCGAGGGGAGACGACCACAGATTAATACATATCATCTCCAATGAATTTCATTTCCAGTTTTATCCCTCAAGCTCGGTTGTGATTTCTTGCTCTTAGCACCACACTCTACTTGATTCAACTAATCTTCATCATCTGTACCACATCGTCAATCATCATGACTCTTTCCGACGTTTCAGTCGCTGTGGCCCCCAGCAACATCGACGCTGTTCCTAATCTGCTAGAGGCGGTAGCCTCTGCTGCTGGCGTGTTTACCAAACAAGGTGGCAATACTGTTATAGCTCGTCGACAGTTCCTCACAAAACTACGCGATCTCACCCATGCACTTGAGACGCCACGAGAGATGATGGTACAGCATTGCTGGGCGCAGGTAAATGCCCAACTCATCCAGCAGAAGTACTCGGACTAAGTCAACAACAGCCGAGTAATGCAATGGCAATCGCATTTGGTGCGCAGTCGGGTTTATGGAATGCCATGGCAAATAATGGTGACGGGCCTCAGAAGGTGGCTGACCTGGCGAAGCAGCTTGGTTTACAAGAGGAGCTCTTGCAGCGCATGATGAGACACATAGCTGCTTCGGGATACATAAATATGACGGCGCTTGATGTCTATACACCTAACAACTTCAGCAAGTCCCTAGCCCTCAAAGAAGTGAACAGTGGTTACTGTGTCGAGTAAGAACATCGATGAACACAAAGGGTCCTGCAACTAACATACCCTCTAAATAGTCCACCAATTCTCAACCCGTCCTTCTTCACTACACCGAAATGGCTGAAGAAAAAGGGCTATGAGTGCGCCACAAGCAATCAAGATAGTCCGTTCCAGGCAGGACATAGTACAGATCTGCACTTCTTTGAGTATCTCCAGGCCAACCCGCCGCACGCAGAAAACTTCAACAATCATATGTGCGGGTATCTATTAGGCAGACCGCAGTGGATCGACGAAGGCTTTTAACCGGTCAAAGAACGAATTATTGACGGCTGTGACACAGCAGGTAAGGATGCTGTCTTGCTTGTTGACGTCGCTGGAGGTATTGGCCATTATACAGACGGCTTTGCTTCCAAATTCCCAGACGCGCCGGGGCGCTTGATTCTTAAGACTTGCCGTCTGTTCTCGACCAGGCCAAGGAACCGAATCCACAAATTGAGAAGATGCCTTACGATTTCTTCACCGCGCAGCCAGTGAAAGGTAAGATTTATACTCGAAATCACTTCGACCCCAAGCTGACCATGAATGGAAAGGTGCCCGCATTTACTACACACACTTCATCCTCCATGACTGGCCAGACCATGACGCTGTCAAGATCGCCAGGGGCGGGAGAGATGCCATGAAGCCAGGATATAGTAGATTCCTCGTCCATGACCACGTAGTTCCGCCTATGGGACAGGACTACGAACAGACCGCCCTAGACCTTATCATGATGACGAACTTTGGCTCCAAAGAGCGCAGCGCTGCCCAGTGGTCGGAGCTACTAGGAAAGCAATGTGGGTTAAAAATAGTAAAGATCTAGACTCCTATCAATGGCATTAGAAGTGTCATCGAGTGTGAGCGTCTAGAGGAGCATTGTGGACTACTTAACCGTACTAGAAAGAATTCATTTGTGATCAAGTGTGATAGGAGCATAATGAGAATGTCCATAGGCTATCTCATTTGGACATAGGTGTCTAAATAGGGTTTGGAATCAAGTTGGAATCAAGCGAAGGTTATGTAGCCAACAACGCAGGAACATGTCATTGTGATGGTTCGGGTATGTTGAACGAATACAATCTGACTTGTATTGCCAATCCTTGAGAGAAAAATGGGTGGCACTTGATTGCGTTATTCGTTATGACTGCAAAGCAAGCCGGGAGTATAGTAACTGGGTGAACACATTGCTACCCATACAAAACTCAAACCGCAATACAACAATGCACAGTTTCTAGTCTTTTTATCTTCATTCTTATTCGTTCTCTCAACGTTTCAAGTCTTTGCGTCTCTGACTCTAGTATAAATCTCGCGTTCGAAATAGGTGGTGAGCGTTGCATTAGCCACCACAAGAAACTCCATTCTCAACAGCACACGGCTCAGATATATGCTCATTTCACTCATAAACCCAAGTGTTCGCTTCCTTTCCAACACCTAGCCCATCCACCGACATCTTCAAATTTCAGCACCTATGACTCTCCAAGTGGCTCAAAGGGTCTCAGGAAGTGACTAGGGCACTCGTAGCCCCATGGGTTTCTCTCGAGATATAGCTGGTGGTAATCCTCAGCGTCCCACCAAGGACCAGCTGGCACGATCTCAGTGACGATGCGGCCCTTGTACCACTGCTCATTTGCCTGTTTCGTGACCTCACGCGCGATCTTCTCCTGGGCCTCGTTGTGGAAGTAGATGCCAGAGCGGTAGTTTGGCCCGACGTCGGGGCCTTGACGATTGGCGGTTGTGGGATCGTGCATGCGGTAGAAGAATTCGAGGAGTTGACGGTATGTTATGCGCGATGGGTCGAAGTGGATTTGAAGTGCTTCATTGTCTATGCACAATGTGTTAGATCAAGTATCGCCCTGTCTGATACGCAAAACAGAGCATACATACGGCCGGTCTTGCCACTGCAAACTTGCTTGTAGCTGGGGTTCTTGGTGTCACCACCAATGTATCCAACGCGCGCATCGTAAAGCCCCTTGTCGCCAAAGTGTTTGCGGTATAGATGCTCAACGCCCCAGAAGCAACCAGCGCCAACTGTGGCGATCTCAGCGCCCTCGGGAATGACGGGTCGGGTGACGGCACCGCCGCCGGGGCTTGTGATGCCCATGGCAGTGGACATGGGGCGGAATAGGCGCTGAATGAAAGACGGCATCGTGTTGGCCATGAGTGCGAGTGCGATAACTAAAGGGATCGCGGAGAATATGGTTGAGAGAGAGATATAGCTGTTCGAATTTGTATTGGGACGGGGATTAGAATTGGAAATCTGGTTAGGGGTGGACTGTCGGTGGTCCGGCATTCACAGGCTCGGTCACAGATTGTGTGTTGGGGAGATAATTAGGATATATAGTGGGATATACGGATTCCACGAGAGGAGATGAGGAATCACACAAGTCGTTGACGTTGCGCCGCCACTGGGTTTTGAGGGAGCGCATGGATGACAGTAAGTGCAGACCGATCAATGACAAATTCACTGTCCCTTCGCATCTCAGCCATTTTGGCGGGGCATGGGAGCTCCTCGAGCTTCGAGTGCTGCGCGGGGCGAAAGGTGCCTGTCCGAAACAGCCGCTGGCTGCATCACGTCAGTGTCTGTTTCGAGATGGCCACTTCGAGATTCCAAATCGGGTCCTACACTACCTGCTACCAAGCCGTAGGTTAGGTAATGCAGCTGTGCTGTGAGGTGAGGTTTGCGCGATATGGATCTACGGCTCTGAGCATGAGCTGAAACGGTATTTGCATTGTACATATGGCACCTATACATCTCTGTCTGTAACGGCAAACTTGATTCGTCATCGACTCAAGGCTTTTTGCATGTCGAGTCTTGTTGGAGGCTCGGCAACACATGCGCATGTCGACTCGCGCCCTGAGTTTCTAACGACCAAAACGCATTTCCATTCTCATCGCTAGGTGTAGATACTTCATGTACATAGACTAGAAGGGATTGAAAACCAGTCTACAAATATGCAGATGATGCCAAGGGCCGATGCGTCGCTGCCGTTGCAAAACGGCTGCGTCTTTGATTTGAACTGCCACCAAACGTCGAAGGGCCAAGCCCCCGTACACTCGTGCTTGTCACCACCGGGCAAACTTCCTCGCTGAGCTGTGTCTGGGTTCCGACAGGACCGCCATGAAGAAAAGACTGGCAAAAAGTGGTTGCCTTTTGATGAAATTAGGCGGAGCAAACCTTAAGAATTTTGCCAGCTAATTCTATTACCCCGGGGAACCACCTGCGGCTCCGCAAGGTTGTTTCAGTCCTTGTGGTAATGGTCGCCAACAATCTCATCACGAGCATCTGGCAGAAAATCATCTGAATTTGGCTGCAACTCTATTCTTCTGAGCTGAAAAAGTCAGATACGTTCGGTCGAAGCTCGTCACTGCACTGCAACACCATTCGCAGCCTCACTCCTAAGAGTATCGACAAATCCTATCTATATGTGATATCCGGAACATGATTCTTATCACGTTAGTGGCTTGATAAAGGAAAGAAGTTCAAGCAGAATGCTAACAAGATGTCATGTAGATGGCCTGAAGTATCATGCAATATTGAGGTTTGCTGCCAAGAGTAGCACCCTATGTTTCCAGCCAGTTCCCTCATCGGTCTGAATAAGAGTATCTGGATTTTGGCAATCAGGCCCGCGCGCACGGGAGACTGAACACGTCCCAATACTTTCCTAGTCGTTGTGCAGAGGCTGAGAAAGACCAGAGAGGCATTTGCTACCTAACACTTCGAATCCGCAATCGCCTTTCCACTACAGCTTGGCTCATGTGTGAGTATGCACAGAATCCAGACAAGGTATGCTCGAACGACTTACGAGACTTGGAAACCGTCTGTGCATGTGTCCGATTACGCGCGCCCATCTCTACGAGGCAGGTGGTTATGGTGTTATCATCATTACAGGCTGTTGACATCACGTACGAAGCCATCGCAACTACCACAAAGTCAGCTGAGGTCGACACTCCTATTTTCGCACAATACCTACCCCATATCTTTTGCCCCGTATATATATATAAATGCGCGTGTTGCTTCTGTGATGGTTCCGACCTGATGACACGATCAGCTATCCTTCAGATGGATCCTGTGAGAGAAGTCCGTATGGTGGAGAAATGTTGCGAGTAGTTGCCATACTGGCATGGGAGACGCTCACAGACGGTACTGCAGTGCTGTTAGGATCCTCTTAATGGAAATGTCGCATAGATAATCGAGAGGATGATGTTCGAAGCGTCTACGATACATTAAGCTTAGAATACATACAATGCGGCGTAGAGGCTTATTGTAGGCGACTTTATGTGCTGCAAGGCCCGGATTCCACGTTGGTATGTTTTATCCGTAAATTAATTCACCCTGGCCCTAGAGCTTCAGGATGCCTCGTTTGTAAGGCGCGAAATAGTCGCCACAGATAATTATACGGATGCTTCACGAGACAGGTTCGTCGGACCGCGTTAGATATGAAGGTCTAGAAGCTTAATATATCGCGAATCCCCATCGGCTTCTAAAAGCCTGCGTGAACTAATAAACAGGTCGTTGAGTGTACCTTGGGGATATGCTAGCTGTAACATGAGATAGGACGATTACGATGAAGCACACTAAAAGACATGGCCGCATCAAATCAGCCAGATCATGGAGGGATATGGGACATGATTTCGTGACGTGGAAAAGGTATACAAAAGGAAATTCACAGCAATGAATGGGTTGAGCAGCTGACCAGAGTCAGGAGTAAACCTCCTAAGTGCACAATCAACTCCAAGTAATATAGGGTGCAATAGGCCATGGCGGGTTTTTCTCTTAATTTCTTTTGACCTTTTCTTCACTAAGTGTTTTTTTCTTGCTATTCATAAAGTATAGTGTACAATAGCACCGAGCAACAAACTATGGTGCTTCAGTGATGCAGCTCTTCCAGTCTTGTCACAAACAGGAGAGGAGTGTTCCTAACGCCGTTGCCTACTGTGGGGAAGATTGGGCTCTCGATGAAACCCTGTACCCAACCATGATATCATATTTTCCGTGACAAAAGTAACAATTACACCTTGGTTCCGAAGTCCTGCATATCTAAAACTTCTACTTGCGACGCTGCTGCTGCATCATCAAGATCTGGACCATGCGGACAAAGATGTTGAGAAAATCCAGTTCGAGTGAAATGGACTCGTTGACAGTGTCCTTCTTGATGACACCACGCTCAGCCAGACGGGAGTGGTACAGGATTCTCTGGACATCGTAAAGAGTGAAGGCGCCGAAGAGGGCGAGACCACCGTAGAGCCAGAGATTCTCCGTCACGGCCAGTGTGCGGGCAGCGGTAGCAGGGATGACGAGAGGGGCGAGACCAGAGGCGGCAACAACGGCAGCACCGGCCAACAGGGGACCTCCAAGGTACATGTACTTCTCCTGTTTGGCGGTGGCACCGACAAAGGCAATAGAGCCCATCATGGCAATGGTGTACAGACCAGCACGGGCGATGAGAGGACCGGGGGCGAAGGCGATCAAGGGAGCAATGAAGGCGGCCTGTGTGGCGTTGAAGGCGGTCCACATGGCATACTTGGGGATGTAGCTGTTTCGTTTGTTAGTGGAGCAAATTGACATGTTGTAGAGCAGAGGGATGCACGTACTTGTCAGGATCGATAGAGCGGGTGGCAATCATGGTACCGAAGCTAGCAGCGAGACCACCGATGGCGACAACCCAGGGGCTAGTGACCATCATGCGGTAGACAAAGCCGGTATTGACCATCTGTCGTGCGGTAAGGCCGATGATGCCAATGCCCAGGCCGGTGTGGAGGAAGGTCGAGTTGAGGTACTCGCGCTCGAAGGGGGGCATGCCGCCATCGTCGCGGGTTTCGCGATTGAAGACGAGGTTGACGGCGACGAGGGTGCCACCAAAGATGGCACCGCCGGTCAAGAGCTTCCTCACTAGGGAAGCATTGTCTGCGGGTCTTGTGGAATCCTGGTTGTAGAATCTCGCCTGGGGCTGGGCCTTGACGAAGGCATTCTTGGGCGTTGATTGCAGAATAGAGGAGGATGCGGTGCTGGCGCGAGGTGTGAAGAAGGTGGATGGCTTGGTGGCGGGCTGGTGGAAAGCTCGGATGATGCCCGAGGGACGGAGTGATGATCTGGCGAGCCCAGGCAGTCTGGCGACGATGCGGGCTGGTGCCTTACCCACGGCGCAGGACATGCTTGCTGCTGCTGCTGTAGAAAGCAGTGATTGTGTACGGTGTTGATCAGTCGACGTTTGAGGTGGAACAAAAGGAAGAAGACGCCGAGGGGAGGGACGGATGGCGGGAGGTGAAGCGTGATAAATGCGAACCGGGGACGAGGATTGGCAGTGAGGCGATGGCAAACGGCGCCTGCTCTCCACCGAATGACGATGGGTGATGCTGTAATGGCTAAATGGCCCGTGCTTTCCACTGAAGACCGAGCCGATGGCTGAGGAAGCCGCTGAAATCCGCGCCCAAGGAATTCGCTGGAACCATGGACATGCTTCTATCTTCTATCAACACTCCTAAATCCGATCTCTCCCCTCTGCGTCCGGCTTTACATCCCCAGCCATGGTTTGCTTTGCACATTTTGAAGCAGCTCGGCAGGCTTTTTCATATGAGTCATCAATTGGCTAGGTACCTACCATAGCGGGAAATAGTGTGGTGGCGGAACCGTAATATTCAATATTACCGTTGCTCACAAAATAACAGTTGCTGAGAATTTAGCGTTGCTCACCCAATTAAATTGGGCCTTTGGCGGGGTTGTGAATGTGGTATATAGAGCCCAAAAATCAAAGTTTTGCCAAGAAATCGTGTGGTGTAGTGGTTTGGCCAGCCGCTCTGCCTCGCAGCTATGGGGTTCGATTCCACCCCTTGTTGCGAGGTATGAGTGGCTGGTCGGACCTTTTGCTTTTTTTCCGCGATAGCCCCACTTCTAAAGTTTGAACCAATCAGAAGCCGCGAATCCAGCAACGGTTATTTAGTGAGCAACGATTATTTTTCAGCAACGGTTGTTCCTTAATACGATGGTTCTTATACAGGGCAATGGTTCCCTACCAGCAGCGAATCCCAGTACGGTAGTCAAGTGCTTACAATTGTGACTGCCTTGTGCCCAAAGAATTCGTTTCGCTAAAATTCGATAAATTGCCTCCTCGTGTCCAAGATAGATCTGTTCGGCCTCCTATCTTGTTCTGCACTGCTCGTCATTCATGACAGCATGTGATCGCATTGCTCCATGGGATTCCATTCTTTTTCAACATACATGTCACTTAGTATGGCGTCTCATTCAACTCCCTGGCTGGCCATGGATTTTGTCGAGACAGCGCGCAGAGATTCTATAACTGCTCTTCGGTGAACTTACAGACACGTTGAGTCAGGACATCTTTTTACTACTGCTATTCTCTGTCGCGGCCACCGTGATTCTTCCATCAAGGAAGATGTGTGGTCATCGGAACAAATGGGTGGCTTGTTACCGTTTGTTTAGAGCGAATTTGCAGCTATGCTGAAAGCAGCAGACCGTGCATTCCAAGCCGATGTTGTACACCGAATTGCCAGCAACCTACGCGATATCAGCTACTCATCGCCATGATCGGTCTTGTCACCACAGAAGACGAGTTCGAGCGACGATTCGGTGCAATTCGAGATGAAGTTTGCCTAGGCTTGTCCCACCATTATGTGGCGTCACGTCAGCCTAGAAGGCCGACATGATGGCCAAAGCCAAAGACCGTCACAAAACAGACGGTGGGACTTGTGAGGGCTTGCCGCCTCCTACATCAGCTGACATTGCAAAAATTGAACCTCAGAAGATGGCTTATGCGAAACTTCTTGGAACTAACAAAGGGACGCATAGAGTCTCAAATGGCCTCTACGTATTGATTTTTCCAAATACATCTCCACGAATCGCATTATGCTCAAATGTTGGAAGGGTAAGGTAGTTTTTGGTCTACAGGTCAGAACAATGCTAACACTGTGTTAGCTCAAGATAGCTGCCATGGCCGTTATAATGAGCAAGAAACTTCCTGGTTTTGGTGAACCATTTTCCCCTCCATCGACATGTTCGCGAAACCAAGAATAGGACAATATAGTTGAACGCACAGGGTTAGCAATATGCTCAGCTTCTGATCAGTCAACACATCCTTTCCGGATAATCCTACGGGTGGTCAGCTTCACAACACGGAAACTCCAGCCTATCAACTTGGGCAGTTTTGATACTGAAACACAATGCAACATATTCGCGAGGATTTCTTTCTCAAACGAAAGCGTGTTTAAAAGCGGGATTTTTCTGGTCATCATTGGAAGTATACATATGGAGAGTTGCTTTGTCGGCCCACTTGCAACTCGCGCAAATATCAACTGGCTTTCCATTAATAGTCAGTCGGGCATAAATTGAAGCAAAAAATGAGGTTTTCGATTCCAACGGGTCGTGCTCCGAGACTACCTTCCTGATCGCACGCTTACAGCCTTCGATTCTACCTACCGAGGAGGCAGCAAGGGGCGCAACAAGGATAAGAATAGGGAGAACGTGAGCATCTTTTCGGAGGGAATTTCAGCTGTACCCGTATCTCGATGAGAGTGCCCTTGTTGGATTTCCTCCTGGCACTGTCGCCACCCTGTTTTTGTCTCTGTGTCTCTTGGGCGGCTCGCTTTCCTTCTGCTCCTCTCGAGAGGGTAACGCGGCACTATGCTTCGGCGCTGGAAAAGTTGCTTGTTTTAGAAATCGTTTAATCCGGTAAGAGGCATTTGACGGACGTTTTCGTCCCACAGAAGCCAAGAAGAGCCCTGGTTTAATCACGAGCAACTACAACTGCTTGGAAAGGATCCCGTTACCAGAAGGCACATTGGCAGTCACAAGACGCCCATATATGTACAAGGTAGATGACCTGGACAGTATTACTATGATGTATCTTGATGATGTCGCACAACTGCATGTGTGTTTGAACAAGCTTTCTAATCATTCCTGATACCCACTGCTGACAGTGTGACTGAGGATTGTATTATAGGGTAACTCCCGCAAACAGGGGATCAGTTTGTTCGCAGTGTCGTTTTCGACCCCACCAAAAATTTCACCATCTCGGCCCAACACGCCAGACGTAGACCTCCGCGAAACCCCGATCACGAGGTTAAGGTCACGAACAAACCTCCATATCTCCTCGACTATTACGTGCCCCGCCGCCCAAAGTCTCATTGGTCTCTAACGACCCGAAACAATGCCCCTCGACACATCAACCTACGACCTCGCGCTCCTGCGCGTCGATGGCCGTCGCTGGAACGAGCTACGCCGCCTACACGCCCAGATCCGCACCCAAGCCGCCGCCGACGGATCCTCATATCTCGAGATGGGCAACACGAAAGTAATGTGCGTCATCTCTGGCCCCTCCGAAGACGCTTCCAGGCGCAAGAATATCTCAAACTCGGCATCTACCGCCCAGACCCCAGGCGGCGCAGACGTCACCGTCAGTATTGTCGTCGGAGGCTTCAGCTCTGTTGACCGGAGAAAGAGGGCGCGCACCGATAAGTATGTCTTTTACATATTCAACACCTGGCTAGTGGTACAGTCTCTATCAGTTGACTGACATGGGATAAACAGGCGCACCACCGAAATGCAAGCAACCATAGCCAAAGCCCTCGCCACCAATCTGCACGTCCACCTCTACGCCCGCTCCGCAATCTCCATCTCCCTTCACGTCCTTTGCCAAGACGGTTCGCTCCTCGCTGCCCTCATCAACGCCTCAACACTCGCTCTAGTCGACGCCGGTGTCCCCATGACCGATTACCTTGTAGCCTCCACAGCAGGCAGCACATCCTCTCACTCCGCCGGCGACGAATCGGCAGATCCCTTGGTCGACCTCAACACGCAGGAAGAACAAGAGCTCCCGTTCTTGACTTTGGCCACACTTGGCGCTACAGACAAAGTCTCGGTGTTGGTTTGTGAGACTAGAGTCCAGGTTTCGAGATTCGAGGGTATGATGGCTAGTGCGGCCGACGCTTGCAAAGGCGTGCGCAATTTCTTGGACCAGGTGGTAAGGGATCAGGGACGCAAGATGGTCACTGAGGGCGCGATTGAGAAAGGCGCTAGTATGGCCATGGATATCGATGTTTGAGGTTGCGACCGTTGTTGTTTGGACATACCCATGAGATTACGTGGAACGAGACATGCACAATTCATAGACACCACAGTGTTTGTGAGTCCTCAATTTTTTGGTATTCATCTTGTCACTATTCACAATTTCGCTGATATCAACTCTCTACAGTTCCTCATGCTTTGGTGGGGCATCAGTAGCCTCGGGCGTCGGCTCAGCACCTTGCCACGAAGTCGTCGACTCCTCGGGCTCTACCTCGATCTTGATCTCTTCTCCTAGCTTGACCTCGATGGTCTCTACAGGCTCCTCGGCCGTCTCGGTTTCCGCGACCACCTCTCCAATCACTGCCTCGGGCAGCTTGTTCTTGGCCCCCTCGTTCATGCGAATGGCGTCGATCCAGCTTTCGATGCTGGCATGGCTGAAGTCGCCCTCGTACTGTCGCCACCATCCTCGCTTGGCATTGACCGCCACGATCTCCACCTCGTTCTTCAGCTCAAGGCTCTTGTATACGGCTGAGGTCTCTGTGTCGGCGTGGACCTCGAAGAAGGGGAATAGGTTGCGCTTGACCTGCGCGTGCTTGTGGGCTAGCTCGGAGAGTGTAGTCAGTGCCTTCTCGGCCGTTTCGCCATGGGCATTGGGAACGAAGGCGAGAACACAGGCATGGGCCTTGGGGTGGAGGCATTCGTTGATCAACTTTTGGGAGGTGGTAATAGAAGGAATAGCGGGGGCGGGCTCGGGGGCTTTGGGCTTGGACTCGGCAACTGGAGGAACATCGGTAGCCTCGGACGAGTCAGACGTAGTAGTGGAAGTAGACTCTGAAGATGATTCCTTGACCGCCTTATCCTTCTTTGCCTTTGTGTCCTTCTTTTCGCTCTTTTTCTCGCTCTTCTTGTCACCCTTGGCCTTGCCAGGTGTTGGATCAGGGTTCGGCGCACCGGCTTGCGACAAGAACTCAAGCATGCCGGTCTTCTTCATCTCTCCGTCGTACACGACGCTATCCTTGTCTCCGCCAGGGAGCAAGATGAGCGACGGGTAAGACTCGATACCAAACATCTCAACCGCCTTGGTCTCCTTACTTCTGATCTGAGCAATCAAAACCACATCGAGGAAATCAATCGCTAAGCTGCGTAGCAAAGCGCTCGTGGTGCCTTTCTCGGTGAATAGGATAGCCTTGGCAGATTCATTCCTGGTCGACAAGAAGCTCTCGAGGTCCTTGTCGGCAACGCGCTGAACATGGTTATTGATCTTATCGACGACCGCCTCGTAGATACCCTTGGTGGTTCGGGGCCCCTGGTAATCCTCAACGACGGGCTTCTTGCCCTTCTTGCCCGGGCGGACGACCTTGAGGGTTGGGAACCCTTGGACGCCCATGGAACCGCATAGCGACTTATTCTCATCCTCGTCGCAGTTTACGGCGGCGACTTTGGCAAGACCATCGAGGTTCTTGGCGGCTTTTTCGTAGGCGGGTTTGAGGTTCTGACAGTGGCCGCACCAGGGGGCGTAAAACTCGACAATCTGGAGTTGGGACGGGTTAGAAGCTTGCCTGTTGGGTGTCGAACTGATAGCTGAAGGTGATGTGACTTACAGAGGTATGATTGGACTTCGCGATCAGCCTGTCGTAATTCTTGGCATCAACTTGGAGGACGGGAGAGCTCTTGGTGTATAAGCCACCAGCCTGGACCGCCGGTAGGGCGGAGAGCAAGGCCACTGCCGTTACAGCGACGGTGGGGTTTAGCTTGAAATAATGCATGGCGTCTTGGTCCAGGCCTAACGAATTGCTACAATTGCAAGGGGTCAAGGTGGATTAAATAAAGCTACGCAGTGTCGCGGAGCTTGAAAGGAGGTAGAAGCACGAATACACAGAGATAGTGGCCAGAGGTGGGATCAAAGCGCAGTGCTATAATTGAGTATTTGGATATGGCACGACATGGCACCGCAATGACTGGGTCGAGACAATGAGACTTGACACGTGGGAGATTCGGTCCTGTACTGATTGTATGGGAAGGTGGTCTGAAAACGAAGTGCGGCGTGGGAAGAGGCCAAGGTGAGCAGATGGCGAAAAGAACAGATAGCCACTGCTAATTGGCTTGGAAGCTTCTGCGACCCCTCCAAAGCTTTGCATCTGGTGATGTACTGAGTGAATGATCCTTGTCGCAGCTTTGCAAATCCGGGGTTTTGCTGTGGCTTTGCAGTTCGTCAGTCTGTTCGTGCAGGGCGGGGGCGGGAGCGTCTTGAGTGAGGTCTTGCCTCGACCTCTGCTCGACTATAGGTAGACCGAGGGCTAGAACAGCCAGCGCTGTGGCGAGAGCTACCTTACCTACCTAGGTACCGTAAGGTAGCTATCCCCTGCATCCAATGCCACTGAAGGCGCTAATTCGACCACGGATCGGCGCTTCGGGAAGTGGTGGTTGGGATGACTTCAGCGGGGTGGGAGTGTTATCACCTCTTGACAGCTCAACTGAACTCAAAGACCACTACATACCTAAGGTACTGTATCTGAACACCTGTAGACCCCGTTCTCAGCTGTCCAGCTCGTTCATCATAGGGTGCTCATCGGCGAAGTCTCAAACGGATTCTACCTAGGTACCAGATTGTTTGACAAGGAGCAACGCGACGAATCATCTGATCTTGGAGCTCGCTGCCTCAGAGGTTGCGCCCGGAGCTTGGCAACAGGCTCCGAGATTCCAGTCACTTCGATTCTGTGCTACCCAACGACTGCAACGAGGCAGATTCATCCGACACTCGCCTTCTGGTCGTCGCGCACGGGTTAGAGGCCGAGACCATACTTTCGAAGTGTCTCTCTGCTTTGAACATTTGCGCCTGTATACGAAGCGCAGCATCTTGCGCCGGTGCTGCCCATTATGGCGGCCAATATTCCCGCCAAGTTGAAGACCGCGGGCATCACCCCCTTTGTCATACGCGCTGCACAACTCGAGACCGCAAAGCCTGTCATCGCCTATTGGTGTCAGTATTCTACTAGTCGTTGGAAACGATTCGCATATCCATATGTAACTCATTCGATCTGACCTTGTTCTTGAGTTTATAGGTCATTACTGGATCGTCAACCAGATCCTTGCCAAGCAGCTTCACAATGCCGATGATGAGTGTCTTGAGTTCACCACTATGCTCATGGATAAGCTCGAACACGTGTGTACCGCTCTCTTCAGCTCATCCGGGTTGCTCGACTGCTAATGCAACACCGCTTTTGCAGATGAAAACAACGCATGCTGATAACGACGCCATCCTTGATGACGTAGCCGGTCAGGCCTATGTCGAACAGTTCGCACAGGAGACTTTTGAGCGTGCACTTCGGCCGTTGAAGGCTAACAAAGTCACACAGTCAGTTCATGCCAGTGGACCTTTATGATGTGTATCCTCTTAAGAATTTTTTCTTGAAAAAAAAAAAAAAAACTACTACGAATATCATGGCTAACGAAGAATGTAAAAACTAGACAGACTGCTGTGACTTTTGAGGCTGCAGCCACATTCTTCCAACTGATCAACATCTGGGGAACGCCGGAAGCTGAAGTTCAAGAGAAAATAAAGTTTGCCAAATGGAATGCTGCTCGCATATTAAAGGCAATCAAGGAGGGCAAGGACCCCAATGAATCAAACCCTCAGCAAGAAGAGGCCAAGGAGGAGCCAGCAGAACCTCTGGATCCAAACGACCCAGATGTCCGGGCTATCAGCACGGGACTTCCGCGACCTCCCATGGTGGAAGACGCCCCCGATGGCGGAGAACCGTCAGAGGCGCCAGCATCGAGTTATTCTCTCCACGCCACCGGACCAGTATCAGCACCAACATCACCACTTCCTCCCACAGCGCCGGTGCCAGACCAAGTGTCGCCGATAGCACCTCCAGACGTACCAAGCCAGGAGCCTGGAAGCTACTTTCCTAACGCACCATCGGCAGTCGATCAATCTCCTTTAGACTTGCCTTCAACCACCAGCATGCCACCTCCAGGTTCTGGTGTCGTAGGCTCGCCCCCAGTCAACTCAACGCCTAGCTCATACGCACCGGGAATACCCCCATCTGTACCATCTCGGCCTCCGGGAGCCCCCTCTACTCCTCCCCAAGACTATTACAATCCTCCTCCTCAACCCCAGCACCTGAATGCCCCTACGCCCACGCCGCCATTCGTGTCTCCACAACAGCACTTCCAGCAACAACAACCCCAGGCTCCACCGCCAGCTCAGAACTACTATCAGCCGCCTCCGGCCCAACCCGTAGTACCAAGAGTCATGCCCGCTCCCGGAGTGATGCCGGCCCGTACAGCCGTGCCAGTCCCCGTCCAGCAGCACGGGAGTAGTACCACAACGTCCAATGTCGATGACATGGCCATGGCACAAGCGCAGAAGCACGCCAAATGGGCCATCTCGGCACTCAATTTTGAGGATGTTCCGACTGCGATTAAGGAACTACAAGCGGCTCTTGCTACTCTTGGAGCAAGATAGTGTAGATCCTGCGAGCACTAGATCGGAGGAATGTTGCCATTGGCTTAGAACCCTTCATATTCGACACCGGCTGTTAAGCATAGAAGAGTTGGAGTCTCTCGACTTATGAGGACCGTATGCATAGAGCTGGGGAGAAAGCAATGGAGATGACAGTCCGAGTTGGTCGATTTACCATCTGCGTATTTACCAAAGCAGTAGATGTCAAGTTGGCGACATAGGAGCACGTTTCGCTGAATGACGCTACCGTTATACAAACAATTAATCAAGCCTTCATTACACATGAGCCAAATCCTTAGCGTAATACGTGAAATAATCGGGTGTCCCTTTTTGATCTATTTACTTCCTTCCACTTCCTTGCTCTAAAGCATCCCCAATTGTCCCTAAGTCGGATGGCACTCCCACCACCGGAGCAGGAGAAGCAGAAGTAGAAAAAACGGTGCCACTTAACAGTACTGCCCTTAAGTATTGCTGCCCCCGATGGTTGATAATTGAGCTCTTAGACGTTTTCATTCTATTTTACATTAACATTACTTTTGCCGTATCTTGACATCTTCAGTATTTTGCCTTTTTATATGGCGTCAAGAGGAGTTGTACTTAGGTCCACTCAAGCTGGCTCTACCTTACGTCATACAAAACAGGTGACTTATGAAAAGCTCCAAACAGGTTAGAGCTAGAATTGTCTTATTAAATTTAATCTATATTTGTTCTATTAATCATTCATGCAATCACAAATACAAGACTCCTTTCACGGAAACCGCGCGGGAGCTTATGAGGGTGTGATGCTGGATAGGATGAGAAGCTTGATATTAACACAGAAGACCGACTTTGGCTCTCGGATTTGGAGAGATTGTAGAGAGCAAAAAGCCGAAAGACAGTGATTAGTCGATCCCATACTCGTCGCTCCACCATCTCCTGGGGGACCTCGCACCAAGCCCCACCGGCCTTGACTTCCGTCATAATCGATTACCTCCTCGGTTCGGAAAACGAGGTCGAACAAGACACAACTGGTTGATAGATGTGGCTGTCTATGTTTCTTCATCGGGTCTAGATCCAAGATGGCGGGCTGGGATGCAAACACCTTCATCATGTCGTCAACTATGATAACGACCCCTCCCCACTACTCTTTTTGGGACTGCGAGCCTCCGGACGCACAACAAATGCGGCCGCCGGTTTTCTACCTAACAACAGTAGACTCTACAAATCAAAAATCATAAGTGAGCCCGATTTCAAAGCAACACATCTGTGTTCGACGTCATGATTGGCTGTTCGGTTCTCCCTGTGCACCCATGTGTATGTGTAAGACATGTTAACGCCGCAATATCTTGAGAGTCTTGAGTGGATATATATTACACTCATATCTCGCCATTTCGTCACAATGATCTATCCTCATCTCATCTCTCCTCCTGTTAGCTCCCTCGGCTGCCTCCCTCCTAACCTCAATAGTTGCGAAAGACAAACGCACTAAAAGCACTCCATTGATACACATCCCCGAAACATGTCTTCGCTTCCCAAAACTTACAAGGCCGCCGTCGCCAAAAGCGCCGATAAGCCTCTTGTCATTGAGGAACTCGAGCTAAAGCAGCCCGGGCCAGGCCAAGTCCTCGTCAAAGTTATTGCTTGTGGCGTTTGCCATTCAGATGCTTTGATTTCGGGTGGCCATCTGGGCGACGTCTTCCCTCGCGTACCCGGCCACGAAATCGTGGGTGATGTCGTTGCTGTTGGAGAGGGTGTAAAGAAATTCTCTGGTGGCGAGAGAGTAGGCGGCCCATGGCACGGGGGTCAGTAGATACGCGGTCAGACTTGTTCACTGAGCTTTTACTGACAGTGTTGATAGGCCATGACTCTACTTGCCGCTCATGTTCACGTGGCCAGTACCAAATGTGCGACAATGAAAAGATCAATGGTCTTAGCCACGATGGCGGCTACGCGGAGTACACACTGCTGCGCGAGGAGGCCGTAGTCCGTGTACCGAAGGAGGCCGACGCTGCTGAGGTTGCGCCCCTTCTTTGCGCTGGCGTGACCGTCTTCAATTCTATGCGCAAGCAGCACGTCGAGCAAGGAAACTTGGTGGCTGTGCAGGGTCTGGGTGGTCTTGGGCATCTGGCAGTCCAGTATGCCAACAAGATGGGTTATCAAGTAGTGGCCATTAGCTCCGGCAGCGCCAAGAAGGAATTCGCGCACAAACTCGGCGCGCACGACTACATCGACACATCGAAAGACGATCCCGTCAAGAAGCTTATGGAGATGGGTGGAGCTGCCCTCATCGTCGCTACCGCCCCGAACCCCAAGGCTATCAGTCCCCTCGTTGGCGGTTTGCAAGCTGGAGGAACTCTCTTGGTTCTGGCTCCCGTTGGCCCGGTGGAATTCGACACCGGAGCTTTGGTCTTACGGGGCGCTTCTGTCGCAGGATGGCCTAGTGGTCATGCGCTTGACTCGGAGGAAGCTATAAAATTTGCTACTACTCATGGTGTGAAGTGCATGATCGAGAAGTTCCCCCTTTCAGATGCTGTCAAGGCGATGGATCACTGCACATCGGGCAACGTCAGGTTCCGAGGTGTGCTTATGATGTAGGGCATTGCTGAGTTCTTGGGTTCAAGTTGGCGAGGCAAACAACTCAAGGCATCGAGCATCATGATTTGGAATCATGGCGAAAAGTATTGGATTACGTGAGGGTACATGTAGTTAATGAAAATGAACAAAAGGATCGTTACCTGCAGAAGTCCGTCAAAGCCTTCGATTGAGATATGACCTTCACCTGCGCTCGTCCTCGGTTTCCGTCCAAGCTCATAGCTGCTTTATTTCCGTTGCTTCGTTTCGCGATAGATTAAACACGAGGCTTGACAGGCAAGGCCGAAGCAACCACCAACACAACTGGAGGTCAAGCTGAACCCCACAACGGGCAGGGAGCCAGGGGTCAGCCCATTCCAGAGATCTCCAACACTGCGTCATAGGCAATGCGTGGAAGCCCCATCCAAAGGACCAAGATCTCGCACTGAGTCAAGACAAGCAAACAGGGCCTCAAAACTTGGTCACCCATGAAAAGGCGCCCGCGCCCTGGTCGATCGCGGCTGAGAACAGGGGATTCCAAATGTAATAAGACACAGAGCGTGCAGCGTAGCCGTTTTCGAAATTTGCTGTCTGTCTGATTTCAAATGAATCGAGCAGTTGGAGCTCATCTGGCATCCGTCGCGAAATAGCAAAAACGAAGCTATCACGACTTCTACACAAGCTCTTGCTTAGTCGACGCCTTCAGCCGCAAACTTTACGCCATACTAAAAAGAGGTTACCTATCTAAGGGCACGTTGAAAGCACTCAAGTCAAAACTGAAGCCAAAGTCAATTATCCAAGTCAGCCGAGCAACATGGTGTCCAATACCAGGATCCTCGAAACTCTATCTCTAGCGTCGTTAATATCGCCTACAATCGCAGCGGTAGTGACCATAACGACATCGCCCACGGTCCCCAGCACAGTGCCGCAATACACAGACGAGGCGAAATTCACATCTGCGATACTAAACTCGACGAATTTCTACCGCGACGAGTACAATGCGTCAGCATTAGTGTGGAACACAACGCTCGAGCAGTATGCAAGCGAGTACGTGAACTCAACCGGCGACGACTGTACGTTTGAACACTCGGGCGGGCCTTACGGCGAGAATCTGGCCATGGGGTATCCCAATGCCACGGCGAGTGTGGAGGCTTGGGGTAATGAGGGGGATGACTATAACTTCAAGAAACCTGGGTTCAGCGAGGACACCGGCCACTTCTCACAATTGGTTTGGAAGAACACTACAGATGTGGGCTGTGGCCGGAAGCTGTGCGGCACGTCTGGTTGGTATGTGGTTTGCGAGTACTGGCCACGGGGGAATGTCGTGGGGCAGTTTGATGGCGAGGTTGATAAACCCGTCAGCGCTGGTGGGAGAAGCATATACTCGGAATGGCTGGTAGTTGCAGCTCTATTGACTGGACTGTGGGCTGTGGTCTAGTTCCGCACCCGGGGTTACAGTCGTGGTGATGTATATAGGTATGCGGGGATGTGTATGACTTTGATGTGTATATAGATTCTCACGAGGTTATGCAAGCACGCATTGGGATTGGTCGGGTGGGATGGATGGCTTCGACTAGCAGCAGGAGTTTGGATACCATGTCTAATATTAAATCAGCTTACAAACCACATAATGTCCAGCCTTAGTCTTATTTGTTGCTAAGCATTCAGTGTGCAATTCGGAGCATTGTGTATTATGGAGCATAGTATGCATCCTTCCCGCAATATTAAGTCTTGACCCTCTACTACATCACTTCAGACATTTGTTATATTGAATTGCCTTCAGCTGCTGGTTATACGATCGATGTTTGGATAAAGCGTTGGTGTAGTCAGTGCATGAGACACGATGCACTCTTTGGTCAACTCTGTCACGTGGTGAGTGAAGATTTGACCTGTACCGTACACCACCCCTTGAGTAGCTGACGGAACATGCAACGTTCTTCGTGTTTCTTCCCAGACAAGCACCGTACTTGGTTTCTGTCAAGCAGCTGCAGCATGTCAATCGAATATGATGGCATGGCCTCTCGCGGTGCACTTTCCCTCACTCAATTGAGATCAGCCAAGCAATTGATAGAGGCTCCGGTGAGTTATTATGTGAGTAGTTAAAGGGATATGGAGCAAGTTGTAAAATGGAAATAACAAATAGAATGGACCAAAATATGGAAATATGAGGCAACCGAGAGACAGCTATGAGTTCATCACCTATGTATCTCGGGTCATTCTCCTTATCTGGGTATTCATAAGAGCTCGGAGGACGGCTAATCGCGACTTAGAGCTATTTATCGAGCTTGAAATCTTTTTTGTATTAAAGTTTGCTGGCTTACAGAAATAGTTACAGCTACTGCGTGGTAGTCTACCTACTACTACGTTTTGCCCCTTATTCCGGCTAAAGGGCTAAGGCCCGCTTAAGCGGCTATTACTTACAAGAAACGCCCGAAGTAAAAAAATACTTTATTGTAAGCTTTCTTTAGCGAAAAGTTTTTTGATAGCTTTCGATACGTTTTACTAAAAGTTATTTTCGTAAAAAAGATTGTTTTTATATATAGCTCTGAAAAGCAAAACGGCAAACGTTTTTACTATAACTTATAACGCCTGCTTATTATTATCCGGTGCGATTATATCGACGGAAAAGTCGGTACGGTAATATTAGCGATATAGTCGTAGCCGAAAAACAACCTATATAGTTTTTTTTTTATATTTTAGAAAAACCGTCGATAGCGTAAAATACGGCTTTCGACAGGCTTAAGTCGGTATTAGCTTCAACAGTATAAATACTTTTCGTAATAGTCGTAAAAATGTAAACGCAAACCGCTACGGTTAAAAAAAAAGTAGTTATAACCGGCAAAGTTATATTCGTTCGATGGCCAAATCGAATATGGCGTGTTCGAATTAGTGGTGAAATCGGCAGCGATATTGATGACATGCTGAAGCAGTTTAAAGTCCTACTCAGGACCGACTTAGAGCTATTTATTAAATAACGCTAAGAAATAATCAGAGTACGCCTGGCTATAACAATCAATTGTCTCTTTTAAGTGACCGGCGTACACTTCCGAAGCTAACTACCAATACTAGATGTGGGCGCGATGTAGGGCCATCTTCTCTTGCTCATCGCCTGGCTGGCGTATTCAGTAAAGCCATATGCCCTTCTGTGCGACATTGATCTTTGCTGTTAGAATGATGATTATGGCATTTTGATTCAAACGCTGTGCATGTTCAGCCGAGTCAACGCGCATGGGAAGTGCTCTAGATTTCCAATCGAACGCGTACCCGGCGGCTTGGCGACATCAACGCAGTACCTACGTGCGATCATGAGGCTTTCGATCGTCCCCGCGTTTGGAGGTTCCCGCCGTATATTGACAAGCGATTCATCGGCATTGAAGCAGAAATCGCAGTTGGTAACATACGCGGATACTTGAAACTGTCATGTTGCTCAGGGGCTCCGCTTTCAATTGTCAAGAGTACGATATCACGACTAGGTGAACTTACTCCCAGGGCATGGTGACGAGCTCGATAGTCCGTGCAAGTATGTATTGATGTGGCTTTCCTGTGCGCATGATGCGAAGGGCATCGACACGAAGTCGTCTTATTAAGAAATTACCAGCTTCCAAGTACCATCCGTCATCTTGAGCATAGTTTCTATCGTCATAGATACAATTGAATACAGTCGGCGATAATATGTACGAGATCGGGTATTCGTTGTGAAAATTTTGATGCAAAGCATCGCATGCGTCGCCCTTGTAAATCACGTAACCAAAACTTCATCATTCCACTAGAGCCATCACCCATCAAATCGTGTTCGTCTCAAATGTTCTCCGTCTCGTGCTTTTTGTTGTCTCCTACAGTCGCGCCGTGCATTTTACGGTCCACTCTGTCCGTCAGATACTGACGCGCATCCTTGGCGAAGAGACAGCCAACAAGTGCGATACCACCGAAACCAAAACTAGCCAAGTAGACTGTTTGGAACGCCTGTGAGTAAGCACCGGGCAGGACAGCTTTGGTTGCTGCCAAGACATCGCTCGAAATGCCGGGCAACTTGGTGTAGGTGCCGGCGATGACGGCTGTGACATAGCTGGCAATTTGGCTTTCGGGCAAGCCGGCCGCGGTGACAGCAGGGACGACGGCGGCAGGGATTGTGCTCGCCTTGCGGTTGAGCAGAATGGCAGAGTACACAGTAACGGCAATGGAACCTCCGGCGGAGCGAATTGAGGCAAGCAATCCAGATGCTAACCCGATGTCTTCGGGCTTGCAGAACAGAGGTGCGAGTGCGAGGGATGACAGCTCGATGACACCAGTGAAGAAAGGCCCGACCAGGGTGAGAGCAATTCCGGTATTGAGAGTATCAGGGGTTAGTGCTGCGAGCGAGCCCACAAGTGCTACCATGGCGAATGTGGAAAAAATCATGAAGTAACGCGAGTTGACGCCGAATTTTAGAAGAAGACCCGCAACAATTTGACCGATGGCTGTCGAGCTGCCGACGGTAGCCTGGTGGAGTAGAATATTAGTAACGATACAGAGTTGTTGTTATTCAGATAGCGAAACATACCGACAACCAACCACCGTAGACGGTGTCACTAGTGTACATCTGCGCAATTTGCTGGGGCCACAGAAGCACAGCGGAATAGTAGAACATCTGCGGGATCGAGTCAGCTTAGCGAGCAGGCAGTGCTCAGGACGCAACAACTTACGGTTGCGACGGTAGCGCAGCAAACGAGACTGATGAAACCGCGGTTGCGGAAGAACTTGACGGGAATAGCGGGATATTCGAGCTTCGCGAAGCTTTCGTAGACGAATAAAGCGACCAGGAGAAGTGCGCCGATGACAATAGTAGAGATAGGCGCAGCTGATTTCCATGGATAGATTGTGCCACCAACGCTGATACCGATGAGGAAGATGGTGAGTCCTGCAATCCAGAGGAAACTGCCAATATAGTCGAGTGACTTCATAATCTGTCTCTTCGACTTCCGCTCATGAAGGAGATCGAACGTCGGTGGGTGGTAAAAGATAAACATGAGAACAATGGCCACACCAGTGACTATGGTGTTGATATGATAGGTCCATCGCCATCCTAGATTGGGGTTCTCGTAAATGTAGCGAGAGAAGACCGAGCCCAATCCGGCAATAGGGGCGCTAGTTGCAAAAATGAATGACAAAACGACAGGACGGTGCTTGTTTGGGACCAATTCGCCAATGGCAACGTTGAAGCTCAACTGCGTAGTCTCGCCGATGCCGTAGATAGTGCTACCGATAATCAAAGCGTTGATGTTTTGAGCTGTAGAGCAGATTATGATGCCAATGAGGGCAATTATATTGCCGCCAATGAAGAACCAACGCCGTCCGAACAGATCGGAAAGACGTCCAAGAATTGTATAAGTGAATGACAGGCCCAATGTCCGACCAACGTTGACCCAAGAAAGATAGGGGCTGGGTCCTGCACCATAGGCGTGGTCAGTCTCCGAGTCTTCCATCTACAAATGTTCATCCGGGAAAAACTTACCAATATCTGCGTTGATGTAGGACAGGATGGTGGTTGGGAAAAGCAAGAAGATGTAAGCGGATATGGAGGAGAGACAGAAGGCCTGGTTATCCTTGTGAGCATCACGTTTTGACCAAAGTGAGATCTGAGCGCGCTTACGACCACATTGCCTATGAATCCGATAGAGTAGAAGTAGCCATCAGGGAGATCCCTTCCCAGGGCCTCCTCACGAATAGACGTCGCATCGCTCCTGTCGTCGTCGTAGTGGACGGGGGTCGAGAGTCTACCGGAGTCTTGAGATCCCTTCTCGTGGTCGAAGGGTCTTGTGGTCGCCATGACTTCTTTTGCATCAGCCATAGCTGCGACACAGATATCCTCTCCAAGGCTTCCTTCCGTGCTGGTGGAAAATTGACACAGCGCTCAACGCTCAACACTCAATCTTCAACGGAACAGAAGGGGAGGCTAGGGAAGACGAAGGGGGAACCCGATTCTTTTGTGCCTCGTTGTCCGCACATGTAAGATGTTGCGCGAAGGAAGTGATCGGCTGGGTCTTATAATCATTGTGGAATGGACTGCGAGCAATGGTCCCGGTCCATGCCCTCGCATATGTTGTGCATTATTGCTGCGTTGCGTTATGCTGATCCTGGTTCTTGGGGTTACGGGTTTGCGTCTTGGCATTAGAGGAGACCTCGCGCTGCTCGCGATACCTTGCTGCTTGCCACGGTCCACCAAAGGCTAGTACTAGGAGGAGGAGGAGGAGGCTAGACTAGGCCGGGAATTCTTCCGGATGATCCCCCCTGTCCCTGCTCGCCTGCCACTCCAGGACTAACACAATTGTGGTAGCATGGAAAGCAGATGAGAAAACATTGTATCGCACCCTTCCTTGTACAGTCACCTTATTACGTGTCTAGCAGGCGATGAAATGATCAAGGGCGTGTCGAGACATGCCCACGAACTCATAAGCACATCTCCTTCTCTGCCCTTCTCTATGTATAAAGTATTTTTTATCTAGAGCAAAGACCAGCGTCCGGCGTCAAATACCACCTAACTTACCCTGATCATGTCAGCATGCTATCGCCAAGCCGGCGGTGTCCTTTCCCCAGTATCTTTATTTCCTGGGTTCTGGACATCGATGCTTCCATTTGTTCTTGTATCGGTAGCTGTGCCCCTAATGACTCGTTTACTACCTACAGCTGAAAAAACCTTAGTTCAACGGGTATCCCATAGCTAGCTCGGTTGCGCCTATTCTCAATGTACTCCTCTTTGAAATCGCAACCTGGATGGTAATGGGAACGCAGGCCGGGTGCTGTGCGAGTTGCATCCGAATATGCGTCCTGGGGAGCTATGCGCAGAGCTAACGCAAACAAAACTGGATCACAGGTGCCGTCGAATTGCCTTTGTAGAGAATGCTCCCTCACCAGATTAGATAAAAGGTACGTCTTGATAGCAGTAATAGTGGCGAGAAGAAACACCCGACGCCGACCAACACGACTGACCAATCCTTTACACAGGATTGAATTGGGGTAATTGGGGTGGTAAGGCCACTGACTTGCGTCTAATTGCAACCCAGCCCAAAATCAAAACCTTAGACAAACTTGGTCGTAGAAGGATTTGATACAGTGATACTCGTATACATGGTGTTCTTGCGCTGAAGACAGGTCCCCGAGTTCTACAAATAGGTATGGTCTTCGACATCCATCGTCTGGTGCAATCAAAGATAGCTCGTGCGGAAAAGCGTTGGCGACGCGAGCTTGATTTGCGAATATAGTCATCCTTTACTCCAACATGGGCACAGTACGGGGTGGCTCGGTAGATCAGAAGCCCGCGATGCTACACCATGACTCGACGCTAACTCTCGCGGGCGAATAACGGTGAGCAGTGCGGGAAGGGGTCTATTCAACATCCATGGCTCGGCCATGGCGGCCGAGCATACAGTATGGCATTCATTAATTTAACCCAAACATTCGGTCTTAATCCGTAGTTTCGGGGCTTTTATCATGCACGGGCGAGAGTTCAGTCTCGAAATATTAGGTGCTCTCTTCTCGTACGAGTAGCTCATGCTGAATGTCACAATCCATAAATGGCATGATGGGTGGTCCGGCTCGAGCAGCAACATGGCGGGCTCTCAGGGCCTGCTGTGCATTATGCACAAGAGGCTCATCCCTGGTATTCTGCATGAGATCCAACCAATCTAGAAGCCAGACCGTTTCACAATAACTACAGTACTACAATGCTGCAGTACGGGGGCAACATGATTCCTCAAACGAGGATCTGTGTTTGGGCATGCAACGTTTGCTTAGCAAGATCGAGATCAAGGTTAAAAACGAGGTAATACCAGGTCGCAACTATAAGCATTGGTAGTAGCTAATTGCTGAGAAAGAAAGTACTTGTGTAGCTTTTGTACAAACAGGTGAACTTTTGGCGTATTGTTCAGCTACTGCCGGTAACCACGCGACGGTATTTGTATCTGTCTAGATTGGTATCATATGCAAAGCGGTTCCTCGGGACCCAAGCAGACTCGTCAATTGAGACTATAGCTTGCTGGCCTTCCACTGCGGCTCTCTCTTTTCCGTAAAGGCCGCGAGGCCCTCCAGGATATTCTCGCCGCGCTGCAGCTCGGCAAATTCCTTCTCCAGAGTCCATTCCACAGCCCGTTCCACGCTGGCTGTCTCCCAACCTTGTCGTAGTGCTGCACGTGTGCATATGATGGCGTCTGGGCTGTTCTTAGCGATCATCTCGGCGTACTTGACGGCTTCCTCCACGACCTGTTCTTTGGGCACGATCTTGTTAACCACACCCCATTGATACATCTCCTGCGCTGTGACATTCCGTGCCGTGAGCGCGAACTCGGACGCCCGCTGTAAGCCAATAGTCCGGATCAGCCGCGGCAGAGCTCCTCCAATGGCTGCAACACCCCGCTTGACCTCCGGGAGACCAAAGTAGGCGTCATCGGCAGCGATCACGAGGTCGCAGTTGACGACAAATTCGCAGCCACCACCCATGGCCAAACCGTTGACTGCGGCTATCACAGGTTTTTTCCCAAGGCGGCGACTTAAAGGTTTGAATGCTGGTGCATTTCCCATGCGGTCCTTGGGGTCCACGTCCTCGCCCATCGACTTGTTCCATTCCTTAAGGTCAGCGCCTGCTGAAAAGGCTCTTCCAGTGCCCGTAATGATAGCGATACTCAACCGGGGCTCCAAGTCGAACCACCTCCACACCGAGTCCATTTCCCACTGTCCTTTCGTCGACATAGCATTGAGATCTTTGGGCCGGTCCATGCGTACCAGGAGCACCCGTGGTGCTGGAAAGGACAGCTTCAGGAAAGTAGGTGTAGGCGGTGGAGGGGTTTCTGTGGGAGCCTCCATCTTGTCCTTCCGAGTTGACGACGGTATGATGGTGGATGCGTGCTTGTTGGGAAGGGTAGGTATGCTACAAGTGAAGATAATCACGTGGACTAAAGCTTGAGTAAGCCACGATACTACCACGTTTTGTCTCCAACTTGTACGAGGCGTAGCAATGCATGCAATAGCTGGCTGGACACGTTTTACCGCGGTCAAAGATGCCCGTGCAGCCGAAGACCACCATGCCGCCATGTGTTGTTGCTGCTGCAGCTCGGCAGGGCTGGCGAGGCATGCATGCGCAGGCGCTTGTGCTCAGGGGCGCCATCAGCAATTGGCACGCCGCGGGGCAGCTCTCTCTGCAGGATCGGGTTCGCGCAATCCGTCAACACTAGGCCGAGGACTAGACTCTAGAGGCTGGCGACGCTGGCGCGATGGCTGGCTAGTCCCGCTGAAGATAAACCCGCAGGCGGCAGCAGTGCTCAAGAAGAAGTTCCCAGCAACAGGGTCCAGGGCTGAGAAAGCAACTCGTCCACAAGTTACAGCCAGGGTCCAGGGGAGCAGCTCGCCAGCCAACCGAGAGGCTACAACAGGGGCTTCACCTCTGCTGCACTGCTCCGCTGATAAGCAGTACTCGTAGTCGGGCTAGCTTTATCCAGGAGCCGTGGAACGAGCAGAACAGGATGCCTTCCCATTTGCTCTGCAAGAAATTGCAGCACATGTAAATGGCCACGCCGATGCACCGAGTCTAGACACGTCAAAGCGCAGTTATTCCCCGGTCTGAAGCATGTTCCCTACCAGGACCTGGTCAAACGACCCTTACTCGTTGGAGGCGCATCGGAAAGCTGTTTCGGCTGTCCTGCCAGGTCAGGTTCCAGTCTCGTCCGCGCCGTTAGTTGATACATATGTCAAAGATGTGGTGTCTGATTAGCGAGTAGAGAGTTGAAACAAATTTCTAACGGTGGAGCCTTAATGCAATGTTTGAACCAACATCAGCAATTACCAGCACGTTCAATGAAATATGGCTCTCATCAGACGTTCACCCTTGAACGTAACAATCCAATCGCATTACGAGATGAACCACCAGGTGTAGATGTTGCAATTGTTGCCCCGCGAGTGAAGGCATAAGAACATAGTCCACATTAATCTTTTCGAATCATTACACATGTTTTGGATGCCATCATTTCGGCCTCACTCGTTTGCCGCTGTGGGACACGAGTGCTGGAGCTACGATGCTTAAGGGTTCGTTCATGTCAGCTTTAGGCAGGAGAGCGAGCCGGAGCAGCAAAATCGGGAGTTAACGTTAACGCAGGCAGACGGCGGGCGGCTTCGGTTGACTCGGCTCGCACTACGAACCCGTAGCTAGTATTTCACTGAGGTACTAGTATCTATCTACATCCTTATGGATCCTCTTGCCTACTACCTAGGTAGCATAAGGTATAGAAGCTTGAAAGTACCTACGGCCCGAGTAGGGGGGGAGGGGGTAGGTCGGGTACATGTACCTAAGTCAAAAGATCCATCTCGACAGTCGCGAACAAGTGCGCCTACTGGATAACGATTCGCGATGAGCACCAGGTTCATGTCAGTCAGAGCACGATTTCGGCACGATATTCGTTAAGTCTATGTGCCAAGTAGCGTGATGATCGCTCCACGCAAGCTTACAGTAGCTGCCCTGTTTGTATACCGTGGATTTAAATGGGTTAGCAATCAGGTACGGAAACGGGCTTGTCATTAGCCATCGCAATAGAAGCCAGGTGTACACTACCAAATTGTACGCGTAGGTGACGACGAAAAACGGCGAAACTGCAGTATTTATGTGGTGTTCCTCCGAATGTTCTGTCGAGTAAAGCTGCTGCGCGTAAAATGGGCGACCCTGGCCGGATCCTAGCAAATCATCCCAGTGGTTCGAGCCTTTGATCCTTGTCCTCGGCCTTGTCTGTGGTTGAGCCCTGGCAGCCTCCTGAATCATTAGACTCCATAACATGTCCCTGGGGTTTGGGATACTGAATAATTGTTCTCTGTTATCCGAGATGAGAAAAGATCGACATCCCTTTCTCGAATCTTCAGGTTGAGTCAAGCTGCCTGCTCGCCTCGAAGTTTCGGCTGTCAGTTCAACGGATTTAACAACCGTAATAGTGCTGGTCTAAGACTTTCGGGAACCTGGGCGCGTTGGGCTTGGACTGATCTTTTAGTGCATTCGATATCCAGGTGGACCAAGAAGGTCGGTTATCAGTACAGTTGTTCTGCCACTGAGGCACTTTGACTGTACCTGAATGCATACGCCGACAGCCATGTGGATCTGATTATTTTCAGGGTCTCAGAGTCTGAACCCTTTCCTTCACCCGCACTCCAGCCTTGGATCTGGATACAAGTTACGTCGCATTGCTCACCTCGTTTGCAACAATTGAGTCTATTATACACTACATTCACGATGCACATCTACCGGTCGGGGGAAATCACAATTCCCACGGACCAAAACTTGACGGAATTGTTGCACTCTTCAGCACGTCCAGACCTCCCAGAATCACATCTGATATCTAAAGACAATCTGACAAACCGGAGCATCACATTAGGTAGCCTACGGGATAATGCTGGTAAAATTGCAAGAGGGTTTCAGCAGAAGCTAGAGCTTAAGGATCAAGCCCGATGGGCCATCATTCTACCAAATAGCGTCGATTTCCTAGAGCTTGTCCACGCAATTCTATGGACTGGAGGCGTTGTTTGTCCTATCAACCATGCTCTCAAAGCTTCCGAGATAGGACATGGCCTCTCGGTGGCGCGTCCAGACTTCATTGTTTCGTACGGTCAAACGGTCCCCGTCGTGCAGGACGCTGTGAAGATTGCTAGGAGGTCACTGGCCAACCAGGGCACGGCTTGGAGTGAGCCTCAGGTTATAACCATCCTCGGTCGAGTGCCAGGCCATCTTTATATACCACATGACTTTTTGGCCTCTGAGCGCCTACCCATTCCACACTTTGGCGACACGCGAAAACGGCTAGCTACTATACATTTGTCGTCAGGCACTACAGGAAATCCGAAGGGCGTCGAGTTGACGCATTATAACTTCGTAGCAAATTGCTACCAACTGTTCGCGCGGGATCCAAAGGCATTTTCCCCAGACAGCCGCACGGTAGCCTTTACACCATGGACACACATCGGTAATACGACCATGCCACTCTTCCTTGGACCCTGGACTGGGATGATGCACCACGCCATGCCGACGTACAATTTCGATGAATACGTGCAATTAATCGGGTCAAATAAGGCAACCAGCTTTCAAGGCGTCCCCAGTGTCGTACTTCAGCTCGCAAACTCCGATGCCACCTCGCGCTATGACTTCTCTCAGGCAGTGGTCGTCAATGTTGGCGGCATATTGAAGCAGGAACTCCAGCAGCGTTTCCTAAGCAAGGCCCCTTGGAAACTGAACCAGGTATATGGCATGACGGAAGCCGCCGGATATGTCGCATACCAGGCCATAGATGAGAACCTGCCGAACGGTGTGACGGGCAGATTACTTGCGAACATCGACGCCTGCCTCAGGAAAGAGGGAACATTGGAAGATGCGCCGAGAGGGGGCCCAGGAGAGTTATGGATCCGAGGTCCTAATATCACACATGGCTACGCCTTCAATGAGGAGGCAAACAAGAAGGGGTTCTCTCAGGGTTGGTACAATACCGGTGATGTCTGCACCATCGATAGTACAGGGACGATCAGCGTCGTGGGAAGAACTAAGGACTTGATCAAGTACAAAGGCTTCCAGGTCTCGCCTACCGAGCTTGAAGGTTATCTTAATACTCATCCGCATGTCGTGGAGGGCGGGGCTGCCGCGCTCTGGGACGAAAGTCAACTCACGGAGCTTCCAACAGCTTGGGTCATTCTCAAAAGCCATTTCACAACTGCGGAACAGCAGAAGAAGGCACTTCAGGAGGTTCATGAGGCTGTGGATAAAGAAGTAAGCGGCTATAAGAAGCTCAGGGGTGGTGTGTGGCAGATCTCCAAATTGCCCAAGAACCCGACGGGTAAAATTTTGAGGAAACAACTTGTTGAAATGACGGACGGATTGTGTTCGCTCGACAACGCACTGAAGGCAAAATTATAAGGCCTTCAACGACGATCTTAGCGCATAATGTCTGAGTTTCTATTACGTGTCCTCGAGGTGCTAAATGATACCCCAGACCAGTTGCTGTCTCTTCCATACTATAAAACGTCCCTGTATCTACATTCATACTGGTTCTCGACACGTGAAGCCCTTAGCAGTAGAAGAAAGCGGCGCGAAATGGTGGTACGCTCCTAACGCCTTCCCAAACAGTAATGGTCACTTGCAATGACGATTATCAAACCACCATACGTCTTGTTGTTGTGTTTTATATAAGGAGTAAATGATTGCACTCGGCACCAGACAGCTGTGTCTGTGCATCTTCTCCGTATCACTTCAAGATCGAAAGATGACACGAACTTCACAGCATATTCATCTTTACGTCTCTCATTACTGGGTGCTAGGCCGGTCGGTGTTTAGGGATCTTACATTTTCGATGGCAACAAGGCATCCTGCAGAAAACCAGAATGATGATAAGGGGTTCTGTGACATCGAAGCCTTCCATATATACTCCTATACGATCACCGCGGTTTCAGTTCGGTCCATAACGAAAACCTGAGTCCATAGTCGGTAGTGACTGAACGCTTATATCAACTACCATAGAAGACAACGGCATAGTTGACGGGCCCTTTAAAGGACTGGATAGCCGGGCAGATTCCGCCTTCTGTTCTAGCCATTAGTTACAATATGTCGCTAAGTGTTTTCCTGGGCTTTGGGAAGAGCGGCATAGTTTTCTTTGTGACCTACCAGGGCGGCCCATATTTCATGATTTACAAAATCGATTTTGGCCTATTTCCAAATCTCAGGCGACGACGAGATTGTACGCTCTCGGCAATTCTACCATGATATATATTTACTGAGTGATTGTCAATCTAACTGCTACGTCTTAGACTGTTAATTATACGCCATGCGTCATGTGTACCGATGGCTCCTGATAATGTGTATATTCGCTCTGGTGAATGCTCTCCTGATTTACTGTTTAGTGAGCGGGCGTCATTCCACTTCATTTTCCCCCTCCTATTCCTCAAGAAGCGATCAGCTCGGTCTCCCACTTCTTCGACTACTTTGAGCGGATATTTGCATGTTTAACTCGATACCTTTCATGAGCCTAAACACGCTAAGACTACAATGTTTTGCTGCCACTAGCATCCTAAGACATATCAAATAGCTAGACTTTTTAGGCAGAGCCAGTCCCTCCCACTTTGGAATAACTTCAATCAACCCAAGGGCCAGCCATACAATTAGAAGCGAACAATACACTGTCTCGTAAGTGACCCTCGGTCATCTACAGCTGATTAGTAGTGGCTTGAGCCATTACGAATTATCACAGTGTCAAGACGATGATGTCAGCTTGCTGTTCCTCGCCTTGCTCAACATGCCTTGTACTCAAACAGCATAGTACCTTTTCGAGGCAAAATATGATGGGTAACGTCGAGTCTAAATTTCTGACTAACCTAGCAATTGTGCCCGTGGATAAGGCGTGAACCACCAAAATTGCGACATCGAAATATAATCCTCTCTTAGCTTTATCTAATGTACCAGCTCATGTTTACATGTCTCGAGCTATTTGACTTGGATGGTGGCCGAATGCCAAGATCCTCGCTAACCTGCACATTGCCATGAGCAACCTAGACTTCGGCACAGTGATATGCATTCGCGTAGGAGTAGCTCTTTTAATTGCGGGTAAGCTTATTCGCAGAATTTGTTGACGCTTGTCGTGTCATCTCTACTCCTGCAACGTGCCACCATCTTACGCGTAAGACAAAGGAACATGAGACGCCCTTAAAAAGAAGCTCGTGCCACAGAATCTCGTGACTTCGCCTCAATGGTTCAATGTGCAAAGTCCCGCTAATTTCCATAGAAGCGTAATGCTCACGGTGGACACTGCATTCATGCTTCCTCCTAATGCTCGCGCTATCTCTGCCCAGGTACCGATTCTGAGTCCAGCCGCTTTTAAGACTGTTGCCTACCTTAGTGGATTTCAGTGTTACTGTCAAGTTCTCGATAATCAGCCTCAGCAGTGACTTTGGTAGCGGACGAGTCTGTGGATGATTTCGCACTCGTATTCCGATAGATGAATTTCGAAGAGTTTTCTTTTCTTTTTCTCTAAGAGTCCGACTCTTTGTTCTTATCAATGTAGTAACACCCGTGTTTCCTCTTGCTGGAGGGTGATGCTGAACGTTTATATGCATGAACGTAGCACACAGAGACCCTGACGTATCAGGTAAGAATTGGTGTACCGTTCAGCTCCATGTCTCACAAACCATAGCCGGAAACGGCATCATCAGTATTGTGTTTTCTTGAAATCTGTCTCTCGCAGTTTAGCGGGCTATGCGAGAAGCATCAAGCATGCTTCAGACTTAGTCAGCTCGGGTCAGTTTTTCGCTCACTATTTTTTAAAAAAAGCGGTGATCCTAATGCGAACGCATTCTGTTTCCAATATCAATAAAGGGCTGACCATCTCTCGGCAGCCTTATGAATTCGCTTTTACATCTGGGTTCGCGTCAATTCAACCGAATCAACGTCGACGGTACATGTTTTCTGGAGTTGTGCGCTTTGGTTGCATGGAGATATTTCCTAGTAGCATGAACATCATAACAACTATCACTATGAGATAAATTATGGTCTGTATGAAATTACTCAATCTGCGAGGACTTGGAAGCATATGGTCTCGGCAAGTTGACTGTTGATGTGCTAGGATAGTCTTGTCGGTTGATAGTAGGTGTTGAAAAACGGCTAAACGACGTTACGAAGTCAATATATGGCCACATTCGTCAGTTGTGCCAGTTATTAAAAATCTGCGTCAAAATGTGACCCTTTGATGGAATCAGCCCTATTCGGCTCTCTGCTCCGTCTCTCGGTCTACGTCCCTGCTTCGAGCCGGCTGCAGAATGCATGTCACTGTAGCATCTCGGTCCTTGCCGTGACGTATTCATTCCAATTCTTCAAGAACTTCCCCCGTATATCTTGTCTCTGTTTTGGTTCCGTATGCATGCAGCCGACATGGGGTTGCGTTTCGCAACGAGGGTTGACTGATTCTATTTGACACCCGACGACGATGACTGCAGCGCTTGGCAAGATCTTTGAGTCCTGAACGTCTAAAGCCGTTATCTTCTTCCACAGATAAGGCCAATGTCTCCCGTGATGACATGCATCTTCTTGGACGTGATGAGCACCTGAACCTTGACCATGTGCGCAGCTTCCCGAACCCAATCAAGCATCCGTTCAATGACGCATCGAAATGCAACTTGCGTTCGGGGACCGATGACTTAGACAAAGTTCGCTTCATGCAATCTGTAGAACAGCGTCATTCTGTGATTATGTATTTTTTTGCCCTTTGTTTTTTTCAACGCCACACACACCTGAGGAGGCAATTATGACATCTGGACTTGAAGTCAGCTCAAAAGTGGAACGGGAACAACTTGAACAGATTACTTTAAAGAGTTGATCAGAAACTTTCTTAGCTTCGGAAATTTGCATCTTTCAAGTGGCTTTATCGCAACGTGGGTGTTCTATCTCAGCGCCAAGAAAAACTATTTGCTTCCGCCATGTCTATCATGTCTATCATTGGGTCGAACACCACGTGAATTTATCTGTCCTGCCCGTTCTGGCAGTGGAGATGACTTCTAGACTCATCGTCGTAAATATTAGCTCTGTAGCTGCTGAAGGGTCCAACTCGCCAAGCAACTCCAAGCGACCATGTTGGCCTGCAGATGGGGCAACATTGTCATCATTTTCGCCATAGACGAAGCAATGCCTGGTTTGCTCAAACTCAGCGAGCCAGATCTTGAACTGAATCTGGTTCTAAGATACTGTGAAGCCTATCTCGCTTGTTGCACCTTTTCACCAGGCACTTTTTCCCCCCAAATACCGGGAACGAATTCGAGCAGCGCGGGGTAGGGTGGGCAGCGATGCTTCGCTGATACCGATATAAAGATGACAATAAGTGTATTGACAGCTCGCCACGAGGGGACGCGACATATAAGAGAGGCCCGAAGTGGCCGTGTGACACACTATTTTTCGCAGCGGCCCTGCGTCGATGGGATATGCATCAGCCTTTGATTCAGCTGGTCAGAAGAGAGTCTCTTGAGACCTTTTGGGCCTGGTGTACGTGTCTTGGTGTTCCATGCACGTGTGTGCTAATAGAACAATTATGCCCAAGCAACTGCTGCCATGAGGATGAGATTGCACTGAGTTGTGGGAAAGGCCCTTAGCAATGTTCTACATGAAATACCACATTTGTACACTGCATTGAACCATTCTTTGCATGCATCTACTAGCCAAGCCTGTTCTGAAGCTAGTTTGGAGAATTGAGTCGCCAATTTAATTACCATAATTCAACTGATCCTCCATCTCTGCTAGATTAGGAAGGTTTCCAGTAACATGGCGGTGCATAGACGGCGGGTGTGTCCTGGAGTCGTCAGCCTGACAGAAACACACGGGTGGCCAGGTGTCTGAGGCGATTCGATTTGAATTTGTCTTGTTCGCTGATGTCAGATCGTGACATGGGATAATGAGACAAGCACACATAACGTGATGGGGATGGGGATCTGGTCCACGATCATTGACACCGTCGGCGATAATGGTCTTGTCATGATTATGTCTCAATCCAATCTTGCTTGCATGGGTGACTGTTCACGGCAGGCCCCTATGATGCGATTCGCCAACGCATATCGGAGTAGCTCGTTGAAGAAACAGCTTTAGATCCATGGATGCGTGTTTGGTGCATGCAGAGGGTTGACCACTGTCGGGCGGGACGGCAGGACCCCTATTGTTGTCGTTGTGAATCAGTGATGGCCATCATGATTCTACACCTTATTCATGAGACACAGGTAGGTATCCTCACCAATGTCCATGATGCATCGCCAATCGTTGTTGGCAAGTTGCAACACGTGGCATGTGGCAGTTTACCTAGTGCGCGTCGGACCTCTTTTCGCGATTGCGAATTGGGCCATGGGTGCTCCAGCACAGCGCACGCCGTTTGGCTCGGCTTGGAACCTTGTCCAATGTTCGCTACTAACGATTGCGTGCATCAAGCTACTCTGATGAGCAACAAATTAGCCCGAGTGCGGATCATCTGAAATAAGTCTGAATTGAAGAAGTCTTGGTTGGGAATTTCGGCCGCGGGGTGTCAGCTATCTACGGGTGTTGATGGGTACTGTACCTACCCATAGGTACATGTATGTAGGCACCTCATACAGCGGGAGGCGAGTGACAGATAGGGAGGTGCCTAGTAGCACAGGCCTCTCAGGGTCCTCACTGATCGACCTCCTGTCTCTCCTGAACGAACATTTCCAAGTGTTCGATGATCTGCGCCTCGAGGAGCTCCATTTACTCTTTTCTCCTTCCTGGCGCTGTTCCAAGACCCCCGTAACCTGTATCCGGCCTTTGGCCAGTCTGTGGCGGTCGACCATTACAGATCTTGGTGTACGACTTCTTTTCGTATGACAGATCATTGTGCTCCCGCACTGGGGCTGCCATATCCTTGCCGTGTCCTGGACGTCCTCGAGACTCGAGAGTCGATACAGATTACCCACCACTGCAATCCGAAGGATCGAGACCGGCGAGGACCCCTGAGGCTTTTGGCGAGCTTGGATGCCGCTGGTTGGCTCGTCTTATGCCCGGGCGGAGTGTTCAATCATTCCACGCATATTTCCTTCTGGGCTTCCTTGGAGGCCAACCTGTACTGGCAGAGCCTGGCAGAGCTACATACATGCGCACCAACTTACCATTCTAATTAGGCACGCCGCACCATGCTCTGAAGTGACACAAGCCACATACGTATCGTCTACGGATTACGTCGGTCAGGTCAGAGCCAGGTGAGCTTGAGCATGTAATCACCAGATAACGTCGTACTGTCTCCGGGGCCTACATAGCGACTTGAGCTTGCGTCTATTTCTGCAAATACTACCTAGTATTCCGCCTGCTTCCACAGTTCACTGCTCCCTCATAAGCGTCGGCCGGTGACCTGCTCCGTTGCCGGCTTCTGTGCGAGCCATGTGCGGCAGAGCACTCAGCAGGTAGCGGAACGCCATCGGCCTCTTCACAAAACGCACTGAGATGGCTTTCGCCTTACTGAATGCCTCTCCCGAGATACGAGAGATCCATCATGACGTGCACAATCCAATGAGACGAGGAACCACCGATAATTCGGTCTCCGACATTTCTACCATCGAATCCGAAAGCATGCGGAGGAATTGTCTTTGCATAAGTGTGATGTGAGAAGTTGAAGTGCTTGTTGTTCTCACAGTACCTCTGCGTATTATTAGAAAGCAGCGCCGTCGGCGGGCAGCGATTGGCATCTCCAACTTCCTTACCCGGCCATCAAATAATAGACAGCGACTCCTGGGGATGCACTACCCAGGCGAACCAGGAGGCTATCTTGGTGCCAGGATGCCGGGGATTTCGTGATGCCACTAACGTTGGCACGGCCAGCGGTCGACGATCGCTCTCGAGAAACAGGTGGACGAGCTCCTAGCGACAGGGTCTATCAGCACAGCGATGGCCAGCCGCCCGAAGGAGCTCGGGGTAACACTAGGATTGCCTACCTTAGTTACCCCCATTACTCGGACACGACACTTCTGGCTCCCTGCACGCGGCCTGCACTCATGATGTAGCTGGTTGCAGGAGGTGGTTTCATTGTGGCTGGACGTGTTGCATGCCAAAGTACCATCCTCGACCCGCGAAGGATCTGCACACTGTATGTATTGTACCTGTGTAGTGTGGATGCTGGTGTGGGTGGTCCCTGATTGCAGGTGGCATCCATGGACCATCCATCCTAATGCTTGCTCGCTGAGCACCACGAGAAACCGAGCCGCCACCATATTCGTGTATATGTAAGGTATACATAAGATGTCAACCCTGGCGTCCAAGTCATCGATGCACTCGCCTGTCCTCTCACCTCTTTCCATTCTTCTTCCCGATCTGTGACCCGTTGAGTGCAACGAGACAATATCTCTATCACCAATTCCTACCACACACTTGTGCAGCCATACACATCAGCAGCATGTCGGGAACAGCTTCGCCGCGGAGCGGTCGTCCGCTGACCTCGTCGTACGTTGACTTGATGAAACCTGACGAGGACTGGAGGAATCTACCCGACGCAGCTGAGCGAAGAAAAATCCAAAACCGCCTGGCCCAAAGAGCTTACCGTAGGCTGTCTCAATTCCCTAGCATCGATACCGTCATGGCTAATTAGGACTCCAAAGGGCGCAACATGCGAGACAGGACGAAAGAAGTAGAAAAGCTGAAGAAGCAGCTTCAACAGTTACAAGACACCATAAGTACAGATTCTACAACGCCCCCACCCGAGCCAGAAGTGTCTTCGGGAGGGAGAAGTCCAGCCAGCTCAGGACATACGCCGGCGCCTCCTGTAGAATCTCCAACCAAGATAGAAGATGCACCCAAACAGATGAGCGACTATGTGCACACATGGCCGAATTCTCACGGGCCCGAGCAGTTGAGTGGCCTCGGGCTTATGACCGACAGAGATACACCCATGACGTTCGATGCAGCGACTGCTTTCTTTTCGCAAATGCCATCTCCAAATGATGTGGTCCCGGAGCTATCGCCTTCCTCCGTCCTCGGCCGCCGGGCACGAGCTGTTACCACCACCATGGCTCCGGGCTCAATACCACAACACTCGGGGCCCTCTAGGAGCAACAGCATTCCCGCCACGTTCTCCTCGAGCTGTCCTAGTCCCCTTCCCTGGGTCAATGGCACCGACGGTCCAGATGGACTTCCGATTCCAAATGCGTAAGTACTCTTCACATTCGTGTCGATCTACTTGTGCTGCGATGTCATTGCTGACAACAATCAAATAGCTTCAATATTTATAGCAACGCCGAAGAGCTATCCCTATACCACCCTGAGTCCGTATATTCATTAGAGGATAGCCTGGTAGCATCTACTGCATATGCTACGTCTCCAGGTTCTGAGTTAAATAGCCCAGCTGGCTGGCCGTCGGTCGATAGGAAATCATTGCCGCGATCTGCCAGCACTTCTCTCCCAACAGGCTACCTACCTAGTATTAATGCTACAGATGTGCCTGATTTGCCAAAGTCAGTGCCAGAGACGACAGCGCCGTTGCTACACTTCGCTGTTGCGGGCGGAAACACCGAGACTCTCCGACTACTACTTCAGCGCTACGATGTCAACATCAACGGCCGCGATAGCTGTGGCTACACTGCCCTTCAACGCGCAGTGATGTGTGGACGAACCGATATGGCTGCCATGCTTCTCGAGCGAGGTGCAGTCATAGAGAGGGAAGAAACCTGGGCGGCAGAGAACACAAAGATCGAAGCCTAATTTACATATTCCCGTTTCATTTATTTGCCTCGATTCTCGCGAGGGTGTCATATATTGGTTACAGTCTCCTTTGTTATGGGCTGGGCAACGGGCGTTCACATGAGGGGGTAAGGATATTCCCAGGGTCAAAGGGCGGGAACTAGCTCTATCGAATGTTTTACGTGAAACGGGCACACGGCGATCTGGGCGTAGGCATGATAGGCTGGTTTGCCTAATCGAGTTCAACAAGATGGGTTGCCGGCCGGACGCAGAAGGATTGCGAACTACCGGCCACCACCACCACACACACACACATACACACTCGGGATCCATTTTCTGCTATGCATATTCATGATCACGAGTAAAGACACGACCAAAGCATCATTGCTACTGTATTGTATCTCAACATTACACAGAGAGAATGAATACCCAATACCCGATACCAAGACTATTGAATGACATATCAAATCTGTGTATACGTCGGAGACGAAGCTATTCAGGTGCCAGACCTGAGAATCAGAAGCTCTCAGGGGCCCCTCCAAAGGACCCTTGTTTACGAGAAAACGCCCATCAGCTGCATTCAGAATCCTACCCTGGTGATTCGGGGACCTATTAAGGGTCTCTGGCGCTCGGTATTCTCCAAGCGAGTATTAGGTAATTAGTAATCAGGGTATCATATCACACTGCACTGTCAAGAATATCTGATTCTTACCTGCAGGACTGGCCACGTCGGTGCAGGTCGTCAGGTTCAAAGCAAGCCAGACATGAATGTGCAATTGCTGTTACGCATGCATCCGTGACGAGCCCACACGGAAACGGCGGGAGTGGAATATTTTGAACGAAACCACTTGTGTGACATGCGTCCGCTGCTGGATGCGTATTACGTGATCCTTCACTTGGCACCTTTGCCCCCTCGGCGATTCCCATCAGATAGAATATAGAATATGCGCCGCAGGACCGCATTTGTTCCTTTTGATCATCACCACCAATTCTCCGAGTCGCAGCATTTCGCACGCAAAGATCGTCCCGGCTTTAGAGGACCAGGTAGGGATCCAGTATGCACGGAACGACTCTAACACCATCGTGTTTCCGTTGGGTCGTTCGCACGCGTCAGCAGCGCGGACGGCGCCAGTCAGTGGACTTCGACTGCCGTCAAGCAGACTCTATGGGCGAGAGAGTCGAGTCCGAGGTGGTGAGTAAGAGGTGGCTGACCTGAGGCTCTACGGATTAAACACACCAGTAACTTCCAGGTTGCGGCAATAAACATGCACCTACATACTCACACGAGCGACACTCAGATAGTACCCAGCGGCATGACATCGGATCTAAGCGTTGCGAATAGGTAATTGAGGTGACCACGATCGTAGCTATGAAGGTTTTCAATCCGCAAGAGCAAAAACGGTATATCCCCCTACGGCAAAGCCATCGTGTGCAACTAAGTGTCTTGGTGCAATCCAAAGACCGCGGTAGATGTAGACCAACCGCCAGGTCTCGGGCCCGGTAACGTAACGGGCGCGTGACGCTTAACACTGAACAGGCGACAGGGAACTACCTAGAGTTACAAAGCTAATAACAAGCTTGAGACTGAGCTCGCCCGTTATCCCCCCAGACACGCCGTATGACGCGCCTCGGCGCCTTTGTGGGCTTGCATAATCAATAATTCATGGCTTGGGTCATTCAATTGAACGCACAAGACAGCAAAAGCGTGCACCGTACGGGGAGAAACCGATTCTCTCAAGTCTCCGCGTCAGCCTTCCCAACGCCTTGTTTCATACGTCGGCGCACCCTACATACAAGTCTCTGCCCTATCTTGCCGATCTGTGTTCACGCCGTGAATCCTTCGGCACTACACACTAGTAATAACGAGGAGCCGGTGGGCTAGCAGCTGATCGCCAGAAGGCTATTTATTGTCTAAACGGCCTTTAGGTAAGCACCTTTGCTAGATAGCGCTAAAAACGCCAGTCATCTTTAAACTGCCTAAGCAGCCACAGAGATGCAGCATGCTTTTGCAAGACGCTCAGCCTACCAGGTCAAGGAGGACTGGATCTGCCGTTGGTGCCTTCGAGAGCCCAACTTCCCTCGATGATCGCGTGGCTTGGCTACGTTGCGAAGTTATGCCATACCTGTGCTTGTATGTATCGTGACTCCGCCTTTTGAGCCCGCCTTTCTGCTGTGTATCTTTATCGCCTCGCTACCTTGTGCACTTGGAACACTTTCCGTGGCCATTGACAACTGTAGGCATATGTACAAGCCAGAAAGTGTGCGAAGGAGGACTACAAGACAGAGGGTACTTTTCTATGTCACATTAGGTAATGAAACAAACGAGACGATTAGGTAGGCTTGGCAGGGTCGCACCTTGTATGTGGGCGAGAGGCACGGACGGGTAGTATTATGTAAAGATAGTTAATTAGGTAACCCTCAATGTAAGACATAGGACTTTCATCCTTCGAGATACAGGTTTTTAAAAATTGGGCATACACGTATGCTGAACCCAAGTTTACCGTTCTCGCTGATGGGATTTGTTCAGATGCAGACCCAACTTGGCGAGGTTGGGCTCATCGAGTCGCGGACACTACTCCCACAATCCTATCAGCGCTAGATCCAAAGTTTCGTGCATAATCTACCTAAAAATCATGCTTTGGAGACAATATCGCCTTCCGCCCCATCAGGCGAGCAAGGCAGGTTCATGGTTTTGGTGAAGAGAGTGCCACATGAACAGTTTGTGACATGGGTCACATCTGCAGCTGTTTCTCGTTACAGCACAAGTGTATATTTGTAGGAGCAAGCCAATTAGCTTGATACCATGGGGCTTGCCGGGGTTGCCGTGGAGCCGGGCGCGATTCTGAATAATAGCTTAGTCGGTTGTTACCTGTCGGTCCTCGGATACCTTACTATCTGGGCTTCTCGGTCGCAAGCTGCAACATATGGGGAAGCTGTGGTCGATGTCGATAGCTGTCTCGGGACCGACAACGTCCCCACTGTTCACATTGACTCTCAAACACGCTGAAGATCATCAGCCGTGTCGACGACTCAGCCGTGTCCGAGGCCTTATGTAATGCTCAAACATTAGGTAGCACCTATATAGCCTGTAGGCACGATACAAGACAGGATTGAATCGTTGGATGCAGGTTCAAAAATACCATCCCGCCTCACGAATCGTGCAGCCACAGGCGTAACAAGTTCCAGCTGTCACTGGGGTCGTGCGAGTGAGCAAGTATCAATGCTAACTTAGGAGCCAGGGGCCGAAGCCACAATGCAGTTTCGAAGAACCCTTGGTATTTTAATGAAAGCCCGTGTTCGACTGCAGTTGTCTAAGACCACGTGAGATTGAACGGGCCAGGATGAATAGAATATTGTGATCCAGACGGCCAGGGTTGCCGGCAGCAACCAGGTCGGCTCGACATGGTCCATCTTGTGCATGAGGGAAATCGATTCAATTGCACTCTCGGTCGTATGCTCCTTTTTGAATAACCATCTGATCCGGCAGGGACTTTAGATACAGGATTGCACTGCAGAGGCTTGCATAAGAGCCAATTGCTTTTCACGCTCCCATATAAGCGTCATTCATGGTGGCGCTTACGATTAAATTGGGGATAGAATCCAGGGACCTTGATTCGGGGACTTGTCTTCCACGACGCGGGGTCTGAAAATCAGGGACTTAGACATAAGGGATTGCGCAATTGGGGAACAGATCGTACTCAACACTTCGCTCTGTTATGTACTTATTGCGTGCGCTACGCAAGACACTCGCGATCGACCGCTTCTATGCAAGACATGCACATCATTTCCTGTGGTCTATAGACCAACCTCGTGGCAATCCGTCAAATATAGGATATGCTTATTAGTTTGACCCAGCTCGGCCAGAGCTCGCAGCGTTCCCAACACTCCTACATAGATCCAAGAATACTACCGTGTCCCATGCAGATCCCGTTGTACACAGTGAGTGATATTTCGGCCGTGTTCCATTGGAAACGGTTAAAGCCGAGCCGTCGCTAGTCTTTAGTCCAACTCATTATGGAGCTGTCTGCATCTCAGTCGATCCTTCGAGCTGCAACCACCGACAAATCTCGCCAGTTCACCTCAGGAGTCAGGGGTGAATCGAGCTCATTTGACTTTATGCATACAGTACGGTGCTGTACCTAGGCGAAGAGACAGGTATTCGGCAACGGGGGCATTCGGGCTTTCCAAGTACGACTATCTTCTCATGATAACAGTCCTGGCAACAGATTACACACTTGTTAATAAACAAACACAGTCAAGTTCTGGCCCGCATCAACATCGATTATTGCAATTACACTTCTCGTGTGTCACATTCTTTGCGACTCTAAAAGAGCCCGAATCTTGCAAAGAATCCCGGACCATTGATCGTTGGAGAAGCTGTACAAGTTATAAACTCATGCTAGGGCCCTCTGCCTGTATGTGTATTTGAGAGCAGGGATATGCAACTTGCTTCCAAACATTCGATGTCTTAGGTAATCATTAGACAACGTGTACCTTGTCATAACGGTAACGACTTCTAGAGAAACCATCCTCTGCTCAATGTCCATCCATACATTGCGTCGAGTAGTACTTATAAGTTACGTAGTTTTTGACTCGGCACCCATGATAATATACTCTAGATCATTAACTCGATATACCTAACATACACGAATGGCATCTCACGCAGAGGTTGCCTGTGCATGGCACGACTCGATGGTATCAGGTTCAATATGCCTTGAGATGTCTTGTCCTGAATAGCACTCCTCAAGGACATAAACTGACTCGCTGTTAGGCTAATGATGGGAGTGCGCCCCCCCAATATCATCCGAGATGGATCGGAACGGGCAGGGCAGGGCAGTCAACTCCGCCCGCCGCCCCGGAGTCGGACGCCCAGATATGACGGCATCTCAGGGGACTGCGTGACACGCTTCGTGCTCTGTGGGCTGCTTGGGAACTGGCCAACTGTGCTTTGAGACTCTGCTCGTATGGAATTTCAAGCAACAGGTCCCTAGCTGTTGAGGCTGTGGATGTTGGACCTGGGGTCGGGGGGAGGCCGGGGTCTCGAGTCGATTCTTGATACAGCGGGTCTGCCCTGGTGAGCCATGAGGTTACAGGGTGTTCCCTGAGATCTCAACACATCGTACTGCCTATTTTGGGCGAATTCATAGATAGATGGTCTTTTGGCTGATCAGATCCCGCGAGCCCTCGATCAGATCCCGCGCCGTCGAACCCGGCATGTCTCTTCTAGTGGTATCTCTAATCGGGGCGGCGCAAGGACATAGCCGTGCTTACATACATAGCAAAGGAGACCATTTGCCAGTAATTGCAATCGGCATATACCTGCAACCTAGTGCTCAGTTTCAGAACATCAAAGCGACCAAGCGGATGTGTCATCTGTCTCGGGGCGCAATCACCGCGAGACCAACTTACCGCATTGTTAGAAGAAGTGTACCTAATATCGTTCATTCCACGACCCCACGACTAATTAATTGCGCATACGGCGAGTATGCATACGCCAAAGCAAATATGCACCTTGTCGGCCACCCCGGTTCGAAGACCCTGATGATAGACTCGACACCTGCGATCTGGGGGTCCCCTGTACTTATCTTGGTCTTGTCCGGAACTTCGCACGATGCCACGTTCGCCGTCAAGCCGGCATGCAGTTGCCTACCTGCATGGCAATTGAAGTCATTTACTATGTCGGATGTGATGGGAATGCCATGTCCGCGAAGGTAGGGCCGCGTGATAGTGGGGGCGCTGGGGTTGCAATCCAAGTTGATTTATTCCATCTCTACTGCATGCCTTGACTAAGGTAGGTATTAGTCTCAATAATGCAGTCAACTCCACGCCTGTACTAAGTCGTTACCCCGAGTTACCTGCGACCAACCAGTCAGGGTGATTTCTGCGCATGTGACCCGAAAGTCTTCACCGACTGGCCTTCGTTCATCCTTCCGTTACCAATGCCATGCTACAAGGATGGTGGCGTGACGTGGTCACAGGCAGTGCCCCTGAACGTGAAACTATCCGCTGCTTGGCTGGGAATTCCGTTAGAATCAACGGCAGTATTGTCGAATAGGTGCACGGTTTGGGTAGGGGTTTGGCTGGTAATCGTCTGATACCAATATCGACCGTTGAATAGGTGTTTTTCTCGGTAGCAAAAGGCCCCAGGGTTGTGAACCTGTTTTATGGCAGTACTGCTAAAAGAAAACACACCCCTGTCATGATCATCACGTTGCTGGTATAGTGTTTAAAGAAGAGCCCGAGATCGAGTGCGTGTGGTGTAGCTGCGCAGTCTTGCACGTGATTATTGAAAAAGTAGGAACTTAGTGAATTAGACATCCTTTCATCAACGGTAACATACCCGCTGCAGCTAGAAACGAACAAATGATCCGAACCCATGTCCTATCGTTAAGGCATAAGTCATCATTACTATATGATTCAGGACCTTTTGTCATCTCGGATCAGACGCTCACAGCACTACAAATAAATGTCTTGGGGGACAGATGTGCACTCAGAATCGATGTATAGGTATAGTCAATAATGCTCCTTCAGGCCGTCTCGATGTTTGTGGACTATGAGTACGTTGACCTATCGAGGCATATCAAATGTGATGAGTTACTCTGTCTTCTACAGACTGTCCCAAAGTAATGGCCGTAGAGGCTCCTTTAGTACTTCGAAGGCAGTGATCTCAGCTCTATCTCTGTGCTTTAGTTGGTATACATGCACTGTGACATGAAGGATTTCTGGCAGTAGTGTATCCTAGTCATGAGTATCGCTCATAATATCAACAGCGGGAACGCTGCACCTATAATCATAGCAGCGTAACCGTAGTCGTATCCCTGTTACAACAGTTGTAAGTTAAGCCTACAGGCTAGCCTATGGGCTTGATGGGAGCCCCATGTCTGTTCAAATTACAGGATGAACGGGAGTGGTGCATTGTTATAACATAGAGAAGAAACATAAAACCATATACCGGAGCAGTACAAGGCTTCGTAGATGGCACTTTTCGGTTCGACTTCTCATGGTATATGTTTTGTCCGCATGCATCTGCGTAGCAGTGTCCAGGGAATGTGATCAATACTCTCGCAGTGTAGACTGACGACTAGGCGGGTGCAAAACCTTCGTCACTACTTTGCCAATTTCTCAACGAATGGGCTTGGAAACGGAAGCAACGTGTTGAGCGGAGCGAAGGCATTGAAGTATTGTGGAATAGCGACGGAACACCGCCTCGTCAATCGCCTAAGAAAAACATCGTACAATCGAAGTTAATAGTTCGAAGACTGAACGCTCGTCACATTAGACAACAATGAGAGCGGTTTTGTATTAAGAAGACCGATTGCATGATTTATCTATTAGATATGATCAAAGCCGCAAAATTTAGAGCGAGTCGCAAACGAGGAGTTTGTTATGTTGTTGCGAGTAGTATTGTCCATTACTCTCTAATATCATCGATATGATGGGTGCTTATATGAGTGTCCGAGGGTATGACAATGCGATACACGGCACTTGGCTTGCACTTATATATTGCTGAACAGCTTTACCAATACAGAAGAGTACCCCGATAGCACAATCTCTCTGTATTGTGGAGGGACGAGCCCTTACTCTGTCGTGACCTGAGGTAAGTGTGAGACTAATCAGCTCGTTGAGCTCGACGAACGATTGGATTGTTACACAACAATAGAGAGACTTGACGGTGCCATTGAGGGAGACTTGCTTAATTCCTATACATAAACAGACTATCGATCGAACTACTTTATCCTTATTTTGATTCCACTATTAGAGAGATTCCCCGCTCACATCATGAACGAGCCCCTCCTATTATCACCTGGCGTTTGGATTGAACGGGCACTCACAAAAGCGCCAGCATTCTTGGAGCTCACAGGCGGGCCACTTAGGGGATCGAGCAAACAAGGACGACATGCCGAATGATATACTATGAGCAAATATTTGAGTACCAATAGCTTCAGTAATAGGAACATGAAGACGAATGAATATGGTTTTGCAGGGGCTTCATATATGTGCACTGATATTTTGCAACTACTTATAGTATCAGATACTAGGCCAATCTAAACAGTAGGAACGAATGATGTTGACTTTGCCTTTCTGACGTCTACTTGGCTGCACGGACTACGCGGCATGAGAGTGAATACAATAACGGCCTGTAAATAAAGGGTCATTCTAAGGTGTGTAGTTAGAGATACTTCTTTGTCATACATCCACTTATGTCGCGTATGAAAGACATAATTCCTCTATACACAAAGAGACGATGTTTAAATTAGAGTATCTACCCTTGGTGCATACATGTAGTCTACCGCTATGCACTCATCATCGTGCATATTCACTTTCCTGGTGATACCTTGTTCAATCTCTTGGCCTGACAGTTGCACTGAGATGTTTTGCAGGTATGAAGTACGACTGTGCCCGCGGACTAAGATCCTTGGGCGACGACTTAGCGTCATGGGCAGGGCCTTGCTGCGTTCAAGTCGGGTGTTTTAATCAGGTTGCACTTGGATGTCTAGACTGCAGCGTGGTTGGTGGCCATCTGCCGACTATCGCCTTAGATATCTGACATGTTGCCTTTCCGCTGGGTTACAAGTCGTTCGTTTGCAGTGTCTATTCCATTGTATATTCCCCAATCTAATTTTGGAAGATAAGGTAGCTGATCGGCCCACTGTGATTGAATGATGTCGCTCAGCGCCATGTACAATAGGCATTGTCACCGCAGCAACCCGTCTCCCACAAGTCGCGACTCTTACCACCAATTCGACCTTCGACAATTCCCACCACAACACTCCTCCGCACAACACACGAAATCTCTTTCCTGTGTCAACAATCACCACAAACGTGACGCGACACCACCGACAGCGACAATGCCTCGAGCTCGAGGCAAGAGACCCCGATTCTACCGGCGCAAGCTTGGACAGATCTCCCCTCGCAGAGGCTTCCTCTGGGGATCGGCCTTCAACAGATTCGCCATGAGCAATGCCGAGTGCAGAATCGTCATCTACTCGATTCCGCGTGCCCGCGACAATGACGCCGGCAACATCAACAACGTCTACTTCTGCTACAAACAGCTATTCGAGGATGCTTTTAAGCTCATTGACCAAGTCGAGCAGACCGATGATCCTTCGGTCTTCTGGGCTGCAGTTCTCGCCGGTGCCACTGAGTTTGACCCGACTCCTGACTTCACTGGAGCTCTTGTTCACAAATTCTCTCTCATTGCTATCGCCGCTCGCAATCGTGCCAAGGTCGAACCACTTCCTGTGCACCCACTCCACAGAGAGGATGACTTGACTCGGGCTGTTGACGCTTACGCTGACAAGATGTGGACTATGTACGGTGACCACTCAAACACAGCGGAGAAGAGGCGCAAGTACAAGACCTATTTCAATGTCGCCGATGAGTCTGGAGGTATGAAAATAACGAAACAATTGCTAGGGACAGTGCTCAAGCTAATACATCGCAGATGAAGATGGTGACTCCGACACAAGCGAAGGACGCGCAGGCGAGGATGACGTTCGCAACGATGCTACCAACAACGATACCATCGCCAAGAACAGTGGTGCCATTGATGGCCCCGAGGACAATGCCTCCAAGCACGATATCCAGGACCATCTTGTCCTGGAGGATGATGCCATCAACACCGATCCTGTCAACACCGATGTTACCAATGCCGGCACTATTAATGGCAGTGACGACGATGCCGTCAAGGGCGATATCAACACTGATGCTATCGTCAACAAAGACACTATGACGGACAGCGTTGAAGGCAACGCCCCCAAGGACGATATCAACGACGAAAACACCAGCAAGAATGATACCGACGGCGCTGCTCAGGAGAATGTCAAGGAAGCCTCAGTCCTTCATTTGTAACTGATGGTACGCCTACACCATCTCTCACTCATGCTATCATCATCACTAACTCTCCTGTCCTAGTTGCCAGCAAAGCCCATCGTGCACACCACATCCACTCCCGACTTACAGATGGTCTTGCGCACCATTCATTGGCCTGACTCGATACCAGAGAGAGTATGCTCGGAATAAGAGAGGGTTCTGAGGATATGGTGCCAGAGAGACATGCACGTTTGCAAAAAAGGGGTGTTGCCAGAGGGTATCTGTGTAGATAGTAGCTACACCGATACGAATTATACAGCTGTGCTCGAGATCAAAAGTCCGAAACAGTGAACGCACTATGTCCACCTCCTTTTTTGACAACGTACAGAACGAGCGAATGATAACTTGGCAACGTAGAACAAGTCCTATGGAGTCTCGTAGAAAATCGTGAGGTCTGCGGTATACAGGCGCATCGTGAGGTACCTATTCGTAAACAAGGATCAAGTATACTAGGTATGGCTGATTAATGAGGCATCTATACGTGTCAATGACGAGCAGAAGGTCGTCGCGATGTGAGATTACTTGCATAAAAATCAAATTCTTCATGATTGGCGTAGTTCGTACCATGTTACGGAATGCAGCGCAAGTGTCTAGCCTTTGGGAGACAATACTGCCCTGCCCTTCTCCCCTCATCTCTTACCGCCTCATGGACTACCTGCGTCTAAACTGAGACTGGCCACTGTTCAACGTCGGCTAATGTGCATGGCGAGGTCGAACTGGTGACCGCCGGTGCCCTCGCCCTCATATTCGGCAATGCCCTTCATGGCTTGGTCGTTGCTAACCTTCTTCGTCTTGCGCCAATGCTCAATTCTGGTAGCGCGATGCTGCTCTGTCGCCTCATAGGGTTCCTAATTGCAAGATTCGTAAATGATAAGGCGGGGACATAAGACACAAGCCTCTGGAATCTCCTTCATGCGACTATCCTCGCTGGAATAGCCCTGGGTAGCTGCCACTCTACCGGGGTCCAAGAGGCCACCGCTACACTGCCTACAAGCTGCAAACACTGGCAACTGTTTGTCGGGTTGATAGCTAATGCGTAGGAGTGGTAAGATGCAGTTCATGATCGGAATAAAGACACTCCTTGGCAGTTTTATGTATCTCAAAGTTCAAAATATGCCAGCTTGCTCCTTTGCTCGAGCAAGCACTGACTTAAAAAGCAGAGTTATGCCCTGTGATACAGGGAGCCAATCATCATGGGAAATCTTTTGGAAAGCTGGTTGAAGCGCGGCAGGGTGACATCGACTTAACATGGTGCCCTTGTAACCCTCCTTCGTCTCACCGCTCTCGACCTACGACCACGATCGTCACACGTACCGTTGCTATTATCATGCAGCCATCACACTCATTAGATCCATTCACATATAACTACGGCTTTTCAGAGAGGTGACACTTTCAAATGAGCTACGATTGCACTTGAAAGTTGAGCATTGTAGCAAATCGTATATCCATGATGTAGGGTGTGGAAAATCGATAGTTGATCTTTGCTTAAGGTATGATTCTTAGATGATGGATGTTCGCTCAATCAACCTCATCTACTATCGTGCCGCACTGATCTTTCGAGGAGCCTAGCTTACTCTCTAATGCTCATCATAATCAAGGTTTCAGCAGCCATATATGTCTGAGTCAACAACTCAGCTTGATGTATTCTGTCATTGGGTAGACGAAAGGAGAAGTGCATAAGGAAGCCAACACGAGACCTGCTACGTCCAGCCAAGGCTGTTATTACGGAGTCTCTAAAGTCACAAATAGCTGTGGCACTTTGCCGCTGATTACAGGTAATTTGTGATTCAGTTTACTGATAAAAAAATTGTCACAGTCGCAGATTTCCTCGGTAGTCTCTGCATGCGTAGAAGAGATTGATAGGTGATAGAAGAAGCAGCATTTGTGACATTGGCCGTAACTTTAATACTATTCCGTAGACACTATATTGATGTTGTTGATTGTCCCCGATGTTGCGTCGCCTTCCCCAGCCAATCTGCGTTGAACTCCGCGTGGGAGGCTATGTCAGACGTGAGCACAAACTTGCCATCATAGATGTCATCCGCCATAATTCCAAGCAACGAGGAGAAATTTTAGAAGTAAATGCGCTGTATTGTCACTCGTGCAATGAATACTTCGTTGGACCATAAACATGAGCTGAACTATGCTACCACTTCATCATATGCGTCACCGTGTGAGTGGCTGAATCTGAATTATGAGTTGAACCTGTCTGTATCATGAGCGCAACGATGCTCTGTTCATGTGTGGGAGTCATTGAAGAATTGGCGATCTATTTTTTGGGGGATAGAAGTCGAACAGTTATGACTGCACCTTGATATCTACCTCGAACCACATATCTAAGCATTTCTTGGTAACTTTCTTCTGCGATTTGTATATAACAAGAGCTTGAGTCTCTGAACTGCCATTATTTGCATATACGTACAGCCTCCTTGCCTAAACTCATGTCAAGTGCTTGGCCTTCCAGAGAATAGTTTACGCTTGTGTCCAAGTCTCAGCGTATTACAGCCTAGAACGTCAATCTGTCACCGTCACTCAACCCCAATACGCCAGGAATCAAAGAATCAATTCTCAGCAGTACCTATAACCATAATGCACCAGAACCTATAGCTGGGGTAAGAGGTTTCGGTAATAATCTTGGAGGTTTGTTAGGATACCGGATGATCCAACAACAACTCGAGACACATATATCGTGGCCATAGAAACGACTTAGCTACGTAAGAGAGGACATTGGGAAAGACCCAGCCCCTTCATGTGGAAAATGCTACACAGCGACACCCCAACCGTAAACTGTTAGAATCACAGGATTCGTCCTCGGCGGGACTTCAACCGCGATCTAATATAGCAAAGAGAGTTGATCTGCCAGCATCACTCCAACGTCAATATGATGGAATCTATAGAATCAATTTACAGGTGTAATCCATTGTACACATTGCATTGTAGTCCCTGACGACAATTCACAACGAACAACAGGCCCGCGTCCTGTCGCTGTAACTACCAGTTGTGAATATCATGTGGTTACAGCCCACAACACATGTGCAATCTGGGGGGAAATGACAGGTTTGCCTACCCCCGGCGTGCCTGCCATTGCCGTACTTGCTGCACCTGCCCTCACCGCGCCTGCCTTCGTTGCACCTGCCCTCGCCATACCTGCCCATGCTGTACCTGCCCTCGCCACACCTGCCTTCGTTGCACCTGCCCTCGCCATACCTGCCCATGCTGCACCTGCCCTCGCTGTACCTGCCAGTCCTGCACACTCCCATTAAAGCCATTGAAGCCATTGAAGCATTGAAGCATTGAAGAATACTGCAATGGACCACCGCCTTGCTAGCGCGTTTTGGGAATTCTGCACCGGTATTTAAGTAATCTTTCCCTCCCAATTCTCACACACCTCTCCATCCCCTTCACATCCTCTCTCACACACCTCACACACTCATACACACTCACACACACTCACGCGCACTGTCACATCTCGCCATCACAACGATCATCGTCGTCACCGACAATCACCATGTCGTCCTCCACCACCAACACCGCTGGTGCCAACAACAATGGCAACGCCACCAACACCCCCGCCGGCAAGAAGGTTCAGTGGACCACTGAGGAACGTCTTGGTCTCGCCATGATCATTGTCCATAAGGACAACCCCACACTCGCCATCCAAGGCTGGCCTCAGATCGCCGCTCATGCTACTGCTTTCTTCGGAAGGCCCATCACTGTCCCCGCTGCCAAGTAAGTCTTCCTCATCTTTTCCATCAGCGCGTCAGCGTATCACTCTGCGTTGTGTTGCGACGTGATGTTGAGCATACGCAACGACGCCACTTTCTGTGTCAGTCGCTAACTCTCTTGTCTTCTCAAGACAATTCTGGGCCAAGGTCAGAGACGATTGGCGAAATGCCGCCCCCGCCGAGATCTTCGATCCTGCTACGGCTGTCACTGGCACTGCCACCGCTCCTACCTCCAATGGCAAGAAGGCCAAGTCCACTGCCGTCAAGGGCAAGAAGGCTGCCGTCACTGTCATTGACAGCGACGATGACAGTACTAGCGATGCCGATGTCGCCACCACCGCCACCACCGCCACCACCAAGGCCGCCAAGAAGGTCAAGAACGCCGGTAAACGCAAGCGTGTTGCCAACACCAACGACGACGACAGCCACGATAGTGACGCCGACTCCCCCGCCCCCGCCCCCGCCAAGAAGTCCCGTAAGGGCACAACCAAGAAGGGTGTCCAGAAGGGTGTCAAGAAGGAGGCCACTGACAATGTTGCCAAGGAGGTCGTCGCCGACGAGGTTGTTGTCGCCACCATTGTCGTCAAGGAGGAGGACAAGGAGGACGACGACGAGGATGATGTCACTGAGGGCGCCAATGAGAACGCTGGTGAGGCTTGATTGGAGACATCTCAGTGCTGTCGCAGGTTGGTGTGAAGGACTATCACACAGGGACACAGAGTTACGAGCAGTCTAGGACTGCGAACACGTCGGTCACAGCACCGACCTAGGTACTAGTTCAGAGGCATGAACTCATTCACACGTTAATTTGCTGTCTCTCATTGTGAATTCGTATCATCACATGTCTTTTACCTGTGACTTGTCGTCGTGGAAGTATCACCGAACGTGTCCTCTTGTCTTATAAATGCCAGAATACATGATGTGTTGTGACGGGTTAATCAGAAAGTCCATGTGCAGAATAGATAGCCGGCTACAATACGGTACGCACGAAGTGGCTGATCGGTTATCGACCGGCTGTTGCTCTGTAACATCGACAACTTAGTCGACAGTGAAACGCACAATGTCAATTGCTCCATATCAACAACTCCCTTTGACTGCGGCATGAGCGATAGGGTGACTGACTGAATGCACTAACAAGCGAACAGGATACTAACCAAATTCCTCACTTCCAACAGCCACGACAAAACCAACAATGGGTTATATGCTCTAGCTGTGTGAGGGTCGAACATGTCAATCTCATTGACCCGATGGATGGAAGGTACGGCGAACGACACAGCTGATTGATTCTTTCGCTTTCTGAATCCTTCTCTCATTATATCTTACTTGCAAAGTGAACTGTATTTGATGTGATTGAGAAGGTAGAAGTTGCTCATGGTGCTGCATGGAAGGTTCTCCTTTGTCTTGTGCTTCGCACAGCGCATGGTGCAAGGGAGGTTCAAAAATGGATCGCGACATTATGTAATTGAAGTTGCGGGGTATGTAGCGTCCAAACACCCCACCTGTCAAATTGTATCTATGTACCACTGCGACCCGACATGATGGTGGGGATGGTCATGGCATTCTTCATCCGTATTGGCGAACACATAGACCTTTGACTGCGAAGACGCTAAGCGCCCAATGTGCAAAGTGTCGATAACCTTCTCTCAATGTGAGGAATTATAGGGAGTATAGCACTTCACAAACGAACGCCATTATCCAAGGCGTCAAATCGCAGATCTGACACAAGACGATGCACCCCTTATTCCACAACCTTCTGCAAAAGAATCGGTCGCAACGTCGCTTCTCAATGCGATTCCAACGGAATAATGATTCCTCCTTAGCATCATGTTGATTGCAAAGCAGGATGAGAGATTACCGTCATGGAAGAATAGCAGCCGGTTAGAGCGTCGAGCCTGCCAAAGATTCGTCTCATCATGACATGACCCTCGCCTTCCTTGTGAGACCGATACTGAAATTTTTGGCCCTGAATTGCTCAAACTTAGAATTAGTGACGAATCCTACTACTTTTCTATGGCAAGGCAAACTCCATTCAACAAGATACGTTGAGAATAGATTCGCTGATTGGCTTCCTGACTCACGAAAACTACAAGCAGGTATGTTATTTGAACGGTCCTGATTAAATTCAAATGCCCAGTAGGTATACCGCGTGCAAACCACACCAGCTCCAATGCGCCATAATCCGCAGAAAGTACCGACTTTTCCATCCCTCATGCTATATGTATGATTATATTCCCCAGTTCTCCCAGGGGTATCGGAATTACTGTCTCATGGCAGGGTGATTAGCCATCTCGAACGAGCTTGGGTCGTGAGGGTATTTGTATTCCTGCGATGGCTGATACATTCCCTGTTGTTGTTGAGCAGGAGACTGGTAAGCGGAGATCGGCTGCTGGCCAGGGTTGTAGGGCGCGCCGGGGTGGACTTGAGGAGGGTAATGCGCATCAGAGTAGCCTGTGGTCTGCTGGGGAACACCGTAGTTGTTCTGAGGAGGGATGTAGTTGCCAGTCTGAATGTGGCCAGGATTGAGCGCTTGCGAGTACTCGCCACGTTTTTCTTTTCGCCAAACGTGTACAAATTTTGCGCCGAATCCAAGCTGTACTCCGGACGTGACACTGGAGGCTTTTGGGTCAGTGCCAGGCTCGGATTGATAGCAGGGAAGCGCGAGAGGAACATACACGCAAATCAGAGCAAGGATGATACCGATGATGCCCAGTCCCAAGATCTCCAATTGATGAAGACAATCAACCAAATGACGAACTTGATACAAGCGAGCGATAGGTAGAGAGCCGGCGGCATCCTCTTCTTTGCGATGAAAAAGATCTCGACAATGTTGATGATGATACAGATCACGATGATGGCAATCGACACACCAGCGGCCGTGCTGTCAATGCTTATAAGCCTGCGATTTCACGAAAAGAACCTCATGAAACAGTAAACTCAGAAAGGAACCTACGCAGCAACGTCATAAACATCGTTCCCATCATCTATCGACTTCACAGCGACGAGCGCGATAATGGAGATGGCCAGCAAAATAATGCAGACAAGAAATTGAAGAACCCAGGCTGTGATATCGACACCCTTCTTGTAGGGCTGGTACACTGCCTTGCATTCGAAACGTCGTGTGGATACCATCTAATTTCCCGAGTTCACCCCCCCCATTTTCGAAAGCGTTGATTTTAACGAATATTATAAAATACCACTTTGTTCGAATTACTTCGAATTAACTAGGTATTACGATTTAGACCAAATATTTATATATTTAACTAACGAATATAAATAGCTTTTTATCTAGTAGTTAAATCGGTAATCGAATAGCCCTTTATTTGGCCAAACGGTATACGATTTTAGCCTTCGAATCCTTTTTGTTCAACACTACTAACACTACTTTTAGCGATACTAGCAGTATTCACCACCTTTAGCGATTCTAGCCGTAGTTACTACCTTTAGCGATTCCAGCTATAGTTACTACCTTTAGCAATGCAAGCAGTATTCACCACTTTCAGCGATTCCAGCCGTATATAGCGATACAGCGATTCTAGCCATAATCACTACCTTCAGCGATTCCAGCGATATACAGCGATTTTAGCGATTCTAGCCGTATATACTATTTTTAACAATACCAGCCGTATTTACTACCTTTAGCGATACTAACGATTCTAGTTATAGTCACCACTTTTAGCGATTTTAGCCGTATTCACTACTTTCAGCGATATTAGTTATATACAGCGATTTCACCACTTTTAGCGATTTTAACCGTATACAGCGATTTTAGCCATAGTTACTACTTTTAGTGATATAGCGATTTTAACAATTCTAGTTATAGTTACTACTTTCAGCGATTCCAGCCATATATAGCGACGTCGGTAATACCAGCCGTATACAGCACTTTCAGCGATACCAGTTATATATAGCGATTCTAGCCGTATACAGCGATTCTAGCCATAGTCACTACTTTCAGCGATTCTAGCCGTATACTGCGATTTTAGCGATTCTAGCCAAAGTTATTACCTTTAGCGATTCCAGCCGTATACTGCGATTTTAGCGATTCTAGCCAAAGTTATTACCTTTAGCGATTCCAGCCGTATACTGCGATTTTAGCGATTCCAGCCATATATACCACTTTTAGCGATACTAGCCGTATTTACTACTTTTAGCGATATAGCGATTCTAGCGATTTTAGCGATTCTAGCCGTATACAACACCTTTAGCGATACTAGCCACATAGAGCATTTTCAGCGATACTAGCCGTATTTACCACTTTTAGCGATACTAACGATTTTAGTTATAGCCACTACCTTTAGCGATTCTAGCGATTTTAGTTATAGTTACCACCTTCAGCGATATAGCGATTTTAGCGATTCTAGCCGTATTTACTACCTTTAGCGATTCCCGCGATATACGGCTATTCCAGTCATATATAGCGATTTCTGCAATTCTAGCTATAACCACTACTTTCAGCGATTCGAGCCATAGTCACTACTTTATAGCGATTTTACCACTTTTAGCGATCTTAGCCGTATACTACGATTTCAGCGATACTAACGATTCTAGACATATATTGCGATTTCTGCGATAGTTACTACCTTTAGCGATATAGCGATTTTAGCTATAATTACTACTTTTAATAATTCTAGCCGTATTTATTACCTTTAGCAATACTAGCTGTATATAGCGATTCTAACCGTATTTACTACTTTTAGCGATATAGCGATTCTAGCGATTTTAGCCGTATTTACTACTTTTAGCGATTTAGCGATATATAGCACTTTCAGCGATACCAGCCGTATACACTACTTTTAACAATACCAGCCGTATTTACTATTTTTAGCGATACTAACGATTTTAGTTATATTTACTACTTTTAGCGATCTTAGCCGTATACTGCGATTCTAGCGATTCTAGTCATAGTTACCACCTTTAGCGATCCCAGCCGTATATAGCGATTTCAGCGATTCTAGTCATATACACCACTTTCAGCGATTCCAGCCGTATTTACCACTTTCAGCGATTCTAGTCACATATAGCGATTCTAGCGATTCCAGTTATTATCACCACCTTCAGCGATTCAGCGATTCAGCGATTTTAGTCATAGCTACCACCTTCAGCGATTCCAGCGATTCTAGCCGTATACAGCGATTTCAGCGATTTTAGTCGTATATACCACTTTTAGCGATACCAGCCATATATAGCGACTTCAGCGATTCTAGTCATATACACCACTTTTAGCGATTCCAGCAGTATATACCACTTTTAGCGATACCAGCTATATATAGCGATTCCAGCCGTATACAGCGATTCCAGCCATTATCGCCACCTTCAGCGATTCTAGCCGTATTTGTGTCGCTGAAGGTGGTAAATACGGCTAGAATCGCTGGAATCGCTATATACGGCTGGAATCGTTGGTATCGCTGAAAGTGGTGAATATGGCTGGAATCGCTAGAATCGCTGAAATCGCTATATATGACTGGTATCGCTGAAGTTGGTATATACGGCTAGTATTGCTGAAAGTGCTGTATACGGCTAGGATCGCTGAAATCGCTATATCGCTGAAGGTGGTGACTATGACTAGAATCGCTAAAATCGCAATATACGGCTAGGATCGCTGAAGGTGGTGACTATGAATAGAATCGCTGGAATCGTAGTATACGGTTGGGATCGCTAAAGGTGGTGACTATAACTAGAATCGCTGAATCGCTGAAGGTGGTAAATACGGCTGGAATCGCTGTATCGCTAAAGGTGGTGACTATGACTAGAATCGCTGGAATCGCTGTATACGGCTAGTATCGCTGAAAGTGGTGTATACGGCTAAAATCGCTAAAAGTAGTGCTAGTAGTGATGGTGGTATTAAGTAGAAGGGGATTCGAAGGCTAAAATCGTATACCGTTTGGCCAAATAGAAAGCTATTTAAATGCTGATTCGATTAGTAGATAAAACGCTATTTGCATTTATTAACTATATATATTAATATTTTAATAAAATGGTAATACGTACATTTTTCGAACAAAGTGGTATTTTATAATAATTGTTAAAATTAACGCTTTCGAAAATAGGGGGGGTGAACTCGGGAAATTAGATGGTATCCACACGACGTTTCGAATGTAAGGCAGTGTAATTTGCGTACTTCGAGGCCATGGTGAATGCTTCTTGACTTAGCGATCGACGATAGGAAAGTGATGCGATTTCGGAATGGCTGGTAGCAGTGAGAGCCCAAATACTCACTTCACAAGGGCAAAAAAGCAGAGGCACACATCTTCAGCTCGAGGGGTGGCGTGCCTCATTTAAAGTACGAACATAGTCTTGACGCGAAAGATCGGAACCCACCTAGCTGAAGAGCAAGCGCGCGATACCCTCAGGGCTGTGCGGATATGCCAAGATGCCGGGCCCCTTGAGGCCTCTCTTGGTCGCTCTTGGCTGGGCGGAGCCAAAAAATACCCCATGCTTTCTACAGTAACCCTGCTTCAATTTCATTCAAAGACTTTTCTGTTCTTTGAGCTAGGACCTAAAACATGCAAGCAGGCAAGGACAGGCAATGACCCTGAGAGTCAAGTCAATTTTCAGTACCCAGGTTTTTCTCTGACGGACGCAATGTACGAAAGAATGGCGTCTGTTGCCATTCTTCACTGCTAGCAACTAAGGTATGGCTTCAGCCCAGCCGTATGCCATGAGAGTCAAACATGCTATGGGCGTTAGTCCTTTGACACGAGACATCAATAAAACGCCCCAAAACAGCCACTCATAGCAGCACAAATCCAAGAGCTTCTAGCCAGTCTCGCCAGTCCAGCCCTACGGGAGGAACCCTTAGCGATCCACGGCTGCGGCTCTGCGACTATTCTGAGCTCTGTCTGCATATGGGTACATATGTCTGCAAAGCCGACGGCCATGGCCTCTACAATATTCAAGAGAGCTATGAGCCAATGTATTGACTCCGAGTCGAATGCGACAAGTCTCAAGCGGGTGGCATTCCGCAATTAGTACATAATTTATAATTTCTATCTTGGTCAGAAACTCAGCATGAATGATTAAAGATAATACCAGAGGCTTGAACACAGTTTCTGCATGATGTCTCATGCAAGACCGATACTACATCACCACGTGCAAGCCCTCATCCTAAGCACAACACAACACTATGACGAGATATCACCAACATCGACCCGATATTGCAACAATCCTGGACAGAAGCCCACCAAGGAATAGACCAAAAGAAAACGAAATTGGCCAGCGACGCCAGGTCTGGCTGCTAGCCTGTTCCACGACCTAAAAAAAGCATCTCGTAGGGCTCTCTGGCAAACTATGGGCACCAACACTGCCACACCCCGGCGGCATACAATCTTGCCCACGGCTGGCCAACTCCAACACAGCTAAGCGCAACTTGCAAGAGTCTTCCTTCATAAAACTGTCGTATATTCATTCAATCATCGTCCTTACGGAGCAACCGGCATCAAAACAGCACAATTGTCCATCTATCTGATCCTTGAGACATCGTGGCTCCTAATAGAAGGGACCCTGTAATCCGTACTCTCACCGAGTAACACACATTCTTACAACAGCCAATTACTTATTTTACCCCAGCTTCGAGAGCGAGGGCCGCACGCTCAAGAAACGCATTGAAGTCCCGGATCTGTTTGAGCGCACCTCCTCCATCGTCAGCCGTACTGACCTTGTCCGCCATCTGCGCAATCAAGAGATCCAGATTCCCCAGCTCAGCTAGCTCTTGCTGTTTCGGATGCAATTCTGGTGCTGTTTTGCCCTTTTCAATGGCGAATTCGATGTCATCCATGCTTGTGGATAAGTTGAGCTGATGCTGAAGCACGCTATCAGCATTCGCAGTTGGGTTTGACAGTATGGCAGTTCACTCACGATTGATTCCTTAGCAGCCGCCTCATGACGGTTCCGTATAGCATCCATCTTGAGGGCGACTTGCTCCCTCTCGGCACGAATGCGCGCGATCTCCTGGCGGAGCGTGACCTTTTCTTTCTGCGCTGCTCGCACACGCTTTTGGAGCGTGCGTAGATTGTCGAGAACAATTGTCTACGCTAGTCAGCATGTGGTCATTATTGGACGAAAAAGCTAGACGTTCTCACATGTGTTTGCAGTCTTATGCGTACCTCCTCTTGGAAGGCTTCCAAAGTTCGTAGCTTCGTTCTGAACTCTTTTCTTGATTCCTTGTCTTGTGCCAGATTCGCCTCTCGGTGTAGCGCATTCAGATACTTGTCAAAAGACTCCTCGCACATCTGCAGGACTATATCAACAACATTGGGTGACTTATGGTCAGTATACGGAATATCAGCATTGAGGATATCCTCATCCGAGTCTGCTTCATTGCGGCGCAGAGGTCGCGTATACCGCTGAACGGTGATTGGTATAGAGTCACCGTCACTTCGTCGTTTGGGTGAACGTCTCTTCTTCTCTTTGGTGGGCTTTGGATGTGATTGTACCGCAGGGCTTTCGTGAACGCGCCTCATCCGGCTCTTCTTCTTAGCTGGCCGAGTCTCTTCAGCATCGGGCAAGAGCTTATCTCCCGAAATGCTTGGTTCGTGCGCCCGACGGCGTTTGCGGCCGAGCTGACGGGCGGCTTCGATATCGCCGACTTCCTCGGCCCCATCCTCCTCGGGCTTATCCTCGGCTTGTGGTTCCTCTTCCGCAGCCCCGGCAGGTTCTAGGGACTCGGGCACCGATCGATCTCTGGGTTGCCTCATCCTTCGAAGAGGCTTCTTGGGACTACCAGTACCCGCAGCATCTGGTGGCGGGGAGAGCTTATCTCCCTCGTCCACGGCTGAGCTGAGAGGACTCCGACGTTTCGGTCGGCCAAGAGTCCTTCTTCCATGCTCAACAGGAGTTGGTGAGGCGACACTCGCTCGGCTCTGGCGTGCCAAGGGAGATGAGCCACGTGGTTCATCAGTTGGCGATGATAGTGATCTTCTGGCCGCTGATCTAGTGACTCTCGTAGAGATTGGGGCCACTGTAGTCTCGCTGAGTCTTATCTTGCGTACGAGAGGTGAAGATGTGGTGATCTCGCCCGTGCTGCCAGCCTCGGCTTCCATGACAATTCTTTGCAGCCTAGCGCTCTGGGTGCCGGCATTGTTAGATATAATGTGACGGCGCTTGCCACTTCCGGGGTCGGCAACAGGGCTCTCGGTGACTTCTTCTAGAAACTCATTTGAGACGTCGTGAGATACGCGGGATACTGCAGAACCTCGCGACGCTGAGCGAGGGGTAGATGCAGGCATGTCGACCATTACGGTGTCTTTCTTCTCCGCCTCTTCTGGCTCCTCTGTCTCTGTCATCCCTCCGTCGATTGACGGTGAGACCTGGGTGATTTCCTCTCGGGAGCTGTCTTCCAACGCATCGTAAGGATTTGCTTTTGAGGCGCTTGTAGTTGAGGCCTTGCTCGTTGATTGCGATTCGGCCAACCGCTGAGTCGATGAGCTGGTGTGGTCTTGTACGTTGGGCTCCGCCGCGACCGTATTGCCGCCACTGAGACGTGGCGAAGTTCTCCTTGTGTTCGGTTTCGGGGTGGGTGAAGTTTCGGGATCATTACGTAGCCGTCGTCGATTTGCTGAGGAGTTGGGCTCTGCTCGTGATGGGGCAACAGATGATGATGGCGGTTCGGTGGGTTGTTCGGAGGGTTGGTCGGAGGAGGGCTCGGCGGCAGGTAAAACAAAGCCAAAGGAATCGTCGGCGACTTCATGGCGCCTATCATAACAGACGTGTTAGAACGAATGTGAGGAGATCGACTTCGGTTACGGTGGCGTACCCAGCCCCTCGCATGCGCTGTTGCATGCGCTCCTCGCGGCCTAGATACGGCATGTTAGCGTTGAGCATAGAGATATCGCGAGGAAATGGGCATACTGGTCGCCATGATGGAAAGATTGATGGGGAAATAACCAATTAGCAGAGCAACGCTGGGATCAACATATCGTGATATTAAAGTTGCAGACCACAGCTGAGTATGACTATGGATGTTGAACTGACGTCAAACTCAATACTCTCTTGGGCGTGTCAACGCGTCTGCACACGCGACAGCGACATCATCCCACTTCCAGTTGGAGATGTGGCTGGCCGGAGGCTCCATAGGTTCCAATGTTTCTGGGCTAAGCCACAGCCCCATGCTTCAGCCTTCCATGCAGCTGAGGACTTGCTCGGGTGCTCTCCACCTGACGGGAAACTCCACCAGCGCTGCATGGCCCCTACAGTACAGGTCTGCAGGATAGTAGATTGAATTTGCCACCGCTAAGCCTGGTAGAGTTAGCATGTACTTCATCACCTTATTTTCCCTGGAGATACAGAATCGGGAGCCCCTGTAGCTTAGGTAAGAGCCTATTCTGAGGCTCGGAAGATCTTGAAAGGGGCTTTCTGTCATGTAAATCCAGGGAAAATAAGGTGGTGAAGTACATACTAACTCTACCAGGCTTAGCGGTGGCAAATTCAATCTACTATCCTGCAGACCTGTAGGTCACCTAGTACGTAAGGTATCTACAGGTAGGTACATGGATGTACTTAGGTCGTGTCGCCGAACGCTTGGCCACGTAATTGCGACACTACGACAGCTCCGACCTCTGCCCAGCCTCAGCTCTCAACCCATCCATCAGGCAGACAGATATTGTCTTTCAACCTTCTCTCTTGTTCGCTTCCTTCTCCTGATCTAGGACAATACCAGGTTTAAACCCTCTACTGCTTCAGATTACCTACGCCGGAGCTGCAGCAGCTTGTAGCTGATCCCGTCGCCATCATGGGCTGGAACGTGAGTTTGCTCCAGCGCCGATTCAATTCTCATCACTTCCGTACTGATCGCGCACCTAGATATTTCGCATCCTGGGTGATGTCTCACATCTGCTCTCGAAATGTATCCTCATATATGCCATTCATCGAAATAGAAGCGCTGAAGGTCTATCTCACCTATTCGAGTCTCCTTTCCTACTAGACGAACACCAGCTGATAGATGTACGCGACGACAGGTGTCTCCATGATCACCCAGGGCCTGTACGCCATTGTCTTCGTCTCTAGATACACCGATCTGTTTTCTGAGACACATGGGTGGAATATCTTCTTCAAGGTCTTCTACCTCCTCTCCTCCTTCTACATCATCGCCGTCATGCGCTGGCTGTTCCCCCGGACCCGCGAGAAGGAGGTTGCCTGGAAGCTCGGCGGCGCCGCCCTCGCCCTCTCCCTGCTCATCTCGCCGTTCGCCATGTTGATATTCGAGGGCAAGGACTGGTGGTCGTTTTGGACGGTCCGTTCATCTACTCCCCTCCTTGCCTTTTCTCTAACTAAACATGTGCATACAGTGGATGTGGGACTTCTCGCAAATCCTCGAATCTGTGTGCGTCCTGCCTCAGCTTCTCCTGCTCCGACAGACCAGTGTGCCTACCGTCATCGATTCCTTCTATCTCCTCGCCCTCGGTTCCTACCGAGCTCTATACTGCCTAAACTGGATCTATAGAGGCATCGACCCCAACGAGCGACCGCCCAACGCCGTGTCCGTTATCTTCGGTATCATCCAGACTGCCCTTTACGTCGATTTCTTCTGGGTATACTACACCCGACAGCGCGTCAAGCTCCGATACGGAGGGGTCGTCGATGCCGATGATATCCGCCGAGGATGGCTTCTCAATCGGATCTTCGGCAACAAGCGCTTCGAGCATGATCAAGATGACGAAGAGAGCACCCCCGGGCGTGGTGGGGAAGGAAATGGACATGCGCAGTCGCAGAGGAGATCCAAATGGGGCGCTAGAGGCATTTCCATCAGCGCCGATGACACCACATTGGAACAGGAGCCCCTCCGACACGACGATGAATATGAGGGTCTTGTTGAGGGCGTTGTCGATCCAGACGCGAAGATGAAGGATCCAGATGAATTGGCACGAGCCCTCGATGACGACGATGAGGAAGAAGGACTTCCCTCCAGCTCTTTTAACTCACACAAGAATGTACCCGCTGGTGTAAACAACGAGAATGAATGGCGGGATTGAAGCAGGCAAATTTCTGCAATATGGAATCATATCGAGAATGGATGGACGAATGGCAGGATATCACGATGGACTTTCGAAAGGTAAATGAGAGAGGATACCCCACCAAGCCTAACGGTAAGCAATCTGTCTCGCATGTCGTTTGACACAGACTCTTATATGGGCCGGCTGCGTGGATCACTTGGAATTGGGGGAGATGTAGAATCCAACCAACCTTTTAGCATGGAAGGCGTTCAGGGAGTACCGAGATCCTACGAAATGTCACATAGCTTGGTCGCGGGTCCGTATATTAGGTCACCGCGAATGTCATATAAAGAAAGTCATATTGTGCATCACGAGCTCTGCCTATCCACTCGCCAGTCTCTGGATAGTTTGTTTTTGGGCCGCAACGGCGGATTTGTTTCTGTTCACGTCTATACCAGTCTTATCCAGAAGATATCACGAATTGACACGCTTCGTGCAGAACAGCAATGTCTGGCCACATACTCAGTTTTGAAGTCCCACTTGCTATCTGCCAATGCAAAATGCAAACCGAGACAATCTGTCTCAACCCACATGCACAAGATGAAGCCTACGTTCTGTCGTCATGGTCCACCGAGTTTGGAAATTAAGACAGTACGGAACGTTCATCTATCGTTGCCATTGCCTACAGTTGGTATTCGAGAAGTGTGTATTCATCGACGTTCCCAACCACGCGACGTCGATGCCATTATGCGATTGCGTTGCTCGATTTGGGGCTTAACTCATAAGACACTGAACCCATATCCTTTTGTCCTCCCTTTTCATTTTGGCCACTTACTTCCTTCGCTCCTTGGCCTGATTTGCACATCTGTTTGCAACACCTCTTATCTCACAGTGAGGCTTGCTTACTGAAACAACTGGTTGAACACCTCAGGGGTGATTTTAACTTCCTTGGTCTTCCACCAAAGGCTATCCGCCAGTTCCCTCACGGTGAATGCTCCTCTCTTGAGCGTTTCTTGGATCCCCGCTACGGTTGTGAGGTCCGTTCGAGGAGCGGGGATTCCGACTGGTGGCGGTAGTGGTGTGTCTACGCTGAAAAGACGTGCTTTAAGTTCCGCGAGGGAGAGCGAAGGGACGGAGTTGAGGCTCAATGCCGGGAGGGACGGGAGGGAGATCTGGGATGCGGAGGGGAGCGAGAGCTGAGGTAGATGGTTGTAGAGATCCATGGGACCTGTGAAGTAGGATGATAAAGGAAGCAGAGCTGGAACACTGTCTGGGGCGGCTGCCATGTTGACCTCGACTGGTGCGACGCTTATTTTGGTGTTTTGGTGCTTCTGGTAGATGGTCGCAGCCTGGAGCAGAGCATAAAGGAACACAGTAAGCCAGAACTTGGTGCTCTGCTCTTTATGACGGATTTCTCTCCTGAATGTAATTTCTGCGTCAACAAGAGGTCTCTTGTCGGACCCTTCGTTCACGATCCTTCGAGCTGCTAGTTCGAAGCATTTTATCATTCGGGTCAGACTGATGGTTATAGCTCGAAGGCAATCCACATGGTGCTGGAGCAACGCTACAAGGAGCTCGTCCCCGATCTCCCACACCGTGACTGACCTTGTCGGCTGCAGGTCTTCCAGTCGCGCAGAGACCTTGTTCAGGGCTTTGATGAAGATATCAAGAATCTTGGCCTGGGAATCGCTCGATCTACTGTCTTCATATGCGTACTTGTCTAGGCATTTGCATGACATTGCCAACTTGTCATCAGGTTGGAAACCCGTCGTGGATAGGAGCTTGGTCAAATCTTTCTTCGAATGAGAGTGGCGAGGTGGTATGCGGAAAAACATCAACTTGACGATGAATGCTACGATGTTGATCCCGAATAATGCTAGGATGCACCATAGTCCCGTGCTCGATTTGGAGTTCCCCGTGAGTTTGTAGATCTGCGTCATTATCGGGACCCCAAGCATAGGCATTACAAATCTGTAGACAATATCTCTCGTAGTAGATTCGCAAAGTTGTGGGATAGTGCCCTTGGGTTTCGATGCCTTCCAAAAACACTCCTTGAGGACAGACTCTTTGGGCTTTAAACTGTTGACATTAGAGATTCTAGATCTTGGGGCCGGGGTTCTGATCTTGGGCACAAAGGTATCGGCTTCGAGGCGGTCACGAATATTTAGATGATTTGGGGATGGTATGCAAACATTGGGAAAGAATCCACCATTGACTTGAGAGGGGAGTCCATCTGTGAGATTGGGCTGCAGCCCATTCGCAAGATCTCGGCCATTATTCGAACTGCTCATGCAGGGTGGGTTTCGCCTGAGACAATTGATGACCGCTGGTCTGCTGTCATCCAGCAGTTCCGGCACATCATCGTCGGACTCGGACTCGTTGTCATGATGATCTGCATCTAATACTAAATACGATCGATCCTGTGGGTTGCTCAGGGATATCCAATCGTTGTCACCTCTGCGCGACTGGTGACGGGACCAGGTCGACGTGGGAATCGCAGATAAATGACCGCTCCGGTCCTCATCATCGAATTGGTTATGATATTGGTTTGTCATCGTTACTTGGTTTGGAATGTAATGATCCAGACGACAGTGCATATCACTTGATATTGATGAATCGAACAATGATCGATCGACCGCTATTAAGAAAAGTTCGGTTGGTCTGCCTCGGGTGATGTGGGAAGTGATGGAAATCTAGTGGACACAATTAATGTCACATCCAATTTATACGAGAACTACGGGATGAAAAACACGAAGATCAGAAGGGTACTTGATCTACAAGTTTGCCGGCGTGCGCTTACTAAAAATGAGAGCATTTTCCTACCCGCTAAGAGCAAAACTTATTCTTGGGCTAGGTAAAATAGGCCTCATGATGTTCCCCGAAGTCCCAATATTATGCTCAGACTAGGAGAATCGGCCACAAGAGCGAAAACTTTTCTGTCTTGATAACATGGTTAGACTCATGATCATAGACTTCCGGTGCTGTGGTTCGAATCCAAGGGTAAAGAAGGTATTTAATCTGTGTGCAGACGAGGCTTGGTGGAAATTCACAAGTATAAAAACCAACATCCCATCAGTAATATCAAAGTCTTTGCTGGCAGCGATGCTATCTTGTCTTGCATTTTTTTTTTCATTTTCGTAAACAGTTCTATGTATGCTATAAGATAGTATATGTTCCGACTATCTACAAGAAACCCACCTCGTCCTATGCGACCAATATATATGCAGGTCTAGCCTAGACGCCAGTTAGGTGGTCAGACAGCTCAAGTTTTGTCGACATATGAATGCATAGGCAAAACAATCCTCTAGCCTTATATACAGGTAGGTACGGTGTGTAAATTGCACCTGGTTTCACGGTCTGGAAGGTATTCGGCAAGCAATCAGGTGAATGTCAACGTCAAGGTTCGCTGGTCGTGTTTGTAGCGGCTGACGTGACTGTTTTTGCCACCAAGGTGTTTCTGTGGTCGGAGGATGCAGCAACACATGAGCGGACTTCAGTCTGAGCTTTGGTTCTGCACGCGTTGATTGTGATCTGGACAAACCATGGCTCTTGCAAGTGTCCTCGCAAGCTGCTGTGCCACGAATACACGTAACGTAAAACACGCGGGAGACTCGTAAATGGCGTTGCACTACGGAGACTGGGCGATCTTCCAATACGCTCTTAGCAGTGCTAGCCCACCGCTTTGTGTTTCAACAGTTCGCCCGCGGCCGCGTTTGTTTGGATCTTGATGGGTATTGTTGTGGCCCCTGGGACCATGGTCAACAGATCTCTCACCTAGGCGATCTATTGATATCTGGCTTTCAGGCTTGAAATCCGTGAGTGAAGAAGCTACCTTGGATTCTGGCTCCTTCAGCGCCCACACATCGTCGTGTGGCAGCTCGTAGTTGCGATAGTCTGTTACGTTCGAATCTCTCGGTATCCCATCGGTACTCAAGGTGGGCCAATCACCTGCTGTCCAGTTGCTAGCAATCAGGAGACCGGCAGTCCACCACTGTCCAAACCGACCGGCGTCATCTCTCGTCTTCAAAGCTGCCGTTACGTGATGTGTCAGCCAGCCGCCATAAGAAGCACATGCTTGTGCGTGAGATAATTGAACTGCCAAAAATGCACGTTCGTCTACTTGAAGTCCAGTCGTGTGATGAGGTGCCTCTAGCGGCTCGCAGAAAGCCGTGAGATGGTGGAAGAAAATGCCTTTGAATGTTTGACCATCTGCGCTACAAGTAGCACTCGCATCGCAGTATTCTTCCATAATACCCAGGCGGCCCAGACCATGCCACTTGGGTAAACGGCCAGGCTTAACCTTCTTGAGACTGTCGATCGGGCGGCCCGAAGTCAAGTTGTAGCCAGTGGCGTTAATAACCCTTTGGACGAGGGTATGCCCATCCGAAAGGTACGAAGATGCCCCCGTGGCGTCCCACAGTCCGCGCTGGCCGGTGAGTATGACACCTTGGTTGTAGGTAAAAACCATTTCATCGCGACTATCGCACTTGGTATTGTTGTTCTCCTTGTCCAGATATCCGCTGATGTGCAAACCATCGATGTATAAGCCCTGCGAGTTTGTCATGTTTGACGTCTGGAGCCACTTGTAACCCTCAACAGCGGCCTTCAAATACAGAGCATCTTGCGGAGCGCTACCGGTGAGTGGCGGTTGATCATCCATTTGGCCTTTGAGCGTTGCGTCACCAGGAAAGTGGTGGTACATGGAAATGGAAGCAGCGACGAAAAGCTCGTTGGTGATGGCATTCTTATAGGGCAGCAATCTCGGATTCCAAATCATGCCACCGTTACACAACTGCGTATCCCATCCTACCATGGCATATTCCCAAAACTCTCTGGCTCTACGAGAAAACACAGGCACCCATCGTTTACCATGATACTGATGGCTCGTCAGACCATCAGCATAATGCCGGCTCCCATGGCCATTCACGAGCTTAACTGATTCAAGCCAGCCGAGAACAACCCAGAGCATGTCGTCGTAAGCCTCGTTTCTGATGGCTTCGGCATCTTGACCGAAGTAATAGGCTACCGTCTGCGCGAAATAGCCATCGATCAAGTTGGATGCCTGCCTCCAGTCTCCGACAACACCTTCGGCCGTGTTCAGAAACACAAGGTCCTCGGAAACGCTTCGCGTGGCGCCGGAGAAATGTGTTCCTACCACTGCAGCCGTCCAGTCAATGGCATCTGGCCATGTCCCATGCTCGGGTACAAAGAACTCGGATTGAATGACGTCTAAAGCGTCTAGTAGATGAACAAATGCAGTGGTGTTCGCAGTTTGGCTAGGCCTTGACTCGACGTTGGTAACCATCGAGTGTGGCAAGAAGCTCTTCGGCGCTATTGGATCGCATTGTTTGGGCGTCTTAAAGAAGATCGGGCATCTTTCGGAAATAACCAAGGCGTTGGTCGTCCATGCGAGGAAGGCGAGTATCTGTTGTCTTACCATGGCGACGGCACGCAACGCAACGCAACCAAATCTCCCAACGTAAAGATAAACGCTGTCGTACTCTGTACAATGGAATTCTTCAGCTCTATCTATGAAGACTTCCCAGATTTGCTTTGTCAAGCCCGTTAGAAAACTTGGTTAGCCCAGACGTTCGGGACGGTCAGCCTCTCTCGCACATGGGGCGAAGTCTGCTGACCGGATGCGCAGCGTGCGTGACCTGACCACTGTTCCAACGTTTCAGTGCTGTCTTCTATTGTCTTCATGCGGGCGAATGTTTTAGGCGAATTGACTTTCCCATAGTCATGGAATGTTGAATCGTGTTGCGAACCCGAGTCATTTATTGGACGACCCCGGATTCTCAAGGTCACCCGTTCGCCCGTCACACTTGGAGAACCCGCCCGCTGTGCATTCAGCTCCTGCTGTACTCCCCTCGCTCCCCTCTGCAATGGACCATGGTGGGCACTGGGCAGAGTGTGGGGTACAGTAGAATGCGCCAAATCCGTCTTGGGTTAGGCCATGCATAACATTGTCCAGCAGCTGCACCAAACTTGAATACATGTATGAACATCTCGAGTACCTACATACATGTATCGGCCGGAGATTTAGCATCGCGAGGAGTCACCTCTAAAGAGCATAAAACTGCACACACTACTGGTGAACACATCTCACAGGAGCTAGCCAAAGACACACCATAAGTATCAACAAGACAGGCAGGAGGACTCTCCGGACCTGTGTCGGTGAGAAGCGCGCCAACCGCCATCACGACTCAGAATTCACCATATTGCCATCGGATAATGGAATGGGCCATATGAACCATGCTTTTAACTACAGTTGCCACGGTAGCATAGTGGTAAAACACATTGCCTGCAGTGTGCACGATCTGACATCGTCAAGAACCACTCAACTCTGGGCAATATCTCAACAAGGTGGAAGTAGCAACAAGCTACTACATTGTAATATATAGTATCTGGCTCGAACAAGAAGCTTTCTTCTACAACATGCAATTTGGGGTGGGGGGGGTGCTGTCTGCAGAGACAAGGAAGTTCGCGTCCAATTATAACGAGTGCGGCTTTCAAAGGCTCAATAGGAGCAGCATATCACATCTAGACAGATATTCGAATGGTAGCAAAATTCTCGGGTAAAGCCCATCAAGCATGCCGTTCCGGAGTACGTAGATTCTTTTCTGAATATATGTAGAGATATAAAATAAGGATGAAACCATCAATTCATGGCCAAGCATTGGGCATTGTTTCCGCGCAAACTCCTGCGAGCACAATGAGCAATCATGGTCTTTGTACAGCACCCCCAAAGCCCTCTACATTTCCCCCTATTATACAAATCGAATCCTCTCAGCTGAGAAACGGGGCGCAAGGTATGCCGTCGGTGCCAATCTCACAGAAGATGTCCACGTCTAGGCGGCGGAGATTGCTTCAGGCAGAAAAGCGCTTCTCGAATTCTGAGAATAGCTTAGGGCTGATTTCGTCACTGCTGAGGCCATGTACCTCCCAGAGCACACCCTTCTTGGCGTAATGCTCGAGGAGGGGCTCGCTGGTTTCCTGGAACTTCTGAAACCGCGTGCGGTAGACCTCCTCCTTGTCATCGAACCGTTGTACGAGCGGTTCGCCCGTGACGTCGTCTTGGCCCGGCACCTTCGGGGCATGGAAAGTGGTGTTGTACACACGGCCTGATGGCTCGTGCACCCACCGCGACGAGATGCGCTCCATAATGACGTCGAACGGCGTTTGTAGCGACACGACCCAGTTGATGGGGACGATGTCGTCGAGGCGCTCGGCCTGTGGCGCCGTGCGGGGGAAGCCATCGAGGAGGAACGAAGCAGCAGGGTCTTCGGAGGCCTGTCTCGAGAGACTCGCACCACTGTTAGGGTCCGAGTCCAGTCCACGTATGAAGGCATCGACGGCTCCGTCTGTCATGGCGTCACCGGAAACGGCCGAGGCCATCGCCATCATGTTGGGCTGATCACCGGCCAGCCATCCGCGTTGGCCGAGCTCGTTGGTGATGACGCGGAGGATCATGTCATCGGGGACTAGACCACCGGTCTTCATGGTCTTCTCGACCTTGATGCCGAGGGGCGTGCGGTTCTTGACATTGTTGCGGAGCAAATCGCCTGAGCTGATGGCGGAGAGCTGGGGAAAGCGGGCGAGGAGTCGCTCGGACTGGGTTCCCTTTCCGACTCCCGGCGCGCCGATGAGGATCACGCGGGCAGCTCGGCGCAGGCGCATAGTACGCAGACAGCAAGGGTGTGCTCGGAGCAAGCGGCAAAGCGAGTGGAGGGGGCCTCGCGGTGGGCTGCCTTCAATCAACCGATTGCAATGAATTGAGAGCCTGGGCGATTGGTACGTCGGCGTTGTTGTCTGCGTTGTTGTCGGCGTCGCTCGGTAAGAGGGGGTGCACTGGCTTGCGGGAGTGGCGGCAGTGGTTGCGTCGTTGCGGAATCGGCGTACTTAAAACGTCCTAGATGCCCGGATGTTGTTGGGGTAGGTTCGTCAGGACGAGGGGGAAGAAAGACCCGGTCGGAGCCCGAGAAGGATGATTAGACAAAGTCCATTGCGATGCCGAAATGATCCAAGGTCGAGTTGAGAAAGAGTGTCGGTAGTAGGTTGAGTGGAGTGGATTCGGGAGTCACTGATGAAGACGAGACGGGCGTTGAGGATTGTGTACACCTAGTATTCTTACGTAGCAAGTGGTCGGCGCCTTTCAAGGTTCAAGCCGTGATCCTTCAACACTTGAACGCCAATGGTCACAGAGACCCGTGCTCTGTCCTTGGATTTGGTGAGCGTTTGAGCGTACAAGAGCTAGAGCCTACTACCTAAGGTAATGCAACAAGATCGAGTGGCAGGGGTCGCACTGCCAACCTTGAGTCTCTGCACCCCAACGCCAAAAGTCCCACAGCACACCTCATTCACCACAGCGTCCGTTTTCTGTAGGTTATTTTGGCTTGTGAAAGCAAGTAGTTGGCGACGAGAATCGTGCCTGCCTTCAGTCTGTCACAAGCAGACAAAATCCTCGCCAAACTCCATTCGGGTTGTCTAGATTCTCCTGGGTGCATCACCCCCTTGGAGGTATTGATCTTGTCGAGACTCGCAATTCAAGAGCTGACTCAGCTCTCTGGCCCGTTGGTGTTCAGACCCCGGAAGTGGCGGTCTAGCAGAAGCAATCAACACACCGTTGCATACATACAAGTCTGAGTGCCTTCAATTGACCAAGTCCGATAGATCTAGCAGAAGGGGTGCCAACTCTCCAGTGCCTATCCAGATTGACCATCTATTGAGTAAAGGGTTGAACTCGTCCATGTGAGGACTACCGACCAAGGCTTGTAGGGCACTGTTCCCTACGACATGGCCTCCTTATGTACCGCTTCTACCTGGCAACTGTTGACGAGACATCGTCTTAGACTGCGCGCATGGTCGATTGAGCCAAAAGCAATTCTTGTTGCCCCTCGTCAGCCAGTATCCTCGGAGATGAAGACCTCCGGGTCAGCATTAGGCCCGGTGCAAGATGGCACAGAACTATGCAAGACATGACCTGTTCTGCGCTCCAGGGCATAGAAGTCAGGGACTTTGCAAGCGCGGCTCTTGTCCGTGCGTCTACTTTGCCCATGTTGATAGAGTCTTGTTCTTTTGAGCTGTGTTCGTGACTGACTGATTGGGAAAGGTACAAATAGATGCTCGCAACTTGCTGCTCGGTGAGAATGAATGCTGAGAAGACCAAAGATAGGAAAAGAGACACGATGAAAGAGAGATAGAAAGACAACTCTCGCGACACGTTTGCTTGTAATAGCAAATGTCACTGGCTAGAGATAGTCTACGGGAGTATCAGTTCTCTGCGCGCTTTGTGATTCGCCGTCGCCCTGTCTTCTGGCGGCAGGACGAAGAAGTCTTGCATGCTCAACGAACAGGGAACACTAGTAGATTGCTGAACTAGATCTTGAGCATAACGCCTGTGTCCTGAGAGAGATGAAGAGGCAATAAGAGAGAAGGTACGCCAGATACATGGAATTTGAATCTATTAGACTTATCTCTTGACCAGTTGTTTATACCCGCCCACCAAATATAATCAAGACAAGGGTGATAGACTCGATCTTTGATGGCATGAGCAGGCGACTTGACTAATGCTATGGAAATGGACAGACGGCTCACGTTTGCCATCAACATCTATGGCCGATTATTATACCCTTTCAAAATATTGGGCAAGACTTGCTGGCTAAAGATGTTTCCATATGAAGATTACGCCCTGGGACACCGGACTGTTCCAGATGCCGAAGTCAAGCAGGCGAGGGGCCTGCATTTCAAAGGATTTCCGCTCGGCGCCAAAATACGTCATATGATGGCCAATGCCAGAGAAGCGATTGTACAAGACGATTGCAGAAAGATCTTGGGGTTTTTTCAACGTCTATTCGATACTAACTCCGCCCCCGATCTGTTTCAACAGTGCCAGGATGGTGGTGGGAGGTTTATTTGGCTGGATGACGGCACATGCATTGTGAAAATGCCGGCGGCTGACAGTCGCTTGCGAGTTCCGCTCGATCGTTTTGTGGCGATGGGCTTATTTTGGATACCGCCGATGAGACGACAAATGATCAGATTCGAGTTGCGGCATCGACGCGCCCTTCAACAGGAACCAGTGTCAGCTCATCATTATTTGCAGACCTCGAAGTCGTCCAAAATGGGACAGCAGCAGAAGAAAAAGAAAAGGTCCCCAAACTCTTCTCCACGATGAATAAGAGACGGTGGGGTTACCTCGATTTATCATTCCCACTTTGAACGGGGAGGGCAATTCAGATATGCTTAAGAGGACCTAGACATTATAATCACAGATATACTCATGTCAACGATTACATCTATATCGAAGCCACTTCTTTTCGTTCATCATTTGGCAGTGAACTTGGAAGGAGGCCGAAACATCAGTCCGCAACAAGCTCATGAGTCAGGTATTCCACGAAACGTTGCTTTGAGGAGCAAGATTGCTGACGGTTGCTATTATGTCAATACGGATTTACACATCCAGGACCAGTTCAACTCGCAATGATCGCACCAGTCATTCCTGGGGAATATGTTCGCTTTTAGTATTGCTTGACTATAGGGGTCTCCGTTGTTGGGTTCGGACGGGTTTCGATTGGCTTCCCACGTTTGACATTGAATGGGAAGCATTGAGTCTGTTTGCCTTCTAGATCGTACAAAAATGAATCAGCCATACAATTACCACTTATATCAACGACCAATTGACAAAGGATCGGGATCCTGCAAGCGTCAATGCAAGTACATTCAAACGAATGAAGATGACTCATTGTTGACGACTCTGCCTCTTCGACCCGAGGCATCAATGCCACAATGGCGTCAATTAGCTCATGAACTGTGAGACTCGGTGGATTTGTGAAGTTGCATTGGAAAACGAGGCGGTAATTGTGAGAGGAATCAATTACACATCGAGTTGTGACCGGTAGCTCGAAGAATTCATAGTTATACAGATCCATGTCTATAGCCCGCTCGTCTCGTATCCCGCAAGTGCTCAAAGGTATCAGATATGCCAGTAATTCTCCAGCAAGTGCATATCAACTCATCTCGTAATGTACAAGTCCTGGTTGCTTGCCAGGGAAGTCGGAGCTTTCATCCCCTTGTCTCCTCAATGCCGTATCGGGTCAGGACGCAATGTTGGTGATCAGGTCTTGTCGCTACGCTAGAACCCAAGCCCACCTCCCCTCTGTTGTGATTCCTGCTGGAGCTGTTCGGATACCTTCATGTGGACGTCGAAGAACTTGGCGGCGCATCGGTCGAGGCACACGCTCTCGCCCTTGTTTAGGTCGCCCTCGAGGTAGTTGTTGGGGACGCACTTCTTGGCGCAGGCTTTTGCGAGGCTGGACGACAAGGCAGATTAGCATCTGGAATTGGATGATGACAGGAGGAAATGAGCGATGTCTCGGAAAGCTGCGACAGCGAAATTGTGCCTTACCGGTTGGCCATCTCAGTCAGGAGCTTCATCTCGGCCTCAACGCTGGCGATCTTCTCTGCCGAAGTGGGCTGTGGTCTACCGAATCCAAGGAAAGACATGTTGAATAGGCGATCTGCGTTGTACGGTGTGTATTCTTGGGTCTTCTGTCGGTCGTGACGATGTGTCTGTGATGAGATGCAATGCGACAAAGGCTTGACGGATTGCTAGAGAGACGATGGGTGCAGCAGCTTTTGGGTCGAGGTACCTATCGATTGCCCACTGGGGAAGGCGGTGGCGCAAATTTCAGCAGGATCCAGCCAACCTAGCAAGCAACTCGAAGCGGCAGAAAAAGTTCCCAGGGCCCGCGACTCACCATGGTGTTCGGTTCACGCGGCTCTCCATTCTTCATATGTACTTCATATAGGATTGGTGGTCGCACAGAAGTGAGCTGTTGAGCATGATCTCACTCTTTCCTCATGAACCATCCTCCGACTATGCACAGTCTCATCTCAGCTGAATTGCAACTTCTCCTTGTCGTTTGCAATTGATGCCCCAACCAGGTCATCATTAGTAGCGTGCCAGAGTACCGAGTGTTGGTAAGTAGCTTAATGCTGTTTACTTCGACTGCCTATTGTCCAGATGATGAGATTGCTTAAGAACCGTTGCGACTGACACTGCATTTGTGGTGCTTGATCACACTTTGCCAGCATATCTGACTGCCCTACCTAAATTTGCTCTTTTTCCGTCATAGTCATTTCATCTGCACGATATGCTAATACTTTGAAGGGGACAGAATGAATAACACGCAACATCTCAGCTTTCTGCGGCCCTATCTCCATGGCTGTCTCCCAGCCAACAAGGTTGTGTACGTTCGCCTGTTCACAGCTTCTTGTCGGCCAACCCCTTCAAGGCCTTCCTGCCCAGCGCCACAGGCGTTGCTTCGTGTCCAATCGATCAGGTCAATTTCAGAATGGGCAGAGAAGAAGGAGGAGTATCTTACGGATTCTGCTGCTCTAGCATTGAACATTGAACGCCGTGTTCAAAAACTCGAGAAATATGATGCCCTAAAATATCCACGACTTGGTCGTCGGCCAGACCGCATGGGTGTACCTGAGTTTCGTGAGGCATTCAAAGCTGAGACATCAACACCGGCGCCGGAGGAAGTTGTTCTCGAAGGCAGAATAATGACGCTGAGACGTTCTGGGGCCAAGCTAGTCTTTCTACATATATTGGGTGGTTATCAACAAGTTCAGGCTATGGTTGACTTTGCTCAACTTCCCTATCTACTGGACCACTTCAAAAAGGCATTGAAGCCATTACGTCGTGGTGATATAATATCTATCAAAGGCAAAGCTATCCGTACTAAGGCAGGAGAGTTGACTCTAAGCGCAACAGAGTTGCCTACACTTCTCAGCCCGGCCATTGCGCCACTACCCGAGAAGTTGACCAACGTGGAAACCAGAATATTAAACAGGCAGGTCGATTTCCTTGTAAATCAACGTGCCTCGGACACATTGCGGCTTCGTTCTCAGGTCGTCAAGTCTATGCGAGACTTCTTCCATGAACAAGACTTCCTCGAGGTTCAGACACCCATGCTGGCAGATTCCGCAGGTGGCGCTATCGCCCGTCCCTTCTTGACATCTGCTACTGAATTTCCCGAGAAGAGTTTGTCGCTGCGGATTGCTCCTGAGCTTTGGCTGAAACGTCTAGTCGTCGGCGGCAATGACAAGGTCTTCGAGATCGGTCAGTCATTTCGAAATGAGGGATTAGACCCCACACACAACCCAGAGTTCACTACCTGCGAGTTCTACTCCGCATACACCAATCTGCCGGAGCTCATTTCAATGACTGAAGATTTGATTGGCCGTCTTGTCAAGGATGCTACTAGGGCCATTCAATCTCGACTGACGTCTCTTGATGCACCAAACGTATCGAGTCAAGACGGCAGATGGAAACAGGTCGAGTTTATACCTGCACTTGAAGAGATATTGGGCTTTAAATTCCCCGACTTGTCAGACCCAAGCGCCCTGCAGAAGCTGCGGGATCTGCTCGCGGATGAAAATCCGCTTGCTACCAACCCTGAACTGAGTCTTAACAAAGCCCTCGACTATCTTGCTTCGGCGCATCTCGAGAAGGACTCGTTTGGCCAACCCCTGTTCATTATCCACCATCCGGCCTGTATGGCACCGCTTTCGAAGTCATTCACTTGTCCCAAGACGGGCCAGCTGGTGTCCGCGCGCGCTGAGCTATTCATCGAGGGCCGCGAGATTGCCAACATGTATGAAGAGGAGAACGACCCGTTCGAACAGAGGCGAAAATTCGAAGAACAGGTTCGGAGCAAGAATAACGCCAGTGATGACGAGGACCCCTCGGAAATCGATGAGAGCTACGTCCAAGCCCTAGAGCATGGGCTCCCTCCCACGGGCGGTTGGGGCTGCGGTGTTGATCGGCTCGTCATGCTCCTTTCTGGTTCGTCACGCATCAGTGATACTCTACCATTTGGTAACTTGAAGAATATTGTGTCACTCGCTTCAGCCGCCAAAAGCTAGCTTGGTTAGGTCAACGAAATGACCTCTCAACGGGATTGTAAAAAAGCCGTGTAAACTAGAAATGATACCCCATAGGTGTATAACATTTGTACTCAGTCATACTATGAACAAGGCCAGCCCCTGCTTCGCGATGAGACGTTCGAACATGCTGCGATTTGCGCTACTAGGGTCAGAACCCGACGCTCGAGGGAAGTCAAACATATCAGATAACACTCGCACTCATGAATACTATTAGTGAGATCATCATGTAGTTGGGGCCAAACCCCGGCAATATCTTTGAATGCGTAGTACGCAGCATTCCTACGATTATCTGCTTCATCACAGGCACAGTTGTCAGAAAGGTGAATAAGTGCAAAGGCCTGCCAGTCATCTGTGGATATCTGTATGCCGTTTGCTATCCTGCTATCCTGTATCCATCGACAAACAATCTGCGTGGTCGAATAAGGTGACCCGGCGACCATTCATCTTTCATTTGCTGACAAGCAAGATACGAGCAGAGACACCACCGTTGTGAGCACTGCGGACAATATCACCAAAAGCATGAGTCACATAAAGCTGAGCAATGTCTCCTCAATATCATCACATCACAAATCAAACCCACAGCGATACATTTTACAATTTATCATTTCTCTACCTAGGCATCCCACTCAAAACGGGGAAATCAAACGGAAGTGGTGCGCAAAGTCTCAGCTGTGCCCACCCTGGGACGACGCCTGCTGGATGACGTGTGCCATGCTGTGAATCTATCCGCCCGAACAAAGGAAAAAATATGCTAGTAATACAGACGACCATGACCTGAGTCGATGGTCAAGAAGGGTATTTTTTTTTCTGTCGCTTTTCTATTTATCCGAGTTTTTTTTATCCTTTATTTCTTGTGATCCGAGAGTGGAGAGAAATGCGCCAGAGCCGCAATGAACTGAATAGGAAATCATCGCAGAAAAAGGCCGACGATGCGGAAATTTCCGGCGTATATCCGGGTTTCCGTCGCATCGCAACAGAACGGAGCATGTATCGCCATCTGTTGTCTGGAAGAGATGACGCAATGTAGCCATAAGCACACGATCGTCTGTTGGTCGTGTGTCAGAGAATCGGACGAAAAGTTACCACGGTAGTGCGGTTTCTCAGACGCAAGTATGTCGAGCTCCTTAGAACTTGCCTCGGAGGTGAGGCCGGATCGGCTTGGCCGGTGTCTCTGGCGCTTCTTCCTCCTCTTCGTCCTCAGGTGGGGAGGTAGAGGGTGGGCTGGGACGTCGGAGATGGGGTGGGACATCTGCAGGAGTTGGGGGTGACTCCGGCTCCTCCTGAACGGGCGGAAGTGTTGCTGGAGAAGATGACTCTGGCTGCTCCTGAACAGACGAGAGCATTGCTGAAGGAGATGTGTGGCGGAGGTGAGAGGGGACGGATGTGGGAGCTGGGGATGACTCCGTCGTAGCTTGCTGAGCGGCAGTACCGTAGGTTACTTCGTCAGTAGTATGACACATTCCGCCGTACCTGGCCGGCTTGGTCTTGAACTCATCCTCCCAATCTGTCTGTGACTGGAAATTCACGTCACCGGTCCTGCCCACAATGTCCTGAAGGTCGTCATAATGGTTGCGCAGTGCGTAAGGACCTCGGTTCTCAAGGATTCCTTGCTGGTTCGTGTATAAGGCGCGATAGAGCGAGATTGCTTTCTGCCAGCTGTCCATGATAATTGGGCCGCCTGTAAGAGGCTCTCGTTGATAGTAGCCCATGCAAAGACGGGCGCTTTGTTCGATCTCGGAGTGCTTCTCTAGCTGCTTGCGATCTTGCGCAGACATAGGAGATTGGAGATTCTCGAGTGTCTTGCCAAGCGCAGCATACTTGGCCACAATTTTGTCAATAGCATCCTGACTCTCCTGACGAACATGCTCGAGGCCATAGTAAAAGGCGTAATGAAGCTTGTCGACGCGTCTAGCCATAGGGGGATTGGCCATATTCTGCCTGTACGCTGCCGCAATGCCCAGGAGACTGTCATGTCTAACGAGCAGTTTTCTTGCCCGCGAACGTCTCTGGACGCGCATGCGCCAGTCGCAGTCATCGTTGTCCATGTAGCCGGCTAACTGGCATGCGGCGCAGATAAGGCACGACTCGTGAACAAGGTATCGTTCTTTCCGACCGAAGAAGAATGGGCAGAGTTCCAGTCCACATCCCACGCAGAGATCGTTGTTGACCAGGCCTGCATGCGTGATATGGAGCTTCAAGCACTTGGAATACATCGCTCGGCCTTTGGCTGCAACCATGATGTCATACCACAGAGTCTGTTGCATGGCTGATTCTACAGCGCACGACGTTGTAGGGAGCTCACTAGCCTCTCCTGGCAAGATGTGTGCGTTTGACCGATGCACACCCGAATGGTACTCGTGATTTTCGAAAGCGAAAAGGTTTGCGACAGCTCTCAAGAAGCCGATGCAACCGCCGAGGCCCCACGGCAGCCGATCAAGGTACTGTCTGTATGCTTTGCCGACCTTGAAAGCATCGAGGCCCATGATGGAGTATACCTTCATGATGGTAGCGCCAACAGCCTGGGTAGGACAGAGCCAGTGGAGGACAGATGGAAGGACTCCGTACTCTCCCATGTGATCGCTGCCGTCTTCAGTGAATTCGGGGCCTTTGAACCAAAATGGTCCAAAGTCGCAGTCGATGAGGGGCTTACCACGTCCCTCTGCCTCACGCTTCTGGTTGACCTGAGTAACAGTCTGGAAGAACTTGGTAGACTGGCTGAAGTCGAGAAGAAAGCACTGGTGGACGCCAATAGACTCTAAGTTCGGGCAAGCCTCAAGAATCTTCCTCACTCCTTGGATCTCCAGCCAGGGCAGGCCATGTAAAACGAGATGCTTCAGGATGGAGCCGTTAACAGCAATCATACTCACTAGAAATGATATCAGTACTCTGTCTGAAAGCAGATCAGCGTGTGGTACTTACTGAGCTGGATATGGCTCTTCCACCCTTTGGTGAATGACATGGGCTCAGGCTCCATGGGAGCCACACATGGATATCCAACCTCATTGAGGGTAGACTTCGTGAAGTGTCGCGCCTTCTGAACAAGCGGACGGACTGGCGAGACGATCATCATGTCAGAGAACTGTTGACCAGCTTGCGATGCAGGCATGGTGTCCAGTCCCAAGAATTGGCAGTTGGTAGCATCACAACGAGCCTATAGTCATGTCAGATCTCTCTTCATCAAGGGTTCCATTTCAGGTGTTATCGGTACTCACGAAAGTAGCGTTGATGGTGTTCATGTGAAACTGGCATGTTCGAGAGAGATGATCAAGAGCCTCTCGGTGCGAGACTAGATGGCCATAGATGACCTTGGCCAGCTCGGAAACAGAGAAGACTTTTACCATCGCGCCATTTGGCTGTGAAACCTGGGCCTGAGCAAGTTGCACCGGGCGCAACAGAAAAGGTGCCTGTATAGCGGAATCAGTTATGGACCAGCTCCTGATCACTTGCCTTAAATCAGATTGACTTACTTGAAGAATTCCCGAACGGATGTTGGGGTAGTGAGCAGCGATCTCCACCATTCGGCCCTCTTCCTTTGTCATCTTGTGACCGTCGTAATTGTGCCATTGGTGGTAAGAGGCGTGCCGAATTGGGTTAAACTTGGCCCTCTCATAGTCATCGCTGTCAGATCTCTCCAGTCCCTCATGGGCCGGTCCAGTGTTGTCGCGCATGAAAACGAATCCCTCTTGGACGTGGCCCTGGGGCCGACGACCTTGAATAGCGCCATAGAGAGGCTTGCAGTTGTCATACGGGCGAACACATACCGATGACAGCTCTCCGAAGCCAGCAGGGGCCTTTAGGCCCGGGAAGAAGGACTGCTTCTTCCCAGATCCGCTTGCGACAGAAGGGTTGGGAGGCTGTTTGTAGTAGTTGGATTGGTCCTTCCCACCAACTGTGCATTTCAGGGTGGGTGGAAGGGGAAATCCAATATCCTTTGGATAGTCCATCGTGCCAGTCAGGTAGCAAGACGTGACCGAGCTGGTTAGGTCTGTGGCTACGTCTGAAATTTTCCTACGAATCTTTCATTAGTAAGCTGCCTACCACGATGCGCCTGATGTAGGAACTGTGAATATGACTTGACTCAAGCCGTGTCTAGATAGAAGAAGCTCTTTGAATGTTGTAAAGGTGTAGGGGAGAACTCTTGAGAAAAAGTTTTGGAAGGAGGTTGATGAAGAGGGAACAGCGATGAGAGGTCCAAGCTTTGTGACAGGATATTTAAGATTTCTCGAAGGATCGGATGAAGGATAGAGTGATAGACGGCAGAGGTTCCTTCCTCCGCGCTTGGTATTACCGTGTTGTTTGTACTATAAGTGTGTATAGAGGAGCGCCTGATGACTGAAACTGCAAAGCACAATCCGTAGCGAGCAAGTGTAATGAAGTGTGAGGAGAGTGTGTGAAAGAGACGGAAGGAAGGACGGGGTTAGAAGAGGGACCAGAGGAAATGAGAAAAGAGTAAATAAGGTGTCTAGAGACACTACCCTGACAAGTTGGATCTGGAGAACGTCGCGACAATAACTGGGAATGAAGCCTTCTGGCTCTTACCTTTGACGCTCGTAAGGTGATCAGAGGGAACGCAAAGCTCTGGTGAAGGTGTGTTTCAGATGAAGTGGGTTGGTGGAATCAAGGTGAGCAGCAAGATTAGAAGGTCTTTCGGGTCCGATCTTGTTGTCAGCAGGCACACCGTATCAGTGGGGGAATTGATTGTCAAAGGTCAGAAGAGTGGTGGGTGGGAAATGAGAGACGGGGGATGTTATACGAGGGGAGAGAGATGAGTGATGTAACCCAGAGATCCAATCCCAGCGTACGAACCTCCTCAGCCGCGGTTCTCAGTGGCTGCTGCAGTTCGTCGGGGTCCTGTAGAGCAGATCAAGTGAGATAAACGTGAGAAGCCGTTGATTGTGTCAACACTTCGGAGGGAATGTAGTGTCATTGCAGGAGGCAGTGACCAACAAAAAAGAACTGAAGCACTTACACCGATAGAGGTTGACTGTTTCGCCTGTGGGATGTTGGATTTTGGTTGTGAAACGGGAGAGCTGGTGTGCCTTAGGGCTAACTTGTAAGAATTTAGTCTCGCTCAGGAGGGGGGGTGACTTGAGAGAGAGGAAAGTAGAATAAACAGAGAGACGAAAAGGGAAGGGGCCGCGCTGGGAAGACTAGTGGGTGTTTGCTTCATACGTACCTCGAGGATATAGACGAATCAGTATCAAGCTATTCTTCGATGGTGCCTACCGCGCAGTCATAGAGGGGATCAGGGAGGAAGCACCACGCATCATCAAGAGACTAGCATCTTTAGGGAGACAAAGACAGAAAACTCGCTGATCAAGTTAGCAATACCTCCTTCCCAGTATACTAATAGGTTGAATGAGGAATGCGAATGTGTTGTGTGGTTTAGCGACCTATTTTATATAGCTTCACTTTGCTTCAGTGGGATCTAGCTACCCTCTCAAAGTCCCTGATATGTCGAAGAGGAAGGAATGGGGAAAACAAGTAGTTTACATGGCTGAAGATGTTGCGTGGCCTTCCAGACTCAAGCACTTCGAGCACTTATCTGTTGGCCTAGAATCTTTGGGAAAGGTCATGGAACATCGTTTCTGCGTTTGCCTCAACCTTGCGAGTCTTATTTCAAGGAAGAAAAGTTTGCTTGCGTTTAACGAACAAGTTTGGCCATGATTGCCCAGTATAAGAGTTCTTGCCTCACGGTTGAGTAGGGTATGTACCCTATCTTTCACACAATATTGCTGTCGTTGAGGCAGACTGTAAATATTCATGGACATGTATCATCCCCAGGATCTCGGTACTGAATACAAGCTAGCCACACCATCGCTACCAGATGATATTCATTATTCACTGTTGATGAACTTGGCGCGAGTATTGTACCATGTGTCCGGCGAGCAGTATGAAATAGGTGAATAGTGACTTGATCGAAGCTCGCGTGAATGTCGAGCTGTCTACTGGTCATTGAGATGTAGGTGCCGGAGTGATCTTGACGGCGTCATAATGGCTCATAGCAATTGCAGTCACTGGGAGCGTGAGAGGCATGTGCACATTTATTTTGATGGAAGATTAGGGCTACAGCAAGTCAGGATGATCAAACAATGCTAGCAAAGAAGCTCCATCAATAGGTATACAATGGCAGGAACTGTCTGGCCATTGCTACGCCCGCACTCATAACCGCATTCAATGTCGCGCCGGGCATTGGTGGCACACTAACAATCACAAATTCTATCCCAACCGCTTACACTGATATGAGCACCATGTGGAGTCTTCCTCTACCCTCCCATTGGCGTTTGAATCATCAAACATAGTGTATACCCGGCAAATGGTCACAATACAGCGAACTGCTATGAAGCGAGACTAGTACGTTTGGCCATCTAATTGACACTATTGTAATGGGCGACTTGTAGAACAGCTAGGTGATGATTGGTAGTCATAGTCACAGGAAACTGAAATTCATTAGCGAGCTGCCCAAGAGAGTGTTAGGCAAAGAGCAGTCCTTAATGCCAACGCTCCGACTGTCTAGGTCTAATCCGCAATGCATAATGTCACATCTTCACTACCTACTGAGAGTTCATCCTGTTTGTGACATATGATTTGTACCTGGACAAACATTAAGACCTTAAGAAGAATTTGTTTTCAAGCTCGTAGGTTCACTGCAGACAAACGCGAGCAATTGTCAGTGAATGGGCTACAAATACAAACTCTCGAGAGATCTCAAGTGGTCGTCACGAGCCGCAAGTGGCCGCTAACTGAGTTCGCCTTTGTGATAGCCTGATGGCAACAATCTTAGGAGTCTTTGTCAGAGAGCACAAGACGACTATGGAAAATAAGTGTGATGTGTTGCATTTGCCTACGAAGGATCCTCTTCGACAGAGGAGCTAGGATCTGCTGAACAGTAGCGTCAGGTATTTGAGAAAAATCTCGACCTCGAAATAAGCTGCTATATCAAGGCATCCCTGTTCACAACCAGGATAGGGAAGGGAAAGGTTGACTGATGGCGAAACAAGCTACCTTTGCGATCTTCTGAGTGAAATTTCTTCCTTGACCTCTCATTGTACCGCTCATTAGCGTAGCGACCATTATAGTTGTAATTTTTGCACAACTCAGTCTTCTCTAAGATTCATTATGGACGCACGGAGATATTCTCACTAGATTGTGTGATCATCAACGATAACCCATTAGTCGCAGCATTAATACTGCAATGATTTTGAGTCACGAGACGTTGGATCTGACAGGTATTCCTCGAAGACCTGTTTCGCGCTCAAGCAATACAACTACTGGCTCTGGCGAAGCACCAGCGCAGGAGATTGCGGTATTGTTGTCTTTGCCTTGGGGGTAATAATCTTGATCGTGTTTTGCGAAGTTGGACAGCTGCCAGACGTGGAATTTGCAGCGACTATGCCGTCTCTCCACTGTAATTTTGGTGGCATGAGGAGAGGCTGTGGTGCAGAGTACTGAGGCCTCACAAAGCTCTAAAGCAAGTAATATTCTACTTATTTGGGACTGGCCTAGAGGATGAACAAATACTCTAATAGTGCGACTATGGCAAGATAGTTCAATACACCAGGCTTCCGGTGAAATGGTCAAATTCACCTCACGTTCTGCAAACGCCTTAACTACAATCTCGTTCTTCTTTCTAGGGACTTTGTCCCTCCTTCACTCCTGTATCATGGCTGGCCATGTAGCTTGTTGTGAAGACTAGACATCTACAAGAATTCGAGCAGGTGAAGTCAAAAGTAAGGTAGTGGTTTACGTAATCTCGCACGTGCAATTCGGTAGATATGAAAACAACAGCATGCCCTTTAGCAAGAGTGTGACTACAAATAGTTGTTTGCAGCGTAGATGATCGAGCAGCTCACATCAAATCACAATTGCTTCCGAGTGGTCACGATCAGTAGATGCAATACCCATAAGTAGCGAATAGACGGCAAACTAAAGACAGGCTGCTGGTTCCTTAATCCCTCGGGTGTTACGGCAGACCACCCTCTCGGCCCCTATCGGAGCAGGCCTACCTAGTACTCAGCAATACACCAAGGCTCCCGACGCATGGCATGTGCAATTCTACGCATCCCATGTACCTGGAGTGGATATTCCATACCAGGTGATACTGTCAAGGCAGGGGGTGCCATACGTATCGCGAGTGCTTACCGCTTTTTGTGCAACGATCAACGTTGGCACCTTCGATGCTCCGAGCAGGCAGGCAAGGCAGAAGCAAGAGGTGGTGGTGTGGTGCCCACAGTAGTGCTTGCAGCTCTGGCCAATAGCGGCATGACGCCATACTTCCACATAGCGGTGGGTGATAGAAGTTGTGTGTTCTGACGACATGAGGACCTCATTAGCCATGTGATAAAGCTCAACAATCATGGTCCTTACAGCTATCGGACTTGGATTACACGGCTTGGTCTGAACAAGCCCGAACATTGAGCACAAAATGCCGAGAAGTTCTGTACAAAGGGCAAGACCTGGCGAAAAGCGTGAGAATTGCGGGGTTAGTCCGACTCATTAACATGGTACTGTGGTTGTGTGTGTGGTGAGACAAAGTGAAAATCATGTCGAATCCCGACTATGCGACGTTCTCCAAGATTGATTTTCCTCCATTTACTTATCGACTCTATCCACCCGGCGCCCTCAAGAGTGTATAATGGCACCATACATGTACGTATGTCAACGAAAGGTGGCGGTGTTCTGGCGCTGCACGCGAGATAAAGTGGCAGTTGGCTCGTGTGCTCACGCGGTACGAACGGCTCGTTACCTCTACACCTTATTGGGTGCTGCGGCCAAATCCTCATCATTGTGCAGCAAGGTGGGCACCAGCCGACTTTACAACAGTTTGGTATGCGAGCTGGACCACATGTTGAAGCAGGGACATTTTCGAACCTGCAGCGCCATGTGTACCTGCTCTGTACATTGTCTTCATGACTCCTTCGGCAAACAAATTCTTGGGTAGGTGGGGCTGAGGAAATACTGCATGGACATTTAGGTTTCATCGTATGTTCATGTTGAAATAGCAGGCAAAGAAATTAGGTAATGGGAGGAGGGCAGAGAGGAGCAAATGGGTCTTTCAGGGTTTGTATCTTGCTTTCTCGAACCAACTGCCCTTCAAAGCATTACACAGCAAAATGCTCAAGGTTTCAAAGCACAATGGCCTTTTGCGTTGGTACAGATGATGGGACTTGGAAAGATCGCGATGATCCTCCTCCTGCCAGGGGTTGCTGGTATGTGCACACTACCAATATTATGTGTTGCATGCAATGTGGGCTCGGCAGATCGTAGTCATTACCTGATAACGCCATGGATGGATGGCAATTGCACTTCACCGCTCATGTGACAAGTCAAAGTTAACAAGGAATGGAGACATTCTCGACAGTTCTCGCAATTCTTGCGAACATGATCATCTGGCTACTCAGCATTCGTCATCTTGGCATGGCTCACTAGCGTTTATAGAGTTGCAATTTATGCGGTTCGGTGAACGTAAGTCTTTTTGTTGAGTCATTTCCCTGTATATTTTGATTATCGAATCATCTCTCTCTAGTAGAACCAGATTGTAGAATGCTCAATGAAGTAAACTTTCAATACTACTACAGTACACTCATGTTACATCCATACGTTAGGTCAATATGGGAAACACAAGTCAGGAGACCTCTGTTCTTCTCGAAGTGGGGTCATGGGGAAAAAGGAGATCTTAAAATTTCCATGCCAAGATGGTAATTAGGACTCCAGTTTGGCTACGACTTACCTTTCTTAGGCCGTCACGATAGCGGGCAGATACGTACGTAGAGCATTCGCGGATGCCGAATATTACAGTGCGTGAGCCCATCAGACGCAAAACTTACAAGGCGGGCTTGATGAAAGAGGATCGCCTTGAGGAATTCCACATGAGAGTGGAAAAACTCGGGGGTAAGATGGGAGCATGTGACTTTTGGTAGGGCTGGCTCCAAATAAAATGTCGAAGCTGTACACAACGTAAATGTCTGTTCTGTGGATGCTGGCTGCGCTCAGCAGCAATTTGTACCGTGGTATGGCATCATGCTCAGCTTTGCCACACCACTATACTCTGCATGGATAGGCGAACCAATGTATGTACAGTACCCAGGATAAGCCTACCACCTTGCTGAGCTTTCAGGAGTTTAGAGCATCGACAGGCGAATGCGGTCATAGGAATAACAAGGCTCTGGGATGCAAAAGTCCAGTAGCTCCAAAGGCTCTTTCTGCTGAGGACAATGTGGACTCCCATCATTCATACCGAGTCTTGCGAGTCATCGCGGCGACAGCAGCAAATGTTATGCTTGTTGCAGCATGAATTACGGCTGTATTGGCGCTGGAACTTCATTCGCGGCGCATGCAGATGTGTTCTGCAGGGATCATGCCACAAGAGTCTCGACGTCAGGTTCGTAGACTTCGGTCATTTGGCGCGACCAAAAACCTTGCAATTCCAATCATCTGATGTTGTGTCGAACCGTCAAGTTCACCTGGCACGCAGTTGATCAATAGGTCAACTTTTTACTGCTACTACACGTAGAGAAAGTGACGCTTGTATCGGTGGTAGGTGGATGGAATGTCGTGTCTATGGCGTGGAAAGTGAAGTGGCACCTCTCGCGTGGAGGAGCTATTTGCGTAGCATGCTATGCGCCTGAATCTATGGTGGCCAAATGTTGTATGTTATTTCGTAGGGGAGCGGAAGTAATCATACTCCCTTGTGCGCTTGCTTGGGTTAGAGAGCGACGACAGTTGATTGAGTTCCGTTGCTGCAAGACTCAAGCCGACCTGGCTCGCCTGGTCCTGTATATTGTGTCTCAGCTCATATTGTCTTATCTTTTCCACATGTACAATAACTAGGTACCTAGGCACTGCAAGGTCGAGCACCGAGATGGCGCCAGATGGAAGATCGTCACGCAGTATTTCGCATCGAATGAGGAGGCCGTGGGTTCCCTTCGACAGCAAATTGCAGCTTTTTGATGAGTTCCAATACTTGTCCGCTTGGGCGGTTATGATGACACTGGACTCGTCCAGGAAGACCATTGATACTTCGGGGGCTGCTAGCCGGTGAGCTGGAGCCGGAATTTTGACGTCTTACGACCCGCCCAAGTGAACCTGTACATGCCGTCCCAGAGGACAAACACATCTCAGTTCCGCAATGTTGAATTTATCAGCAGACAAGCGGTGGGGTTTAAGAAAAGACGAGAGCGTCGGTAGATAATGTTCTCGTACACAGTAGATATATATTTCAGAGGGTTTGCCTGAGCCAACAGCGTCGCCTCTCGTTGGGATTCTTGCTGTAGCTGTCTCCCGTCACTTAATAATACACACCACTGGTCTTCCATATTGTAACTGCTATATACATCCATGGTTGACAAAATTGCACGGGCGTGATCGACAAATGACGAACAGGGGTTGCTTACGGAGACGGTAGATAGCCCCTTCCATTTCAGTCCCTCATTTTATCCAATTTGGCAGATCAGGCTAGTTCTGTGCCGTCGAGCACCGTCGTCTGCCCGTCTCCCCTTTCCGTCTGTTCACGATCAACAGAAAACGGCAGGGCTACTGTTCGTACATACAATAGACATTTTGCCGTGTGCTAGGTTACAGGTATCCGTTCAACTGGTCTGGACCGTACTAAGACCAATGCAACTAAAAGAGCTCTGGAAAAAGGCCGGAATGAGATGCGGAGCCTATCACCGTCGACACGGTCCTCTACATAACGTCCAACATTGAGCGGTGTTGGCTTTCCGGCGACGTGACTTATAATCTGCTATTCTCAAGAATGGAGGAACTGGCTGAGATATATTGGTGGAGTCGGCGGTACTGTAGGTACCTAGATAGTAGGGTGGTGTTTCGAGGTTGATAACCGACCAAGTCGTGTGATGATTTTTCATCCGAGAGTATGGCCCAATCGCATGATAGAACGCCGACCCTCCCCAAGACTCGTTCATGTATGTAGTGATGCATGTCCGCTGCACACTGCTCCCCAAGCTGCGGAGGTACTGTAGGTGGTAGATACTGGATCATTGTATGTTGGTCCTGGTCATCAATGGGGCCATCGTGCATACCGCCACCGATGCTGTAACGGAAGCGAGGGCATTGGGAACTTGGCGGGCGGGAGCGGGTTGTCTGCTCCATTCTATTTGCACAGAGCATTGCACAGACATGAGACTCTGTGTGTAGTGCCAGAAGATGGTGCGTGCCCAGATCAGCGCAAGAAACACACATGTGCCTTGCGGCACGAAGCTTGATATTGGAGAATCGCCTGCTCGCTGCTCATGTACGAACGTTGCGTCCACGCTTGGTATTTACTTGCTCAGTCGTTCCAACCGTAAGTTTATGTGAATTGGCACATATTCCCAGTAACATGACCCAAGACTCTGATCGTCTCATACTGTCCGCTTGTGTCCAACACGGCTCGGGTAACAGGCGACGCAATTGATATAACAGCGTCGATCTTTAATGGCCCAACGCTTGTCTATCCAATACATGCCCTCGACCATGCAATTCAAACGAAACCCGACTTGACAGGCCTACAAATTGGAATCTCGCATATCCTTATGAATACTGTAACCCAGTTTGCGCGTCTGGACCCATTCGAAGATCCCTACTCCTATTTATTCCCCGAGAGGTCGCAGGTGGCAGGGAAGCACTGAGAGAGGGGTCGGAAGGGGCAAATGAAAGGGATTTTCCCTCTGGTGCACCGGGGGGGGAAGGGGGGGGGTTAGGTCGGGAAGATCTCAGGCGGTGGCGTCGTATCGAGCTATTGGCACGGAAGAACGTGAAGCGCGGATAGTGGACTATTATCATTTGAAGAGGATGCTAAGAAACGAAAATTTGCAACATGGCACTGGGTGTTAGAAGTAATTTCCGCACAATGATAGGCTACTACGCTTCGTGGTATCGAATGTTCATTTCACGGGCACCAAAATCTAGCACAGACCAGGGCTAGGCCTGCTGATGACCCGGCAACAAAATCATACTGTGTTTCGGATGTACAAGCGAGTGTAGGAAAAAAGAGTCTTCTTGTTTTTGTAGCAGCCTTGCGTTTGTAGAGCAAGGATTCTGTACGATACTACATACGAATATGTGAGCATGGGGGTATGGCCATTGCAGTACGTCTTCGAGACATACTGGAATACAAACAGGCCAAACAACGGGTGAGGAACAGGATGGTCATGCGGCACCGTCGTAGTGCGTTATATCGGAATTTGAATGACTCGACTGGGAGAAGAGCTGCATGTGTGGGGGACATAGCGCGGCCTAAGCTCATCGAACCCTTATGTTCTACCTAGATGTGAGTTCACAGCCCGCAACGCGAAAAGCCGTAGAGAATCTCTCCAAGCTAGATGCTATGTCACTGGACGTCTGTAGCATTGATGACCAATCTTGCTACGGTAGTCGGACTGAGCATGCATACAAGCCGTGAAAGTCGCATTCATAGCCCGAATGACAGCGAGCAAAGATTGTCGAAGGGAAAAGGTATAGGCTGAGAAGTTGAAGGACAGCAGCTGCACATATACAGTACAGCACTGTACGTACTGTACTATCAACGGGAATGTACAGGACTTGGACTGTGCAGTAGATGTGGGTTTTTTCGGTAGTCGAAATGTTAGGGTGCGGCCGAAAGAGGAGTGATGAGTCCCTACGTAGTGGGCATGAAGTGCAGAATGTTGAAATGGGGGACAGTCGATAGCAACATGACAGCCAAAAGGGCACACAATACATGTGTAGGTAGGTATGTGTAAGTGGGGGGCTTGGAAGGGCATAGCTACAAATTGCCCACTTAGGAAAGGGGCGGCTTCCCTGCCAAAGATGCGTTAGAGCGAAAGAGGGACATGAATCCATCCATTGGACTTGGCCGAGCTGTGAGCTTGGACGACAGGGACCAGGGCCAGGGTCCTCGCGACCCGCTGCCAGCCCACCGCAGAGAGCTCTCTGTGCCAACCCTGCAGGCGCTAGCGCCGTTTCCCATGATACGGTATGGAGACACCCTAGGTCTTTTTTTCCCAATGGAAGCTTGCTGGTTGCTTCTACACACCTACGCGCCTTGAATGTGCGACGGCATGCTGGCTCCTTAGGTAGGTTCTGTTCATGCACTGCGAGCGTCTGTAATCCATACCTAAGGTAGCCCGTGATTTCCAAGACCACCCAAATCTCCCGTCCTGTCACAGCGCCGGTCTGCCCACTGTGGTCGGTACTTATCGTGTGCTCTGCTACAGCAGTCCACGGCAGGTATCTGCTCCCTAAAGCTTGCCCACCCAGTTCAAGCTGCCCGCCGTTGGGGTGGCAGTCGGTCTGGTCTGCTGTCGGCTCCCTTGTCCTCCCTTTCCTTTCCTTTCCATCCTAGGCTCCCTGCTCTTAGCCCGCGGCACAGATAAATAACACCCATAGGAGCTTCTGCCTTCTTTCTCCTCCCTCCCTCTTCTCTCACACCTCCAAACATCAGTGTCTTGTCACCTTTACTCGACTTGACTCTTTGTCACTAATACCCGACAAATCATACATCCTACCCGCAAGCATCAGATCCTCTGAACAGCTTTGGTAGCCTCGTTTCTTTGCTATTTCTTTTCAGATACCCATATCGTGATACCCAAGTACCCTTGCCTTCCTTTGATACCCAATAAATACCCTACACAACTACACACAATGGCCGACGTATCGAAGCCCGTTGAGGTCCCTGCGACTATCCCTCCCGTCACCGAGCCGGCTGTCGAGACCAAGCCTGTCGAGGACGCGCCAGTACAGGAGACGGCTGCTGCGGAGACGGCTGAGGCTCCTGTCGAGACCGCGACTGAGGAGACACCTGCTGCTCCCGTTGAGGAGACAAAGAAAGAAGAGGTCACCCCTATCGAGTCCGGTACTCTAGAGCACAAGGGCGCTCCCGCCAACTTTCCCAAGTGAGTACGATGAACAGCTTGTGTCCATCGCGGCCGTTGCCAGGTCGTCGAACTAACACGAGACAGAAACTTGCTCTACACCAAGACCCACTTCTGGTTTGGCACTGATGCCGTCGAGAAGGAGAAGCTTGCCACCTATCTCAAGAACGAGAAGGCTACCGATGTTGCCCACCACGTTGTCTCATGGGCCGCTGAGACCGGCAAGGGGCTTTTCTTCTTCGCCAAGGAGTCTGATAAGACTACCCCTACCGGCGTCATCCAACTTGTACGTCAAATTGGATAACGATGGAAACGAGCGTGTATTTAACCGGAATAATAGGCTGAGGCCTCTGAGCCCACTACCGACGGGACGAACAAGTTCCACCTAACTGCCAAGGGTCATAAGCACGCCTTCAAGGCCACTAGCACCGCCGACCGCGATAACTGGGTCGCCCAGTTGAAGCTCAAGATCGCCGAGGCAAAGGAGCTTGCTACAACTATTACCGAGTCCGAGACATACAAGACCACTCTCGAGAGTCTGAAGCCTGCCAAGAAGGAAGAGAAGTCTACCGTTGTCGCCGCAACTGAGACACCCAAGGAGGCCACTGAAGAAGCCAAGGAAGAGGACAAGAAGGAGGAGCCCAAGGAGGAGAAGAAGGAAGAGAAGAAGGAGGAGCCTAAGCGCCGTTCTGCTAGTCGCAAGCGTGCCTCCATCTTCGGCAGTCTTCTGGGTAAGAAGGACGCTGCTCCCTCCGCTGAGGACAAGTCGGCTGAGACTGAAGCTCCGGCGGATGGTGCTGTTGAGGCTACTCCTATCGAGCAGATCATTCAGGCTACCGAGCCTGCCGCTGAGGCCGAAGCTCCAGTTGCTGAGCCTGTGACTGAGGCTGCTCCCGTCGAGGAGACAAAGGAGGAGACCAAGCCTGCTCCTACCAAGCGCAACAGCATTTTCAGCAGTCTGTCTTTTGGTAAGAAGAAGGCCGAGGCTGACTCTATTCCCGCCACTCCCGCCAAGGAGGAGCCCACTTCTACTGTCGATGCGCCTGTTGCCGAGACTGCGCCAGTCATTCCTGCTGTTGAGACGACTGAGCCTCTCTCTGCTGAGGTCGCTTCTCCTGCCACTGTCCCCACTGAGGCCACGGAAGCGACTCCCGCCACCAGCAGCGAGGTCAAGAAGGATGTCAAGAGTGACAAGCGCAAGTCTTCGCTGCCTTTCGCTTTTGGCAAGAAAGAAAAGGCCGAGAAGTCTGCTACTTCCGACGAGGAGGGCGAGAAGCCCAAGTCGACCCCTTTCTTCTCGAAATTCCGCCAGACCGTGAAGAAGTCCAAGGGCGAGAAGTCAGCACACAAGCCTGCCGAGGAGGCCACTGCCGCTGAGGATAAGCCCGCTGAGACTACTGAGGCCACAGAAGAGGCCGTTCCTGAGGTCAAGGCGGATGAGACAAAGACTGAGGAGCCTACCACCGTTGTCCCCGCTGCCGACGAGACTCCTGCTGAGAAGCCTGCGGCCGCCGCTCCCGCTCCTGTTACTGCTGCCGCTTAGTCGCCAGCTGTATGAGCGATACGGATAGTGCGTCTCGGGTTTTCAGGGTCGAAGACGAGTGATCTTGTTAGGCGCATAACGAATTTTCAACCAAGACGGACTCCCTAGCCTCGTTGGTTTCGGTCAGGCATGACACTGTTTTTCAAGATACCCTACAAAGATTGGTTCTCAGCTGATACCCCCTTGTTTCCTTCTGCCATGGTTCACCAATGTTCTTTTGCGCCGGATACCCGACACCGCAGGGGCCGGAGCCACGAGGGAGAAGGAGGTGCATATCATGATTTCTGTTGGTTTTCCCATGTTTCTGTTTTGCATGTCTCGATTTTCGAAGCGTGGAGGTGTGCTTCGTTCTGACAACATTTCCTTACACTGCTGATACCCAGTATACCCTCAAAGAATAACGATTGACTGAGAGATTCCCGTTGAGGAATCAGAAAAAGAAAAAACAAGCAACGCAAAAATAAGAGTGCCAGGTGTTGGACGCAACGGGAGAGGAGGCCGACCCTGGAGTGGGCGGTGTGCATCTCATGTCAGGAAAGCCTTGCACGGTTGTGCCGTGTCTTGTGTTCTACCACCATATTGTAATCACAGCGCCGGCAACAGCGGTTTTAATAGCTAATAGATAGAGAATATCGCAAACTTGAGTCACGTCTGCAAGGCTCTGTAGTTTTTTTCTCCCTTTTTTACACAAGTGATGATTTCCATGAGTGTAGTACACCAGTGTCCATGGAGAAAGTGAACTTGGGCTCGTAAAGGGGTTGTATTTTGTTCAACTTTCGCCGCACACATCACCTATGTAGGGTTTGTCAAGTGCCTTGCAATGCGCATGGTTGTGTAGCAATTGCGATGTATTGCAGACGTGGTGATAGTTGTATCGTTGCCTGCGATGGGCAACAACGGACCCCGCCAACCCCACCACCACAGACAGTTGGCCCTTCAACAATAACTGATTCGTCTCACCACCAACCAAGATCGCGCGTCTGTCCCTTATCCCGACGAGGTTGTTCACAGGCATCTGTCCTGATGATGCAACACCTCGCTCACATCCCTGCACACCAACAGCGCGGCTCGTCAATATGAGCTTCGCCATCGAGGTTCCCGGAGCCGCCACCCCGCTCAGTCGTATCGAGCTCTGCCGCGTCCTCGAGTCGGCCTCCTCACACGATGCCTCCAAGCGGCAGGCCGCCGGCCAGCAGCTGTCTTCGTGGGAGGCAAACCCAGACTACTATCCAGCGCTGCAGGTGTGCCGTCCATGTCATCCCGATCCGATTTCAATGTTCGAGTTGAAAGTTCAGCCAGCTGACACCACAGCGTACCCCTGCTACAGACTGTCTTCCTCGATAAGACCCTCCCTCGCGATATCCGCCTCCTCGCTATTATCCAGCTGAAGAATGGCATCGATCGTTTCTGGCGGTATTCTAAGCTTAAGAACGCTATACAACCGGCCGAGAAACACCTCGTTCGATCCCATCTCTTCCAGGGCACCATCGACGAGCCCGACGAAAAGCTCGCCCTCCACAACGCTCTCGTCACCGCTAAGATTGTCAGGACCGATTTCCCTACCGAATGGCCTGATCCTCTCGAAAATATACTCGCTCAGATCAATGCCGTCAAGGACGAGGGTCAGCGGCTCGCCCGCGCACTGGTCATTCTGCTACAGGTTGTGAAGGAGCTTGGAGCCGCGCGTTTGCCCAAATCTCAGTCTGGTTTGCAAGGCAACGCACCCGCTCTCGTGCAGGTCCTGTGTGAGATATACGGCGACAGGACCAGTTTATGGATCACCTCAGTCGTCAATGGCCAGCCCCCTGTGGCTATGGCCATGGAGAACAGCCTCATGGCATTCAAAATCTTGCGCCGTCTGTTAATAGTAGGATACAGGTATCCTCATAAAGATGAAGTTGTCCGTCAAGTCTGGGCGTTTTCGCGGGGTCAATTCGAACAGTTCCTACCCATTGTTAGCGACACTCTCCCAGCTATAGGGAAGCACCTCCTTCAATTCACAAAACTGCACATTGAGATGGCCGAGAAGCATCCAGCCAGCTTTGCCTTCTTTCCCGACTCCATCAATCTCTCCCAGACATACTGGAACCTGACGAAACAGTTCTCCCTCGTATATGAAAATTCAGAAGGCATCCGGCAGGGCACGTCTTCGCATGACAACAAGTCTCGTATCGAGGGTCCTCTACTGGAGAGACTGGCACTCAAGGGCCTGCTGCTTATGAGAGCTTGTGTAAAGATGGCGCACAACCCGATCCAGACGATACAATATCGTTCCAAAGAAGATGCCGCTGAACAGAAGCAAGCACTCGCAAATTTAAAAGTACAGCTCTTTTCTGAGGCGCTGATTGGCGAGATAGTCGAGACGGTAGTTACGCGCTTCTTCAAGTTCCGCAAAGCCGACATGGACGCTTGGGAAGAAGATCCACAAGAATGGGAGCATCAAGAAGAGAGCCAAGGCAATGCATACGAATGGGAGGTGCGGCCGTGCTCCGAGAAGGTCTTCCTGGATATCCTTACCCAATACTCAGAACATCTACTCCCTCCTTTGTTGACCTACTTTGACAGACCGCTCGACGGGAATGATGTTCTTGAGAAAGAAGCTATTTACACAGCAATGGGATTAGCGGCCCCTTTCCTCGAAAGTACTCCATTCGATTTTGACGCGGTGTTGCGAATGAAAATCGTACCCGAGGCACAACAAAACGGGCCCCTTTGCCAGATTCTTCGGCGTCGTCTCGCCATCCTTCTCAGCCAATGGATCCCCATCCGAATCGCAAAAGAGTCACGTCCGATGGTCTATGAAATTTTTAGACACTTTCTGAATCCTAATGACCATGCAAACGACCTTGTTATTCGCATCACCGCAGCGAGGCAATTGAAGATTGTGGTTGACGAGCTGGGTTTCGACGAAGAAAGCTTCGTTCCGTTTGCACCGGACGTATTGAAGGAACTTATAGGTCTAGTGAAGGCCGTCGAAATCGAAGAAACAAAGCTCGCCATCCTTGAGACGCTGCGCAGTTTGATAGCGCGGATGGAAACACATGTGATACCCTTCAGCGAAATGATCACACGTGCGTTGCCGGAGATCTGGGAGTCGGCCAACGAACTGGGTATGATGATAAAGCAATCCATACTAGTCATCCTATACAACCTGGTTTCTGCCATGAGGACCGACTCCCAGAGGTACCAGCACATTATACTGCCCCTAGTTGCCGAAGCTACCCAGCCAAACACCGAAATTCATGTCTACCTCATTGATGAGGCATTGGAGCTATGGAAAGCCGTGCTCCAGAACAGCCAGCCCCCCTTATCAGCCGACCTACTGAGTCTTGCAGAATCCAGTATCAGGGGACTTGAGCAGCTGGATGAGAGAAGCGGTGAGTATCAGACTCTGGTTGGGTCTTACTTGATGTTAGCACCAGATGTTCTTCTCGGCGACAACTTGCGCAGACCGTTGCTCGCCGCGTTATCCGCCGGCCTCGACGCTAAGAGCCGGGAAGATGCGAACATTGCTTGCAGATACATCCAAGACATGATGACGCTCAGCGATCGGCTCGGGGGAAAACAAGGTTTTGGAATCACAATACGCGATATAGTTGAAGCTGGCTTCCTACAGAAAGTACTGGAGGGCATTCATAATAATTACGAGGCCAACCAGACATCCGGGCCTAAGAAGAAAAAGAGCACCCTTTCGGCCGTGGCTTTGGGCGATTATTTTACTATCCTGGCTCGTATTGCGACCATAGATCCGACGACATTTATCGAGATGCTGGGGTCTTTGGCGCCTATTGCGGACATGTGGACGTGGCTCAGTAGCGAGTGGTTTGCGAGCTTCGATAGCATTTCCGATCCCACAAAGCTCAAGCTGAATCTCATTGGCATCACGCGGCTGCTGGAGCTCCCACAACCGATGGCTCGTCTGCTTCTACCTAAACTGCAGGACTATTTCTCGATGTGGACGAGTGTCATTACGCAATACTGGGACGAAGATGTTCCTGGAGGTGATTCCTTGCGCCGCACCGAGAGACATGAGTCGGCGACGTGGGATAGCCCACAGGACTTGGTGGAGAAGGAGATGTGGTTTGAGGATCCTGTTCAGACTGTTGTCTCGCTTGATTTTGTCAAGGAGAGATTACAGGGCTTGGCGGCTGGAGTAGGCGAGGCGATTTTTCAAGAATGGCTTGGGAATGTGGATAGAGATGTTATCGAGTCCTTCCAGAAGATCGGGACGAAAGTAGATGGGTAGAGTTGAAGCGAATGATGGTGTGAAGAGGGGCTGAATAAGATGATGAGATGATCCATTTACGCCCCTTGAGGCAGATGATATCCGGATTCATATGCTGCAACCTTCTAGTCACCCTTTTCTCCGATAGACGGTTTGAAGTTGACCAGCATCACTTGTGTCCTACGGCTCTTTAGCCAACCGGGCTCACCCAAGGTTTGCCATCGGGTTCTCAACTAAGAAGGCGATAGTCGATGGGTATGTAGTGGATTAAGTCTCGCCTCAATGCTAAGCAATCCTAGGTTCTACTGCTGAGTGTGGCAGTTCTCTTTCCATCACGTAAGTTATGTTTACTATAGTGGTTTGCTACCGCCACTTAACATTTCTCGGGCTTTAGGTACTTGATTCCGAAATGGATGAGCGTGTGGTAGCTATTGTGTGACACATAGAAGATCATGTGTGTGGTGACGTGTGGAGCTTTATACGGCCTTGACACGTAGAGATGGAGTTGTGGTGGGTAGAGCCTAGTCGTCCTGGATGTGTAGTCAGCAATGAATGTACGAATGTGTGACTGATGTTTAAAGTAGGGCCACTACAGTGTGCCGGTTGCACAGCCGTTGGTTCCACCGAGCCAAGCCCCAAAAATGACGTCGGAATTCGGCGTATAGAACTTTGGGATACAGGTCGGCAGTCAATCGTGTGGCACGGCACGGCGAAACAGACTTCACGTGAGTATTAAACAACACTCGTGAGTGACTGTGTGCTCTGGTACAATTAGGACATTAATTGGTGGTGAAGGCACACCAAGCTCTCAAGCCTGGCCTCTGTGGGGTGTTTTAGTCGGGGTTTGGTTGCATTCGACTACGTACACTTTGAAGGGTCGACCGACAGAGCCTCCGGCGTTGACAACTTGGGCATTGGCGAGAGATATTCCTAGATATAAAAACCTTGGGTGAAGTGATGTTGATCGACTGATATGCACGCTGATTGGACTCAACGCTGCACTGTAAGTAATCGTCCAAGTATGCCACTCAGCAAGCAAACTCGGCAAGCAATTGACTGTCATTTTTACGAGCATACCTTAATAAGCAGCGGAAAAGGGTCATACATGTAAGCGGGCAGATCATTACCTGTAAGATAAGGATGAAGCTAAGAGGAGCTGGCTAACTTAATGTGAGCGGCAGCTAAGGTTCTCTTCTTAGCCTCACCTGGGCATTTCATGTGTTAGGTAAGGTACCTAAGGTGGGTAGGTACGGTTACTTCTCACCACTTTGTGCGCATTGCTTCCATCACCCTCGTGCCGGTCGACTCAATCGAGGGTTGCGATTCCACCAAGGAAGAATGTGTTTCTGCAGCTTCGAGAAATATGAAAGTCCAGGAGGGTCGCGTGGAACCCTGTTGGATAAGATTCGATTTGTGTTGCGACCTAGGCTCTCAGTAATTGAGATGTCGTACCTGGGTACTAAATTTAGCAGCGGTGGGTGGTTAGTATGACTGTCATCAAGCTGAACCCATGAAACAATGGCGGGTCGGACGTTGCCATGTGCCGTCGCAGACTCGCAGGATCTAGCTCGATATTGACGAAGTATGCAGTTAGCAACCAAAGATGTGCAATTCGGAGTTTAGACAGTCCCAGCAGTAGATGATGAGGCAGTGCCTATTTATAGAGACGGTTGGATGTGGCACTCTGACTTCTGTACTGAGTAAGCGATCTGTGCAGGGGGTACGACGGGAAGAGAAGGCGAGAGCACCAAGCATGATAATCTGTCTTTCCCCTGTTCTGTTTGATTCTACCTATCATTTTCACTTTGGACGAGGAATCGCTTGTGCCGTTACATTCCGTACCTAGCTTGCGACCAAGCACATACGCCCACCAACGCCCAAGTGGGAGTCCCAATTGAGCGCCATCACTGACACGACATTGTTATCGCGACGATAACCAGGCAAGTTGTTTGCTGGTACGGTCCAACGTATAATGCGCCCTCTTTCACGATGGCTGCAACATTCGCGACACCGGTAAAGTCTTACACATGGAGAATCTCCGCGATTCCGAGGGGGACGACGAGAGAGGCGCTCGTGGATTTCTTCGATGCCAGGGACCGTGAACGTATTGAGGTTCGCTCTCTATGTCCTGATGTATTAGATCCGGAATGGCAGACGGCTACTGTTCTGTTCAAACCGCCTCCGGGATTGCCAGAAGCACAGCCAGAGCTGGATTCCAATGCGCCTCCCGATATCGAGGTCGATAAAGATTTCGAGGGCTTCACACCCCTCTACTCGCCCCCCGGAGGACACATAATAGAAGCCGAGTATGAAAGCCCGAATGGTCTCGATCTGCAGAGCTAACATCGGCGCCAGCATCATCGCAGTGACGGGATTCGCGGGCCATGCTTTTGGTTCATGGGCGCGCTCAGAAACGTTCATGTGGTTGCTCGATCTTGCACCAAGATTTGCTTCCTCTTCCCGGATCTTGACGTATGGGTACGACGTTGGCTTATTAGGGGGGCGGAGCTCAGCAGCCACCGTCGCGGATGAAGCGGCTGCGTTTTTGGATCATCTTCTTAACATACGAGATGAAATAGAAGGCGTGAGTCGTTTCCTGTGTGCTTGAAACGTACGTCAGCTAATTTTTCCAGGACCGGTAATTACTTAATGGCTTCGCATTGACATCAGCATCCTGACCAAAATACAGCCCAATTATCTTTGTAGGACACAGTCTGGGATGCTTGGTGGTAAAAAAGGTGAGTTGAGTTACTCGCACATGGAAACAAAGGCATGCTAACCAACCTTAGGCGATGATGGATGCATACTATCGCCAAGTGTATGTATAGAGCACTCTTCTGGTAGTTTCATTGCTAACATGGTTTGGTTGTAGGCCAAGCACCCGATTGCCAGTCCAGGCCGCAGTTTTCTTTGCCGCGCCACACCAAGGAATGAATATCGAAGCATTACGGACTGTTGTAAAGGGTGAACCGCCTCAGGCCTTAGTAGAGGAACTGACGTCCGGGTCGCAAGTTTTGAACGACTTGAACAATCGCTTCATGACTGTTGCCAAAGAAGTCGAGTTTCTAACAGTTTTCGAGGGCATGAGAAGCCCGAAAGCTCAACAGGTGCGACCGGCCTGCTTCAAAGGGACAGGATACTCACTAACTTTTCATCAGGTAGCTAGGGGAGTATGGACGAGATCAGGCGCGGAAATATCGATAGTTGATGAACAATCTATGAAGCAGTACTGGGCTTCAGAGACTAGAATTTGTGCCAACCGCGACGACCACTTCAGCATAGCGAAGCTGAGGAAACAGTCACAAAACAAGGTAGTGCTGGCGGTAATGAAAAGCTTGCGCCGTGCCGTCCTCCCAGCAGGGGGGATTTCACGCGTCAACACTCTCAGGACCATTGATGAGACTGCACAAATCACGCGTACAAGCACTCTCAAGAGTATCGAAGAGACTGACTCCTCGGTAAGCCGCAAAGCGTAGAGGGATACCAGCGCACGGCAATTGGCTAATTGTTCTGACTGTAGGGAACTATTGGCAGCCCAGGTCTTCAATGGCAGCCAACGCTGAACACCGCAATGTCATGGCAGAACCGGCCGCCATCGGCACCAGCAAGCGTCCCAGGTTCATTCGACCTGGAAAGCCGGGCACCCACCTTCGTCCACTCCCGCGCGGATCGTAGCGAGCGTGTCGGCTTAGGCGTTTGCTCCGCATGTAATACTGATATCTCGTCACATGAATACTTCTACCAGTGCACGGATTGTAAGTCCGAGTATACCTGTCGGAAGTGCCAAAATTCGCCGGTCTGCCATCTACACGGAAAGCCGAGTTCGAAACAACAATTCGTATGGTACGGTGATCGACAAGAGGTGAATATTTGGATCGATCCGAAACCTGTGTCGTGGGACTCACCGTTCGTTCGAGCCGTCAAACAAGAGGACTTGGAGCGGCTCAGTGCGCTATCTAGAGAGCCAGAAGCTCTTAACGCACTCGACAGTGATGGATTAAGTCCTCTTCACATTGCTGCTCATCTCAATCTTGAAAACAGTGCTCGGTGGCTTATAGCACATGGAGCTAACCAGCAAGTGCAAAATAGAAAGGGTAGAACACCACTTAGCCAGGCAGTCTACTCGCATCACATAGGCATGATAAAGTTGCTAATGGCCGGAGGAGTGAACACGAAACCAGAACGCACCAGTCCTCTACATCGGGCTTGTCAAATTGGCTCTCGGGAGATAGTCGAAGTGCTCTTGAAGGGAGTCGACTCTGTGGACATCAAGGACTCCGAGGGCAGGACAGCTCTGTGGACTTCATGCAAATCCCGCGAGTTCGAAATTGCGGAGTTACTCCTTGAGGCGGGCGCCGACCCAAACACGAAAATGAAGGACGACGCAGCCACCCTTCTGGGTTCGGTGGCAGCTGATAACAACATGGAAGCTGTGAGATTGTTACTCAAACACAATGCGGATCCTGAGAACTTGGATAGCCAACAACGATCAGCCTTGTTTCGCGCTGCTGAAATGGGGAACGACGAAGCCTGCCGGGCACTTCTCGAAAAAGGTGCCAAGACTCAGACCCAGGCAAAAGACACCGAAGGCACGCAAACAATACTCGGAAGAGTAGCATCTATGGGAAAGCTGAGCACAGTGAGGCTCCTTCTCGAAAACGGAGATGATATTGAAGGTTTAGATGCCCAAAAACGAACCCCCTTCGCCAGAGCAGCTGTGGCGGGGCACCTACTTATTTGCAATTACTTACTGAGCATGGGAGCGAATGCCGATCCGCAGGCAGGATTCCCACATAAGTCACCCTCAGGAAACTCTTGGAGATGGCCACTATTGCATGCCGTCACTGTGAAGGGAAATGCGGCCATTGTCCAGCTCCTTCTGGAGAATAAAGTCGACATTGAGGAAAACGACACGCATCGGTGGACGCCTCTCATGACAGCAGCATACGGTGGAAACCTAGAACTATGCAAGCTCCTTGTGAAATCAGGCGCAAACGTCAACCACCATGAGAGTCTCATTAGCAACGTTCTAACCAAGGCAGCACACGGAGGCCATTTGGAGGTCGTCAAATTCCTACTCGCGAGTGGAGCCTCAGCAAAGCCCACGAACGGGAAGTGGAAAAACCTCGACTTTCATCCAGGAGTCGCACCCGACGTCAAAGCAGCAATTTTACAAGAACTGAGAGCGAAGAAGAAAGCCCAACCCTAATTTTTGAGTTGACAGCTGCTGGTGCGGTAAAGGTTATGAGGTATTAGACATCGGATTATAAATGGCGTATTCGAATGGCGTTTAAGAGCGGTTGTTCCATATAAGCGATGTAGAAGGGCAAAGCATTTTTGTAATATACCTATTTAACGATTTTGTCGGAAATGGATATTTATGCATCAAGTTTCCATGAAGGGATTCCTTTACTAAGTTGCGCTTTATGCAAAACCAGTATAGCTGAAATCACACCCAACAACTGTTGTGTTGTTTGTATGTGACAATAGGCATACTGAAAACCAGACAGGAAATTGTGGAACACATGGTGAGTATCGCAATGAGTCATTAAAAACCTATACAGCAGTGGAAGTAGACAAGTGTTAGGGCAATGACATAGGCGAAGCCATTTGGCAATGACTGATATAAGTTTATATAAGAATACCAAAGGCTACCGAGAAATAGCCAGAACCAAGAGCAAGGTATTCCTGCGCACGAGACCGAGGGATCGAACAAGTTAATATGCCAAAAAGCCCCTTTGATCTCTCAGGCTCGCAGACAAATTTGATTACGTTTTCAACTAATAGTCTAAAGCAGTGAAGAAAATCAGAAACCACGAGCCTCGACCAAAATCATCTTGCTAAGCAGTTTAGAATATAGCTACAGTAACATATCACTTGAAACTAGGATACCAGATACTGTACGGTGCAACGTAAGAGTACTTGCAGCAAATGAGACGATTCTGTCCGTCTCTATGTGTTCATTCTACTGACTACATCCAGAGTCATAGCCATTGCACTCACTGTGCAGCGCACACGGCAGCTTGAAGACGATCAAAGATTAATACACCATCTACCATGCATGATTGACGGCACAAAAGAGCTTGGGCTCACCATATATACACTTATATTAACTATCACCATGGAAACTTAAAAGTTTAGTTGTCTTATCATATTGTCAAAGTTGAAGTAAGCATTCGACCTGACAGTTGTTCGATCGCAATGCCCACATGAACAAGAAGGTCGAGATTGGAGTCATTGCAAGTTACAATGCCAGCGTTAACAAACGACGGTATTACTGTGCTCGGCACTGTCTAAATAGAAGGAATGGTTAGGATCTGTTGATAGGGAAGTCGCACTCACCGTCGTTAAGCAAGATGTGAGGAAGGAGCGTGAGGTGGTGTTTACCTCCTTAGCTTTATCTTTCACGTCACCGCCCTTTCTTCGCTCCTTCTCAACTGCATCGCCACTCTTCCTTTACAGCGACTCTCTACACAGCACCGTCACCCATCTGCAGCCCGACCCTTCTCTGCACAACCACACCATGGCGAGTAACAGTGACAGCGAAAGCGGCAGTGAGAGCAGTGAGTCGGCAACTCTCGCTGATGAAGAGTAAGAGTTGTGTTCCCAGATGAGCTCACGCGCGCCTTCCGCAAGCTTCTGACATGTCTCCTCTGGGCTCTTTCTCAGCGGGGAGTACTCTGACATCACGATCAAATGCGGCGACAGGTCGTGGGCTCTGCACCGAAACATCCTCGGCTCCAGATGTGACTACTCCAAGACTTGTCCGTAATGCCCGAGGAAAGGTAACGACATTTCCTCCCCAGCTTGCAACTGGAATTTCCTCTTGGATACTGACTTTGGATTGTCTTCAAGAGCGGCCGATTGCCACGAACTCACACCTTTCGTGGCTGTGACCCGATGCCGTCGTTTCTGCCTAGAGTGGCTTTACCGTCAAGAACGTAAGTCTCGATCTCTCAGATTGCCAATTCTCGCGCATCAGCATCTAATACCCGACTTCAACACAGACGAGGATCTCAGCGAAAATGCTCAACCCTCGATGAAAGCCCTTCTCGAGCGCTGGGAGGCTGCCGAATTCATCGGCATGCCCCGTCTCGCCCAAGACCTCAGGACCAAGGCCGCATCGACCTGGGTTAGTTCACTCAACCGAGTTCACCAAGATGGTGCCGCAACGCCAGAGCATTTTATTGCCGATCTAGTTGATTCTGTCCAATATGCCTACGAAATGGACTATTTTGACCAGAAGGAAATGCTAGTGGAAGGAGCTCAAGGCTTTGGGGTCGACCGTCTCCGCCGTTGTCGCCAACTTCGAGTACTCGGAGGCATTGGCAGTTTCGCTCGGGATATTGTGACACACGAGAATACAGGTGCCTGGCACTAGTGGGAGGATGAGATAGGATAGGCAACCGTCTCGATCACTAGGATACCACAAGCTGGTTAATGCAAAACTCCTTTGCCCATAAAATACGCTCGGTCCTGATGACTAGACTAATAATAGATCCCGTGGGAGATGCTGTAATGAGAACGTGAGGATGGCAACTTTAATGCTTCATTCAGAATGACGTTGGCGCACAACAATACCGACGGCCTTCTAATGTCTGCAAATAACGCGACTACAACTACCCTTATCTGCTGCATATTGATGAGCTGGGGACCAACAGCATTTATGGCGATGCACTTCAGCTGAACCTATGAAAGACGAGAACCAAAAGGACTGTCAAGTTCATTTCTAGAGTAGTTGCGAAACCTTGTCTCATCAGTCGACCCTTTTCCTAACCTCTATCATTTTGACCGAGCCCTACTCGAAATAATCACATGCGCCGAACGTCACAATATGAATGACATGATATGCTCCAAATATCCCACTATCTCCAACGCCGTTGAGCAGCCAATATGGCATGTCTAGTGCATGTGGAAACCCTCTGAACTGGAGACACCAAGCACCTAATAATCAAAATGAATAGCCAGAGATGGAAGAAGGCCAACCGACGGCATCCGATGGCCAGTCCTCACCCATGTTCAAGCCCGAATTTACGTCTGTAAAGACATCAAAGCCGACGCTCATCGGATCTAAAAACGGAACGGCAGTGTTTGGATCAGTTGCGACACTGACATTACACGTATCCGACTCCATGCTACTTGACCTTGGGCTTGAATAGTCACGAGGGGTCAGGTATTCGCTGGCGACGGCCTGCATATCATCCCCCATTCTTTTTGAAAGTGGCCATGTCTCTCCATGAATGGAGAGAAGCTGGATGATCATATTGATCTTCTCGCGGAAGGTGTGTGAGTCCACCCCTTGAAAAACACACGCGTCCAGGTATACGGTACCAATTCTTATGAAGATAGAGGCGAGCATGGGGGAGAAATTTTCTATGTGAAAGGGGTATTTCTGGAAGAGATCGGCTATGGCGTTGGCTGATTGTATGTCAATCGAATGTGAAGCCCAGCCGCACTTCTTGATAGCCTGTCCTTTACAACGTCCGGGGCCCCGTGCAGGTCCTAAAGGGAAGAATTCGCGGATGTTTAGGCCTCTTCTTGACGGCAATTGGCGCAAACGAATCCGCATCCTGCTCGTATCGTCAGTGTAGTCTCGTGTCTGAGTGCAGATGTGGACTTACGCGTGTGCCCATCCCACGGCGACAAGGAGTAGTTGATCTGCTCTTCCCTGGGGATCAACTATTCGAACGGTGTTCGTGTTAGCTTGCACGGTGCTCACTTATTTGATAAGGGGCCGACCAGAGCCTCGCACACTTGAGATTCTAGCGAAACTAGAAGACATACAGAAGTGGAACCGCCTCAGTACCTTATGTTTGTTCGCATGCATGAGTTGAAAAACGAGAGACGCGCATACCTAATTCCATCTTCGACCGCGGGACACGTCGAATAAAGTTGCAAAGGCGATCATCAAGTTGAACCGTACGTTCATCGTCCTGTTCGATGTCTTCGCTACCCCAGATAATAGCATTTACTTGTACCTGCATGCGAGCGCAGTCGGCGAAAAGCGTAAACGAAGCGAAGTCTCGTCGGCCGAGGAAAACCTCTTGTTCATACTGAGTTTCGGACATGGGTTGCGCAATATTCTGTGAAGATGCTGAGACTCTGCATCGTATTGAATTCTGTAGGACACAAAATGGCGTGTTGTCAACTTACCCCGACCTGGTAATCCCATTCTTCACTACATGGGAAGTCGACATCAGAAGAAACGTCTACAATGTCGACCATTCGCTCGGACACATTAGTGCGTACGGTGCACTGCGCCTTCAAGAGCCACCAAGTGCGTCGATAACTCTCTGCTAACATTGGATCTAGTATTGCGTCGGCAAAAGCCCGACGGTGCATGCCCAGTTCTACGGCCATTGTCATGGCCCGATTTGCGAATCCTACGTGGTTGACATAGTTTGCGTCACCCCAAGCCAAGATGGCTAGGATTTGCAGACCTTGGACTGACTCGGGCGTAAACGGTAACGGACCACAAGCTGTAGCATAGGTTGTTTCTCGCAGTTCTTTCGCCGAAGCAATTTTGACGTACTGTGCACCGCAAAGTTCAATGGCGCCGAGGAGAAAACGAAACCCATCTGGACGTGTTTCGATATACTTCATCAGGAATTGTTTCGGTGGCAGGACAGGATGAGACGGGTAGAACAGATCAAAAAAGATGTTGAACAAGGAACGGTCCTCGCGCTGCACATTGACGGGGATTTGCATTGGTCTCCAAACATTCGATACATCGATCTCACGATGAGTAGATACGGTCGTAAGTCCGCTCGGGGGATGTAGGCTGGCATCCTCAATTGTGGTTGTAGGGGGCTTGTCGGATATCAAGTTTCGCTTCTTAGGGTCTCGAATTCCCCGTCTTGATTTCGCAAAATAACAGTACTTCCCCTCGAGTGCACACCGCCCACAGACCGGCTGGGTCGCGTCACACTTTATACTTTGTTGCATATTTTAGCATAGAGAGACACGTTGAAAACGAACTGATGAAATGAGATACAGGGCAACAGAAAAGATACTAAAGTGAGACCACTGCCAAAGCACCACGGACAGGACATCCTGGCAGCGATATGAGAGGAGTACGCTGGAAGACTTACTGTTTGCTCCGGCATTGAACACAAGCCAATGAAACGCGAATCGCCGCTTTGGCTCGGCTTTTGGCAGATTTTCTGCCTAAAGCTTCGGGTGAGGAATGATTTGAGCCGTGTCGCGAATCGTCGCCGAAGTCGCGCGGCGGAGGCATGAGATCGTTCTCGGATGAGGTCATATACGGAGTTGTCGCCGAGATATGAACGAGACGTGAGGGCAGTGAGAGACGATGCCATAGGGCTGATGTGGGATGATATATCAAATGTTACCCCAGCTATAATTACGAAATTCTTCGGATGGGGGAGAGCCAGGGGGTAGGGGGTCACCCTCGCCTACATAGGCACCTTGAGTGCGTTGCCCAGATAGCAGTTGTCCTTTGCATTTCTCATGCGTGAGAAGCAAACATGGCTCCATGACCTATTTCGTCTCGCCGGCGCACTTGCCCCAATGCACAGCAACAAGATGGCCGTCAAAAGAAGAATCTACTAACCCACGCGATAGAAGCTGTGACAAAGCATTGACCCCGCGAGAGATGAGATGTCAGCTTCAGCTGATGTAACCTTGCAGACACTCTGAATACCATGACATGGATTTTCTGACATGGTTCGACGCTTGCAATTCCTCAGCTCACGCCAAGAGCAACGGCAGCCCAGAGAACATATTTAGAGCAGCTCATTTTTTGAACTTAGTCATACAAAAGTGCAAGAGAGTGCTCCTGTTTCCAAATCATGATAGTGGACGAATATGCCTGCCCATCTGGCTCGGTGCAACTAGGAGCGCAAATTCGCTGAATTTGGCCAGCCAATAGATTCCTGGTCATGGACATAGACCGCTTGTGTGAATTTGATGGATATCAAGTTGGGGGCTGTTTGTTTTTAATAATGTAGTTATATTCGACTTATTGATCTTTTTGGATTGGCGTATGTATCGGACTCGATGCGCCACAGTACTGCATTTACCATACAGGCCCCAGACGCAGGGTGGATGTTGGCCACGTAGGGGCTCCTGCTAAATCAATGGGGCTGTCGAGTATTTAGTCTATACCTTTCGAGCGATCATGACGATTTTTCGAGTAGAATCAGTAGCTAATTCTAGGGCTAGGTACCCGTTGAACGGCAAAAACAAATTCGCCGCGCACGATACGCCAAAGTCGAAGCATTGCTAGTACTGTCTTGTCGTTCTAGTATTACTCTACATGGCATATTACCGTTCGCTGACCTGTAGTTTTGGACCTATTTCATTGAGTGCAGACTCCTTGCGATGATCTTTATGAGGTTGTCTAGTAAGATGATATGTACTTGATAAATTCAGAGTGGTTGGCGTGTACCGACAAGGGATGATATCTTTTGCCTTGTTTAATGCATTCCTCGTCGATGGTCGATGGCAAAATTGTATGAACAACTTGACAGAACGCATTGGCCAAGTGGTAGCTTGCTTTCTGGGTTGCTTTATTTGTATTGCAAAAACGCGAAGCCGTAAGAACCCAGTAGCGGCTTTTGGCGTCACATGGGCTCACCTTCGTTTTGCTATGATCATGTTGATAGACTGTATAGAACGTTTTCTGGTGTAAGAGCCAGACATGAATTGGTTGGGGTGGTCTATGAGATTTTTGTGGCCGAAATATTACTGGCGTAACCAGCTCGCCAACATCGATACCCTGGTCCAGCAAGGGCAGTACCTGCCAAAGTCAACAAGTCGAACATCTCTTCAGGTCCTGGGAAACGAACACCGCCTACAACGTGTTGCACCAAAGGGCACGGTTCTGGGGCTCAATTCGGGGCGCCTACGGAATACTTCAGACGGCTGATTTGGTGGAATTGGGTAAGGAGATCAGCTTTGGTTGCTAGCAATTCACCCGCTCCCAGTATTCTCGTATCACACATGCTGGCATGCCAGAATATGGGCTGAAGCAAGCGATGTACAATTTGACCATAGCGCCTCGTCGAAACTTGCATGCTCGGGAATTAATATATCTCCGTTCATAGTTTCGTGAGGGCCTTGCAAAGAATCCAGGACGAGCTGAGGTGACTGAACTCAACCGGATATCTCCACAGTTGACATTCCTGATGGATGCGTGTCAGTACCTTTTAATCACTGGCTCGCTAGGGAAGGTGGTGTTGTTCGAGTGGTGAGCATGGAAAGAGGGGGCGCATTCATCATGCGTTTGTGGATGACATGTCACATGACCTTTTTTAAAAGCGCCAGGCGATCTGGTCTATCTCTTGGCTTCGAGCCCTGTGACTGAGGAGATGGAGCCGTGAGAGAGGCTCTGACGGAGGAGAAGCCACGCTTGACTCCGGCTTGGATCTGTTGATAGGCAGTGGCTGGATCAGGCCATCGGGACGGCCGAGGCGATGGGGTCCATAGCCGCTGACATGCCTGCTATAGTGTAAGGGGGGGCGAGTATACTATCTTCAACCTACATAGAGGAACTGAGGCCACACAACGCGCACGAGGTAGGTGACCCCGAAAGCCATAGGAAAGATAGGTCACGACGAGTTCAGTGTCAAGAGTTAAGAGCCCGCATGGAGATCTGAGATACTCGCTAGCCTTTGTGCCATCTGGGTAGTGTATGATGGTGTGGTAAGTTGTGTCTTGGGCTTGAGGCTAGTCGCCTGCTTACATCATGTGATATCCGTGGATGCTCGTAGATAGATAGACGTACAGTTGCGCAGTCTTGCCTGGAGTTGGGAATCGGGGATGCAGGTCCACCCATGTCCCAGGTTCAACCTCGGCCCGTTGGAGATTCGGGGTAAGGCGGCGTAACCGTAACGCGTTTGGACTATGCATTTGCATCTTCCATCATCACCATCACGTCGTCGTTGCTAATTTCTCAATCCACATGACCTCGCGACTCAAACCAGGCCATAATCAAATCACCGATCAATACACCAATACGCACCCTTGGGCCATTCACCACCAGCGGCGCACCGTTTACACCATCTATGAACGTGATTCGGCCAGCAACCGTTACGACTACACTTTTGTAACCGACCCGAGCTACAGTTTCCATCCTTTGCCACTGATGGTCCTGTCTGAGCTCTATGAGCTCCACAAACTTCGCCCAGGCCCAGCAGCGCCTGGCTGCGCGACGAATCGCCCGTGAACGGGAAGCTCAGGCCCAACGGGCGGGCCATCGCGATTCTTCACGTGCGTGGGCTCAGGTCACACGCTTTCCCTATCCCTTCGACCGTCTCGGAACCGCGTCGCTGTCTACATGGGAGCTCATCTCTTCCCGCGAGGGCACCAAGCCCGCTTTTCGAGTCGGCCAGGTTGACGCCGAGCTACTCGACGAAGACCTCATCCAGCAATTACGCGACCAAGTCGGCGATGCTCTCAAGTACCTCGGCCCCAACATCCGTGACGACTGGTCGGCCGAGATTCTCTTAGCTTTACGCGCTATACTGTTCAAATTGACCGTGTGGGATCACGATGCTACATATGGTGCTGCACTACAGAATCTGAAATACACTGATGCACGCCGCGACGGCTCGGTCATAACACCTCCTAGTAGATGGCAGAAGAGCCTATACGGATTGGTCACAGTACTTGGCAAATACGCTTGGACAAAATGGGAGGACTGGCTATTGGAACAGGACAATGGCTATGATCAGCCCTCCACGCTGGTACGACGATTATCTGAGCTGACCTCGCGCATCACGACTGTACATTCTATGGCTGCCTTTGCGTCCTTCCTTATATTTTTGCTTCACGGTAGATATCGGACCCTTCTAGACAGGGTTTTGAGAATGCGCCTCGCCCCCCCAACCAACCAGGTCAACCGTGAAGTATCTTTCGAGTATCTTAACCGGCAGCTGGTCTGGCACGCATTCACCGAGTTTCTGCTTTTCGTCCTGCCCTTAGTAGGCATCAACCGATGGCGCCGCTGGCTCGGTCGCACATGGAAGAAAACAAGGGAGCTAATACATGTCGGACCAGGAGACGAGTCGGGCGAGAAGAAGGGGGAGCTTGCCTTTTTACCCGAGCGTACATGTGCGGTCTGTTATCAAGATCAAAACAGCGCTGTGTCGGAAAACGAGGTGCTCACTGCTGCAGCATCTAGTGGCGTCGTGGGATCCGCCCAAACAGACATTACAAATCCGTACGAGACCATCCCTTGCGGGTGTATCTACTGTTTTGTCTGTCTCGCAACACGATTGGAGCGGGAGGAGGGTGAGGGATGGACCTGTCTACGCTGTGGAGAGCTCGTAAAGGAATGTAAGCCTTGGGGCGGTGATGTTCTTGAAGAGTCGCCAAAGCCATCCTCACCAACTACCAAACATGTCGTGTTTATGGACGATGGTCCAACTAGCGAAGCACCATCGGACGATCTCCCGGCCGGGAATGTGCCGATCGAGGCTATTACCGATGATAGTGCGGCAGACACGGACTCGGAGATTTACGAAGAAGAGGAAGCCGGGGTTGGAGACGATTTCGAAGACTGATCGCCACGACCTAGGGGTCAGTGGCTGCATACTCATCTGGGGAAAAAGGATGAGGCATACCTCGGACGCCACACATTCTGACGTGTTGTGATTGCACTCGAAAAACTTTGCAGCGTCGATGATAATGGTCTGAGTATGTTAATGGTCAGCGCCGAGTGCGCTTTTCAATTGGCTTGCAATACGAGACAATCAAGGGAATCTGTGTCGAGCCTCGAATGGGCCCTGCTGTCCTTCTGAGTAGTTCTTACAGTCATTCCAGCCGCTGGTTCCTGGCATCGTATGACTTTTGGACGGACAATGACCTTGTACACTCTCTTGTGAGATCCTTTCCAGCTCGACTTCCGAAACTGGCGATTATCTAAGCTCTGCGTATTACATCAGGTCATTGTAGCGAAAGCTACTTGGTCCATGGATAGAATATGCTCAACAGCTGGTGAAGCCAATTTCACCCAATACGAACTTGATGCTCGGACCATTCTGCTTACGAACAAGCTAATGTCCTGGGGCACTAGTCCACTGTTCCCATATCATCGGGATACCGGACGTGGCATCAGTGCCGAGCGAAAAGCCGAAGCTACGCTCACGATGTTGATGATCCGACGGACCCTTGCGCATGGATACATGCTGGGTGTTCATTGCTTGAACATTGATCGTGAGGAATCATGATTCCCAAGTATAGTAATACCTTAATACCATAAAAGTATAGCGGATGACGGATTACGTGCTTATCATACACCTACCAAGCTTTGTTTCAACCATGTCGAAGTGAGCATGGTGAGCAAAGGCACATTACCTCGCAGCAAGTTAAGAGATGTCATTTCACCCCGTGCTCTATCTCCCCTTGGTGATGAAGCGCTCCCTGAATATTGCACTACAACTGTGCGACCTCGATGCAGGCATCTCCATTTCCTTGAGGTATACGTGCATCTGTATCAGACGGAAGTACTTTTGTTTTGTTGGAAGCTCAAGGGTCACTGCAGGGGCCAAACTCTGAACCTAGCTTGGGGTCCAAGGAAAGCACAATGGTCAAGTCCAGAACCTTATCTCATGATTGCTTAGAATCACATAATATTACCTCGAGTGTCTCAAGTATGAATAAGTGCATTAGCATTCAACTGGAAGCCCAATCTTCCCAATTGAACCCAATATTAGGTTTTTTTTTAATAGCACATGGCAGCGCAACGCAACCTCGAGACTCGGTTGGCTACAGGTGTCCATAACAACATTCCAAAGCCAAGGATGTAGTAGGCATAAACGCCTCCATACCAACATCAACTGGTCGCATGGTTGAGTGCTGTCTACGCAGGCTTCACCAAACCTGCACTCGACTTGTGAGATTCGCATGCATTGAAAAAAGTTGAACAACCACACCAGGAAATTTGGTATATCCTTTGGCAGTGCATTTTGTTACGACAGTCAATACAAGTATCGTAAGTAACGCAATTAAGAAGAATTTGTTCACTTTGATTTCCAAAAGCTATGGTATCGAAGATAAGTTTTCATGGACACCTGCACAAAGAGAGGGGGGTCTTATAGAAAACAAGGTCAAGGTTACATGTACATACTCTCTGCGCAAAAATGCAGTGACGTATGGTAGCTTGGATAGAAGCCAGCAAGAATTTTTGAACATCCATCCATGTTTCTTGTGCTCAACCATGACATTATGTATTCCAGGATGCAATGTGTTCACTGGTGTCGACTATTTACCTAGCGTTAAAGCTCAGCCTCCAACAGACATGTGCTTGGTTGACATCTGGACTAATGTACCTTACCCCGCCTAGCTACGATACAACGATATACGGCATACTCCGATATAGTCTGGGCATCATCCAGCTGCAGGCTGCAGCTGTGCCTGACACAACTCGACCTCATCCTGGATCCTGTAAAGGACCCCTAGTAAATATCCTCACAAGCTTTTCAGCATCCGCCCTTCGACATCAAGACCATGCCTCCGTAGCCTGCCTCGCCTTCGTACATGGCGCGGAAATTCCCCGAGTTTTATACCAGTCTTTGGCATTGATCCTTCATTCGTCTTGGGTTTTTAAATGAGCTGGCGGCTGTCGATATTCGAGTACATAGCAGGCACTGTTCGACCTCGCGTGCCTCCAGCTCATTCCGCGTTCGCTTTTGCTTTGTTAGCCTCTTGTCGTCAACCTATTCAGCTTGATCTCAATATCGAACAGTATTTTCAGAACTCAGGGATAATGTAACAAAAGAAAACTAACGAGCCTCACGACACACAGCTTTCTCCTGGCTGACTTCTGCGCTCTCGAGCGTCAACTCCTCATCGCCGTCCCGACTCTCTCCACACCCCCTCCAGCAGTACTTGCTTCTCTGGTCCGGCGCTGCCGGGGAGCTTCAATCAGAATGCCCAACTTCTTCCCCTTCACCCCCGGCACCGAATCCGGCCGCGCCTCGCGCTATCAGACAGCAGACAGTACCTCACCTCTGCTCGGTCGTTTTCGTGCCGTTCCGCGGTCCTCTAATCCAGCACCACGGTCTTCTCGCGCAGGATCAGTCAGTCTTCTCTCCGCAGTCGGCAGAGGGAGCGTCCACGTGGGCTATGGCGCCCTGGTCGCCGCTGGGCTGGACTCGGAGGAGGAAGACAACTTCTGGAGCTCCGCAAGCGAGGACGAACAAGATGGGGATGCGAGACCAGTCCAAAGGGTCGTAAAGCTTTGGAGACGCACCGCCAGAACGACGAGGAGAAACGTCGAGAATCTCTGGGTTGCACCGAGACATGGCGCTGTGAGGAGGGTTGTGGAGAGTTGGTGGAGTCGTTGGGGCCTTTTAGTGTTCATGCCTGCAATTCTGGTGAGTGATTTGACGAGGGCTGGAATTCCCTTCGGACTGTGAGAGTTATGCATATGTCTTGATGGGTTGGGAATAGAATATTCTGACAAAAGAATCGCGGACTATAGGCCGTGGCATGGTGCGCCATACCATTCCCCCAATATCCGCTTGATGCCACGCACGCAAAGCCGCACGCCTCGCCAAGTCTCAACAATCCGACGAACCCGGGACGTAAGATACCTGGTCACGGAGAAGCACGAGTGCAAGTGAACTTTTGGTTCTTCCTCTTCGTTTACTACGGATTCTACAACCTCACTGCCTTGATATGGATAACAAAGGTCTTTAATCTCTACTCGCTAAACTGGTGGCCATCGAGATTAGGATTTCCCGTTACCATCTCATTGATCGCCATTCTCTCTCTCGCGGCGCCGATCCCTGTGTACTTGATTCCAGAAGCCCGCTTCCTGACGGTCCACAACACGGCCTGGATCAGCTGGACGTTCATCATCATGGCTCTGCCAGTAGCTATTGCCTTCTGTATCCTGATGACGCACGAGCGACATCTGGGCCTCCGCCATTCGTTATCAGAGACGCAACGTATTTTCACGAGCTCGTGGTGGACCGGCGAGAGCGGAGACGCGACGCCGCGGAATCAGCCCAATGCACGCCGGAACCGGTGGGGACTCGGCCCGGGCGGCTTCGATCCTGATGCCGCAGTGATGCAGATCGCCCCTGAGCAGGCCCCGCCGCAGTCTGGGATGCCGGCGTTTATGCAGCGTCGCCGATGGCTGCCGGCCAGCTTTGTGCGGTTCGTATGGTTCTGTCTTGCGCTGACCATCAGTCTCCTCGCATACCTCATAGGAGAGGCCTACGCTGAGATATATCTGCGTACGCTTCCACACAACAGTTTCGAGACTATTGTTTACGTTTACAGCTGGGTCGTCACGATCCACTTACTCGACATGCTCACGGGCTGGATCCTGGGTGGCAGCGAAGGGGAACGCGTGGGCAGCTATCCCCTGAGCTGGATATTCAAGCTGTAAGACTCTTCATTTTTTCCCTTCGGAGCTTCCCAGATAGAACTTATGGTTGTTGACTCACTTTCAAAAAGGTACTTCATGTTGACCTACCAGACCTATGTGCGAGCGCTATACGCGCGTTTGCGCTCGCCGCAGCAGTTCATCTGGCTACAGACGCTTTCTTCGAGTTTCCTCATCATACTCACACCGCTAACGATGACAAAAACATATCATCGAGCACTCACCATGTTAGGATTAACGGCTCAGTCTTATGGCTCGTACCAGAAGATCTGCACTCGCAATGTCTTCATACGGTTTCTCGCAGAGAACGTCAGTATGCTGACCTTTCTGGGAAGTATCCTGGTGTTGCATTTCGGCCCCAATACGCATGTCTACCCCTACTTCGCATTTGACGACCCGGACGAGCCGTATAATTTCAACGTCACCTTTTATGCAGCCGTCGTGACTTGGGGGTGTGAGCTCATCGCAGGCATAGTCCTTCGAGGCCTCATCCGCTGGATTTTCGGCGTCAACGCTAACGTCGAGGGCAGGATGGATCTAGCGGTCTGGCCCGAGCTGCTTCCCACGAGCGTTGCTGTGATGCTTCATGTATTACAAAACATGCTGTTTTCTATCATACGGTTGCATTTCCGGTGATCATCGTGGATGTAGACAGGATGCCGAGACAGCGATGAGCCTATCGGGGTATAGGTAGGAAGAGTACGCGAGCAACGCCGCCTTTCGCGTAATCTCAGCGAACAAGCTTTGCGACGGTGTATCATCGTAATTGTTCCGGTAATCATTGTGCCGCTGCAGATATCTTCGGCTGAGCTTACCGGTGATCTCGCGGGGCACGGCAGGTGGTTTTCATGTCGCTGTTGTCTTTTGACTTATTTTGCATTTGTTGGCTTTGTTAGTGTTTGCAGTATGCTCATGCAGAGATGCCCAACTGCGGAAGATACCCCTTTTAGAGTCGCCCACATAGAAATGATATCCCTATCGTAATACAGTTCTTTTTCCTCCAGAACCTAATGCACAGCGGAGTGCTTTCGGGGGCCAAGAAACGGGGGCGCGCGTACCAGGTGCAGATCCGATGCATAAAAGAAAAGCGAAAAAAATTTCAAGGACGCGCATGGTTCCCATGTTGCACTCCACATACCGCAACCGATATTTCTAGAAGCCTGGTAGGGTGCTCCGTCCGGCCATCGAGTTTTGTGTAACATTGGCAATGGACAGGAGGGAGTGGAGAGGAACGATACAACCTCAGGAGTTCGCTGGTTTGAACGCCAGGCCTTTGCAGTCGCTGCGGAGCCGTTGTGGATGCATAAATGCAGCAAGCATGAAGTCCTGCATAGGCAGGATGCGGAGCTCGAACTCAACCCTTGATGTTGCGCTATCAGTGGTTGATTAACATCACACCCTCAATCGTCTGTGTAGAGGTGAATGCAACGGAGGGGTAACATTGGACAGGTTTGACGTGAACCCGGTCTGAAGGCGGTTTCACAGTGCCAGCAAGGTATCTGGTCTATCTGAAATCTAAGGCGGCCCATTGTGGTATGCCGCTTAAACCTAGACCGTCGCGGGAGGCATGAGGCAGATATACTGCTTGCTCCATGTTGCCGACGCTCCTATACGAGAAGACGCTGGATCGGCCATGGCAAAGCAAACCCTGGTAAGGCGTGAAGTTGGAAGGCTGAACCGGTGATTGGACTCCGAGGGAAGATCTACGAACTGCAGGTCGTGTCTAGAACGTCGTCATACAACAAGGCTGTCACTCCGGACCGTGGGCTCATCATTGGCCATCCTTTCTTTAGCAAGGACAGAGTAGCGCTGGCCTCATCCGATGACGGGATTCACATTCAAGAGTCCTTTACTCGACAACGCAGTAGCGATCCAATAACCACTGCAGGGAACGAAACACATCTCATATAACAAAGTTCCGAGTTGGTGGCAGTCAAACAAACAACCTCGGTGGGACCTGGACCTGCTGCAAGGTGCCGAGGGTGCCAAATGAACTGGAACGAGATATCAGAGCCAAGCTTATCCAAGATCGAACAGGCTGCCGTTAGAACCTGGCATTGTCACAGCAGCGAGTAAAGGTGTTTGGAAGGCAACAGGGCAGCTCAGTGCCGGTATCGGGCCGCACTTTTGCAGTTGTACTACTATAGCATTGACATCGCAACTAAGGACGTCTCTCCCAGTCACCCCGTCTCGTTATCTTCAAGGGCATGGTGGGAGTTCTTCTCTCAAGAACTCGAGCGAATGCCGAAATCGAGTAAGAGCTGTGAATGGTATCAGTGAAAGCCATCCACATCGGATCGAGTAAATGACACTTTTTGGTCACAAAAATGCGATCGGAATTAGAATGCATAATCTATTGTGATTAGCCATATATAGGTAAGGAACTGATTTCGGTAGATACCGAGTTCGAAATATCGGTCCTGATAAGTCGCAGGCAGCGTCACACAAAAGGACGCAACATGATCCGGGGGCTCAATGAGATGGCCAATCAAAAGTTGTATGGGAGTCCTCAGTGACCGGGCTGAGCACATTGGGGATATATCACTTTCGCGGCTGGTAAATTGTGTGGCACTCCGTCGCAATCGCATGTGTGGTTTGAGTGTCTTAGCCTCTTAGGAAACAAAGCTTGTATATTTGGAAGTATTCCATGCTTATATTAGATACATGTAGTCAGAGAAGTTACATGTAAGGTAAGCACGAGGACAGACTTCAGACCGACAAGCGTGGTGGGATACGTAAGAATCGGTAACCTGCGATAATGCAGTCCTGCCAAAACTATGTGAACGCCTTAATCACCATGCCTATAGGGGGACGCCGAGTGGGCGATCCGAGATGGTTACAGCAGCATGTTGTGGTTGCATGACCCGAAAGGTGTGTACGTGCTGCATGCAACGGGTCGTGAAGAACCATTGCAATCAGACGCAATTGATTCGGCCTTGGGGTGTGGTTGATGCGCTGCAGCAACGATCTATGTCGAGTGCCCTTTTCACGGTGCCGACATGTTTGGGACGAGGACATGCGACTGTTGTTGGCCCACCAAGATCGTCTCAATTACCAACGCTGGGCAATTTACAATTATAGTACTTACTGGTAACAACGGCTTCATCGGAACCACTTGTGAAAGTGTATGACGGGCGTACCGTGCAACATCGATAATCAGAAGTACGTCAGGGGATCTCAAGGTTTAGATATACAAGCCAAACATCCAAACATCCATCCCACGTTTCGACAATGGGCTTGGATGGGCTGGAGGTGGGATGTGGGTGGAGCGTACCTTAGGTATCAAAGGTTGGTGTCTCAGGTAGACTTGAATTTGAACTCAATGTTCTTGAGGTTCGATTTTGTATATGCAGGTACATATCTAGATTTCGTTTCATGTCAAAATGCATACCTCGGCCTTCAAGACAACGATCGCCTCAAGGGACGGAGGGAAGAAGTTCTTACCTTGCAGTGAAATATAATATAGATGGGAGAAAAGCACAGGATCGAAGGCAAGGGGCTTTTCAGCATCACTACATGTATCTCTTTCTGATATCCGATACATCCATATGCAAGGTCCCTCCTCATTCCCGCGCCTGTCATTGGTGGATGGTCAAGATCAATCACTCTCTCTCTCGAGCCCATCACAACATGTGCAACAGCCGACTAAGTAGCCCTTCAACCCTCTGACAAGAGTTCCGGGTGAATCAGGAAGGTTATGAGAGGCCTCATTTCCGGATTAAAGCAGTAAGACATGTAAACCGGCGAAATTGAGGCTTTGCCCCACGCCACAAAATTCGAGGACAACGTCCACGTCTGATATCGAGATGCAGTTCATATCCGCCTGTGCTTGAAGGACTGAACTAGGCAAGCCGATCCGGCCGCCATCAGGTTGCTTACACCTGGTCGCCACTGGACGATGCAGCCAACGAAAGCGGTAACATGGCAGTAGGCCTACGCTGCGCCGCCATCTCTAAGCAAAGGCAGGTAGATTCCACCATCGAGTATACATACAAGTTTGACAGGCGGGTGGCAGCGTGGGTTTTATATGGTGTCACCAAAGCTGGGGTTAATCATCGCGGTCTGCATGACAACCTATCTTACGCCGATGATGGCTCGCACCGCATACATCTGCATATATCCCCAGCGGGGGGTATCCCGCAGTGATTATGAGTCGCTGACGGCATATGTTCCCTTACCGCCTTTCATGACGACTGTTGGGACAAAGCAGGCCCTGTCAACGCGAGCCTGGCGCAGCGTCCTGCGGCGGGTCAACTGGCTAGTGAGACGAGACGACAACAATGATAGCGATGGATGCAGCCAACACAGCGTGGCGGCTTGCATGTCTCCTAGCTCTGGTTTGGCATGGTGCCATCGCGACATAGAGGGGTGGGCCCTGGATGAAGCGCTGGGTGCTGGAACGCATAAGTAGTGGTGTTGACCGGTGATATCCACCAGTTGCGGCCACGAGGGGTCGCGATTTGCCCTCGTTGTAACTAGAAAACTTACCGTCATGGTGGCCCGCGGAGACGATGATATGTTCGGATGGTGAGTTGTTTAATCTTATGAGGGGTAGTGAAAAGGGAGGCACATACACTACGTAGTCGAACACTCACCTTTTTGCGTTGCTCTTTTGTACATACATAGATGTTGAAACAACTGAGGCGCTTGTAGTATTTTTCCATCGCCATCTGGGTACCTAATCTGTCTGTGGACAGCCCCGGAATTGTGTCGTACTCTATATAAACTATAGTGACTAGCCTTTGGGCCATGTAGTTTTAGACCGTCTTGGAATGCTGGTGAATAATCTACGTTTGGGTATCCTTCAATGTTTTTGGCCATACTATACTTACATGTAGCTGCACCACGATTACTAAGTCTCATCAACCTCGCAGGATACCATGCCCCTCTGGATGCAACTGCCCACGCCAGGCATGGCAACCTGGCATATCCGGTAACAGTCGCCGCAAATCATGTTTCTGCTATCGGACTTTAGTAAGTTATTCGTGTGATGGGGGTGCTTGGAAGGTGGGAGGACTGGAGGAGGACCGTGGTGCGAGCTTCCCTTCCCGTCGGGCGGTGTTACCAGGCCACCAGGCGAGCAGGCTCGAAGGGTCTTCCTCCGGGACTACTCCAGAGGCGTGAGGGTCAACATTGGCGATACATGGCCGAGGCTTGGAGTCGCGGTCGGCGCACAGGTAGACCCAAGTTAACTTCCTGATCGGGGAGGTACCGCTAAGCCTGGCAGCTTGCCAGACGCGGTTAGCCCAACCTGGCTGCAGCTCCTACCGAGACGCGTAGGAGGCAGCGCTCCAGGAGAATCTATCGCGGCCCCGCGCGACATCCAGGACAAATCTCAACTCTTGCCCCGCTGAAATGAGGGACAATCCGCCGCAGAGATAATAAGAGCCCGGAGAAGGCGAGAGATTAGCTACGAAGGGTACAACAGCGGGCGGTCGACAGGGACCAAGGAGAAAAAAGTCTTTACCTGGGGTACCTCACCTGGACAAAACAAAAACCAGAAATTGGATGACAGCAGGGCCGAAGCCGTTTGAGTCACCTCCCATCATCCACCTCCATCCCACTCTGTCTCTCACCACTCCATTCGCGTCTGCCCCTCGTTGCCCATGTTGGCCATGCTGCCATCACCCCACATCTGCGCACCTCTCTCGTACCTCTCCCACTCTGCAGAACGCCTGGTGTACCACAATCGTGGCCGTATCTCTGCCCGGCCTTATTCTTGTCGTGCTTTGCTTATCGAAACAAGGCGGTTTCGGGTGTGTAAATATTTATAATTGGTTTCGTTTGGGTTTCAATGTCAGGCATCCCTACTAGTTGCCGTTAGCCCGGTACCACGCCCTTTTTTTTTTTTTCTCTTCGCGCTCTGTCTCTCATGTCCCGCCCTGCCGTATGGGCATCGGCATACAAGTAGTAATAAAAGAGTGAGTGACTGATGAGTTTGTGCTGAGACGAGTCTTTCCCGCATCTCGTCCAAGCTACTTGTACGCGAATTCTGCGACACACGCCAGGCGGCCAGGCTATCATTGCTCCCCAACCCATCATCCCATCATCCCATGAGGATATCCTGATCCATACCTCTCACTCCATATCGCTCCATACCCTGTGCTTGACAATACGTACATACCTACCTACCTACCTACCTTATTATATACTACTACTACTCTCTTGGTGCAGTCCGTGCCTGCGTGCGTCCATCCCGCCGTCAGGTCGCCGTGGTCGCCCCAAACTCGGCCTTGTCTCTCTACCTCTCTACTTGCCTGTCTGCCTGCCTGACACCTAACTGCGCGCTCTGCCTGCCTAGCTGCCCGTCTTACTTGGCTGTGCCTGATCTTGTCTCGTTTCTGCTGCCACCCCTTGCGGCCTGTCTCCCGTTGTGCCACACCCTACGAAAATTTTCGGCTGCCGTATTGATATTGCCCGCGTCCTCTCGCCCGTCCAGACGCTCCTCTTCCCCCTTCCCTCCTCAGCATGAGCGCTCCGGCCTCCACCATCGATCCCCCAGTTGAGACCTTGGCCACAAGCACCTCAGCCAACCCCTCAGCCAGCTCTCTCGATGCCTCGCGACGACAGCCCTCCTCCACCGCCTCCGGTGCCCCCGAACTCGCCCGTCAACCACTAAGTGGTGACGACCAGGAGAAGCTGGCGGTGGCCAAGAAGCTCGTCGTCGACAACCTGCGCATGATTCCCGACTTTCCCATCCCCGGCATCAAGTTCATCGACATCCTCCCCGTCTTTCAGAATCCCGCTGCCTTCGCTGCCCTCCTCGACGTGCTTGTCCTTCTCCTCGTCGACCGCTTTGGCGACAATATACCCGATGTCATCGTAGGTCTTGAGGCCCGCGGCTTTCTCTTCGGCCCTTCCCTGGCTTTGCGGCTCGGCCGTCCCTTTGTCCCCGTCAGGAAGAAGGGCAAGATGCCTGGCGATTGTGTAACAGTGGAATACACCAAAGAATACGGCAAGGACGAATTTCAGGTCCAAACCAATGCCATCAAGCCCGGACAACAGTGCTTGATTGTTGATGATATAATTGCCACCGGTTAGTTCATTTTACATCTTTATCTTCGTCCTGTCTTTTTGCTGCATCTTGCTGTACTTTTTTTCGTACTCTCATTTTGAGCCCCCCACTCATGACCGGCTGGGTTATTCAATGCCGACTCTCTTATTATGGCCGGCTCGGCCGAACAGGGCCTTCCCCCTCGGAATCACCACGGCCCCAAATCCGAAGGTCGTATGCACTCCTGGTGCGGCTGCCCAAGATCTGTGGGTGCAGGGCACCAATCATCCTCAAATACATGGGCAATGACATTTGGAATCGACTTGATGAGCCGTTCCCCCCCTTCTGGGGTGTTCGTTGAAACTCCATGATATTTGTTTGCATTGCGTACAAACAGCGTTCTATTCTTTATTGTTCGAAACTATTATAAACACGGACATGGCAGAATCTTTCTAGCTCTGTATTTATATGCATGTTGACAATGACGTTACTGCGGGACTAATATCATTTTAGGAGGCACTGCCGCGGCTGCTGGGAAACTGGTTGAGCTCTCCGACGCTAAGATCATGGGCTACCTTTTCATGATTGATATCATTAACTTAAAAGGAACGACTTTGCTTGGCGATAAACCTATCATCACTCTTATTGAGCATAATGAGGAGGAATGAACTGGATGAATTTGGATCTACCTGTGGATCATCACACCTCATCGACTGTGCGGGTAGGGGCAGAATCACCCGCTAACGAGACAAGTCTTCTTCGTTTCTTGATAGAGACCCTACTCTGTTCATACATAAGGTCCCAGGTCCAGGATCTTGCGTCTACAACGATACAAGCAGACGAAGGCGTCATATAATACTTTAGAGGAGCCAAATGGGAGCTTGCATGGGTTTGGCGTTTGGGGTCATTCAATACCTACTTTTGCTCTGCACTTTGCGGCTCATATTTGTTTATGGAACATGTCACGTGTGCTAGGTAGAGAAACATACAGCTTGGGCTACGATAATTGCAGGCAAGCAATAAAAATCATTATGCATGTTCATGAAGCCCCCATCGTCATAGACTAGTTTCGCCCTTGACGACTGAATCGTTCTTGTTTCGGTACCATTCAGATATACTGGATCTGACTGTTGTCTGGCGTGCTTAAAATATTCAGGTATGTAACTACATGGTCCTAGAACTGTTCGACGTCATGATCACGAGACTGGACACCATGAGTAACCTAAGTCGAAGTGGCGTTTTCCAGCTTGCCCGGACTTACAGCGCTATACCTATGAGAAGACGAAACGAAGTAACAGATTTTGCAACCGAACATGCTCTCCTTCCCGTAAGTGTGTGGCTATTCAATTCAATAACAATAGGCTGCTGTATTGCGGACAGAGTATTTATCTTCTTGTTCCTGACTAAGTCATGTGATACTCGAAAATCCCTACCAAACACCAATGGCACTATCGTGGATGGATAAAGCATAAGTGAGCCAAATTTAAAGGTTGGCTTCTTTTCTTCGCTGGGACTTCTTTTGACTACTAAAACTTTCACAGGCAGAGATCAAGATTTACCTTCAGGACTCTAAGGACTAACTTCACCCTAGTCGAATAACAACTTGCGCAAAGAGCACCTAGCGCAAGCAACAATTCGGAAAAAGATATAGACATGGACATAAATAAATTCGTCCCTGCCTCGTTCTATCGAGTTTTCTCTCTACTCCTCATACCATTTTTCTCCAGTTCAATCTCTGCAAACGCTGCAACGCACAGAAGAGACTCCTCGACTTTGGCTTTCACATACAACTTCGGTACTACCGGCATCAAGTAATTTCACCATTGTGATGATATAACTTGCTTTCCCGAGCATTTGCTTTGCGGAAGTGTTACAGTAAACGCATCACACTCTCTATCTTCGACATAACGTCAAATCAGAACCATGACGAATCCCACAATCACCCGTCCTGGCAAGCGAGGCGCCGTTCGCGCAAGGTTGCAGCGTTTCCGACAAATCATCGCCCGAGCCTTCGGAGGCACGAGACGAAGAGCTTCCGCGAGACAACTGCAACGAGATGAAGAGCTGATGGATCACCTCAGTGGCGATATTGCCGCACTTCGAGCAGCGTACCTTGACGAAATGACGGCACAGATACGGACACGAATAATCAACGATATTGCGTTACGGCGAGAGGCTGCGAAACGAGAAGTATCTCCTACACAAGTCCAAGCAGAACAGGAGCAAGTTGAGCCCACGAGGACTCGCCGAAGTTCTTTTCTTTTCTACAGCCCAACTTCCGGTAGTTTCGCCAATGAACCACCTCGACAAGAAGAAACAGCAGGCCCGAACCAAAATTTAGTTCACGACTTTGTCTCCGAGAGCTTACCAGATGACCAATCTTTCATCTATTCATTATCTGATTCGGAAGGTAACTATGACACACAAGAGAGTTTCTGTACAGGCACCTGCCTACCCACATTTGGATAATACATATTCGGCCTTGAAACGAGTTGGGGATCGCACGCAGACGATGATGGAGAGGGTTCTAGCTGGAACGACCCAACTGCTTAAGAACGAGGTGGCTGGAGTTCAGGTAATGGGTCGCTATGAACAACAACGTGTGTTCACTAACGCAAGGCCCCGAGGTTCCAGAGAGGAATGGAGGGAGAAGGGGGTCGGTGCCAGCAGAAGAATCTGGCTCATCACTATTTTTCAGATTTCGAGTCTAAGTCCTCTAGCGCTATCGAGTAGGCATTCGAAGGCCATGCAAAATAGGCCTGCTTCAAAGCGAATGCAAAGGCGCAGGAAAGGAGCGATGCCATAACGACCCTAATGCACCTGTCTAGCTGCAGAAGCTAGTATTGTCAGCACATTTCAGATTGATAACTTCTTGACGATGCTCAGGAGTAAATACAATATAAATCAAACCACTTCATTTTCGTAACAACAATCGTGATAGTTTGAGCGGGCATAAGTCTCAAAGAGCTTTGGCTTCCTCGCATTGCGTAATTTACTTTAGAATCGAGCAGTAAGAACACCATCCGAATCAAGTCGTAGTATCTATAGTAGTATCTACTGGTGACAGTACGAAAGTCGTTTTGTATATATCACTGACGTGTCATAGTTCCCACTGCTCTGAAGCTCATACAAATGATAAGTGATAGGTCAGCCTTGTAGCACAAAGAAATGTATCTGGCACGATGACTGAGAACTGGATTGAGCCCACAATGAGATTGTGTGCTTATTAAGCTCTCAAAGAGATGCCATGGACTTCACATAGACTGACACCTATTTAGAGGACACTTGCTCAATTATGTTAGCAGCAAAACTCTGCACTGGTAATTCACCCATCCAAGAGACACAGAGCGCTGTCGGTTTTGTGGAACGCATGGCGCTCTCTTTGTAATGCACCACTTCTCAAAACTATGGCCCGCACCTCACGCTGCCTAAAATGTGCATAGAACAAATATTCACATCTCATGCCATCAGTTTTCGAAAGTATCCGCAGGATGCTGCACAAGGATCTGGTAGTGTGAGGGAAGACACGTTCGAACGAAGCGTTTGAACCTATTAAGACTTCTCGCTGTCGTAAAATAGCATACATCCTAATCTATCCACTATCGAAGAAATAAACGATTCACGACCCACGCACGCATTGTTCATGAGAAGAACCAAAGCATGCAGACAAACGACCCACTCTAAAACATTGTGTCGGCCACTATTGATGCCTTGAAGTTGCCATGAATCAGGCCTTCATGTACCTGGCTAACCTCAACGTTACTCTATAGGCTGCAAGATGGTTTCTTAATTGCATATATTACAATTTGACTTGCTTGTCTCCGAGGTGGCCCTTCCGCGCCAGCTTTGCCCAGCATCCCTGCGTTGAGGACTAACATCATGACGTGGTGAATGCTGCTGGTCTTAGAGCCGGAAGAGTAGCCCGGCCTTCAATCGTCAACTCTTACGGTGTTCTTACAAAGATGCGATCTGGCAACATATTGCCCAGAATGCAGCAAAATGTCGATCAAGACAAGTCCCGTTACAGAATGCTTACTAAACGCCCGTAATAATTAGATAATTCACACTCTTTGCCTTAGCATTGAAGTAGGGTAGGAGCCTGTACCCCCTTCCAACAATTCTGTGTCAGGCCTCAAGACTGCTTTGATAGCCGCTGTCACGTTCAGCCATTCTCATATTGGTTTTGTCAATCATAAAGAAAGCAATCGAAGCTGGTATCAAAGCTGCCAGGATTGCACTATCTCTGGGCCCTTGGACTTCGGCATTATCAAGTGATTACATAGCGGCAAAGGAACATTTCACAGGACTGAGGCCTAACGCCATGCAACGGTCCGCCTGCCTGCCAGGTATAAAATGACTCGGCGATCACACAAAGGAAGGGGTTTATTACCACAATTTATGCCCTTTGAAAAAGTCACCAGCCCCTTTAGACAGCCCAAACAAGCGAATAAAGGTTGGAACATATAGGAACAGGTGGAACGAAAATGAATCAATATGACCTGGTACAAACAGCCTTATACCACATCATGTCTCAGATAGCTCGGTAATCATGGAAGCTTATGATTAGGTATGAGTTGTCGAATGTAGTTATTTGGGTCTGCTGCAGAATTGAACTGTGGGATGTTAGTAAGAATGACAACCCGACTCCCTATCGCTGTATAACCCAGGCAAGGGAAGTCGTATGTCCAAATGGGCAATCACTGCCCGGGGTGTTGTTACTTTGTGCGAAACTGTTTCCCTGTGCACACAATTCTAGCCCTGAACTCAATCGACATAGCTCTAGTGACACACACATGCAGCTTCCTTCATCCCCGGGACGACCATGACCTGAGGGACCCTTTCCCAGACAACTTCTCACACTCTGAACTCTTGGTCTTCTGCTTCATCCTTTCAATGCAATCATGACCTGACCAACATGATGCGCCCCTCCGGTCCTCCTGATGGCAAGCAGGCCTCGCCTTCAGCCCCCAAGCCAGCCGGGTTGCCCAAAAAGGTACAAACAAATTTCATCCACGAGATTCTCAAGCACTACCCAGCGGAAAACCAACTCCTGCAAGGAACCAGAGTTGAGATCTACTGCGCTGTTTGCTACGATGACATCCTGATCCTGTCACACCCTTCCGACCAACTCCCGGGCAAGGAAGAATCCCAATTCAAGTCTTTGGCTGTAGTGGCTTGCGGACACGTTTTCCACGACGAGTGTTTGGAAACCGTAAGTGTAGACACAGCCTCAATATACAAACGTTCGATGCTGACAATGAACCCACAGTCGTTCAGCTACACGCCGCCTCGCCAACCTCACCAATGTCCGTCGTGCAAGTTGAAGCTCGACTTTAAGAGTCTGTCGAGACCACCGATGGTCCTTTCTTGGAGCTTTGAAGGCTTTGATTTCAAGGCCATTCCGGATCACGTTCTCAGGGCAATTCGAATCATGGTCGACCGCGAGAGAAGCATGGATCCTCGCCAACGTCAGGAACGTGACAGGAAGATAATGATTGGGCTTGGTCTTCTGTCTGAATCGGCCTCATCCTCGGGTCAATCGGACGAGATGGATGAGGTCTAAAATATGCATCGTATGCCCGACACTACCGTCATACCCACTTGCTCATTGTTTTCAGCATGCGCATTCCCAATACGTTTCTGGGACGCGAGATGAAGGATTACCATCATCAGGCGCAGTCAAACAATGAATCGTGCAATATTCACCTCTCGTCCCCATGGTACTCGCACCCTTAGTGCGGCTATTCTGATGATAATATCCATAAGATAGCACAACCAATGTACTATTCAGAGGATCAGGTCAGTACATAGCAATGAAGACGTTCCGAAAATGTGTGTCCTATGTGATTGATATCAGTTGGCGCTATCGAAGTCCAACTGATGATAATATGCAGTTGAAATGTGACAAGGGCCTGAAGATTTGGTGTCATTAGGAAGAAAGAATGAAAGAATACGAAAGCACTCTCATCGCTAATTGTTGCCTGGACGGTGCAAACAACCCAGAAAGGCCTGGACAATGCTGGCCCCGTCTCACGTTGTCGGCATTATACTTTACAAGTGGAGGTTACTTTGCTAATATAGTTACAGGTTCCTTGTACCATACAACACACACACACGACGCCATGCTCTCCTTGCCCTCAGAAAGCTAGCGCGGCCCATCCACCGATTAGACACAGTCCACCAAGAGGTGTGACTGGACCTAGGAATCGGAAGCGTGCGGGGTCCAACACGAGGGCGTAGATACTACCGCTGAACACTATGGCCCGAGCCAGTCAGGCTACGATATAGCATACGGTACGAAGTTGCAGGATCGGGGACATAGAGTGGGACGAGACAGCTTGGAGGCGATCCGATAACTTACTGGTCATGCCCGCGGTGAATAAGTTGGCCGCAAGTTTGTTCTCCGGCGCAGCCCGGGAAGCGACGAGAAGAGCAACCGAGTGAATCAACTAATCAGATCGGTAGAGTAAGCCTGTGTTCTAGTCACCGCACATTCCGGCGTCCCGCTGTTCAAGTACCTGGTAGTGGGCGGCCGTTCCGAAGCTCGATAGTTTGGCTGGATCAGTGACGATTTTCTTTAGTCCATGGGATCCAAAGGCGCCCATGCACACCGCAGTAGCACCATATACGCAGCCGAGAGTCCAGTACATGTTCTTTCTGTTCTGTCTTGACGGTGTGATCAAGGGCGTAGATTCATCGGACATTGTCGGGCCGCAGGATACGGGTATCTGGTTGTTCCACAAACGGATATATGAAGCTACGAGGGCAGTAAGAGATCACAAGAAGTTGCACCTAGGGGAGGATTGTATACCAAGCGATGTAATTCAGCATGAGCCGAGATCAAGTCAGGATCGGACGGGACAACACCGGAGGCTCCGTGGCTACCTAGCCACGACGGTTTTGCTGCGGCTAACCCATGTCAGCTGCGCCACACATTTTGAAATGGTTGGCGAGAGCAGCGATATGGAGTGAACGATATGGGAGAAACAGAAAAGACAGGACGTCAGAATCAACTTGTAAATCGTATGTCTGTGTTTTTCTTAGTTTTGGCTTTCTGCTAATGTGGATGATGTGGATTCAGCTTCAGGGAGGCTTTGGTGCTTGATTGTCGGCAGAACGAAGATATGAACATACAGGCGAGCAGGATATGATACTAGTATTGTGGAAATAATTGGGGGGGATCACCAGTACCGCCAGGGCATATTTCAGTGTAATAAAGGCCCTGAATGACCTTGCGATTTAGTGCCCGCGGTGGCAAATTCGAATTCGACTGATCGACTTCGACGTTAACAGTCCAATTGCCTCGATAAAACTGCTATATTAGACTTCCGCCGTACCGATCGCCTGTACATATCCACCCAGTCCACAAAACTAGTATCATATCCTGCCAGCCTGTAGGGATGGAACAGAGCGAGTATTGGATCGCTTCACAACCAAACATATTGGGCCAATATCACAAAAACTCGCGCTACCTGATGTTTTGAATTGTGCTAAATGCGCTCCCAAGATCAAAACTTCGGTACGTGGAGTCTCCTATGAGGCAGCATACGGCTGCTACAAAGTTTAGCTACAACATGAGTATGCTTTTCGCATCCTTACAACATGACCGACTCATCTGATGACGAGAGCATGACGACCTTGATGCCCATTGCAGTCTCAAGGTTTCGGGTACCTGCAGGGTGCTGTCCACAGCTGAAAGTGGCCCAGAGGTAAACCGATCGCATTGTTCTCGAGGTATGGTGTGACAAGCAGGCGTGGCACGCAATCATCCGTCGGTAGCGGATGCAGAGAACCCTATCATAACCTCCCACAACATCGGGTTTTACTGTAATAGTGTTTACGCCCCGCTACTTGGTGATCGCACGATTCCAGTGAACACATGGCTAAGAGATTGCCGTATACGAAGGTCAGTCCCATGTCGTCGTGATCTCAAGGCTTCTGGCACATACAGCAGGCGAGTAGATCATGCCATCTGCAATGCGAGGTCCATTCGGCGGCGGCCGTGTGCTAGCCATCGACAGTCGCGCATACGAGTCATCCACACAAATTCATCCATTTATTCATGGCCGCACGGAAATTGGCACAGCAAATCGGAACTCTACACGACCTCATCTCATCTCATCCTACTTGTTTCTGGACAAATCAGCCGACGTGAGGGGTGATGCGACTGAGATGCGGCCAAGATTCGTTCAGTTTTCGAAGACCGAGTCGCTGGGCGTCGAGACCTCATTGGACACCGTGATCACTGGCGAAATACTGTAGGTAGTATTTGGCCTTGGCTATCTGCGTAACATGCATCCGAGTCCATTAATTGACGTGACAAATCGCGCCAACCAAGGGCCACTGCCGGCAGATGCACATCATGTCCAACCGCTTTGTCACCACATGCGAGGCTCAGCATAGCGCGACAGCAATGCAGCAAGTCTAGCATGCAATGTCGAGTTTCTATGTATGCCCACTCTCGCCATTCTCTAGAGTTCCTCTACGACGCATGCGCGGACTTCATAAAGGGTGACGAATAGTGGGCACGGGACACGTAAGTTACGGGCTAGGAAGGAGACTAGAGAGACCCTTCGACTCCAGAATATGGTGTGGTCGACGGCGTCTAGGACATTAGATAATTCTTTTCTCTACAGCAAATGTCGCCAATGTCCATCCTGGCGTTGGCTCTTGCGACGTCTCTTGGCAAGTTCTCTTTGGGATATTTCCTTCTAAATGAGGTGTTTAGTGTTGGCCGGATGGAGCAGGTCGGCTGTCAGGAGAGTCATTGCCCCTGTTCAAGTTCATGCAGGAAATGTTGCTATTGGGTGTTGACAATCGAGCCAATATTTCTGTGTCGTCAATGCGTCTAGACAAGCTTCGGCGGTTTTTGGATTTGTCCTTTGCGAAGTATAACAAGATCGTTGACCAGGTTGCTGATGGAAACAAATCTCTGTTGCGCCCCTTGCCTCAACTAGACCGCAAGACCTTGCCCGCTTGCCCGCGCTTCGAGGGCCACACATCTCCATCGTCGCCCATTCCTCTCCAACGCGCGGCTGCTGAGACGGTAGCCGGCAATGTCTGGCTGGCAAGAGGCCCACGCACCCACGCATCCACGCAGGACTCGACAGCCTTTCACGCGATGTGGTTGGAATGAGGAGGGAATTATTCATTATGAAATGGACCCCACGATGTCGCGTTAGGAACACATGGACCGTCTGCAGCTATTGTCGTTTCTTGGCTTCTTGGCGCTCTAGCTTACTCCTCGAACGCAGATCCCCCTCGGCACAATCCCTCAATCCACAACAATCCAAGATTAGCGTTTTTCTCGATGCGACCCTGGTGTGCCGCCCCGAACATTCAAATGCCTACACAATCCTGGCATGGTTGGCCTTCGAAACCACTGCCGTGCCTCTCTTGCCGCTCCCATTGGCTCCCATCCCTCGTGGGCCGATGCAGGTACAGGATGGCACAAGAGAACCAGGATCGCGAGGATGGCTCCTGTGCCAAACAGCACGGCCACGATGCCCCCGACTATGGCCACCTGAAATTCGTGTTCGTCCAGTCCCTCTCCGAGCTCTCCCCCCCGGTTTCGACCAACGGTGTTGCAGGAAAGGGGCGTGAGCCCCCAACCCGTACTCTTCCTCGCACTCCCTCCCCTGTTGCCAAGTAATCTTAACAGTTGTTTAATCTTATCCACTATTTCCCCTTTCCTTTGCTGGCGGCCGGTCTTTGGCGCTCTCTTTGGCCCTTGGGTTCGATTCTTCATAATCCCTAGCTTGCCGCCCCGTCGTTGTCGAATCCCAGCCTTCTTCTTCTTTCTTCGATGCAAAGCAAGCCAGTCGTTCTTTGTTCCGGTGAATTTCCACCACGCCGCTCCTTTACGCTCTTCGATTCAAGCTGTTGTCTTCGCCTCGAGGATTACCAACTTGTGTTGCCACGTTCATTCTAGCTTGCCATTGTATTTATCGGGGTAGACTTGGTTTATTTGTACGACGACGACGATATTCCAGCGATTAACGTTCTGAGACCGGGTCAAATCTTGCACGACACGACTACCAAATATTACGAAGCACTATTGCTTGCAATTCGAATTGGGTTGAAAATCTTCGGGCGAAACAATATTTAAAATGAAGTACTCCGCTGCTGTTCTGCTAGGCAGCGCTGTCGCCAGCGTTTCCGCCGGCTACTGTGCCGATGCTGTCGAATCCGGCGGTAACTATTATTGCCCCGGTGCTGTGAAGCAGATCAAGTATAGCGGCCTGGACATTGCTGGCTCGTACCGCGCTGTGTCAGTCATGGACAACGCTGGAACATGTACCTTTGATACCAAGGATTACTCTGGCGCCATGGCCCCGTTCGATGAGGGTGTAAGTGTTGATAAGAATTGTAATCGTTTCGAACATGACTGAATGACTGTCTAGCTGTCCATGCACTTCCGTGGTCCGATTCAGATCAGCAATGTTGCTGTTTATACTCCCGGATCGAGCAGCACCAAGCGCGAGGCCCCGAAAAAGTCTAAGCGTCACCAACACCACGGCCACCAGCATCTTCACAAGAAGCACCGTGAGGAGGAGGAGAAGCGTCAAGTTGGCGCCACAGTCACCGTGGAGATGAACGGTCAAATGGTGACCTGGATTAACAGCTATAGCGGTGAGACTGCTGCCGCTGACGCCGATGCGGGAAGCGCGCAAACCACAACGACCGCCGAAGCTGAGGCGCCTGCTGCCACAACTGTCGCTGCCACGAGCGCAAAAGCTACCATCAAAACTTCGTCGGATTCTGGCTCCATCGAGGGCGACTGGGTCCGATCTGCTTATTACTGTGCTGAAGACGGAACCGCTGACGGTCTCACGTTCTTGGCCAATGTCGGTTCTGATGCTGTTTCTGGAACTTGGGACACGTAAGTGATGTTGTAATGCAGCTCAGAAATGGGCCAAAGCTGACAGTTCATGCTACAGCGTTTGGGGCTCTTCGTTGGCCTATGTGAGTGAGGACGGTAAGACCGTCGCCGGCTCTCCTCAGGTTTTGAAGAATACTTTGCTCGATGATGCCACCGAGATCGCCATCTTCTCTGATTCAGCTTGCACTGCCGAAACCTGCGGCACGTATCGCCCCAAATCTGTCGCTTATCGTAAGTTTCAACTTGTACTACACGAGAGAGTGTTCGGGCCTGTTTGATTGACCAACTCTAGGCGGCTTCGAGGGTGCCTCCAAGGTCTTCATTGTCGAATTCACAATGCCGACGAGCGGATTGAGGGGCCAGAACGAGGACATGCCCGCTTTCTGGTTGCTCAACTCTGCTATTCCCCGTACTGCTCAATACGCTTCTTGCAGCTGCTGGATGGGTGACAACACGAGCCCTCAGGAGGGTGGCTGTGGTGAATTCGACGTCATTGAGATCCTGACCCCTGGTGAGACCCGCGCCAAGTCGACCTTCCACTTCGCCAACGGCCTCGGCGACTCGCACTACTTTGAGCGCCCCGTATCTTCCTCTGGTATCTACGCGGTCGTCTTCGACGGCGAGAACTCGTCCGTTTCCATCAAGCAGCTCGACTCGTTTGACTGGGCCACCAGCCTCACTTCGACCAGCTTGACCGATCTGATCGTCGATGAGATTGAAGATGCTCTCGTTGCTTTGGCGGATATCGTTGCCTCTTAAACGTCGGGTCCAATATATAAAGGACTAGGTTGAAACCGGAGGCGAACTTGATGTGTCACAAAAGCCTTTCACTTCGGTGTATCAAACCACAAGGAGTATTTAATCTAATCTTGGAGCCTAAATTTTCGCATGACGATAGTAACACGTGGGTGACCAGGTTTTGAGTTTATGATCAGGGTTGGCGCGTTTTAGGCTTGTTGTAGCACACTTATCTGTTATCCTTGTGGACTGACTGTATTCATTCACGTGCTGCGAAACATGCTATAAATTTCTTTCGACATTGATCGGATCGCTGCCACCAAGGGCGGCTCTCACGTAGTAGTTGTTATTTGCCTTACGCTTGATGCAAAACCTGGGGAGTCTAGACGATTGTTGGCTGGTTTAGTTCAAGGCATCCATGATTTCGAATTTTTGAGAGTCATCAAGCAGCGTCTCAGTTGGATAACATACCGCACAATCCCCACGTGAGGTTCTCCGATCCGCCATAATATTTTAGATGCACTTGACGAACGGCAGAATAATGGACTAACCCCCCATGTCTCGGACCGGATATGAAGAATGCGGGGGATTATCGATGGAGCTACGATTAGGCCGCCTATCCATGACGCCGTAGGACTCTAAAAGGACACAGAATGCGGGGAGAGCTCGACCTCACCAACGCGGCACTTGGTCATCATAAACAAGGTAATGAGATGCGTCATGAAGTGGAACACGAGGAACGTATGGTGAGGGGTACCTAGGCAAAAAGAAGTATCATTTTCAATCGGAAAAGAGTGCTGTACACAGTTCTCAGCATTTGTGATCCCCCAGAGCCCACTGGAACTTGTGACTGTAACTCAACATTTTCCTTGACCAGATCACTATCTTGGAGTATCAAATATGAGCATGGCGAATGCTACGGAGAATGCTACTACACGCGCGGCAGCCAGGACTCATAAAGCTTGTGTCTATGATAAGCCGGGTTCGTGCTCAATTGAGGTTCGCGATGTGCCGACACCTGAGCCAGGACCAGGCGAGGTTCTGGTTAAGTTGACGCACTCCGGCGTCTGCCACTCAGACTACGGCATAATGATGAACACCGTATGTCTTCCTACGGTCTTTATTTGATGCCACACGTAGAAGTGAGGCTTGTGAAGCTGGGTGGCTGATGATGAAATGATCCGCGACATAGTGGCTTCACCTTCCCGCTCCCACCCAAGAAGGCCAGGTTGGCGGACACGAGGGCGTGGGTTTCATGGTGTGTATAAAACAACCCCGTGCAGTTTGTACTATTTGTTACCTTATTAGGAGAATCTATGCTGATGCTTGGCGTAGTAAGTTATCTTGGTTTCGGTCAAAAGACGTGGCACCGTTCGATTCCAGACCCATGACGAATACGGAACAGACTGACATGCGTTACTATACTAGAGAGAAATTAGGCCCGGGCACAGAGAGTGAGAGTCACCAAGTTGGTGATCGAGTCGGCATCAAGTGGATTTCAGCAGCGTGCCTTTCATGTCGTAAGTCCAATATCTTCACGACACCTATATAGTATGAGAGAAGGACTATGGCTGCACAAGGAGTTGGCTCACCACATACTTGTGTTTTAGCACCTTGCCTCGAGGGCTTGGAAGGTTTATGTTTCAACCAGAAGATTAGCGGATATTACACACCTGGCACTTTTCAGCAATATGTCATTGGGCCCGCAAAGTGAGTGTGTGCGATTACAGAGTCACCGAACAGTTCGCTGGATTAACAAACGGGCACTTTTAGTTATGTGACACCGATTCCAGCTTCTCTACCTGGCGAACTGGCAGCGCCAATGTTGTGTGCGGGCGTCACAACGTATGCCGCACTGCGCAAATGTGGTGCCGAGTCTGGCCAATGGGTTGTAATCTCCGGCGCAGGTGGCGGTCTTGGTACAATCGCTACAAGCCTTGGTGCGCATGCCATGGGATTCCGGATCATAGGAATCGATATGCCGAACAAAAAAGAGGTCGTTCTGGAGTCTGGTGCAGAGCACTTCATTGATGTTACAGCTTTCGAGGATGGAAGTATTGGCAAAGAGGTCAAGAGACTTACGGGACATGGAGCTAAAGCCGTCATATCTGTGAGTTGTCCGCTGAACCCTTTTTGCGCCAGATGGAATACACATGTCATGGATATCCTCAAAAAAGGAGAACTGTAATCACCAAGCTCCAGTTGCAGGAATTAGCCAAATTCTGACACAATTCTGTCCAGTGCACGGCGAGTAACAAAGCCTACGGTCAGGCTCTGTCTATGCTGCGGTTCGGCGGCACGTTAGTATGCGTGGGAATGCCAGAGGGGGAGCCTGTGCCGATTGCCAATGCATTTCCGACGGCAATGGTGGCAGGTATGCACAAGATCGTCGCTGTAGCCGTTGGTAATCGTCGTGAAGCAGCTGAAACACTAGAGATGGCTAGTCGAGGCGTTGTCAAATTCCCTTATAAAACGGTTGGTATGAAAGATCTACAGTCTGTCTTCGAGCAAATGGGGGACGGTAAACTGATGGGGCGTGTCGTACTGGATCTTACGGTTGAATGATTCATGATTGTTCTTGGTCGTTGTTCGATGGGCGTTGACGAAACCCCATAATGGATCTCAAGAGCGCGAGCGATACTACTTCGTGGAATGCTTTGCTTTAGCGGCCGCTGTACAGATCGAGCACATGCGGTTTCAATGTTACACCCTCTCCTCCTGAGTCGTTGATATTCATTTAATTTCTTAACATGCCGATGACGAATCACATCGAGTTATGAGCTACTGAGGCGATTAGAAACCCTGTGAATGGAAGAGAGGATACTTAGCATTTCACCCCGTAACATTAGAGGAAGTGTGAAAATACACCAACCGACATAAGCGACACTTGACTGGGCCATCTTCCAGAGTGTATTGCATGAGCGGACTATGATGTAGCTGGATGTGAAATGACCGGACGCCAGCACTCGTTAAATCAAGTGTACAGACACTTTACACCGTTCTATATCCTGAAATGTCGTCAATGACCCGGTGGATTTCCAACAGAAACCGTGCTTGCCGACCAGTTGCAGTCTAGACAGCGCATCAAGAAGTTCTCCCAAAATGCCAGTAAACACCCATTCAGGTCATACTTGCCACCGCATCTTCTCAATGACCTCGCAAGGTATCCAGTCGTTGCCGAAATTGGGTCTTCCCTTCTTCCGTACTATATTGTAGGGCGTTGTTCTTCATCTCAAGAGCTTCCTGAAGGCTCATGGCAACGACAGTATTGCCAAGGCAAACTCCGTAAGGGCAACATGAATCCGGTGATAGCCGTTTTGACAGTATTGCTTCCACTTGGTCCTAAACAGTGTCAATCTTCTTGCTCTACGAGAAACGCTCTACGAGCGCATATAGTCGACCTACAATTGGGCAACGCAATGGGAATGCGCAAATTAGCTCACTTATCGCGAGAGCAATCGCTATTGTTGGAAAAATTCCGAGTTGCATATTTATACTCTATGCGCTTATGGACTTGGCTTGTTTTCTTAGTTGACGTCCGTGGATGACAGATCACAGCCGGGGCAGCTGCTCGTTCGAATAGCAAGGCAGTGACCAGATGGGTTTGTGGAATGCTCTGAGTGCAAGGTCCTGGCAAACGGCAATAAATAGTTCGATAAGATACTAATTTTTGGAACAAGAACGACTGTGTGAGATGGGTTTGTACGCCGTTTTGGAAGAACACGTCGATAGTATGATTGTGCTCAATTGTCACCAAAATCTTATGAAAACACGTACTTCCGGTGCTTATCTTGTTGAGGCGCGACGCATGCTAGAGTTATTCAAGCTTTGAGCGATGGTAGCTAGTGCAGAAGCTGTCAATGGCTTAGAGAGTACGCGGTGGCATGCGGAGGTTGGTGTGAGATTATGACAATGGTTGATGGGGAGTTATGTTCTCCAGCGTAGAAGGATGGCTAGGCCAGCTACATATGATGTCCATATCAGAACTTGAAGCGAAATCCAACCGGACGGAACAACGTCGTTTTTGATGGGGATTTGTAGCTACATATGTAGCCAGCCGATTCCGCTCCTTCAAACGTTAAAACGTCAGACAAGAAAGTTCGATGTACTAGGCACTGGCGCCCACAAAATAAATTACAAAATCAGTTCGCCGACCTTTGTCGGCAATATCTCACTTGACGTGATACTTCTTTGCGCCAATATCACAGGCGGGAATGAGAGGGGGAAAAAAGAAAACACTATGCGAAATATGAATTCTACATCCGCGTGGGAGTCTCTCTGCTCGTCTGCTTTAAATATAGGCATGGAGATATGAGAATGAAGTAGGCGCCATGACGTCCAAGGTGTTGCGACCCTTTGACCTGCTGTATCAATACGGATGATGTATACATACTGCGCATTATGTTTTGGACGTTGCTAAGATTATGCGCAATAGTTATGATCCTAGCTCCTCGTCGCCAGTCATGTGCAAACTAGTAGGTGAATATCGAATACCGCGACACTCTCGCTTGAAATCAGCGATATCTTAGGCAAGTCTGAACTCCCGTGGTAATAGTTTCGGGTTGAGCCCGGTGTTCAGTCGTAAACCATCGCTGTTTGTTTGACTCTCCGTCCGACACACTCCATTGCCCTCACACAATTACAGCAAACTCCCCATCGTACGATGTCTGACTAGAAACTGTCATCAGTCGAATGTGATAAGTGTTAGAAGTGCTATCGAGTATATAAGCTCACGTCGCGAAGTTGTGCCAATCAAGGAATGTTTCTATCCTGCCGAGTACAATTGGCATGGTAATGTCGGGGAGGCTCGATTGGCGTCCCTCTCGAGGTTGCCGTGACGAATACAATTCCATCGCACTCGTCATGATTATATTCAGAAATTCTGAGGCGTGGGTGGCTGAATATATGCCAAGGAAGCCTACTACAACGGATATTTTGGGGTTGAGGATGTAAGCCCAACTCCATCATGTAGACTTCTGAATAGCCTGACTAATGATAGGATTATAGCCATGATTCAATCTTGACAAAGCGACAAAGCGGCTAAGAGCTGGCCAATTATATATGCGTAGAGAAGAAATGCGGCCCTCCGCTTAGCTTTTCACCCAGATAGATGGTTTTTCCTCGCAGTTGGTTTAAGAAAGTGGTGCGGGTAACTTTTTCCACTCGGGTTTTCACCTTTTAATCTTCACTGCAAGAGATCCTTATGGTTTAAGACGCTGGAGCGAATGTCTCACTCACTCCCTTTCCTACAGTGAATTATGGATTAGATCGCGCCTACGGGTATCTATCTTCGCGCCTACATTTAGTAAACTTGCTAATGTTTGCTCCTACTTGAGTTGTCTAGAAGACGAGTTTCCCTATGCCCTAAAGAGTCGACGCCTATGTCGATCATAATTGGCTAGGATCCAGCGTGTCAAATGAAGATCAGTGCAGGAGTTACTTTGCTGAATTTACGTCGAAGGATGGCGGATCCGATCGTCTGATGACTGGTTTTCAAGACAATGATATTATTCTATGTAAAAGGCGAATAAGACGACAAGGACCGTCGTCCTTCGAATTTACCAAATCCTGACAGATGTACATGGGGTATCCGATTCTTCATTCGGATGCTAACCTGCACATTAGAGACTGGTCAGTTGAACTTCTAAAGGGGTCTCGATATCTAGTGGATAGTGTCAGTTGCTTCCAGAACACCACCAGTAGCGGTGCGACGACAATGTATATTCAAATCATTCTAAAATCCAGCCCACAAGGCGTCGAGAGAGGTATTAGTAATTCGTAAGTGACATGAGTCGCCCAGTGCCATGTCATGCGTTTGCGAAATGTGGATAGGGCAAAGGCGATTTTAATCGGAAGCATCGCAGACAGACAGGACTCTGACCTGATCAAATATTCATCAGTCAGTCGACAGCTTAGGGACTCGAAGTGAATTTTACCGACACGCGGCGCACAGTCTAATATCTACCGTGCCATTCTGACTAGGAGTATGAAGACCGATGAGTAATATTTGTCAATGCTGTATCTCAAATAGGTGGCATGGAAGACATCATGTAACGCAACACTTCGAATGGTGAGGTTTCATATCAGGCTCAAATGTGCACGAAGGATTATATATCAGGCAGTCCCTTACCGGCCGACCGTGACAAACTGTCGTCAAACGCAGGATAAGTCTCATGTAATCTGTCACGGATGCAATATAGAACTAGACTAGGCGGTGAGCAGGGACGATGAATTTCACGATGCTTCATGACACGACATGGCAAACCTCTTTGCAAGTTTTGAATCGAATCAGGTTGGTGAGAATGACATGTCTTCGTCGATGTGCTGGCGTGCAGTCGAAGCTGACGATGTGATTCAGTCTGTGTGACACCAAGGGCAGGCCATCGGGCTGCTTACAAGGCCAGTATTGACCTATCCTCAGCGTCACCGCCTTTCCGGACTCCGAGGTGAATCAAGCGGCACCATATGCCGGCTTTTGTCTGTCTCCCGACATGCCATTCGGCTCATGTCTCAGCGTCTTCGCGCCCAGGGTGCCACGCCAGATTTACGTAATATCTTAAGCTTATCCCCTACCTTGAGGGTCCATCACTGACCCAACCCGCATAGCCGCCCGCATCTTCCGACGAGTGCCGCGACGGAGGGATCGAGTTCTGGTCAACCATGTTCCGAGTGGACGCCAGCAGATTCCCGGGAGCGTCAGATGGACTCGGCCGGTGGTGCAGCATGCAGCGGTTCCGTGACCGCTCCGTCGACTGCAGCGGTTCCTGTAGACATCCGGCGCATCGTCCCGCGCCAGGGGTCGACGACTCAGAAAACCGTGTACACGTGGAATTCTCCGAGACACGACAGACATGCCGACCTGCGGTAACCCCAGCGTTCTAGTCTATCGCACTCCTTTGAGCGGTCAGGACTCAGGAGAAGGTGGTTAGACTTCGTGACTTTGTCTACCAACCGGCGTATTTTTGTTCCTGCATCGAATTATTACCTGGCAAGAAAGATCGCCTTCCCTGCCTCTCGGCTTGCTTTCAACACCAAGCTCATCGAGTCAAGCTGCCCGGTGAATATTTGCCGAATGGGAAAGCCCAACGCGTCGCGTCGCTACTTCTGCGATCTTAAGTTGCCAATTGCCTGCCAAGATCGAGCCTCGAAACAAGCTTTAGGAGTTCAAGATGTGCTTGGCAAGACGTGGATGGCGGGGGGAAAGAGGCGTTCTCTGGGCGTTGGCGGAGCGCGAGCGGGCGATGCCGATCCGGTGGAGTTCAGCGACACGATATCCAAGGATTCTCGAGGGCTAATCTCTTGATTTGTATTTGCAATTGCCATTATTGTTTCTCTTATCAAGTCTTGCCCTTCACTTCTTGGGTATGTACCGGCTACGACGCGAGTAGCTTATTAGTGTCCACCAGATCGATCTGGCTTTGGTGTCACGGCGTCTCGACGTGTCGGGGCAGACAGAGTCCAGAGATGATGTCGGGCTGTTGGGATCCCTGCTGACAATTTGCGTGACATGTTTCACCTGGCCTTGATGTTGCGCACCACTGCTCTTCCTCATCCAACCCGTAGAATCGAGAATCGCGAGCCGAGCGACTGACTCGGTGATGTAGACCTCGTGGCACTCTCTATCTTATTAGCCCGGATCTGGCGCCACCCTACGCTTGTCGATGCGCGTTCGATTCGTGTCACGGACACAAAACAAAAGGGTATTAAAAAATCATCGACCTCGGCATCGATCCAAGCCCTTCTGGCTCAGCTTCGACGGCTTCAAGGGCTACTATTGGGGGCTCGTTATCTATGCGCTATTCCCTCGTGTACTTTCGAATTTCCACAGCCTTTCCCGACTGGGCAAATTGCGGTTTCAATTCGGCCATTCTAACCTGACTTGCCCTCGGTCTTTGTAGGATGCCCCTAGATTATCGTAGGGAACAGCCCGGGCTGGCCTGGCTTGTTGATGGCAGCGCGGGCAGCTGAACAAATGAACTGCAGCATCTGCTACACCATGCAGGCCAGAGTGTAGATCCCTGTCGCGTCCTCCGTTCCCTTATCTCGTCGCCCCGGGCCCAGCTCGGCCCTGTTACCGTCTCGTTTTCTCGACTCTGCAGTGTGGACCGAGTGTGGAAACTGGAACTAGGGTTTGTCGATAAGCATGCCTGTTGCCAATATATCTCACCATGTCCTTGGGAGTCGTCTCCGTGATCGTCGTGGGCGCATTGTCCAGACAGCCACTACTGTATAAACGCCGCCTCGTCCGGCCATTTCCTACTTTCAGCTTCCATCAGGTCGTCGGCCTGTTCCGTTCAACCTCTGGCTTCCAGGTCCGGTCTTCTTCACTTCGGCCTCGTCCTAGGTTAGGTAGCGCTTTGGTTATTGCGACTACGTGACTCTGTACGTCGGTCCGTCACTTAAAGCCCAGGAAATCCCGCTTGGATCTTGTAGCGCCGCACTAGACGACCAAAGCCGCCCGTTGGAATCGCATCGCCCAAGTTCTACTTGTCGAAAATTTTTGCTTCGCAATGGCTGCGCTCGGGTTGAATAACAGCAACGAGAAAATGGAAAAGGAATCGGCTGGTTCGGATCTGGGTTCCGGGCACGTTACGGACTTGAACTCAGTGCCCAAAGAAGCCTTTGCAGAAGGCAATTCGGTGTGGGCAAAGCTTCAGAGGGCGGCCGGCAAGTATGGCGTTGAACAGCGGGGTATCGAACGAGTCCCTAGCGATGAGAGGACCGACACAAGTCTGACGCACGTCGGCACTCTTGTATGTTGAGCTGTTCAGATGGTGTGCGCGAGACTCCGGACTGACGAGCAATATAGTGGCTTTCCGCGAACATGGTTGTCTCGTCCTTCGCAGTGGGCGCATTATCGTACCCGGTATTCTATCTCGGCTTCGTGGAAAGTGCACTCACGATCATCTTCATCAATGCCATTGGAATCTTGCCCGTCTGCTTTTTCTCAACTTTTGGTCCTCGATTCGGCTTGCGACAGATGGTGCTTTCGCGCTTCTTCTTTGGCCATTATGCTGTGAAACTAGGTAGCTATTCCCTCGCCCACCTGCCGCAGAGCATTTCTAACCACACTATGCGCAGTTGCTTTCTTTAACATACTGGCATGTCTTGGCTGGTCAGCTGCCAACGTCATCGTTGGTGCGCAGCTGTTCCATGCCATCAACCACAATGTCCCAGGCTGGGCTGGTATTCTTGTGATCGCTGTCGCAACACTGGTTATCTGCGCCTTTGGATATAAGTTGGTTCACTTGTACGAGCGTTGGTCATGGATTCCCAGCTTCATCATCTTCCTCATTGTTTTGGGAGAATTTGCATCTACTGGTCACTTTACTGCCGGCCTTCCTCTGGCGACCGGTAAGGCCGAGGCTGGCGACGTGTTGTCTTTTGCAGCATCTGTTTACGGATTTGCAACCGGTTGGACGTCCTACGCTGCCGATTATACCGTCTATCAGCCCGTGAACCGATCCCGTCGGGCCGTTTTCTTCACCACCTTCGCGGGCCTCATTTTCCCTCTGATCTTCACAGAGCTTTTGGGTGCTGCCGTTGCGAGCGCGGTCGCCACAACGCCCGCCTATGCCGAAGCTTATGAAGATTCCGGCATTGGTGGTCTCGTTGCGCAAGTAGTGGTTCCGCCTCTAGGCCGCTTCGGAGAGTTCTGCGTCGTCATACTCGGACTGTCCATTATCGCCAATAATTGCCCAAACATTTATTCCGTGTCCCTGTCCTTGCAAGTCATGTCGCGTGCTACCGCCCGAGTACCGCGATTCCTTTGGACTGCCATCGGAACTGCTGTCTACATTGCGGTCGCGATTCCGGGCTACAATCATTTCGCCGAGGCGCTTGAGTATTTCTTGCTGATCATCGCTTACTGGTTGGCTATCTACGCAGGCATCGGCATTGTTGAGCACTTTGTGATTCGTGGTGGGTTCGATGGATATAAGCCAGAAGACTACATTTATCCGAAGCGTCTTCCTCCGGGCTTTGCCGCACTCGGCGCCTTCTTAGCTGGCGTTGCAGGAGCTGTACTTGGTCTCGCGCAAGTTTGGTTTATTGGTCCCATTGGCAAACTATGTGGTACAGAGTATGGAGGTGATGTCGGTTTCGAGCTTGCTTTCGGATTCTCGGTCGTCACATTCCTCGCTCTGAGGCCCATCGAAAAGCGGTATTTTGGAAGGTAGAATGCCGTTGTCTGGGAATGTCATGTATATAATCTGCTCACATAGTCGGAAGATCACCAAATGAATACACTAGTTATGGTCATCCTCTTGGACATGTCTTCGAACGGCCGCTCCGTATAAACAAGGAGAATACATTTTGCATCATGACCTCATCCATTAGTGGGTATACTCTCTGCAATTCCTGTGCCCATACTCCTCTGTATTCGGGGTCTGGTGAGATTTGCAAGGTTCGTATTGGAATATCATTTCCTGCTTGAAGCGCACTTGCCTGAGTGTTGACGCTGTTTCGTCGTCAGGGCCTGAATATTGTCAGGGTACGGAACGACTATTCGCCCTCCCGTGCCCATAGTTCGTTTGACAGCAATTTAAAGTAGTAGTGTAGCCAATAACAGAACCGATCTTGAGTATGGTACTTTTGCCGAAACAGACCTGGGGTCGATAGCATCACATAAGACAGTAATTAATTTTCTATTTACAGTTCGAGTACACCTTGTCCAACTCATTCGAAAAACTAGTAGATGGCGTTTTGGCCGAAGAGGAGAAGATTCAACACTCAGGCGAGCAATTCGTCAAAATATAACAATGTGCTATTTCGCCGACTTTCCTTACCTAACATGACGTACCAACTAAAGGCCGTAGCTTGGAGAAGTTGAAACAGTACAACCCCTATTTCTCCTATAACCCGGACAATGTCAAAAGTTCTACTCTCATGTTCGCTTGTTACCATATTCCTTTGATACTGTGAAACGTGCTCTGTGGATAAATACAAGCAGGCTGCACTGGAGCTAGGAATGTAGTATATATATAGTATATTTATGCATAGGGATTCATGTCCTCTAGTGGTATCGTCTGCTGAGATGAGCTATGGTCAGCTGCAGTAGGACCCCCAACTGTAATGCGCCATAGTGCAGAAGCGACACAGGTGTTACACTGGACCGACAATGTCTCCCTTAGAGTGTCCAGTCCTACCTAGTTGAGACAATAATAACAACAAGAATAGCAGGAATAGCATGACGCGTACACAGCAACCCCTCGTGGTCTAGTAATGACGAAGCGACTTGAATCTCAGTGAAAACCCCCTAATGCGAACTCGTTGCGTGTGTCATCTCGCATGTGACATCTTTGCCATGGCTATGTATCCGCGACTGATGCAAATATATTTGGAAATACAGGGTTTTATGCGGCATGGTGCTAAAATCCAAGCCGCTACATGCTTTAAAAGGGTATATTATACTGTACACTTCCCAGTGATTGACCGTTAGCTTGTCCGATTGTGTTCAGTTCGATATAAACTCACTTCTGCGATGAAGAGACTCTAGCGTTCGAGACCGTTCTTAATCAACGATATAGTTCCCCTTATGACCCCAGACAGAGAAGATGATCCGCACCGAGCTACGCGTTGACAATCAAACTGTACAGCTTTAACAGGGCCAAAATATCTATAGTGAAAGCGTCGTTGCCAATGTTCTCATCTCACGGGCGCAAGATCCTTTTCTTTGAGGAGCTCGAGGACTTTGGCCATCGTGATGCGCTGGTTGGGATTCGGTGTGAGCATATGGAGGACAATATACTCTATCCTGTCGCGCGGGTTAAGGTGGCTCTTTGCCTCGTTGATTTCGCTTAGCCATTGCTGCATCTGCGTGACTGCTGTAACTCCACGCCTTGAATTCCGGTTGAGATCTGCAATCATCCAATATAATTGTTTCGGATGTCCTTGACGTCCACGAGCATCAGGGAACTGAATCTTCTTAAGCACATACAACATCGTAATTCCAAGCGCCCATACATCAGAAGATGCGCCCCGAAGTTTCTGTCCAATGAATTCTGGGGGCACATAGTATGGAGTGCCCCCATTGGTCGCAGTATCGACTGTTCGGGTTGAGAGACCGAAATCGCAGAGTACGGCGCCCCTTTCTCGTGAATACAGTACATTGGCGGGCTTGATGTCGTTGTGGATCCGTTTCTTTTCGTGAATGTAGTATAGTGCGCCAGCGATATCGTTCAGAATTCGCACAGCATCGCTGCGACTGCCCACAAATCTATCTGTCAATGTGTCTCGCCACACATTACGAGCAGCCAGATCTTTTCCGTCAACGTGCTCCATATACAGGGACAAGTATCGGGCATCACCGCCGTATAGCTTGACAATAGACTCATGCTGTAGGTTCTCCTGGCTCTGGTATTCTCTTAACCAGACATCCGCTTGACGAATCACATTCCTATGTATTTCTTGCGGTCGTGTGTCTGAGTGCTGGGATGCTCGCGCTTTCAGGACTTTGACAGTGATGACGCCCTCAGGCACGTGAGAGTATTCGGCCGTGTAGACAGAGGACGCACTGGTGGTCGCAATTTGGTCTCGTTTTGTCAACTGATATTCGTCGAGTTCACATCCACCAGGTATAACAGCAGTCTGATCCTTTTGAACCTCAAGGAGTGCTTGACCATGCGGAACAGCTATTTCCTTTGTTTTGGCCGCGTTGGGAAGGGGAAACATGAGGGACTTGTCACCAGGCCCGTATAAAATGATGACGCCATCCCCGTCTTTATCCTCAGCGTCATTGACACGAAGCTTCTTTCCGATCACAGCGTCAGAAGTGCCTTGGTCGTCTGATGCAAAGCTTCTCTTTCCTAGGGAGGTTCGCAGGGCCGGCGACGACTCGAAGCTCTCCGAGGACACTCGCAGGGTTGCTGGCCGCTTCTCCAAAATTCTAAAGTCAAGGACTGGGATGCCGACACTGATCTTCCACGTTCCTGGCCAGAGTTCTCTGGTTGCACCCGGCAAAATCTCCTGGTTGTAGTTGGCATCAGTGCGATCGGACGAGACCCTAGCCAACACGATGGGAATTTCAGATTTGTTCCACAGGATCAGACTATCGCTCGCTGGATCATAGTACAGTTCGCACCACAAAGGCGGATGTTTCTCACCCTCGGTCTGAGGAATCCTGATGGAAAAATTGATGTCTTTGGAGGTTTGAGTCACCGCTAAGACTTTAGATTTTGGTTGGCTGGGGTCGGATACCTCCGCGCGGAAAGCAAGCCATTGGCAGTTATCATTACCAGGGCTGACAGAGCGGCTTCTCGTAAGTGGCCTCACTAAAATCCGAATGCCCTGTTTGTGATGTGTATCATCGAGAACTAAGCTGTCTAATGGTATGTTGTCGAGATGAGCATCGCCAATTTCATCAACTTGGATGCTGTTGCCAAGCCGGACGCTCAGCTCCTCGGGTGTGAACGGCTCCGTCTTCTCCTCGGATGGAAACACCTCTGTCATAGTTGGAACGGAGAAGAAAGTTGCAAAATGAGCTTATGTGGCATCGATGATGAGCTTCGAAAATAGAGTGTTATGACTGAACCATAAGTGATCTGGTTGATAGGGGTGAAACACGGCAATACGGTATGGAGAAAAGACGGATGATAGTAAAGACTCAGGCTGAAGACTTTGAGAATGAGTTGAAAGGAGAATCGAGCTCTTCAGGGAGGCATTCTGGCAAGATAGTTGCCGTTGATGATGGATTACACCAAGTACAGAGTGAAGTTTGGTTGAATCAGATGAGCTGTCCTCGAGACGACGAGAGTCGGGTCACTGCAACTTGCGACCCGGTAAGGACAGTCATAGAAAGGGTCAGAAGTACAGCTTACAGCACAGAAGTAGCTGGGGAAGGGCGTGGAATGCGCGATTGCGTTGCGGCTGATCCCGCCCGGGTGCGAATGGTTCATTCGGTTGGCTGCCTGACCGTTCCTCCGTGTTTCCTCGGCCAGCTGGTGCAGTACAAGAGGTATTAATACAGGTTCCACTGGCCGCCGTGGATTAGTCAAACGGTTGAAGAGGCCTCTGGGCGGGAGCATCGCCAGGGTTGCCTCGAGTGCAATAGGGCTATGTCGGTAGCGCCTCTAGTATGCCACCTACCGTAGCAGAGGGCCTTATTAGGGCGTAGTTGAACGTCTCAGTCGCAGTATTGTGGGCGTTGAGGAAAAGCCAACGTCTTGAAGTCTGCGAGTTAGACAGCGACCTGTTTTAGCCATCTGATGAAATCCATAGATACTTTTCACGGCAGTCGTGTGACGAACGTTGAGGCAGACAGAATCGCCCAGGCGACTGGAACTGTACGGAATTGTATTGGTGTGTGACTCCCTAGGGCGATCGTCTGCTTGACCCCCTGACCGAATAGGTAAGCGAGGGAGGCAGCAGGTGAGCGGGTCTAACGATCCATGCTGCGCCGTTCGAGTCCTCGATGCCGCTCCCTCCTGATATAAGAGTGGCCATACACTCACCTGCCCGTGCCTCGAGATTGGCCTTTTTGCTTAGAAAGAAGACTGCTGTCTCACCAAAGTTGCCGTTCCGTACCTAAGTGGTACTTTCGGTTGTGCTCTTTTGCCGAGGGTGGTGGTCTAAAGAAGAGTTGCTCAGCTGACCGCCGCTTTGCTGACTGCTGGCTCGGCTTGGCTGAGCAAAGCACGCCTCACGAAACAACGGATCAATGTCAATGACGATGGCCACAAATCGCCACAGGCACATGGGGCACTTTGGCCCCTTACCAAATGCTCTAAATACGACTAAAAATAAATCGTCTATGATTGACGAGTTCCAGTCCATGCCGAAATATGTGACCACCAGACTTCATTTCTCATGATGAATTGGACATGCCATGAGCGATGAATGGCCTCAGGCGGTCTGCTCTGGGGTGATGTGTAAAATCCAGCCGCATCCTCCCTCCTGAGGTCCTCTTGTGCCTCTGCCTCGTCTGCCTCTGTCGATAATGACAACTGGTGAGGGGGCGACAGCAACCATTTAACATGGCGAGTAGACGATGTCGGCTTCCCCAAGCACATGCAAGCCCAAGACAGCGACCCGCTCTATGGGCCAACAGGCGTTTGAGCTTGGTGACCAAATCCGCCTTTGTCTCAGTATGTGGCTGGTGATTGGTTGCGGCGGGCAGGGACATAATGGATCCGAGAGTGGACAGACGTGGTGCCAGATGCCGCTTCAGCCACGAACTGAGGATTGACAGAGCTAGTCTTAGTGGGGGTATCACAGCCTGGGCCTTTTCTCTTGTTACGGAAATGGGCACTCCCAAACTGGCTTAGCTTTCCCGGCTCACCATCGTAATCCGCCAACAAAACAGGCCGTGTGATCACGCAGTGCCAAGCACGCCTGACGAGGGAATTGGTGCCTCAGGCAGTTACTGAGGGACGCAGAACGGATACTTTGGGTTGCCCACCCTCTTGACCATCGTCGTCGCTCTCCGTCCGCATTGAGAGATCCCAAGCCCAAACACACCCACCCCCCTCAACACTCTTCCCTCTCCACCGACTTCTGCTCGATTCCGCTCCCCCAGACTCCTCTCAGTAGCTATATGACACAATAAATGACTATTACACCAATATAACACAACACATCGAAAATGGAGGGTTGTAACTAGGCCAATGTCCTCACGACAGCACCGAGTAAAAGAAGAAAGACCAGACAAAAATATCCCTCTCCTCTCCTAACCCGCCACCCCTATCACGGGGCAAGTCCACTGTACTTCTTTTACAAACACCCTCGCCCTTTCAGAACCTAGCACTACAAGAGACACCGACATCAACAACGCAAGCCCGTAGCAGCACCCGCGCCGTCACCGGGGGCGTCGAGAGATCGAGGCAGTCGAGCCATCTCCACGCTCGCCCTGCCTTTACCCTACGTGCCTTCTTCGAGGCCCACCACACACTTGCACCTCAAGACCCCCCAGGGCAGAGAATGGACGACGAACCCGATGGAGGATGTTCCTGGCAAGCATGGAAGTTTGGGATGAAGAGGGAGGACCTCTACACCAAACTTCAAGATCAGTATAACACCGTCGCCTTCTCCATCCAGGACCCCGACGCCTTCCACCACGACGTCTGCGAGATATCCAAGATTGCCGCTGACAACGATGAGTTCCATCACCTGCTCGACGAGCGGAAGCAGCTCCGGCTCGACCAGCTCAGCCAGAGCCTCCAGTCGGCGTCGGTCGAGATCATCGCGAACCCCAAGTTGATAGGTACCGACCAGTGGCAGTATGCCATCCAGCTCTTCCGCACCCGTTCCTTCGACTCCCTCGTCAGATACTTCGCATCCTATCTTCCTGACGATCACCAGTGGTCATCATCGGCCACCGACTCGACGACCGGGCCTTTCTTCGATGATGAGATAGATGGTTCTACTTCTGTTATGATGCATGAACCTTTGACTTTTATTGATACCACTTGTACCAATATGATTCCAGCAAGCCACCTGCCCCCTTCCCCTCGTTCTCTCACGACCTGCTCCGAAGATTCGTCCAGCGTCTCCATCCCCTCGCGAACGCACTCCTTCTCTGAGCCCGAGTCAGGCGCCATGATGCTGTCTACGGCGCTAGCACGAGATTTTGATGATGAGTACCCCTCGCAGTGGGATGCTCCCGACACGCCGACGACGTCGATCTCTGACGCTTCAGAGTTCCCCTCGTTAGACGATGTCGCTGACACCAAGCATTATCCTGAACGTACTTCGTCGTCGGCGTTATCTTGCTCAGAAACTGTCGAAGACGACGAGCAAGACCTAGAAACACCAACACCGCGAGACATCGTCAAAGAGCCATGCCTACACCCACATCAGGCGACATCGATAGAATCGATAGAATTGATGTCAAGTCTATCCACAACGCCGAAGGCGTTCCCATCTAAATATACTCCCCTACAACAACGAATTCGCGATGCCAGCCCTGGGCTGTCACGAGCGCGACGGAGAAGTCCTGATATCGGACGCATTCAGAAACCCCTCCCTGATACCAGTCGGATCAGACCCAAAAGCCTCAAACGGTAACCCCGCGGGCACCGCCACGGCACTGTATATATGTCAAAAAGCTGTAGATATGACCAAAGTAATGCCCTGTTTAAATTCCCATCGGCTTTGGCGTTGTTGATGTTTTTTTGCACCTTCGCCCACTATGGGGGCTATACTCAATCGTGTGTTGTAGAGCGACGTAGCCATGATCGCTAACAATCAGTATTATTTTCATTTTCTTCCACAGAAGACCTTGTTTGGTCGACACTCGACGGGTACGCGAGCGAATAATCAATCACTCTAACACAAGTCTGAAGACTGTTGGGCGAGGAGGGTAGAGCCCGACGACCACCTCGACATCGTTGACACCGATGCGTCTCGTAAGTCGATTGCGCAGAAAGCGTGCCGCAAAAGCCTTTGCCCCATCGCCCACAGCACATACTGTAACCCCAGTACGCCCAGAACAGAGGCCCCAGTCCACTGTACCGTGTGGTAGTTTGCCGCGTTCTGTCCGCTAACTCCACGGAAAAAAGGAAGTACATAGTAGGTACCTAGGTAGGCTTAGTACACGTTAGTACCTACCTACATGGTCTAGCATTGCTGGGTCTGAAGCGTAACTTGGTAAAGTCCGATCCAAACGCCAGGCACGATATGCTTTCGTTGAGGTCATCGATTCACTGTCTAAGACAACGCAGAGTTTCGCTACATGACGACGAGATCGCTTTTGGGTGTAGGGTTCGGTTGTATATTGGAAGGGTTTGTACACTGCTTCTTTTTGCAATACTTCTCTTATTGTAAATTACTCTCTTCGTCAAGCCCGTGCACTATACGAGCACTTGTAATAGCAGCATACGCATAATCACCTACACTTCACACGTATAAAGACGGGAATCTACGATCACCAAAAAGAAGAGAAAAAAACACGTCAAGATGCCCGAGAAACTCCGCGAGATAGCAAGCAAGAAGGTCAATGGCCCAAACGCGAATCCGAGCCAGCTCGGGGACCCGATCAGTGTCAAAGCCGAAACCAGCGACTACGTGCCACCTACGGAAGAAGGGGAAAGCGCAAAACCCCAGCCTGTCTCTAAACCGGCAACGGAAGAGTCTTCCGATGATAAGGAGACTTTAAGAGAGAAAGCTTCGAAGAAACTACATGGCTCCGGCGCCAATCCGAGCCAGCTGGGTGATCCGATTAGTATGAAGAACGAGACGACTGATGGTGTGCCGGTTGAGAGAGAGAGTGGTGCGGAGCAGGAGGATGTCACAAAGAGGGAGTCGAAGTTGTAAGGGAGGGTTCGTTTGTTTGCGTTATGGACATCCGCATCCTGCGGAATGCGTGTCTTCAATAAGAGGGATATGATGTGATACTTTGGCATTATATTTACCATAACATTCTCAGGGTAGCCAGTAAATGTGTTTTTGAAGTCGAAACCTTTTTCTGTTTGTCGCTCTACGGGGCTCGGCCTCTAATGGGCTTGTTGTGACGATAGTGATTGTTGGCGAACTCCCCAAGTTAACGGCCGATTGTGTGGAGACAGACTGGTCTCGCCTTAATCATTCCCTGACAACTTATCACAAAAGCACACATGTATTCGAGTACAACGAGCCGAGAGGGTTTTGGGTAGTTCGTTTGATCAACAACATATTTCTTCTTGATTCTGTTTGGCCGCTGTTGCCGCCGTAGAGCATCTGCAACGAAACCATTCTCAGGCACCACCAAACAGAATGGTCTCAGCAGGATGCTTATTCGTGATCACGAGATGATGGGCCGGTCATCGACCTTTCACGTCTAGTAGCGTGGAGAACAACTTAACCCAAAAGTCCAATTGCAGGATGATGATGGCCCCGAAATAAATATGAAATATCCCAACACACCCGATAAGAATATGTACGAATTGAGAAGTATCATGGATTTACCGTTAGCTGGCCTTCAAGTTGTTTTACACCGGCTCGGATGCATGGATCCCTTGGCTACAGAAGGTGCTCTTTATCACTCGTGTAGCCTTAAACAGCCTCTCCGCCGAGAATGGCTTCGATGAACGACCAGATTGAGTTGCGTCTTTCAATCGACGTTCGGCTTACTTCTCTACACCCATTCAGACAGCACGAACAGAGCGCGAAAACTACACTGGGATCAGAGTGGGTTGACGTACAGTGCGTTGCATAGCACTACTGCCCCGTTCATAGCACTTTAGTATGCGGGGGTTAATGTGGGTGGAAGACTTAAGGCGCTGCCTGTCATGACTTCACTTGTTGTTCCGAAATGGTCCGGCTGTGTGAATGAACCTTGGGAGAAGTGGAGAGGTTGTGAGATAGGATGTTACCTTTTCTTCGTTTGGTATACAAGACGAACGGACACAGGCCTTGTTGATCAAATGTATGTATTTCCTATCCTGAAATTTACTTACGACTAATAAGTCATACTGGACATGAACTGTCAGCACGCACACGTGTTATTGCAGTCGAGATCTACTCACTTGACAAACACAGTCTTCAGCTGCGTATACGAATCAATTCCGGCCTACCCCAGCGTTGGCACTCGATGTTTTCTCCAAGGGGGCACATGCGGGAGGGACTCACCTTGCCCATTTCTCGTCCCCAACCGCTCGCCTTATATCCACCGAATGGTACTGTTGCGTCTAGCTTCGTGCAGCAGTTGATGCACATTGTTCCCGCCTTGACATTGGCAGCCACACGCAATGCCCTGTTAATGTCTTGGGAAAAGACAGCACCGGCGAGCCCGAATGGCGTATCGTTAGCCCGAGCAACGACATCGTCCTCGTCTTCAAACTCGCTAATCACCACAACAGGGCCAAAGATCTCCTCTTTATAGACCTTGGCATCTGGCTTCGGGTCTACGAAGATAGTCGGTTTGATGAAGCAGCCCTGGCCACGATACCGTCACGATTAGTTCGTTTCATTGACTGAAGAGACTCGTACGGTTTATATCAAAGACTTACCTCGCCAAACATCCGGTCTCCTCCCGTCACAAGCGTAGCCTCCGACTTGCCGTTTTCGATATACTTCGATACACGGTCAAATTGGACCTTATCCGCAAGAGTCCCGATCTGTTTGTCGGCTGATTGCGGGTCGCCGACGAATTCCGCCGTCTTCTCAAACGCCGTCTTCATAGCACCGATGAATTGTTCCTTGATGTCCTTGTGGCTGGTAGATGCAAAGGTGCTGCGTTAGTTATTTCTTTCGAGTTTCCCCTGCGGGGCCCTGGACTTTGAAACAAAAGGCTAGTTTCTGATATATCAGGTCAGATATCACTTACTACAAAGAAATCAGTCAGTACGATGTCTTAGGAATGTGATTAAAAATAACTCGCATGGGATCTTTCTATACTTGCCACATAGACGCGCGAACTGGCGATGCAAACCTGACCCGCGTTGATAGTGATACCCTGGGCACACCAAGTTGTCGCCACCTCGAGATTCGCGTCCGGGAATACAATACTTGGGCTTTTACCTCCAAGTTCTAGTGTCACTTTCTTCAAGTTGCTCGCCGCAGCCAGTTGGGCGATCTTCTTGCCGGTTCCGACGCTGCCCGTGAATGAAATCTTGTCGATATCCATGTGTGATGCGAGAAGCGCCCCCGTCTCGCCTCCGCCGTTGACGACTTGGAACACACCAGGTGGGAGACCCGCTTCTTTGGCTAACTTGCCGATGTATATCGCCGCCAGAGGTGTCTTTTCCGATGGTTTTAGAATCGTCGTGTTCCCCATTGCCAAACACGCGCCGCTTTTCATACCAACTTGTACCGCCGTTCCATTGAAGGCGAAGACCCCTGCACAGACACCGATCGGCTCGCGTCGAACGAAACGCATGAATCCATTCTCAGCGGGGAACGATTCGCCATCTACCTTATCGATCCATCCCGCGTAGTCTGTGTCCTATGATATAAGAGAATGCCCGTAGGATCAAAACGTTAAAAGGAGTCGCTGGGTTACCTACATCGGAATATGGCCGCCGACAACTGCGCCTCGTAAGGACCCATAGACATCGCCTTGCCAGTGACTATGCCTTCCAATCTCGCTATCTCTCCGCCATGCTCTTCTATTAGACTAGCAAACTTGATGAGGATCTTTTGGCGTTCTTGGGATGGTGTGGCAGCCCATTTGGGAAAGGCTGCTCTCGCCGCCGCCACAGCAGCGTCGATATCCTCTTTGCCTGCGACATGGACATCGGATGTGACGACTGAGTTATCCACAGGATTGTAGCATGTTAGTCGCTCGCTACTCTTCGACTCGACATACTGGAGTCAATTTTTGTTAGTCGAGTGTTATTCTGAAGTCAAACCCGCCAAGTGTGACGAAGAGAGGGGTAACCGGACGTTCCTTACCTCGCCGTCAATGAAGAGTCTTGTCTCGAAGCTGGACATGTTGCTTCCCTAGAGTTGCTAATGATCTGAGAAATGGATAAAGCGTATGACCAATCGTAGGTATCAGAGCTGGAATACGGTTCACTTGAATGGGCCTTTTATACAATTGTAACTTGATCGCTATTGGACTTGATCCAGTAAATTCGAGGCGCCATGAGCAACGTGACGTCGCACCAGCCATTGGTACGATGTTACACGCATAGAGCATAATGCATCAACGCCATGCAAAAATGCTTACGCCACAGGTTATGTTGGTAATACTGTCCAATGGAGGTTGTCGCGAGTTGGAGTACCTGAAGAGCACCCACTCACGATGACAGGTGGCGCAGGGATTTGGGTTTTTGGTCTTGGCTAAACGCCCAACAGAAGGTGAAAGACACATCTTGCGGACGCAGCGGAAGATCGGAATCGGGGTTATGAATGTTTCCGGAGTGTGCTACCGAGCCTCTTGACTACATCTTGGTTGAACTAGTAATCCTCCAGACTGTGCTCGGGAGAGTACACGGAGCGGTGGCATCAAAATGAGTCTGGTCATAAATGCGTAAGTAGCCTGGAGGGCAAGTATATCGCTTTTATGTGACGATTAGATAGTTAGTTACTGGCAGATATACTTCATCTATGCACACGGTAGGAGTCTGGAGCAAAATGGAGGCACAGCGTGGAATCCGCATTCTATGCTGTGATACAAAGTGCGAAGACATCCGTACTATACTAATTCCTTTCAGAAAGAGTAAACTATCCTTACGGTGACTAATTTTCGGTGAGGGAAGGCGAGAGCATCATACGTTATGTAGTTACGCAAGTCTATCCGGAACAGTAGCTTGAGTTGATTTGATGGAGCAGACTAGGATGTAGGCGTACAAGTGGGTTGGGTATACTGATTTGCCTTGAGTTCCCAGTTCTGTGCGGTAAGAAAATACCTCTCTGCTATATGTGAATACCTCGCTATTCTAACAGATCTTCGGTCGACACCAGAACGTGACTCAGCGATAGTTCGCTTGAAATCCTGCGGTATCGCTGCGCTTCAGACTATCGAAAATAAGTCTTCGGTGCCGCAACACAGCCCAATACTTTACAGATGCTTCTCAAGGCACCACTAACTAATCTATATCGCCTTGCCAACCACTTCTTGACTTCTAGACTCTGGAGGTCCGGAAGTATGGGAATGCCTTGGATATAGATCGCAGAGGAATGTCGTACTTGGACAGACGGTCCATTGTCGATTCGGCTAGTATACACTGGATCTGCGAGAGTTCAACTTCCATGACGATGATTGCGGTTGGAAATGCGACTGGTAAAGAGGCTCTCAGTTCCTTTCGTAGAAGCGTGTGGAAAGTCTGGCATGCAATCTTAAGATAGTGAGCGCGCCTTCGCGGTAGCTTGATGCTGGACGCAGAGCCTCATGGAAAGCATAGTTGCCTGTTGTCTAAATGCCTAGATGGTACCAAGTGGCGAAAGACGGATGTGCTACCCTAAGAGGGTCACGCATGCCTTTGTCAAGCACTCGCGGACTCTCGGCAGCTATCAATCGCCTACTCGACCCGACAGTGCGGTCACGCATTGGCCTACTGGTCCGCGTACCACTATCGACGAGCCGCTTGAGCACCCATTCGATTCACTGGTAACATATACCCGGCCAAGGAAGTGCAACAGGACGACTTAAGAATCCGTTTATGACGCCAGCTGGTCTTGTTGGTATCAAATACCAGGCATTCAAATATTTTGAGGTGTTCGCCAAACGGTGATGCTCTTCCGTCCTGCCTTGTCTTGGTGTCACGCGTGCCTTTTCGCAAGACCTTTGATTCTATCGATTGGGTATTATGAAGAGTCATGACGGATGGTCCTCAATACTTGGAAGGTTTGTGTCATGTACCCAAGTCGAAAAGTTGTTGGGAGTACAGGTGTTATGGTAACATGTATGAGGAATGCCAGAGTGCGGTTCTTTGTTCTTCCTGCGACTCGCGTGTCCTTAAAACAACACTTCACCCAAGCCCCTAAAGTCGAGATTTGCAATCTGTCATACCACACGCTCGCCTTGCATAATGCCAACTGAACAGTGTCATACATTCGAGCATTCACGTCAAATCCACACTTAAATCTATCACCGTCATGTCTGAGCAGGGTACGCCACGAAGACGCTCACGCATTCCCTTAGCTCTCAGCAAAGATTGGGAGACGCTGCTCCTCGACCTCAGGGAACATAAATATATCGTCGAACTGAAACAAGGGAACAAATGCTGGTGTGTCCTTCTCGCGAAGACAGTTGATAAACTGGATGGCACTCTTGCTCTTCTGGCGCAGATCAAGACTGGCGCCAAAAAAGCAACATATGAACTCAAGATAGGCATGCACCTTGCAAAATGGCTCAGAAAGAAAACGCCTAGTTCCTTGAGTCGCGACGGCGAGGCGATGATTATTACCCATACATGGGGAAATTTGCCCTTTATATTTGCCTGGGCGTATTTCCGTAAGCTGGTTCACATTTACCCTCAGCTGTGAAGCTACAGTGGTTGCTAACATGACGTTCGCGTAGCAATACCTCCAGATATTGTTGGCGGTAAAGTTGAGCTGCCGAGGCACATGATTGAAGATCTTTCTGATAACCGTAGGCGCGGAAGCTCGCAACATCGCGTGACATGGGGACCAGAAGAAAAATGGACACCGTACGATGCTTTGCCAACGTCTCGGCGAGACAAGGATAGACACTCACATCCTATCTTAAGACAGCAACGAAGACACGTGGGTAGTAATTCGACAGGCTCTTCTCGGCTCGGTCCGGACTTCAGAAATGAAACCGTGTATAATAGCTCACGAATCGTCCCTGGTTATCTTTCCAAGATCCACCACTATTCTGCCTTCTCAGAAGGCGATCGACGACACGCGCAACTGAGTACATCTAGTCCATTTTCCTCCGAACTTGGGAACTCGTATCGATTCCCTCGCATGCCCTCATCGAGTGCTCACTCATACGAGGCCGATAATGATATGGGCAATCACAGGACTGCCTCTCGATGTAGAGGACGATTACTCTCCCCGGAAGACGGTGGAATACAAACACACAGAGACCGGCATTCTAGCAAGTCTGCGACATATATCCCGCGTCAACGAAGGCACTCGTATAGTGGCTTCGTAACTTTGTCCGACGACCATAAATCACGCCCCCAGCACCCAATCAGATACGACTCTTCAGGGGAAATTCCCCACCGCGCTTCTGTACAAGAAAGTTACATCGACGATCGTGGTAGATCGTATGGGCCTGATCACTATCGATTCGAAATGAGCCAATCCCAGCAAAGTCACAGTCAGATTCCTTCGCGTGCTCGACGAAGCACTGGCAACTACCGTCAACCCTTCAGTCAATTCAGATATTTGCCGTTAGCGGATTATCAATTCATGGGATCAGGTGATGGGCGACACGATATCAGTCATGATTATGGACGATACTCGAAGCCACCGGGCCCTCGAGGCTGGGCCGAACGTTAGGGGTGTAATGCAGTTTCACGAAAGCTATAGTTTCAAGTGGGGAACACGCATATTAGAACGTGGTTACCGTAATATTAACGGATATGGTCAAGAATGCGTCCGTCTGTCAAGATACTATGCCGAACTTTCTTTTATGCGAAGTCCATCAAACATGATGAATCAAGGAAACATTGTGGCATCTCTAGTGCCCTCAGTCTTAGAAGTATTTTCAGATATTTCATGTGAAGCGCTGTATTAATAGGTTGCACAAACTCCAGCGCTAGCTTTTCTATCATAGAGCATAGAGGAAGGACTATATTTCACATTCCAAAATCACTTGTTATGATCGTCGTGATCAGTATCATGCTTGTGAGACAGACAGGCAACGGTGACTAAATTGTTATGAGCTCTCCCCAATATAGTATTGCGTATGAGCGTATGATAGATCTACTTGTCAGCCTCTCTTCTCATAAAGGCTAATTCTTAATCTCTCAGTAGACTGCTATCCCCATTTATGAGTGATATGATCATGCATGTCCGCAGTGCTTTTGGCCGGCTGGAGAAAGGATACACGATACGGCAAATTGACCTTATAGAATCACTACGAATTACCTACTTCGTACCAACGATTCGATCTCATCTATGTAGAACTCAACTCAGCGCACAGCAGAATGCCCCTATTAGAGTGTACGTGCCAACAAGGCAAGCGTCTGCTCTTGAATCTCATGCATCTTAACTACTTCTATACGTAGGTACTTGTAACTCGTACTGCAGGGAGGTATATACTCAAACAGCTCTCTATGGAACTAATAGCGTTGTAACAAATGTCAACGACATCAACACAGTCCACTTCGCGACAGCATTCACAGATCTCCCTGTATCAGCACCACCGCACCATCCTACCAATCTACGTCTTTCGTCCATGATCTTATTCATTTGACACGACAACGAGTAATCTTTCGTTTTGGTTAGCTGTTTCAGGCTATAGACGACGGCATTGTACGCGGTGCAAAGACAACGATGACACGGGGCCCGGCGTCATGGGCTGGATCATGTATCCGACAATGGGTCTAATGCCTAACTAAGACTGGCATGATATGTAAGGTAGATATATGGATTAGGCAACGTCTACCATTTCATAATCCGGTGACTTTGGCTATTTCCATGCGTCAAGGAGTGGATACCATCTATAAAGCAATCGATCACGCGTTGAGATAAATGGCACCACTGTGTTATCCTACATTTCAAACCCCAACAGACAACGTAGCGTATGAACTCATGACCATGATTGGGACCATTGATTGCATTATCTTTCAACCATTCTCAGGCTATGTATACTGTTTAACCGCAAATGGTGATGCCTGTTTGAGAGAATATGTCGCTAGTGTAGTTTGGCTTATAAATTATATCATTCATTGTTGACGGACTCGGCAGTGTCGTCACGTATGGTGACGATGTCCACTATTTGTTTTCGCGCCCAGATTTATGAACAAATATCTAAGCTATGCCTTAGAAATGTGATACGTTGTAGCGTAAACTTCCACTGATATGTAGAACCGTCTATCCACAACCTTGCAGTCCCAAAGAGCATACTAATATACGTCGTAGTCGCCCAGTGACCGCACCCTATCATTTGACTCCTTCATTAACCCGAAAATCTTGTTCAGTTGCTCCTTCTGCAGTGTAAGAGTCGCCTTCCCCTCCTGAAACTCATTTCGAAACTCCGGATTGAAGTCCTCATTATTCTCTAAACGCAGGACATCGGTTTTCAAACTCAGAAAATATTCCAATGTTCCCTGGATCTTCTCCGAGACCTCATCGACTGTCTCGGACCCATATGAAGTAATTGTGCGGTCCACCGTCATGATGCTGTGATTAAGCGAAATGACGGCGCGGATAATTTGGCAGGTACGTATGATCTGCTCGCAACTCGCAATGAAGTCACCGACAATCAGCGATGTCTCATCTGAATTGTTTGAGGTTGAGCCAGAATTGATCAAATTGGTGCTTGTAGCAGACATGATAGGATTTACCTGAGACGAGTAAGTATTCTTGGTAGTTGGTGAGTAAATTGGTAGTGAACAGGCTAGGTCTTGGCGAATATAAAAGCAATCCTGTTCATTGAAACCACTCTGACGGTGTCTGGCCCACGGTCGTATAAACGGAAAGCCTGCTTTGAGCACATCATTGTTCAAAGAATGCTCAAAGAAGGCAGAAGTAAGGTTTATACAAGAAATGGCATCTTCCATTATCATACTGATAGAAATGATTATCCTAACAGACAAGCATCACAATGGGGACAAAAAAGCCCTTGGCGCTATGTGATCTCGTTGTAAGGAATCTTTGGCTACCTAGTTACCGGTGTTCTTAATTTCTCGTCTTTCAGGTCACTATGTCCCTTTAGCCTGAGAATGATGGTGTCATGCAATTATTCAAGTAAAGCGAGAGAATCGAAAGCGACTCACGTCACGCAGATGGTTGTAACATTATACTCAATGAATCGAGCATTTATCAAGTCTGATCGTCTTAGTTATTATGAAACCAAAGTTGCGTACCCTAAACCCCCAAATTTGCCTTGCGATGATGGCTAATGCCTGGAACTATAATGCGGATGAAGTCGTTGACTAAATAATTGCCTTTACCACTTCTAGTCAGCCCGGCCAGGACCTGAATACCTCACGATACAGTTGCGCCTACATTGAACAATTTCGGGACGTCCTTTTGAGTGTTAAACGATCATTTGACAGTAAAGTGCATACGTAGCCTACATATCATGCAGACAATTGATCTAAGCGGTCATTTGGACTGTGATCGGGAAATTCGACCCCTTTCTACATCGTTTTATTCAATTTAATATGCATCCGTCTCAACGCGACGCTTCAACCACGCTTCCTCGTCCCACAAGGAAGTCTGCTGTCCTTCCCAGCAGCCTCCAGCGACGCCTTCGCATTCTGGTAGTAATTTTTCCCTCCTTCAACATTCCCTCCGGCATAAGTCGCTTCCCAGATGGACAAACCGCCAAAATTGGGATTACAATAGAAGGCGGACACAATGTTCTTAGTCCAGTTACTTGAAAGGCTATACCCTGGAGCTGCTGCCAGGCTAGAGCCCGGCAATCCAATGTACACCCGTGCTCCTTTACTATATTTCGTCTGTGTTATCCACGATACCCATTTCGTGAACGTAAACCCCGCTTCGTCGAAGGCGCGACCGGGCTGATAGTTCGTGTTTTCGGAAACCCAGCGTGCGGCAGAGCATTCCTGAGTGTTGTAGAATTGTACGAATAGCATATCGAATTGCGCTGCGCTGACAAATGTCGCCATGTTCGCATCAGGTACGACGCATTGAGGCGATCCCGTAAGGTAAAATGTGGATTTTGAAGCCTGGTATAGAGCCCGGAGTCTCGTCACGAGGCCGACGTAGCCCGCTGATCCATCCGTGGACTGGTGTTCTATGTCTAGGTCGAAGCCGTCGACCGAGAACGCAACTGTTTTCTTGCTTACTGGGTCGTAGTAGTCGAAGGGTCGCGGCAAGCCTGCCTTAATCCATTCTGAGGATTGAGGTCCGAACATTCCCCAGATCTGCGTTGCAAATGCTGTCCCCTCTTGGGATCCAGTGAGTTGATAGTCTGGAGTACCACCGCCTAGAGCGAGGAGGATCTTTTTCGTGCTGGATTTTCGGCAAGTGTATAGGTCTTGTTGGATATTCGGGCATTTTAAGAGGGAGTCCTTCGAGGAGTCCTTTTTACCGTTGTATCCTGGGCCTGGGTACGTTTCGCCGCTACATTGGTTTCCAAAGTTGATGCCCGGAAAGCCATTGGCTTGTCCTGGAAACAAGTGGACGAAAGACAGGACGATGACATCGACGCTAGGATCAGCACAGTATGTTGTCAGCCGTTTCTGATATGGCCCTTGGCCCTATTGCATGTCAGATTTCGGATATCGGAAAACATCAGAACACGTGCCCAGATATCTGTTTTTTACTTCGGATTCAAAAGGACTGGGCTTACATAGTACACCACTATATTGTTCTTGGAAGTAATATTGAAGGTCGCCACAACTGCACAGCAGAATGTTGAAACAATGATGAAAACGGAAATTATGGGAGCCATAGTGCTATAAGAGTGTGAAATGAATGATGAAATGGGACACCACGCAGACCTACAAACAGAGCGGCCGCCGCGCTCCTTTTGAAGGGAGCCATAGTCGGCTTGTCTCAGAAATGAGGCCAACACATTCCAGTGCTGATTCAGCGCCATGGCGATACTCTCTAGGGCAATTGTAATTGTCTCTGAGTAGAGCTGAGGCACTATGCGATGAGAAGTCTGGGATTGCAATATACCCGACTTAGAAGAGGCCAGATTGAAGCTGTGTCCGTTAGCTCGGTGGTGCGCCACAGCGGCAATAGTGTAGCTGAATTGGTTCGGGAGATTACATAGAAGCTCGCAGATTCAGGAACATGAGGATCTTCAGCGGTCGCTAACGGGTGCGATTAGAGCTCTTATAATTACAGCTTGTGTCAATTGGTCCCGAAATTGCTTTCAGAGCTGACTGATCTGATGATCAATTGCGATCTAGATTACTACCTTAGGTACTATGCCTCATGGCTTAGCGACAATGTCGCTTGTACCCCATCTCTTACTTTCGTCTCCACCTGCCCATGTGTTTTCTTCGTAGCCGAGCTGCTTTTTGACCTCGTTCACCTTGTCCGCGTTGCCTGTGTTTTTACCAATGTTGTCGCTGATTTTGATGGCTGGGTTGCCATTGGCGGAGCTCAACTTGATGACGATATTCATTGGCACAGATTTCTTGCCCGTCTTCAGCTCAACGAAGTCATTCGTGAGGAATGTGCCAACACCAAAGCTCGCTTGCAAACCTCGCTCGTCGGCGATGTCTTTGTACCTGAGGCACTTCTCGACATCCAAGGCATCAGAAAAGACAATCGTCTTCTTATCTTTAATGCCTTGGCTGTCGTAAAAGTCGCGCATGATCTTGACAAAGCGAGCCGGATCCCCTGAATCTTGGCGAACACCGGTGAAGGCTTGGGCATACGTCTGGTTTGAAGCCCTTTCTCCATCCGCACCGTCTGTGTCATGCTTGACTGGTTTGCTGAAGGCCTTGAGGAACGCGGGGGTACCAAAGGTGTCTGTCAAAGCGATCCCGAGCACACCCACGCCGAAGCATCCTATCCATCGACGCAGGGCTTCTTCGGTGGCGTTCTCGTAGTCGTTTGTGATGGCAGCTATGCCCATGAACCACTCGTGGGCCACCGTCCCAATAGCAGCCAGATTGAAACGCATAGCCAGGTGTACATTACTGGTACCAGCTAGTTTTCCTGGGGCGCCATCCTCCGCCGCCTTTTTGCTCGCATTGACCAACCCTCTAAATACCAATGCTTGGGTGTGGTAGTCTCTGCGTCTGCGGGTGCCGAATTCAGACAGAGTACATCCGGCCTTGAGAATCTGCATACCTTTTTCGAAGGCTTTCTCTTCCTGTCCATCGTAATTCCAGTCCGTGTCCATGAACTTGAAGTAGGCTTCAGATATCAAGGCAAGGAGGGGGATCTCGTAGAGAATGGTGTCAACCCATTTGCCACTGATCTCGATGTGAATGTCACCAATCACATCGTCTGCGCCTGTGTCTTCTCCTATCGGGGTGAAGGTAGGGTTGAGTTGCTCGCGTGGCGACAGGCGAAGCTCGCTCAGGAATGTGAGATACTGAGGGGTAAGGAAGCTGCAGTGAGATTTCAAGAAGCGAAGTTCCTCTTCTTTCAAGGAAATGTGACCGAGTTCTGGTAATTGATGAGTTTATGACGGAAGACACGGAGAGAGGGGTGGACTTACTGTATATCTGGTCACAAAGCCAGCTGAAAGCTTTTCTGGAGAGTTTCTTCTCAGGGGTTCGGTTTGTGAAGGCATAAGTGACATGTACGTCTGGATAATACTTGAGGACGGCATTCTGCATAGTCAATTTGTAAAGATCGGTGTCGAGAAAGGAGAGCACCCCTTCGGGATACTCGGATGAGAAGTTGAAGTCCATAACGGGCGGGTTCTATTATGATTGACTGGTGACCAGAGGCTGAAGGTTATAAGTCGGAATAGGCAGTGATTTGACTTGAGGAGGCAGGCGGTGGTGGGAAAGCCTTGAGGGTAAGGTGGGTGACTTATAAGGTGTTTGGGAGTATGTGATGTATCACGGAGGAGAGGACGCGGCGTCTGGTGTTGGTCGCTTTTGTTTCTCCTGTGTGCCTGATGCTGTTACAAGTCATGTCTCATTTCCGTCTAGCGGCGGTGGTAGCGACTACAACTGGAGAGTGGGCGCGGATGAGACAGTCGACATGGCGGGAAAGGGCATGTGTTGCTGAGGTATGTTGGACAAAGAGAAAGGTGCATAGGGTGAATCATCACAGGCGAGACGGAATCTAGCAAACATTGAATGCGCAAGCTACGGCCTCAGTTCACAGTTCACAGTGACACAGAAGTACAAGTCCCGAAGTCGGTAAAATCAGCTCAGAGAATGGCATCGTCTCTCATCCAAACGCGACGGGCCCCCACATGGCTGTCTGACAGCGCGCGATAAATTGTCGGCCTCTGGAAGGGAGTGGAAAGACGGCCTTTTCAGTGCAGAGCCGGCGACTTTCTGAAGTCTCTCAATAGCGGGGTTTCTCCGACCAGACGGGAGCATTGGCTCTGAACTGCAGAGGCCCTTGGCCCTCTCCCACACGTGCGTGCAGCGTAGATACAACCAGACTTTCGCAAGCTGCTTACGTCAACAGCATACAGCATATCGATACGCTACATGTAGGTACATGTAGGTAGATTCCCTCACCACCTGCAGCGTACATACGTACCAATAGGCTGAACACCCAGGTACCTTAACTAACTCCTAGACCTAATTCGCCCGTATGTCTTATCATTATCTCGTTTCCACGGGGAAAGGTCTTGCCAGCTGCTTGTAATTGTGTCGGCGGCCCGCCAGTCAGGGTTCAGGGGACAATGGGGTGAATCCCAAAACCGTGGCCTCAATTGACGACGGCCCTGAATTGGTGCAACCCCAGATTATTTTGGAGACAGCTGCTCTCCGATAGCCCATCCTGCTGCCGTCCACAGTGTCTCCCATGTGAATCTGGTCATTATCAATCAGCCATCACTCCCTCCACACCCACTACTGCCACGACTTCACCCAGCCGAAGCTGGTGCATACCCGAGTCGTCTTTCTAATCCTCGTTCTATTCTCTTCGCTCGCTGTCATTCTCCCTCAACATGGTTCGTCGCCCTGCCTTATTGACACACACTCTCACCATCTCGCCGTGTCGCAAAGAGCACTCGCGACATGCTAGTCAGGTCGCGATAGGGCTTTGCTACTCCCATCATTGCCCGAATTTCTTGCTGCAACGCCCCCTCGGCCACGACCATATCTAACTGCGGCTGCTTCTCTAGTCTTCCCCTCGCGCTTCTTCTCCCGTCAACTCGCCCGCCGCCACGGGCGCCAGCACCGGCCGCCCTTCCTCCCCTGCGCCCCCGGGAGGTGCCCGAACTGCCATCCGCCGACGTGCCGCTGCCGACCAGAAGGAGAAGATTGCCAATGCGCGACCTAGCAGCACGCGGGCCGCTGGTGCTGGCGGCAGCAGCAGCACCATGTTGAGTACGTCAATTCGGGGCCCTACCGTCCCCCGTGCGCCGAGACCACAGCTGACACTGGTCCAGGACTGTACACCGACGAGTCCCCTGGACTGAAGGTCGACCCCGTTGTTGTCCTTGTCCTTTCTCTCGTCTTCATCTTCAGCGTTGTCGCATTACACAGTAGGTCTACTGACAGCTCTCAACTTGATGACATGGCTAACCCTACCTGCCAGTCATTGCCAAGGTTACCCGAAGATTCTCAAGCTAAACAACTTGGCGATTTCGGGGATAATAGCTGAGGGATACACGGTGAAGGATACAGGGGAAGAGAGTGATCGTTTGCGAACGCGCGGCTTCGCTGCGGTGGTTGCTGCGACTCCTGACGAAACACTTGTCGCCTCGCGAAATGTATCATGGTGGACGGAGACGACAGTCGGCACTAGCACCGGTATCGACAACGACAGAAAGAAGTTGGATGGAGAAGAACGACCGGAAAAGCTCATTTTAGCGACGGCTGTAACATATCAAACTTATGAACCTTGACAGACTCATACTAAAATTCCCTTTGCGACTATTACGGACGTGGCGGTGATTTCGTCACAGATAATACGTGCCTCTAAATGCGGTCCTGTGTTTCGAACATTCTTTCCCCAGAATCGCAGCTCTCCGATTCTTGTGTCGTTCGTACTAACATCAGGTATCACAATCTGGTACGCAATGGGACGGACCTTGGACAACATGCATGAGCGATTTAATGTTGCGTCACCCGGTTATGAGCCAATTCAACCAGCCACGGGCTTGCTCAAGCGTTATGGCCACTAGCACACGACGTGTTCCAGATATGTTGTGTTCAAGGATTTTGTTCCAAGTGCCAAAGACCAAGTAAATCGTCGCCTCCATGCAGGTCGTTATGAGTGGTGCCCAGCTTGGCTTGGGGATGTTTTTAGTTTGTTTGTCCCCTTTTATATCTGAGCCCAGGCTGCCTTGAAGGTACGAGGCACTATGACCACCCATGCGATAGCGATTAGTCCCAATACGGCACTCGAGACCTGTGGACAGACAACTTGCGAATACCGAACTACAGTCCATGGGTTCAGGATGATTTCCAGAGGGATGAGTTAGCATGAAACGGATGTCATATGTAAAGCCGTAGGCAGCAAGAAATGAACTCTGCTGATTGGTGGAATAGACGCCGCAAAGCCAAGCCAGAGGTCTAGAGCATGAGGTGAGATTGGAGACAACTGCAATTAGCTGTAGATTAGCTGAGATGGTCGGCTTGGCAACATTTACTGCTGCCTGTAAGACAAAGATTGGAATGGTGATGCCTGAATTGACGGCAGCCTGGACTGCGGCCCGCAAACCGCAGGCTGGCCGAGCCTTACCAAGAGCTTGTCACCCCGCGCGTCATCGTCTGCATGTCCCACCTCAGACTTGAATATCCATACATTGCGCGCATCACACCACGCACCGCACACCATGACCGTTGCTAGCCCACCTTATTACGTAGGTAGCTCCCTTTCGGAGACACTGCGCCCTCCCGCATCTCATGCGCAAGTTGCATACGAGATACACCAAGGCCCCGATCTTAGCCTCGCACCGCACCCTTGTTCTCTCGATACCTTTAGTCTTCAAATACAATAACCTACTTATTGCTCATGAACCTCCATGGATCCCGCCTTGTTCTCGGTCTGTGACTAATGAGCTGATGCATTGACTTATACCGCTCTTGCCCCCTCGTCCCTTGACCCCCTCGTCCAGCACTCCCTCCTCAACGCTCGTCCATAACGTATCCCACTGAGCACCGAAGGATATTTATGCCATGACTATTATTGACCAAAAGCAGAGTGCTCAGGCGGCTGGTGGCGCCACTGGGGGTCCTCCTCTCCCTCCGCCTCGATCTCGGACAAACGCGCCCGGTCTCGTGGTCCACGGCTCTGATAGGGGCTTCGTGCCTGCAATTTCTGAGATCGGCCCTGGGGACGACGCCCCTCCCGCCTACAGCGAACTGCACGATCAGTTCAACATCCACCAAGCTGGCTTTGATGCTGGTGCCGCTGTCGCAGGTGTGTCCTAGTCGTGTTCCTACGTACTAAGCGCCCACCATGACTGACACATCAATACGATAGATGACGGCCGAGTGAACATCAATATCAACCAGACCACTAACCAACTGACTGATCTGCTTGCGCCAACGTTACGCAATCAGCTAAGACTAGATGCTCGAGCCGGCGCCGATGCTCCTTTACCACCACCCTACATTCCTCCCAGCCTCGGCGGTCAACCGGGCCAAACACCGCCACCCAGGCTAAACATCGTCATACAAATCGTAGGATCTCGAGGCGATGTGCAGCCATTCGTGGCCCTCGGCCAAGTTTTGAAGAAAACGTATGGTCACCGCGTCCGTGTCGCAACACATGCGACTTTCCAGAAATTTGTTGAGGAAAATGGCTTGGAGTTTTTCTGCATTGGCGGTGACCCTGCCGAGCTTATGGCCTTCATGGTCAAGCACCCCGGTTTGATGCCGGGTATCGATGCACTGAAAGAAGGCGAGATAACGAAAAGGAGACTGGGCATAGAACAGATCGTGACTGGCTGTTGGAGATCTTGCATCGAGACTGGTGATGGTCTTGGACCGGCGCCGCGATTCGATCGTCAAGTCCGCGAAGACTCTGCCGCTCTACCCCCTGCTGTCGTCACAGATCCGAGGCACAAGCCGTTTGTCGCCGATGCCATCATTGCCAACCCTCCCAGCTTCGCTCATATACATGTTGCCGAGAAATTAGGAATTCCCCTTCACTTGATGTTTACGTGAGTAATGAACCCGTGCCGCTTTGCGCACTCTGGCTGATCGAGTACGATATAGTATGCCTTGGTCACCAACAAGAGCATTCCCTCAACCTTTGGCAAACATTCAGTCTTCAAATACTGACCCTGTCACTACAAACTATTTTTCGTACGCTCTAGTCGAAATGATGACATGGCAGGGATTGGGCGACGTTATCAACCGATTTCGAACCAAGGTTCTTGACCTTGAACCGTTATCCCTAATCTGGGCGCCCGGTGTATTAACTCGCCTTAGAATCCCCTATACGTATTGTTGGTAAGTTATTGAGATATCTGTTGAAAAAAGGTTGGGCTTGCTGATATGCTTTAGGTCGCCCGCGCTCATCCCCAAGCCTAATGATTGGGGAAATCATATCGACATTGCCGGTTTCTACTTCCTGAACTTGGCCTCTTCCTACACACCAGAACCTGATCTTGCCGCTTTCCTAGAAGCCGGCCCGCCTCCGGTTTACATTGGATTTGGTTCTATCGTTGTTGATGATCCTAACGCGCTGACCAGGATGATATTCGATGCGGTAGCCGAAACCGGCGTCCGGGCACTGGTATCCAAGGGCTGGGGTGGGTTGGGCGCAGACTCCATTGGAGTACCAGATGGTGTTTTCATGCTAGGCAACGTCCCTCACGATTGGTTGTTCAAGCATGTTTCAGCCGTGTGCCATCATGGAGGCGCAGGTACAACGGCAGCTGGAATCCAGGCTGGGAAGCCCACCATTGTGGTCCCATTCTTTGGAGATCAACCATTCTGGGGTGCTATGGTGTCTAGAGCAGGGGCCGGCCCAGATCCGATACCCTACAAAAAACTCACAGCTGGAGGACTTGCAGAGGCCATTCGAGTTGCACTGAAACCAGAGACGAAGGAGAGGGCAAAAGAGCTTGGCGAAAAGATCCGGGAAGAAAAGGGTGCCGACATGGGCGGACAGAGCTTTCACAAGTTCATCGATTTCGATGGGTTACGCTGTGCTGTCGCTCCCAGCCGAGTGGCTGTTTGGCGTGTTAGACGGAGTAAAACGCACCTGAGCGCACTCGCTGCTGCCATTCTAGTAGATAGCGGCCATCTACAATATTCCGATCTTAAACTGTCAGTATTCCATTGCCGAGGTGATTAATCTTCACTAACACGGTCTATAGATTCCGCGCCAAGGAATATAATCTCGGCGATCATCCTACTGATCCTATCACCGCTGTTACATCGGCATTAGTAGGAGACTTTACCACCATTCTCATGTCTGCTGCAGATTTTCCTCGAGATCTGTTCAAGGCCGCGAGAGGGCCACCTAAACCGAAAACTCAAGATTCTTCCAGGAACAATAGCATGTCGACCAATCTACAGGAGGCAACAGAGTCTACTCAAACGCTAGCCTCAACAGCTTCGAATACGCTGAGCAAGGGTGAGACTACTGATAGTACTCAAGATCTAACCCCAATCACCTCCGTAACGTCAGGACAACGCGACGTCCCATCCTCTCATACGCAGAGCGATCAAACTCCTCAAGCTCCACCAGCCAATATGAACCAGCACTTAGAAAGGGCACTTGGTGCCGGCAAAAGCATTAACAATATTGTAGCCACTGGCGTCAAAAGTCCTATGAACTTTTGCATGGGACTCGCGAAGGGCTTCAGAAATGCGCCCGGTCTTTACAACGACGATACAATCCGCCCCGTGGAAAAGGTTACAGACTTCAGTAGTGGCCTGAAAGTTGCAGCAAAGGAGTTCGGGCTTGGGATGTTCGATGGAATTACAGGGCTGGTCACCCAACCGTTGAAAGGCGCGGAAAAGGAAGGAGGCGCAGGCCTGCTTAAAGGTTTCGGAAAAGGTATAGGTGGAGTGGCACTTAAAGTGCCAGCCGGTAAGTATCTCAGGCCGAGATCCCTTCGTTAAAACATGGACTGAGTCAGTCGTAGCGGTCTGGTCGATACCAGCTTACACTATGGCCGGCGTGCATGCTGAGATCCGGACTCGTTTTGCGCAGAATGCTGTCAAATACATCACTGCCTCGCGGATTGCCCAAGGCGATGAAGACTTGAAGCAGTCTACTGTTGGAGAACGAGAGGACATCGAAGTGCGTTGGCTTAGCCAGAAGGAGAACTTGAAAGGATTTTATACTTTCAAACAGAAAGAGAAGGGCAAGTCAAAAGATGGCTCGCCCGAGTATTCTTCGGTCGGCGACATACCCAAGACGGGATGGCGTCATACCCGAAACCTCAGTTTCGACGAGAGGAAAAAGGTGCAAGACCAAAAGAAAGCATGGAAGAAATTGCGAGCAGATGGATCATGCGTTGATGAGAAAGTATCATCGAGATTCGGTGCTGGCGGTACGAACGAAATGGACGATGAGTATGAGAGCGCGATTCAGAATGCCGTTCACGAGACTTCTCGGGGAGATCCCGCTGAAGATGCAAGAATCGAGCAAGCAATCCGCTCAAGCGTGGGTGTACTGAGAAGACATTCCTCGCGAATTCGTTCTGAGTCCACCTCAAGCTCGGATACTGGCTTTTCCCAATGGATTCCAGATGCAAAACAAGGGGGTACGGATGAGAAGCGAGGAGCAACACCAGCCACGGACGATCTTGACATTACCGATGAGGAGTACCAGGCACTTATCGCAGAGGCCATCAAACTTAGTATGGAAGAGCAGCAACAGCATGGCATTCAGACGATTGATCGCGAGAATAACGACGATAGTTCCGATGAGGACTACCAGGCCGCTTTGCAACGATCGAAGACAGAAGACCCCTCGAGACATGAAAATGACGAGGAGTATGAGAAGGCTCTGGCGGCCAGTCAAGCGGAGCATGAGGCGAAGAATCAAGGTCCTGATGGGGACGATGAAGCACTGCGCAAGGCCATTGAAGCTTCCCAGAAGGAAAATACACATCAGCCCGACGATGACGCCGAATTTCAAAGAGCGCTTGAGCAATCAGAGAAAGACCATCAGGCGGAAATAGCGCGTATGAGCTCCATCAAGTCCGAAGAAGAGATTGTGATGGAGTATGTAAAGAAACAGAGTCTTGCGGAGGAAGAATACAGGAAGAAGATGGGGCAGGGAAAAGCGGGAGAAGAGGAGGATGAGGAGTTGAGACGCGCCATGGAGGAGAGTATGAAGACCGGTGGGAGAAGTGGAGGAGGGGAGTCATCGAGGAGGTAAACGTTGGGTGATAAACGGATATACACGATACCCTTTCTTCTAAGCTTATGAAGTTACGATACCACCTCATGGACCAGGATATAGACTGCTCAAAGCATGCCTGTTTTTATCATGGTTAAATCGTTCGTCTGCTTCGTTGCGTCATGTCACGCTTGGACACTCTAGTCGGTGTAAGCAACAGAAGTAGACAGTAATATTGGATGCTCTCGACATTACATTTTTGAGTGCTGTAATTCGATTTGAGTGCATAGGTACGTACTCAGACCGGGTTTCAAAGCATCTGAGCAAATATATGTCCATAAATAAGGCCGCGGCCGTCAATTTGGCGGTGTCTCGGCATGTGGGTGAGGGTAAATCTCGTGGTCATAATCTTACGAACTCGAAAGGCAAATAAGTTAGGAAAATCGCTATGAATTCACTCTCTCGGCTTTAATTCAGACCATCGGGCCCTGATCAATACTCCAGCAGTGTATCATCTGTCACTCATATCGGCGACGCTCGCGGTGAAGAGCATTGGCTCGATTGGCTAGCCGCCAATGCAGGCAATCAAATATGTAGCATGGTGGTACGCGAACCGCCACCATGTAGCCTGCCTTTGTGGTAGCCACTGGACAGCCTTTCGCAGATTCTTTCCAAAGGTTTCCCTGCGCCAATCACTTCTTCTGCCTCTTTCTCTTTCACTTCTTGTTCTTCAGGAACATGATCTAGGTGGAAGTATGACTGCCAATCAGTCGCGGCGCCGCACTGAGGCCACCGTAAGTGAACCCGGCGATGTCGCGAGCCACTGCCATCCGTACAATCCACTCGACATAGCTGTCCACTGCACAAGAGTAGTCGAGATCCAGGCCGCTGGAAACAAGGATTATGAGCTGGTATGTGAGCTGCATCAGGCGGCGTTTGGCGATAGACCGAAATACGAAACACTGTCATATACGTGGGGCGATACCACAGGCGACAAGAGCATTACGCTTAATGGCTGCAAGTTCAAGGTTGGCGGCAATCTTTGGGATGCACTGCATTATCTTCGCGACACCAGACGACAGAAAATGCACATCTGGATCGATGCACTGTGTATCAATCAGTCTGATGCGACGAGCGTAACGAGCAGTTGCGCATCATGCGACACATCTACTCGAGAGCACGTACCGTTGTCGTCTGGCTGGGGAAGAATTACAATTTACTCCAAATACCAAGACCGAGTCCTTCCATCCCAATTGGAAACTTTTTCCCGTTCCGACGACGTCAAATCCGATGGATCATCAGCGACGGTCGACTTGAACGAGAATGATGTAGAAATGGCTAGCGAGTTATGCAAAGACGAGTGTTGGACTAGATTATGGATCATCCAGGAGGTCACGCTGGCGGCAGGAGCTCATGGCGTCCGAGTTCATGTCTGTTTTGGCCGTCTCTCTTTGACATGGGACCGCTTCATGCACTTTATGAGAAATTCAAAGCACGGGAGAAATAAAGATGGACCCTTCAAATTGAATCGACAACTCACTGAATGATATGCAGGTGGCCATACTTTCAAGAGCCTACTCAGAGAGCATATTCATGCTAAGTGCAAAGAACCGAGAGACAAGATTTACGGCATCGTCGGCTTAGCTGAGGACGCTCGAGGTTTCACAATGGATTATAATAGATCGCTTTTCGACGTTTGGAAAGACACAATGGAATTTCTGATTCGCCGAACCCTGCTAAAAGAAGATGACATAGTGCCTTTCGGAGGGCTTGTCAAGTTTCTTTTGATGGGTGGCGGCGAGTGTACTCCTTTGCAGCAATCCCTTGGATCCTATGGGTCTGAGATATCCTCGCCCCTCGTCATAGAAGACATGGAGTCGCCCCATGTATTCCATTTAGATGGCCGTATTCTTGGAGTTGTACGACACGTTGGTCCGTCCACGGGAGAGTACGTTGCCGACCTAAGCAAAGTTGAGAACTGGGACGCGACAATTCAACGTCTGTTTGCGGATCGACTGGGTGCAGCCCACCAAGAGAGCAATACTTTGACCGAAGCCATACACAACAAATCGGATTCTGAGATGAAAAGGATGTTTTCTGACCATGTTAGTTCCGTCCGTTCGAACAGCTCTATAAGTAACGCAGATTCCAAGACTGTTGGACGGATGAGAATGGAAGACACTTCTACTGCACCTAAATCAGGTGCGCGTCACGCATTGTCAGATACTGAGACTACCACTCGCAAAGGTCCGTTATTATTCCAAATGCGAGACGAGAATTACACTGGTAATTCTCAATGCCCGTGGAACATGGGCATCTCAACAAGCCTTATCCAAGCGGGCGACCTTGTTTGTTGGGTCCAGGTGATAAGGCAAACAATAATTGTCAGAGCACTGGAGACACTAGAGCCTGGCCCATATAACTACAGTTGTTTTTGGAAGCTGCAGATCTATGGTAGCTCTATGGTGTCCAGAGATGTCGTAGGTGAGAAGTTCGGTCACCAACAGTGGAATCCAATGCAGTTCCACAAAAATCTACCCATCAGAATTGATGCAGCGACGCTTTTCGTTCTTTTACCTTGAAGTTCTCAGGTCAGCATAATTTCAGCTACCAATACCTACAGTTGTGGTTGTTGTGGTGTAGATTGGTTGTTTCTATCAAGGCTGCCATAGTGATATTTCGTATTTCGTATTTTCTCTAAGATGCTTTTTGCTCTGGTTTCAGAAAATGCATCCTATACACATGCGAAATTGTAAAAAACGCACTACCTTCAGACTTTATCGCGATCTATTAGCAATGATCAACTACCTATACAAAATCGCTAACGTATCCCTTGTTTCAAACATAATGTTGCTCCATACAACAAATCACTGGTCATGTAGAAAACCCAAATCAGGTATATGTTGTCACTCCCAGGGCGCGAGCGAAATTTCGCATACAGCAGCAACATGTTACAACGCCGGATATTGAATCTTACTTAGCGGAACCAGTCGGTCACCCGAGCCCTCTCCCACACTCATCTTGTGTCAGTCGCAAAGAGCCCAATACATCAACGTGCCACTCACATGGTGTTACAAGATATGTGTTACCTAAGCCCGGAGATTAGACTGCTTTCAACCTTCGGCTTCAGTCACTGTTATGAAACATGAGGGGGCATACAAGGTAAAGGAGATTTTTACATAACTGAAAAGGGTTGGAACGGTCGAGCTCTAAGGTCAGCTTAAAGATAGCTCATCGACCTAGCTCAATTTCTAAGATAGTTTGCGCTGAATATTTGGTGTATGAGTGAGTTTTGAGGAACCCTAGGATCTGATTACACATGCTAATCTGCTCCCTACTAAGACTAAGTTACATCTACTCATCCTAATAGGCCGATAATGCGCTCAACTCCTATGGAAAACAGGGCAGAGCATCATTTTAGCATTGGCTGGTTCGTAGTAAGATTATGAATAGACTTTACTTAGCACAGCAAGCATATAACACTTACTAAAACGAACAATAGAGAAGCACAATATAAAATATGATCCTTTGTCATCTAGATGTTGCCTTCGTATTTCAACATGGGCATTGGTTTTTGAAACACACCCTTTGTCTCTTCATCAATACGTTCACGGCACTAATCGCAGACCACCAAGGGTCCGCTTCGAGAAATAACATATCTTCAACAGCGAAGCCACCTGATAGTCAACTGATACAATATCACATTGCCCGAGCCTCCACGTATTCTCGCTAGCCTTTTAGAGTAACAGTCATCCTTTGTACAACACTTCATTCATAGGTGTTTCAGTTATCTATATCCTACAATGGCCGACGATACCACTTTCGCGATAGCACACATCGCTATTCCTGATATTCTCATCACCGTCACCATGCCACCGGAGATCACAGCCGCACCCTATAAACCTGAAGAATTCGACGAGTGCTTGGCAAAGATATGCGAAGCTTCTATTGGAATGAACCTGACGGGACCCCCGCCAAAATCATTGAAAACTCAGCCGTCTGAAGAAGAGAAGGGAGAAGAGACCGCAAGAGGCACAGCTCAAGCATCGGCCAAAGTTTCACGAAGGGCTGCGTTCGGCCATTACATCAGCGGTTGGCTGGCAGCCAAGGTCGGGAAATCAGGGTCGAAAGGTCGACGAATTCCGAGGTTGAAGCTCACTTGAACCCGACGCCACTTGTTGGCGAAGTGGTCTCCGCACATCGGCACTCTGCTACAACTCTTTATGCAACATGTCGTGGATGAACTCTCTTCCTCCGATACAAGATTTAATTCGTTGCTCTGCTAATGTCTGGGCGCCTATTCCGAGCTTCTTGCTTTCAAAGGGATGTCGTCGCTGTTGTAAGCTGGACGAACGTAGTATTGTACGATGAGCCTAAACAGAACGAGCTCACTGAGATGAACTCTCGTTGCTGTCTTCGGTGCTCCGACTGTTGCGAATACGTGTACCATCGCTTTCCAGATCAAGGACTTGGTCAAATCAAAGCTAAGGTTGCCCATTCCAGAACCAGAAATGTACCGGGGCGTGATGTCTAGCACGGTTAATTATAGAAGCAGGTTAAATGATTTTATGTTGAAACGCTTAAGGGGATGGTGACAGGATAAATGGTGAATCTAGCAGCAAGAGATTAACCCTCGGTCTACCCGATGTCAGACGTGAACTGCGTATAGAGACTTCTGCTGTGCCGGGCAATTTGGGGAACTATCAGGGGGTCTACAAAAGCACATAAGAAAGCAATAGGCGATGAAAAACTAAAATGGAAATAAGACAGTCTCTGAATACTACGACTTATGACATGCAAACTCTGATTAAACGAACGATCATTAAGTCGTATCTGGTTAAACACTCTGCAACTCTCCTTTTCAAACTGGCAGTAGATCGATCATACGTTGAGTTTGGCCGTCAATGTATTTGAAAATATGTCCTTGCTGTCAATCAAACTCTACTTTCTCACTTGGTGCAGTGCTCAAAGGTATATTACATGTTGATTCATGGTTCGGCAGCCGCATCGGCCAGACTATGGAATGTGCATTGCCTCATATGATCAACCAGGACTCCCAAGGACGATGAGTATGACCAGATCTCATGGGATATACTTAATCAAGCGAGCAGACCAAATCGTCACATGCAAGCAAAATCGGCGCCGTATGAAAGACACTGGGCTGTCTGGAGCTTCATTGCTTGTAAATATGACCTCGGTCGGACACACTCGTCAGCTAGTTCGATTTTGAATGTAGTTGTTTATTTAACCTTCGCTTCAACGACGTGCACTCTCCGTGCAATCTTGTAGCGGTAGACTTGGGTGAATGTACTGCAAAGGCAGGGGCGAAATTGCATGGTACACCCCCCTCCTCTCCCGTCTCCCGTCCCCCCCCCCGGCCCCCAAGAAGAAGAAAAAAGAGAGAAGAAAAAAAGAAACATCCATCTGCAGCTGAATGCCCGAAAATCCTACGTTAAGACGCCTCATTTGAGTCGGTGCCTCCCAGTGTCAAGTGCGCTATGCAACGCTCCACTAACAGAGAACACCTCGTAGGTTTTATCTAGCCTCTAGTCACCCAGGGTACGTCCTTTTAGCGGGGTCGGCCTAATGTTGGGGATTTGTCGTGCTAATTCAACCTATATACTACCTACCAGGTGGGGCACCAGCGCCGACGAGGTTGACGAACGAGATTTTGGTGGGGCGCCCATACAAATCTCGTTTGCCACACCCAGACCGGAGAATTGTCGGATCCCCCAGCGCGCCGCCGCAGGACCAGCTCGACAACCCAGTAATTTGCGGCTTGGTGACGCAGTGGCATGGCCGTAAGACTTCAGACTTCAACCTTCTCTATCCGCCCAGTACCCTGGAGGTCGCGGATTCGAATCTTAGTGTTGCGGCCAACTTTGAGCGTATCGTTTCATCTTTTTGTTCGCCAATCTTGCACTTGCATGCCATTATATTACAATTCCATGCATCCTAGATCTAAATGGAGACAGATGCACCGTGTTCTAGTCTATAAACGCCACGTGCATTCGTAAGTCATCGTACCACCGATCGCATTTGGCAACTGAAAACTGAGTTCCCCAAACGCTCAAATTGTGTCAGCAAGACGCTGAAGCCGCGTATATCCCTCCCAAAATGCATCACCGTGCACGCTTTTGATCAACATGCAAAGGCATCACCGCCGTGGCACTTTTCCTTGTGAATTCTGTCTATCCAACTTTTCAAATCTCGCCACGTTCTCTTTCGTCAACGAGTCACCCTCATTGAGCGCGTTAGGTGGAGGAGGCACAGACTCGGTACCAACGCCCGCGGCATCTAGTAATTTATCGTCTCGAAGTTGCGTCGCCAGCTCGTTTGAGTCGAGTTGCCTCGTACTTTGGGTGACTCCAAAAGGGAATGAATTGATGTCGTTCGGACTGCTTTTCACCAATGGTCTTGGTGTTAATAGGTTTGCAGTCCTTAAATCTTCGGAATACTGCTGATCTGTCGAAGGATCTGACATGTGCAACCGTTCCTTATCTTCTGAATGGAGGCGAAGAGTCGGTATGTCGGGACTCCCACAGTAATCTGCAGATTCGGAGCATTCAGATGCTGGAGCATGCGATGAGATAGTCGACATGTTTTTTCGACTGCTTTTACTCCAGCGCACAAGCATCTTCTCGAGCGTCTTGCTATTGACGGGCTTCGCAAGGTAATCATCCATACCAGCTCGAGTACATTTCTCCCTGTCACCTTGGATTGCCGAGGCGGTCATCGCCACGATTGGAACGTCATATGCAAAAGACTTGTAGGGTCTATGGTGTCGAAGGATGTGTGTGCATTTATACCCATCAATCACGGGCATCTGGACATCCATGAGAATTATGTCAGGTTTAACTAACTTTGCCTCCTGGGCAGCTTCAATGTAGTCAAGTGCTTCTTTGCCGTTCCATGCTGCATGGACTTGGAAACCAAGTTTTTTAATTGTCTTCAATGCAATTTGTTGATTTATAGCGCTGGCGAATAGTGTTAGCTTTCACTGAACCCAATTTTTTTTTAACAACAACCAAAGGATGATGCAAAACGGTAGTCGGGCAGATTTGATGAACATACTTATCCTCTACAACGAGTATCTGAATCTTCGCACGCTCGGCCATCGGTAAATTCTCGTTGTCAGAGACTATATGCGATGGCAGGTGGTTCCGCCGTCGAGCCTTTCCCGGCGAAATGTGCATTGAGTCGCCAGTTTGCTGGCCGGAGTAGTCCTGGTCTGAACTAGTACAAGAAACACTAAGTTCGGACTGAAGTCGATCGGGTATGGGCCCAATCTCCACCAATGTGCCTCTCTCGGGATTTGGGAGTTTCATGAATGGTATCCAACAGGTGGCAGTGGTTCCGTTGCCAACGGATGACTCAAGCTCGATTCGGCCTCGCATTAGGTCGAGCAAATTCTTCGAAATCGTTAGGCCTAGTCCAGTGCCGCCAAATTTTCTAGCAGTTGATGGATCGCCCTGGCTGAACGGCTTGAACAAGCGCTTTCGTACATCTTCATCAATTCCAATGCCAGTATCTTTGATGACGAATTTTGCTTCGAGGACATCGTCTGTCTCTTTTTCTTTCCAAACAGAGAATTCAACGGATCCGGTAGTGGTGAACTTGATACTGTTTGTGATAAGGTTGGTTATTATCTGCCTAACACGGCCGGGATCACCCAAGACGACGAGATCGTTCTCGATATCCGGCGCGATGTCAGAGCGAAAGTCGAGGTTCTTTCTCTCGGCGGCAAAACTCAGCATTTTTGATACATCCTGGACCACCATTGAGAGCGAGAACTGAACTTCCTCGATGTCCAGTCTACCGGACTCGACTTTTGAAAAGTCAAGAATGTCATTGATAACGGTGAGGAGCGCATTAGCGGAGCGACTAATGTTAAGCGCAAACTCTCGTTGTTCGTCACCTAATGGCATGTCCAGAAGGAGTTCAGCCATTCCAATCACACCAGTGATTGGAGTTCGGATTTCGTGCGACATCTAGAGATTAGTCGTTAACAGCAGTCTTTACTTGTCACAATTATACAATTATGGATGGGACTTACATTAGCCAGAAATTGGCTCTTTAATCGGCTTGCCTCTTTTGCTGCTCGACTTGCTTCTTTTGCGGCAGCCTCATTGGCCATATGAAGACGTTTTTCTCTGACTTGCGTTTTCAGAACCTTTTCGGTCTCCTTTAATTCTGTTACATTCATGACCACTCCAATAACTCCTTCGACCACCGGCCGTCCAGATTGGCCGGGCTTGAACCTGTTCTCCGTGATTGGTGAAAATCTGGTACGATAGAAATGACCGTCTGCGACTTAATAAGTATTGGTCAATTTTCCAGTTTTCGAGGGGTATTTCACAGACCAATTTCATGCTCCTGAACAGTATCGTTTGGTGGTTTGCCAATCAAGAGGTCTGACACCGGATTGAGAAAAGCTGGCGTCTCTCCACGCCGTATTCTTGGGTTGAGATCGTTGAACACTTCGTCTACATTGCGACCAATGTATTTCTGCGAATCCTGGCTAGATTCGCTATCGGTACTCCTTGTATCACTACCATCGTTCCAGATAAGCGAACCTTCCAGCATAGTCACCTTTCGATCACGGTCGACGGAAAATATTGTTGTCTGAGCGTGGGTGAGCACGCTGAGAAGCTGTTCACGTGTCCTTTTCATAGCCAGCTTTGCCTCCATCGTTTCATGGACATCAGTACATGTCCCAAACCACTTCTCGATCTTTCCAGTATCCTTGTTTTTGAGAGGCATTGCACGACCGATCATCCATCGCCACTCGCCATCTTTGCTGAGACAACGATACTCTGTAAAATAAGGCTCGCCTGTCGCCAGACTGTGCTTCCACGCCTTTTCTGTCGCGCGCATGTCGTCAGGATGGAAAGGATTCTTCCATCCTAAACCAAGACTCTCATCTGGACTCAATCCAGTGAAGTCATACCACCTATTATTGAAGAAGTCATGTAGCCCATCTGGAGTAGTTGTCCATACCATCTGAGGCATTGTGTCGCATATCAGCTTGAATCTTTCCTCATCCGCCTCTTTGATCTTTGTGATTTCCTCCGCCATAGGCGTAACATCGCGGCATGTAACCACGCCTCCAACAACTTCATTTGTGTCGTCGCTTGTCAGTACCTCGCCTAACATGTCGTAAACAACTTTTTTCTGAGTATTTGGGTTATACATCCCTATTCGCCAACCGGAAAACGGTTTTTGTTCCCTCAGCAGAACGGCAATGGGGTATTCTGACGGCTGAAGTTTCCGTGAAAAGTCATCCGTCCATACCTCCCAGTTCGGTAGCAGGTCGTAACCATCGGTAATGCTGGTGGGAACTGGCAAGCTGAATAACTCTTTGGCAGCCCGGTTGTAAACCGGCGCGCTGCCGTCTATCCACATTGCAAGGATCGGCATTTGCGTGTTGTTTAAGACAGCATCCTTGATCACTGTTACTTTTTGAAGGAAGGATGGGGTGCTCGTTTGAGGAAGACGAGACGGTGGCGTGATAGAAGGAAACGGGTTGGCGGAAACCGATACTGAGGTAGGGCTCAAGACGATTGAGGTTGAACTCGACCCTCCACTTGATCCCATAGAGGATGTACTCGAGGCTGGGATAGATTTGCGGTCGGCAACTTCAAGAGCGGACATTCGAGCCGCCGAAATACGTGATTCCGAGTTAAAAGAAGACGGCGAATCGATGTTACTAAACGTCAATGTATAGTATGTTTCAGAGTCATCTACTTCCCAAATAGAGATGATCATTTTGGCCGTCGTCTGATACTTGGATCGTCGAGACTTTAGAACTGATGTACCGTGTCTCTCCTTGAAAGTGACGACAACATCGACAGCAGAGTCAACGGCAACTTTTTCCGATGAACCAAAATAGTTCCCACTTGATGGAGCATCGGAGTCAAGCGACGGAACACTATGGTGGTGATTGGCCACGCTCGAAGGCGACGTTCCTATGGGGTGACTTGACCGCATCTCGGTCTTGAGATTTTCCAGGAACGATTCCCAAGAGATCCAAATAGGCCGCCCTTCTTGCAGAAGGTCAATGCCGATTTGAGCGAGAGTTTGTCCTTTCAGCCTGGCTGATGTGGTAGATAGCTCTTCGTCGAAGCCGAGCAAGGTCCCCATCGCCTCGTTGGCGAGAACTGCAGTTTTCAGATCGTTCAAAATGAGCAAGGGAATAGGTAGGAATTGCATGGCAGAGAATGCGACCTGTGCCGGCGAGATCATGGCTATAGGTAGCCGCAGAGGACTTCCTGCAAACGACCCCGATCTCGGTTCTCTCTGACCTATGGCCCTACCATCTTCACGAATACCATCATGAACCGCATTTGGCGATCCGTTTCGAAAAGATACATTTGGCGTCGGGGAGCATGGTAGCCCCGGAGCCGAGACGCTGGTATCATCGCCATCAAGAACCGGTTGGGATGGCTCTAGCGTACCGACTTGTCCCTGTAGTCCCTCCTGACCTGAAACGGCGATGATATCGAGGGCGTGTGGTGAAGACACAGGCAGCGGCGCATTCGGAGGCATCATAGCGAGAGACCGAGCTTGGGCCATTGGCGAGTGGGAGCCATAGACGCAACGGGAGGTGACAACATGCGCGCTCAGAACACTGGTATAGACGAGTCACAATAGCAACGAGTCGGTTTGAAGAAGCTAATGTTACTGCCGGACAACGATCGAAAAGCGTTGCGACAGAACCAGACAAATTGGCACCAAACACTGTCTCAGACGGAGGTGAAGGGTGCAATATCTGGAGGGGCGGTCTCGAACATTCGGTGGCACTACTAGTTTGGAAGTCTCTTTGACCGATCTGTGACGCGGATCGGGGGGGTAGTTGAGTAGCGTCGATGGTTTATGCTTAGCACAGCTGGAAGTCTGGAACGGGGTAGAGACTCGGGAGTGCCCAATGCAGAGAGATGTTGTTGAGATTAGATCGGAGGTGATGTTCAATGGCAATTACGACACGAAATGCGGTCTCTGTTGACAGTGTTGTGGCGGCGTTTGACTGCCTGGTAGAGCGCAGCCAGCTCAGAGATGGGTGGAGAGAGAAATTTGTGAAAAGACGGTTGGGAAGAAAAACATGCACAAGAGCAAAAGCATCGACTTGCTCTTACGTCCACTTTTCAGGCTGCATACCTACCTAGACCTTACCTACTAAAGACAATGAGAGTGACAATGATTAGTATGCCGGGACAGTGAGTCCAGAAACACATCGCACATTGCGTCTAGTAGCTAGGTTATGTAGGTAGTTACAGTATACTAGTAGCAGCATCTCCGCCTCCCATATGACGACCTGCAATGGGGGGGCGAGGGGGGTTCGACCCTTTCTTCACATACATAAGCCTCAAGCCCTCGAGTGTTCCACTGCGTGCCATCTACCTGTACGTAGTGCAGTACCGGCGCGCCCATGTTTGGCAGAGGGTCTGGTGTAGCCACGACCAGGTTCCTACGGGGGGTCAACACTACATTATTCCCCTCCAGGAGACAAGGACTTCGCGGCTCTAGCTTCTCGTCGATGAGCGACTACTGCTGGGCTAACGGGCTTCTCATCGCCGGGATCGTGTGCTTCCGTGGGAGGAAGCTTGTCGTCGATGCAGGCCCGGTGCAATGCCGCATTGTCCTCTCACACCTCAATTCTCTTGGTTCCCCGTCGAGTTGGGATCTGGATCTGTTGGGCTCGCTTTACGGCAATGCGCCTTCAGACTCATCGCACAATATCGGATGAATGATCCATCGCTCTCCCTTCCGTCGTTTCGCGACTCCAAAATCCCTGTCCACGCGAGAGTGGGCATGGACAGGGACCAGGCCGGCACTGGGGCGTGTGGGACTGCATGAGGCCTGCAGAATCCTGACGACCCGATCCTCACCAAGGAAAGCGGGGGAAACATGCAAAAGTCGCCCCAAATGTCGGCTCGCGCAGAGGTCTACCATTTCCTCTTCCCACATCATGACAGCGCACAAACAACGGCACTAGGCCTCATGACTAGGGTAAATGGAACGAGGCTGGACCCCGAAAATCGCAACATGACGTGCGTAGGGCCGGAAACATGGTGAAATACCTATGGAGGAGCCGTGCCGTCGTTCCTCCTGATTTCAAGCGAAGTCGCTGCACAGCTCGAATATGCCTGCACGTCCACTGGCTCAATATCATACAACCTACCTAGGGACGTCTTTGCTGTCAATGCCTTCAGAGAATGTAATTACCCCCTGTGTTTGCAACTCCATCAGCCAGAAACTTTACGAGCGCTGGAGGACAAATCACTGCTATTTGTCTTGCATGGCTTTGCCCACTTCACCGATTTTGTTTGCCTACCTCCGCCAAGCGTCTCAGCTGTTTTGTCCGCAGGTCGAACCTTGATCCCTGCTCTTAGCTACCGGCTTATGACGTAGTACTTCCACCACCAGCCCTCGAACTCGTGTTGCCGAGCAGTACATACTACAGGTACCTAAGGTATGGATCTAGGTAGAAAGGTCAGATAATCGGGCATGAGCCCTCTTGGGCTCCAAGGCTGTTTGAAAATACCTTGTGGTCTTTAATCCCATAATCTGAGGCTCGATATTAGCGAGACCGGAAAAGAGGATAGGCCGAGGGATGGGTGCAGTTCACGAACAGATCCACACAGAGTTCCCGCCGGAAGACGGAGTGCCTGCGTGGGCATGGCCTAAAAACATTCAAAACATGCGATCCAACGACCTGTACCTTACAGCACTATGACGCCATAGCAGTATATGGCAACCCAGCTCGCCAGGTACAGTTCGGAATCTTATTAGTAGCCACACCATGACGATTCTGAACGCCCAAAGCAGAGCCAAAGTCTCGAGGATTTTCACGACGTTTGTACAGAGATCCGAAACCAACCGCCTCTTACTCACAAATCAAGGCTATGGTCGCCAACCTGAGTCATACATGTGTCTGTCTATTGCGCCAAAACTTCGTTACACTCCATGATCCCCTCCCTGTCTAGAGCATGTCCTTCCCGGAGGAAAAGTCATCGACACTGAAGCCCGCTCACTACTTACTTTCAAGCTTGATACTGCCACACAAATCGCAGGACCACCACTGCTTGTCGCGTTTGTTGCCGCAAAAGTGGCATGTCCATGTCTGCGGACCGGAGGCCACGGGCGGCGCGGTTATAGGGCCCGAACCTATCGTGGGTGGTCTGTTTGGCGGATACCGCAGTCGCTCGTGCTGCTCATCAGTTGGTGTTGAAATGTCCGAGTCGGTGAGGGCGATCACGGGTTGCGATGTCTTGGATCGCTTTGATGATCTTCCAGGTCCCTGATCTACACGCTCGGGTTTTTCCGAGCCACATGCATCGCAGCACAGAAATGTCGCAGGATTGACAAGCGTACAGACGTTGCACGTCCACGTGCTAGAAGCATCTTGGCGTGGTCCGTCCTGCTTCGTACCATCTTGACTCCGGGGTGGCTGCGCGGCCGTTGTGTTTGCCTTGGAGCTTCTGCTCGAGGTCGGCGCGTCAGATGTCGTGCTGAGATTTGGTGATACACGGGCGCTTCCCTTCTTAGCCTTCTCATCTTCCTGCACCATTTCCCATAATGCGTGCGCGATTGCCGCTTCATTCGCCGCATCTTCCTCCGCTTGTGTTCTGAACCCATTTCTTGTTGCAGTATTAGCTATTTCAATAATCTCGTCTTGCGTTTGATTATCGTTTGCGCATCCTCGTAGAGTCCGATTACGCCGCTCTACAGCATCTGCAATAACTCGCCGAATATCTTGACCAGGCTGATGGGTAGCTCCACCAAGACGCCGACCGGAACCCGAGGTTTGAGTGCGTCGCTTCTCAGCAGCAGCGCGAGCCAGCCTTCGGGCCTCCTCTATGGGGATTCTTCTGCCTCCAAGGCGATGGCCCTCTGACAGGAATCCCTCTCCTGTGTAGCCCTTCAAGGTCAACGACTCATGTTCATCTCGGAGCTGGTTCCACAATGCATGGAATTTTTCATCGTGAGGGCCATGAACATTATGCGCAAGCTCATGCAACATTGTGTCGGTAACCTGCTCGATGGGCATAAACTGGTTCTTATCTCCAGGATATCGCAGACGAAGACAAATTTTCATGCCTCGCCCTACGTTAAGCCCTAAGAATGACCAAGGTTAGCGGGGGTCTTGTGCATATCTGGATCTATATCTCACCTAAAAGATTTTGTTGCTCGGGGTAGAACTCGGTTAGCTGTTTCACTTTCCAGCCTCGTGCGCGCATAAGAGGTTTGACCAGAGAAGCTATTTTCTTCAAAATATGCAAAGCTTCAGGGGCGCGTGGAAAGTTCGGCAAGTGCGAGTACGAGAGTATCAAGGGATCGATTTCTGCCATGTTATCTTTCACGAAGAATCCGTTGCTCCGAGGTTTTTTCAATGGCGGACAGTCGAATATGAGTATGGAAAGTCAGCAAAAGTCGGCAAGTAGTACTTGAGCTGCAGACTTCTGCTCAAATTAAGATAAACCCAACCTCAAAACTCATCAACTTGTAGACCGATATTCCGCGAGGAAAGGGGAATGGCAAAAGAAGTGAAAAGCAATATTTTCGGTGCCTGCAATTCAGGATCAACAAACTGAACAATGCCGATTTACATCTTGATTGGAAGCGTACGGCACTGGGCCAATACAGTCATGGCCAGAAGAAGCTGCTGGCCACAGCTGGTGTTGCCACTCACGAATGGACGCGAAACTCGAGGATGCCTGATGGACTGCGCAAAGCAGGCTAGAAGTGCCAATCGAACCTTCGATATCAATCCACGTTGCCCCAACAAGTGCATATGGCAATGTGTGCTGCAACATATGCACCAGATAGCTACACAGTGCGCATAACGGGGTATTCCCCCCCTCATGCAACATTGAAGCTCAACGGGGGTGTAGATCACCGAACAGCATAACAACGGACCTTAGCTGTGCTAAAAGGGGAGAACACTTGGCTATAAGAACCAACCCCATTGCTAGAACTGAAATGATTGACATGCGATGCATGCATCTTGAGAGCCTTAGCACCATAGGTAGGGCCGCATTGACTTGTTTCTGAATCATAATTCGTGAAGAGCTTAGAGACCTGAGAGCGACGGACTTCCGGATTTGCTGCCCGACAATCTAACGGATTCCTGACGATTTATACACCCTACAGTCATAGTCCTATGTTCCGGCTTTCGATACGAATCTTCGACAATAATCTAATCAGATATAGAGAGTTCTACCACTGCGCGAACCAGACGGGATGGGTGAGGTATAGAGGTAAAAGGATCGAGATGATGACAAAGACCTATGAGTCACAATTTACATGCAGACTCAACCTTGTTGTTTACCTCTAATAGAGGTGCAAAAGTCGCTGCCTCGTTGAAACAGATGTTGTTGCAGTCTCGGAACGTATTTGGTAGCAACCGAAGATGTGGGAATTTCGTGGCCCGGACACATGCAAACACACATTCGTGGGGACGATAGTCAGTCACTCATCAATTTTTGGCTCCGTGTATGGACAAGAGAAATTCTTCCAGAATGAGGCCTCTCGGTCAGCGGTTTTGCCCTTACGCTCGTCGTCGCTCAAGATCCGCAGAAGGTATATGGATTAGTCCCAACCCTTAATTTCAAAGAATCAAACATTTTACACATTCATATGCGTATGCGTTCAGTAAAGTCATTGGAAACCTTTGCCCGCGCCTTCCCAAACATAGGCTACTCCTCTCCATTGACTGGATCTATAGGATATTCTCTCATGACATTGTTTTATTCTAATTCATTGCCATTCTTCCGATTCTGCGAGCTCACGAGTTCGACTGACTACACAAGGTATATCTGAGATGATATTTTTCATATACCCACACCATCGATTCCATAAAACGCGTGGCCGGTCCCGATCCTGGCTCGCATCCTCATTGTCAGTAGGAATGACCGAATTTCCAAAATGGAAAGAACTTGCTATTGCATCATTCCTGGAGTACATCATTCAATCACGCAAGCTACTTCGGGCGTTCTACCGCGAGCTCTTTAGGGCAGTGTTCTCAAGAGCTCATCAAATGTCCCGGCCAATCATTGTCACTTTTTATGTCTGTATCTGATAGAGGGAAAGCCCGTGCCGTATCGCGAGAACCCCGCATCTATCTGGGTTGCCTTATGAGCGAAAGTTCCTTGCTTATGGCTTGCGTAGTACCGATCTAGTTCAATGAGACTATGCGACTCAAACTAGACATCATGAGCGCTTCACTCAGAACAATGATGCTTGTGGAAAGGCCATGACATCTTCTGATGGGCCACAGAACAGTACCACGCCTCATGACACAGGGCACAAGCTTTTGGGCTCGGCAGTGCGCGACCACAATGTCCACACCATTTTTCAACTGCTCTGCGCTCCCATCTCTCCTTGACCTTTTTTGCAACCTCCTTCAGCCATTCATCATCAGGGGACTCGCCGATTCGCAAAGACACACGGAACGACTCTTCGATATGATCCTCCGCTACTTGTGACATTCTGTCCAGGAACTCCTCTTCCGTATCGAGAGCAAAGAGAGCCTTGCCGTTGGCGCCTGGTCCACGCCCAAGCTCACCGAATTGAAGAGAGGATAAATCAAGCACCGCTGAGTACATGCCGTCTGCTTCATTGCGATAGAATCCCATAGCAGCATGTACCATGTAAGTAGATTCACCGTTGACATGTGATATATCATCTGGCAGTATCAGGATGACGTTGGTGTGTCGTGGCTTCACCAATGTGAGCTCAAGAACGCGACGCTGGTCGATGGTGACAATGTAGTCTGACGGCCGGTTACCTGCCTGTGCCCCGTGACGGATACGTATGGGAGTGTCACTTGGGTAGAGGTCGAGGAAGTGTTGCAGAAGCGCAATCGACATGAAACAACCGTCGTGGGCCAGAATTTGATGATACAAAGTCTCAATTTCCTTTGCTCCAATATTGTCCAGATGGTTTGTCGTGCCCGCGATCGGTCTCATGAGCTGGGGTAGGTCTTGGGTAGGTTTTCCTTCGCTGGTCAGAATTCTGTCGACTTCTTTATCGATTTCGCCGTCACCACGTGCGAGAACGACCTGCAAGCTAGAGCTTAGTGGTTATACCTTCCAACTGAAATCTTTGCTCGACGTTGTTGTCTCAGCGGCTTGCACAGGAGACAAGGATCAGATAAACCGATATCCCACGGAGAAAAAAGTGATACCCACTAGGTACTTACAGTTGTTCGAGGGCGCGAGTTGTCGTTCCACATCTCACGCTTCAGAATAGCTGTCGTAGGATTCTGTCCTGGTCGGCAAACTTCTACGAGTTTGGTGTGGCGGATATGTGGCGAAGCTTTGGATTTCTCGTAGTTTAGCAGGACTGCTATATCCACGAGGTCGAGGACGTCGGCGCTGTTGGACGCCATGTTGTAGATGGCTATTGGCCAGTGGTCAGATGGGGAGTAAGCGATAGAGCAATAGACTTGAGAGATATCTGGGTAAGGCTGCATGTCTTAGCGGAAGACAAGAGAATGGTCACAAGCTCATAAAGAGAGATCTGTTTGTTTGACAATCAAGCTGTGTCCAAACAAGCAAGCCGCCGGGTGTTGCCCGGTAGGAGGTACCCACTTACCCCCGGACCGGAACCCGGTAGTTGATGCTGCGCCGGGGCGTAGGTACATGTGGGTAGGCACATATACATACCTACCTTCTCGAGCTCGTGCTCTCATGTCAAGCCCTGGCACGCATGCAATTATGAGTAATCATAAAAATAGTCACGTAAAAGTCTGAAGTGAGAGCGTGTACACAAGGTTGCGCAGCTCACCAGCCATGACTGTTTGACTTGATTACAATAGAAGTCATCTACATCAACAAATAGTGCCCATAGGAATGAGGATGAGGAAAACAACATGTGAAGCGGAAAAGCAACGAAGCCGATTATTGATAGGGTTGCATTTTAGCACTGTGGAGCTCGAGGCTTGAGCATATGTATGTCTTTGACAATATAGCTGTTCCGCCATCTTTTCCATCTAGATGGCTTGTCTGCCTTAGAATTCAGTGTACACAGGGGACTGAAGCATCGGGGCAAAAGTTTGCATTTCGAAATGAAGGAGATCAAGTTCTACGGCGCGAACATCATTGCAACGAATCTCATGAGCAGGTGTCAACGGGTGTCCACATGCTCTTTACATCAACAGGTAGACAACGCATGGTTGAACAACATCACTTCCCGCGCTGCGCATAATTGATTTGTCTACGTGGATAGCCATGGAAGGGTTCCCGTAATTAGTTACAGAGACGGATGGTAACCTTCAGTGTTGTATGCATCATGGATCCACCAACCCGATTAGGAGCAACTTGCAGTATCCAGACATCTCACCATCTTTCCCATGGGGCGGAGCCAAAACAATCATCAAGAAGGACCTCACAAGCGCTCGCTGAACTCGGCTTCAGGTGCTGCGCCGCTTGGGGAATGTAATAACATCTAATGCAGTGCCGTAAAGAGTAAAGAGAGGCTGCTGACTGTCGAAACTTACTACGTTACCCATATTAACCTGCCTTTTTCAGTATTTCACCTCCAACATAAAATCTTCTACGACATCAGTGTTCTGCGGCAGCACGGCCGTTCTCTCGCGCCTAACTAGAATCTGCCAGAAAACTTTCATCATATTACGTTTTCAATGTTACACCGCAACCTGTAGATAATGTGGAGGAAATAATGAAGTGGCTGCCCTGCAGCCGGTATGGACAAGGGAGGTAATGAGTCGGTACCGGCGGCTTGATCAGATCATCACTACGACTCTGGGCCAGGGTAAAACTGTGACTGGAAGATATAAATATCGAACGTCTTCTCTCAGCCTTTACGACCTCATTATTGACCGACATACTGCGCCTTTCATCAGCCATACGTGCTCAAAATCAAATCAAAGAGAGCTGGGTTAAAATGCTCATGAAGCTTCTTACTACTCCTGCTCTCCTGGCCGGAGTTGCAGTGGCCCAGCCCCCCAACTTCACCAACGACATCCCGGTCGACGCCTTTTACACGATCGGTGACGATTTTGTCCTCACTTGGTCCGAGACGGGCATTTCCGGCACTTTCGAACTGAGCGTTGCGGCCTGGAACTCGACTCCGTACGGCTACACGACCGGCCCCTTCGGCAGCTCCATTCCCGAGTTCGACACCAGGAACATAAAGCTTGACAGTAAGTCGTATTTCTCATTACTCGGTCTTCAATTTCTAAAGATCGTACTAACTTGTTAAGCTGTCGCGTATGCCGACGGTGCTTATACATGGACTGTCGAGCCCGCCAACGGCGACGAGGTCTGGCAGGGAGAGGAATTCTACTACAGCTTCTCAGCCTCTTATCCTTATGGTGGCGAATCTCCGCGTGCATTCCATATCACGGCTTGAGGGATTGGAGTTGAGAACACTGTAGAGCGTCAGGGAAGACCAACATACTTGTGCTTGACAAAGAATTAGATATCGAAATGTGAGGAGCTGGTTAGTACTTATGCTCATACACGGCACACTTCCATTTGGGTTGCACGTTCGACATCGGCCTCGTATGTGCTAGGCTGTAGCATCCCGAGAGAGGAAAAGAGGAGGCTTCATGTTATGTGATGGTCACTTCGATGTACCAGGTGTAAATTCTCATCGGATGCAGTCCCGACCTGCCATCGTAGGCGGACAGAACTTATTGAATTCAGGCGCCTACGAAGTAACCATTAGAGATCTGGTAACAGACGAGAAATAAATAGAACAATCATTCTGTACGAGTAGGAAGTGTCACAAAAAAAACAGTATGGGCTGTTGGGTCAACTATCATTGGCCAGGCAAGTTACATCTCAGCCATCAATGCGTGCATTATCGTGGTAACTTGCAATGACATCCGGTGTACCATACGTTGTTAATCACACGTATGTACCTTGCAATGCACGAATACATGCTTGATATTGGAATGTATGGTAGTTGCCACATCGACTTCCCACTTCTGTGCTGAGCAATTGAGTGCAGTTGGGGGTAGGTGACAGAGGCTCGAGAGGATAAAGGTTAGGTACCACCGTAGTGACAAGGACCCACCCTCGGACGCATGCACCTGCTGAATCTTGAATCGTGTCGCAACTTTTCTCCCGTCTCTTCTCGACCGGGCGTTTCTCCTTGTCCTGCGAAACTGTACAGCAGCACTCTATTTGCTGAAAATGGCACATGTCCGAGATCCCTTTCTCGACCTCGAGAAACACCTTCAGCAGCTCGAGGAGCAGGTAGACAAGCTGGTCATCGCTCTCGATGAATGGCGGCAGTGGAAGACCGAATATGAAGCCCTGCAGACTGACGTCCAGGCTCTGCCCACTGCCGCCACGCGCGAGGCACTCTCACAGACGCGCCAAGCCTTCCGAGGAGAGTTGGTCAACGACAAAGAGCTGACCGACATCTTCGGGACCAACGATGCCAAGAGACCCCATCAGATTCTTAGCACCGTCTCCAACCGCCTAGACTATGTTTCCAAAAACATCGACACTCTCGCCAGACAACTCGAGGCCGCCGAGAACAAGCTCGCTGCCACCCGTGTGGTCAGCAATCCAGAAGCCACCGACGAGGATGGCCTGCCTATCACCGAGATCATGGAGGAGCTGGATGACGATGACAACGTCGTTTCCTACAACCTCCGGCGACCAGGCGATGGCCAGCAACAGCTCCTACAAGTGCTTGAGGAAGCCGGTGTCAAAGCACTACCCTCCGTATCGTCTGCGAAGCCCAAGCCAGACGCCCTGGCAGCTGCCCCAGCAGATCCTGCTGAAAGCAGAAAAGCACAGCCCAAAGTCTGCAAATCTGAATCGCCCCCCAAGTCCAAGCCCGAGAAAGCTCCCAAGAAGAAAAGCGTCGCCTTTGCTGACGATACGAAACCCACGTTTGAAATGAGACTTGCAGATCCCGATCCCGTCAAGAGGTTGGAAGCGCTCTATCGCCAGGCCAAGGATCAGGAGAGCATCATTACAGACCCCATCATGCCCGCTGATGAATCTGCGGAAGATGCGGCCCTACGCGAGGACATGATACGATACAATAAACAGACCCTGGAATACGAAATGGGGCCTATCGTCGCCGAATTAAATCTAGAAGAGGGATCTGACTTTGATGAAGACGACTGGGGTTATGATGACGAGGATGAGGAAGACGAAGAAGACGACGAGGACGACTGGGGACGGTCAACCTCGGGGGTCATGGACGATGATTACAGACGCCAGATGGCTGAGCTTAGGGAACGCATCACCCAACGAAGCCTCGGCAAAAAGAATGATAGGAGTGTAGATGAAGTTTCAGAAGGTATCGGCTGCATAAGCATCAAACAAGAACCCGCCGAAACAGCAGAGACCTTGCAGGGCAAGCAGAACACCGCTCCTCAAACCCAGCCCGAGCAAGATGTGAAGAAGAGTGTCAGGTTTGCAACAAACTCAGATATCGCCGAGGGTTCAGAACCATCCACTCAGCAGGTACCAACCCGACCTGAGAAACCTGAAGTAGATCCTCTTTCAGACGTGGTGGAGCGGAACTCGACCACAACTATCAAGTCCCCGCCAACATCCAAAAAGAGAGCATCGCGATTTAAAAGAGAACGAGCTAATGAAGGACCAACGACGCCGTTCCCCACGATTGCACCAGAGAAGCCCACCAACACCGTCAGATACGTCCCTTCGGGCCCCGAAGGCCGCACTATGGCACCAGACATCTTAGAGCACGAGCCGACTAACGAAATCAAAGAGCCAGACGAGTTCGACGCCAGTCTCCTGCATCAGCAGGTGACGGAAGAGTACTACAAAATGCGCAACAAGATGATCAATCGCCAGGGCGGGTTCCTCAAGGAGGACGAGAGCCCAATACAGCCGCTAGACGAGGATGAAGGTGGGCCCAAGAGGGTCAGTCGGTTCAAGGCAGCAAGGCTGGCTAAACCGTAGGATGAGTGTAGCGGTAGCTCAATGACGCCCTTGTGAACTAGATTTCTTCTGACTTATGTGATGAGGAAGCCTGTGTACGTGAGGCGTTGGCAGGGTTGCAAGGTTCATCGATCTGTCACAGCCCAACGCAGAAAGGGATGGTAGTAATAATGGTGCTAGGATCCATTCTATATTCACTGCTCTATGCGATCACAGGTAAGTCCAGATGGACGCTGTAGGTATATCCCACGGGTTTATCCTTGGTCTTCACACCTATCCGTCAATCATGGTATGTGTGCAAAGCGAAGTAAGCGGAACGCTCATTAATCTGACAATTGATGCGTAGCAGCCTCAATCTGCTATGTCATTACTAGCGATTCCAAGAGCAAACCTTGACAGGGCTCTCTGATGCCTCCCCCCCTTTTCCATGGGAGAGGGCTCTTCGTTTCACCCTGAACATGTCTGCATATTTCCATGTCTCAATACGATCTTAGCTAGGGTGTCGGTAGCTGGCTACACGTAAATAGCTATAGCTCAAGAATCGCTCAATGTCGTAATTTCCGAACTACTCCTAGAGCATCATGCATTGTGTATCAGTCTTTGACCTGGGCTCCCGGCGATTCCTCAGCCAATCTTGGCCTGGCTAAAATCCATCTCAGGGTGTTGTTCCTGGAACTTTTTAAGGATGTCGGCCTTTTTCTGATCATCGGATGAAGGCAAGCCCATCTCCTTCTGGCGCTGGTCGTACATCATCTTCTCGACCATGCCTCTCGTCTCACCCTCCAGGTCGCCAAGCTTGGAGGGCTCGGGCTCGATCTTGGTGACATCTATCTTGGGGGCGGAGGTGACGACGTGGGCCCACCACTCCATCTTGTTGAGCTTGTCGAGCTGGATGTTGATGGTCTTTGTGCCGTCTGGCGCCGTGGTGAGGGTCCAGGTTGAATCCTCGGTCGATATCGGGTGGGGCATGTCACCCTTTGATCATGTGTTAGTTGCACTTCCTGATTTCCATAGCTATGCAGTGCAGTCGAGGGCAACTTAGGAGTGAAGAAACACGAGGACTCCTGACAGACGTACATCGATGAAGGGCTCTTGGCCCTTGATGGCAGCTTTGAGCTTCTGCCTTTTCAGCTCGACGATGAGGTCGCGACCCTTGAGATTGCCCGGAATGGAGGTGATGGTGATATCGACCTCGGCAATGGTCTGCGTCCATTTGTAGGGCAGCGCATCTTGCTCGGCGCGCTCTTTGTCACGAGCAGCGGCCACCTCTTCGGGAGTGGGATCTGGTGATGGCCACGGGTTAGCTTGTTATAGTGGGGGTGGGGGTGGGAGGTGAGTGTTGAAATAGGATATGTTCCACTTGAACGTCGAAGTCCGAGTCGTGAGACAGTAGCAGGGGACAAATGAGTTCCAGTACCTTTGTCGGCCATCGTTGCGGTCTTCGGTCCGTGATTTGTTGTTTTCCCAGAATCGTGGGGATGGAAGAGCCCAGAAGGCTGTCAAAACCAGGCGCTGAGGGTTGACGTTTGGTGGAGGGGTAGGTATGTACACCCCGTCTGCACCCTTGCTGCTCCCCTGCACCACACGGCCAATCATAACAAACCAACCCCTGGCTTGTCCACCTCTTCACCCAATTTCAATGATCAATCCAACCCCAAAAGTACAACCTTGTCGCCCACTTCACTTCTCTACAATTCCAAGGCTTTTGACCTCGACAGCTGCCTTGCGTCGCCTCCATCTCTGGTGATCTCACCAAAGTCGGGTCACTCCCTCCCCCCCAATGTGACTCTCGCAAAGCCCGCATTCGACCTTTTCCTCGCAGCTCCAGCTGGAGACATAACTCCATCGCCATCTCACTAACCCAATTCTGGGCGAATCCTCCTTACGAGCCGCAGCCATGTCTCGCAAACCCACGGGTTCGACCGTTGTCAAACCCTCTAATGGTGACGACCTGAACGAGCTGCCCTCCGACATCTGCCCTGTATGCAAACGCGTGCGCTATCTGAACTCCGACATGCAGTTTCTCATTAACCCAGAATGCTACCACGCCATGTGTAGCAATTGCGTATCCAACATCTTCAAGTCCGGTCGCACACAATGTCCCTACGCCTCCTGCACCAAGATCCTCCGCGAGCGCGACTTCCACTCCGCATTCTTCGGCGACCTCTCCATTGAGCGCGAGGTCGACATCCGTCGCCGCGTGGCCGCCGCCTACAACAACGTCGAGGATGACTTCGAGACGTTACTGGATTACAACAACTACCTGCAAGATGTCGAGGAGCTGTGCATGGACCTAGTCTCCGGTGGCGACGTCGAGCGCTCAGCTGCTGAGCAGAAGCTCTTACACCGAGAATCCGAGTTCAAAGCCCAAATCGAAGCCAACAAGCAACGCGGCAGAAAGGAAGAAGCAAACCGCGCCTCCCGCCTCGCAGCCGAAGCCAAGGCTGCCGAGCTCCGGCGCGCCCAAGAACGTGAAGAAGACGAGCGCGCCATGAAAGAACGAAACTCCCTCAACGCTTCGCTCATGGAGGCACTCGCTGCTGGCGAGGAAGGCGCGGCAGCCAAGATACAAGCCAAGATCGTCCGACAGAAAGAGGCTGCCACCTCGTCCCTCAAATCCATGTCTTCGATTCACGAGACCAGACCAAAACCAAGATCTGCGCCCACCGAGGGCAAGTTGACGATCCGAGGTCTAAAGGTCAAAAATGAAAAACCAGCATTCGAAGATGACGAGTCGAAACCTTACGATCCCTTCGCGGGTCTCTTGCCCGCTCTGCGGCCCACGCGCTTCGAGCTGCGGTCGAAATACGAAAATCCATGGCTCGAGGACGCTCGCACAAATGATACCTACAGAGCCGGTGGTTACGACACTACGGAATACGTATCCAGGTCACTTTTCGAGGCTTTCTCCGGCTTGGGAATAAATATCGCCGACGAAAAAGTCGTCGAGGAGCGTTTGACGGGGGGTAAACTTTCGTCGAGGATGGATGTCGATGATATCTTCTAGTGGATTTGTATTTTTAATTTGTTGTTGACTGCATAGCGAAATGGCGTTTTTGAGACTGGGATGTCAAAATCAAGAGGGTATCTAATATAATGGGCTGGCTTCGCGATACGTTCTTAGATCTCGCGACGTGGCTCGGGAGGGCATTGCACATTTGGGACAGAGGGAGGGAGCCTACGCGAAAAAGTCAACGCTTCGGGCTGTCATTCTTGTATAATGACATAGCATTAAGGACGAAGGGACCGAGCCCTGAAATGAGATAGGTATCTATGTGCTTGCGCGAAGAGATACCCCAAGTTTTTACTATATTCCAACAACACCCACTTTGGGTTAGCCCTGAGATCTGCGCCGCACCGATCTTAAGTATCTAAGGCAACTGTTTCATTTGACGACTAATCGTAATCTCATTCAACTGCCAGCGACACACCTTCCAATAAATCATCAACATCTTGATCTTCACGGTGAAATGTATGGAGGAATCGTTCCATTCCCGCCGTCCGACCATGTAAAGGGTAAAATGCAGCTGATGAGAATAAAACGCCAGGTATCTGGCTATCTACCTCGCTATCAAGATTTTGACTGACCCTACTCCGAGTTTGTTATCAGGCGCGAAAAACTCGGCGAACGACTACATACAAGGCTCAGACCTATACATAGACTGACTATTCGGTCACCGTTCGCTGAAACCCCGTCCCTAGTTTCCACTCATCAACACAGTGATCCATTCAGGCGTAATGCAAATGTGATGCACTCGTCCATAGCATTCCTGTTGTCTCTGTCACTGGAAAATAAAAGACCTCGAAATCTCGAGAGGAAACAAACGCCGTCTCCATGCATAAACGCTTGGTCTCGTGTAGGCCACTTGCATCCAAATTAAACCCGCGCTTTATGACCTGCAGCAAAAGTGATCTACTGTTGTTGTTGCCACGGCGTCTGTTGCGCCGGCCGTGGAAATACTGGCTGGGTTTGCAGAGTGTCGAGGCCGCCACCCATCGGCGTCTGATTATGTTGCCATCCCATGCCGGTCTGGTGATTGACAAAAGCACCCTGCCGGAACGGGTTCGTGGCACCCGTGGCCTGTGGTACGATCCCTCCACTGGTTTGCGGCCGCGGTTGTGCCTGCTGGCCTGCGGGGGGAGAGAGCGCAAAGTTCTTCGCAAATGGATTGGTACCAGTTTGTGCCGGCTGCAAGGGTACTGGAGGGAGGCTAGGCGGCTGTGATTGAAAGGGAGAGTTCGAAGGTGGACTGGCGTATGGCGTGGTCGTTTGTGGCGATGACCTTGCAAAAGGATTTGTTGATTGTCGCGCAAGACCGCTCTGCTGCGTTTGTGTCTGCGGCTGGATCTGTGCTTGAGGACTTGTCGGCGTCGAGAATGAGTTTGGCGTGCCAGTTGTGTTGGCCATCATCATCGACGCTCTGAACGGGTTTGTTGTTTGTTGACCTGTCTGCATCGGCGACGATAAAGTGCCGGTTTGGAAAGATGCAACAGAGTCTTGCGGTATGGACCCCAACATATTAGGTGTAAAACTTTGCTGTGGTGTATAACCGCCAAACCCAGCACCCGTAAAGCTCGGTTGCATTTGCGCAGGTATCTGTGGTGGTGGTTGTTGGTAGCCACCAACATTCGTCTGTTGAAATGGGCTGTTGTTCGCAAAGCCCGTGGGCTGTGATATAAACCCATTTCCTGAGAGCTGTCCAGTAGGTTGAAACTGACTCGGTTGCTGCATTCCAGTCGGCCAGGGATTACTGGTATTCATCGACAACGGCTGCGCCTGCGGAGGGGGCTGGGGCTGCGCACCCAGTGAAGTTTGATTATGTTCTATTGAGTCGAAAAAGTCAATCAGGTCAGGATCAGGGCCCTTCGTGGCTTGAGGCGGCCTCGGAGCAACGCTTGAGGATCCGTTTGATGGTTGAAACGCTCTGGAAGCCTCGTTCCGGGAATCTGCTGTGCTCTTATCACCCTTGGAAGATAGACCGCCCTTCTTTTTGATTTGCTGCTCTGCTATATATTGTCTTCTATTTACCTCGAAGTCCGGATCACTGAGGTAATCTTCGAGCTGGCGCCCGAGATTCACCGGGGCATGTTTCAGTTTAGGCACTTCAACTCGAGTATGAGGCTCCCACTGCCGAGCGACAGTCAAGTACTGTACGACGGAGTCGGTGTTCCTCGTGAAGGCCCTATATATGTTCATGGCGCGGTCTGCATCGGGCTTCGACATCTCGAAGAAGTGCCCTATGAACGATCAGCATGCGCGAAGCGAAGATGGGAGGCTACGCTTACCGAGAATGTTGATCATGGCTTGATTGAGTACTTGGAACAGCGCCAGTAGATCCAGTACGAGTAGTCTAAACACCATGATAGTGATTTCATTTTCCGGATCGTCAAGGACCTTTCACGCTCATTAGCTTGGCTCGCAGAGTGACAACCCTCAATGGCCACGTACGTCACATTTAAGAAGAGCGTGTAGCTGACGCTGAACAGACTCAGTCTCTCGTAGTAAGCCCTTGTCAACGGACAGAGTCTCGAGTCTCGTCTCCTTGGCGCGAACCCAGTCTATCTTGGTGTCCTTATATGCGCGAACCCGTTCGGCAAGATAGGCAGCGTAGTGGCGTATGTTTCGGCCCTGTATCTGAGCTATGATGTTGCATTAGCGCTGTGGCATGGCAGGGGAGCAGGCAAAAGGATGGCGGAGACAGAGGTAGTAACAGACCATCGGTGAAGGAGCTGATGGCGATCTGGTTGCGATTCCGGGAGAGGTAGGACAGAGTGGCGTCGGGAGAGCCCTCGCGGATCATCATGTGGACGGTGATCAAGCTCTTCAGGACGACGGTCCATGTGGAGTCGCGTAGTCTGTTCTGCAGAGCGCGGAAGACCTCTCCGACACCAGCCTCGCCGGCATGTGTGGCTACTAAGATGTGCTCGATGTACTTGGTCTTCGGGGGCGCAGCCTTTGACATGAGCTTGTCAGCATGGGCAAGGAACAGAAGACGAGTCGCTCGCAGTACAGAGGCCGAGATGGAATCACCTTGATCTTGGTTGCGCCCTTTACTGACTTCTCGAAGGAGCTCGACATGCTGGTGCACCGAGTATGGCTACCAGTGGGGCCTGGCCGTGGTAGATGAGGAGAACCGTCGAAAGAGAGGTAGTGACGGGGAGAAGCGCCTGCGTGTTATCGTACCACGTGTATCTTCAGATCGGTGGCACACTCCGACTCAAATGCAGTGGTAGGGCCGAGGCGGTGCGCTATGGTTGTGTTGGGCACGAGCAAGGGCAGCAGGACGAGGGCCGTCAGTGCGCGCGTAACGGTAACCCCGGCGCACAGAAGAGCACGTCGCAAGAACGGGCAGAGTAGTCGTTGTCGGTCGAGGCTGGCGGAAATCGACAGTAGGGTCAGCGGCGTTCCATGGTGAGCGCCGGGCAGCGCGGTGACGGTAACAAGTCGGAGTTCTACAATGTGGTTGGCTGCACTAATGATGCGAACAAGAATATATGTACAGTATATGGGTTATTCACGGGGCGGCTAGTAGCAAGTCAACGAGAGAGAGTAAGGCCTTTGGGCTGTCGACGGTTGCGCAGGGTGGTCGGGGCTGTTGTTGTTGTCGTCGTTGTGGCGGGCGTTGGGAACGGGAGGGTCTAGGGAAATTGCAGGTCCTGGGATCGTGAGCTGAGATCGTCGGCAGGTCGGGCAGACATGGACGGTGCTCAGTGCTGACGGGGGCTGGACTCTAATCCACGCCGTGACGTATGCACGACGGGACCACAGCACCGGGGACATTCGATCCTCGACTTGTGCATCATCCCGTCTACGGTCTCGTTGCCCATGCATTGATTCACCTTGCCGGCCATTGGGATTCTGTTCCAGCCCAGGAAGAAGAACAAGACGCGAAAGCACCGGATGAGGTGTGCGCTGACTGAAGCCACCCTCACCACCTACTCAGCACTGCAGTGATCGTGTCCACTTGCAGCTCAATGCACCTCCCCTACTAGGCCATTTGACACCATGGAAGCGCACATCAGCTATACATGTACAAGTCATTTCCTGCGAATGCATTGCACACTGAGTCTCAATCTCGATTGCGGTATCGATGGCACCAGAAGAAAAGATGCTATGTCTGTCCGTCTGCTTCAGCCTTCTAGATCTACCTCGAACTAACTGGCCCTCGGTTTCAGAGGCTTACCGCGAATGGACCGACGTGTTTTCTCCTTGCCAGTGTATCTGTCCTGGTCCCATTGGTTCTTGTTGTATCGCACCATGGGGTCGACGAAGGGATTATGACGGATCAAGCCCTCGCTAAACATGCTATTCGCGATACGACGTTCCGTCCTGTTTCGTTCCAGCGTTTCTGCCGAGTTCCGAAGGCCCAGAAACTCAACCGAATAGCATTTCTTATGCCTCAACCTCAGCATCACCAAGTTATTTTGGTCGGATAATCTCTCAAAAGAGCACTCGGCATCGTGAGCAGTGCTTTCATTGGCGAGAAGGCTGTCGACTTTTCGTTCCCAAAGTGCCAAATAGTTCGTGGTATATTGTCGCACGTACTCATGCATCATCTGGTCGGGTAGGAAGGGAATGTGGAAATGCGCCAGATGAAGAGGGACTCTGCCAATGACCCAAACGCATTCCTGCTGGCTTGAGTAGTAGATGCTCTTGGAGGTAGTATTCTTTCCACCTGACACAGGCTTGCACCTAACGACGATGACGCCGATGCATTTAATGTTTGGCTGCGCCAGTTCAAATGAATGGAAATGTCCTTGACTCCAGCGGACCACTTCGAATGGGAGATCCAAAGATGAGAGGGATCTACACATTTTCAATGCCTCCCACAATGTCGCATATGATGGAGGCAAAGTCTTGACAGAAGGCCTGGGGCGGTCATTATTGCGCCAGGGAAGTCGACGGCGCGGTGCAATGCTTGGGTATTGGGCACCAGTCTTGCCTTGCTCATGATAGATGCACACATTTTGGATGTTGTATCGACACATCGGCATACTATTCGAGATGTCTTGGACGAAAGCGTCGGTCGAACTCCAGCTAAAGGTGTTGTTCTTCCAGAAGATAGGTGAAGCTTCGCCGTAAACCTCTCTACAAGTGGACATCAATGCCAGACTTTGCCGCTTGCTGCACGAGCATGTCACGAGCTGCGCCGGCGTCCTGCAAAACGGGCTCGACCGAGCATCGACGAAAGGTGGTTCTTCCAGACGGCCTGGTTTTTTCTGCGAACAGTGACAGCAAGCTTGGTGACGTCTATAAAGAAGTGGCTTATCTATAAGAGCATACTGATAGATTATTTCGCGGACCTCAGTCGGCAAATACATGAACCAGCTCTGTGGCTTTGCCATTTTCCGTGTCGACATTTTAGATCAAGTCGCCAGGTATTGGTTCAATTCGGTTGGCAAAGATCAGTATCTAATAACTCAGTTGCTAGTGCGCTGCAAGTTGAATATTGAATTCTGTGTACGGGGCTGAGATCGGGGAAGTGTATCATTGTGTCGTGATGTTGATACGCTCAAGGAATGAGGATTTGTTTTTCGGCAATGATCAGGAGACAAGTCAGGCCCAGAGATTTGAAGACGGCCTACATAGTTTGTAGATGTTTCTCCGATATGAGAGTGCACGGTAAGAAATAGCTTCGTATTTTCATGATTAAGCTCCGAGATGTTGGATCTAAAGATGAACTTGCATGAAGATGAGGCAGTTATGTGTATAGCTCAAACTATTCTTGAGCCTACTAACTTAAACCAATGCTACACGAAAACAGAATATGTCAAAGATTTATCTTATCGTCGTAATCAGTGAAATAGGAAATCACTTGCTGGACTTTGTCAGCTGTCGAGTAATTTCCGACAGGAGGATGTTGAAAGACTTTATGACCATGTCCACGACTTTGTCGTGTGCTCATATCGCCCCGTTCGGAAAATGTCTGTACACAGTACTGTGGTCTTCTGAGCATTCAGTGTGTGTAGGTATATATAGGTAGCCTACCACCGCAACAAACCGTTTCTGTAGACGCACTCTCACTTTGAAAATGCAGTATCTGAAATCATCACCATATATAGAACACCTTCTCGGCTTGCATTATAAGGTTCCCATTACAATTGGAGAAAGACCCGCGCTTTCTTCTTTGCCGCCTGTTAGGATACCGCATGTCTAGTCATCAAGGAGTGACATTGTAGTGGTACACTAATAAGGCTTTGATGCAACAGTATATTAGAGTTAGTACACTCTGGACGTAGATGCTGAGGTGGGCTCAAGAAAGCGTGATTTTATTGTAAACTTGCGCGAGATTTAAAAGTAATAGATCGTTATAGATCGGTTCTTCCAACTCCTGAGTTAAGGAAGTAAAGAATTTCCTCATTCTCAAGCATGGGATTATATAAGCTACTCAGAATTGGACACTTCAAAAATTGAAGGATATGTATTTGTTGCTATATGCATGAATGTGGGAGTATTTGGGGTTGGGGGCTGGGGCTGGGGTGGTGAAGAAGGGGGAATAGCAGCAAGCCGCACTTGAAGCAAGCCAATGTAACAGCACGATAGCAAACGCGACATGTCAACTGCGCTAAGTCGAACTATTCTTACGGTACTCAGACACAATCCAATGTCGGGACACACTTTCCAAGTTGAAATGGGAGTCAGAGTTGCCTTTTTGCGTTCGATGTAAACAAGGTCGAGGTGTGTCGAACGCTTATTTCATGATTCCGGTCTCTCGTCGCGGCAAAACCACTTGAGCTCCCGAGGGAGAGAGTTCTGACGCTCCTCGAGGCGGAACACATCATATTAAACACGCAGCTTTCATCATCTAGAACGACACCAATGTTAGCACTCGTGTTCGGCAGCGTGCGGCGTGCGACGCGGGAATGGGAGTTATGATACTCACATGTATTAAACTTGGAAGGATGAAGAAGAAAAGAGAGAAATCCTCCAAGCTCGGAGTCCCAGGACCGCTACAAATAGCAGATTTTGGCGGGGCCACGGGCGGCCCGCACTGAGAGCAACAATCGATAACGGCGATAACCTGGCGTTCGAGAATCAGACCAGTGAACTTTTAAGTGGAGCCCAATTGTCGCATATGTAGGAGGTAGGCGAGTAGATACAGGTATATATCACCAAACGACGCGTCGAAGAACGATCTCGCCTCCAGCTCAGGATCACCTCTTGGCTACCATGCGTTGCGGCTCATGACAAATTATGAGGAGACTGTACCTAATACATACTCTGAGCAGAGGCTCGTGGAGACTTACTGCCGGGGCTGGGCGCTCGTTGCAAGCATGCTCTCCTCCATCTGCCACGCCTCGCGCTGTGAGATGGCTTCATCAAGATTCGGGACGAACTGCATCTGATCTCAGTGTGGATGGCGAACGACCAGCGAGCCTCCCCGATGAAACCCAGGCGTGGAGGATGTTCAAAGATGCCGGTGATTACCCCAAACCCTCTGCCAATAGCAGTTCTATAAGATTAACACTTGTACCCAGTCCAGTTTCCACAAGCCACTTGGCCTGAGGAATCCACTAACCGGGCGGAGGAATCAAAGCAATGGGACGATGGTGTCGAGGTTACAGTGCATGGGTTTATTGGCAAACGTCGCGATAAAAGTCAGAAGTTGACTTTCTGTGATATTGATCTAAGTCGTGCGCCTCAGCTTGCTGTTCCGTCCCTTCAGATCGTGTCTAGCTGGACGGAGGAGGGCTCGGGCTTGCACGCCGCGCACGTTGCCTTGAAATCCACTCCGGCTCAGAGCCCTGTATCAGTGACAGGAGTCTTGCACAAGTTGGAACTCGCGAATCGAGCCCGACAGGTCGACACCGCGTCTGAGGCTCAGTCGAGTGTAGGCGACGCCGATGCAGGAGAGGACTCCCGGAATACTTCACAACCCAAACGATTCGAACTGAAACTCAGGAGCATCAAGCCTCTTAATAGCTTTCCTCAGGATATCATTGTCTCAAAGGATGCTGTATGGCCCCCAAAGTCTCGCCATCTTCAGATGAGGTTCGACTCCAATTTATACGAGCGATTGCTTCTTCGTCATGCGGCAGCCAAAGAGATGCGGCAGGTTCTTGATAACGACAAATTTCTAGAAGTTGAGACGCCCTTGTTGTTCAAATCGACACCCGAAGGTGCCCGGGAATTCTTGGTCCCAACACGACAAAGCGGGCTCGCTTACGCACTTCCTCAGAGTCCTCAGCAATACAAGCAGATGCTCATGGCCAGTGGTGTGCACCGGTATTACCAATTCGCTAGATGCTTTCGCGATGAGGATCACCGCGCCGATAGGCAACCCGAATTCACACAGGTTTGTCGCAACAAGACGAATTCTCAGCCTGGCGCTAACGTTGAACAGCTGGATCTTGAAATGGCGTTTGCCACTGCCAACGATGTGATGCAGGAGATCAACAAGTTGATCCTCGCTCTTGGCAATATGAGACACCAAGAGTTCGTTTCCACAGACGTCAACGGTTCAATGCATCCGCGAAGAAAGCTATTTGCCCCTCCAGGGGCTCCAGAATATCCTAACATCAGCCTACGAGAACCACAAGTCAACAAACTGAGCTACCATTTGGCAATGGATAGATATGGGTCGGATAAGCCTGATCTGCGAATACAGCCACCATACGTATCTCATGTAAGCCCAGACTGCGTAGCTCGTTGGTGTGGAATTTCCAGCTGACGCAACCACAGATCATTAGAATCGAAGACTCCCTCCCCAAGAATTTTATCAGCATGCTCACAAAACTTGAAGATCCGGTGGTGGAAGTCTGCAAATTCCGGTTCACGGGTTCACTTCAAGATTCTGCAAAGTTTCTACACCAATTCTTCGACGACCTTCCAAAGAGCACCAATAGACTGAGCGGCTGTAGCACCCCTGGAGTGCTCATCTTCGACTCTTCGAAGCCCCTTCAAGGATTGTCAGCAGTGGGACATGAAGGGGCGGATGCCTTGATCAATCTGCACTTCGCTTCTGAAGATGGGTCGCGAGGCGCACACAGAACGGACGAGTCATCCGAGAGCTGGAACGAATGTGAAGATGGCGATGTGCTCATTATCCATGCACGAGAACGCTGGAGTATCGACGGCACTCAGATTGGACTGCCTGACAAGAAGAGATCACACAAGGGTGGCTCCACGGAAATTGGCAGACTGCGAAAGCTTATCTATGATGCTGCCGTTGAAAAGGGCCTCTTCCCTCAAGACAACACTCTGGAATTTGTTTGGATAGATGAATTCCCCTTGTTCACGCCTGACGGGGATGAGCCTGGACAAGGCGGTTCATCTGGATTCTGCGCAACGCATCATCCCTTTACCTCACCTGCGGGGGAGACAGACATTGACTTGCTCAAGCTCAACCCTCTTCTTGCTACTGGGGATCACTACGATCTCGTGGTGAACGGTGTCGAAATTGGGGGCGGAAGTCGACGTATTCATGTTGCGGAAGTACAAGAATATGTGATGCGGGACGTTTTGAAGATGACGGATGCGGGCGTAAAGCAGTTTTCTCATCTCCTCGAGGCGCTCAGGGCAGGCTGTCCGCCACATGCTGGATTTGCCATTGGATTCGACCGGTTGATATCCCTTCTCTGTGGTGTTCCGTCAGTCAGGGATGTCATCGCGTTCCCGAAAAACAACAAAGGCGAAGATCCACTCGTTGGCAGCCCGTCCAAAGTGACTCGGAAACAACAGAAAACTTACCACCTTTTATCCCAACCTCGCCTCTAACACAATGTTGACTCATTATTGTATAAGAATACCCGAGACTAATGAGTGCAGGGTTTTTTTGTAATATACAAATGTACTAATATGTATAAATCACCTGTTAGAATACTGAGAATTTACGCCGGATTAGGGCCTTTGTACAAGGCCTGGCCTACACTACATATATATTGAGATGCCATCACATGATGTGCAAAGCTAGGGTGGTGGGTTTTGTTTGATGATACTTAAATTGAGTGTATCATGTGTAGCAAATTCTTCGTGATTCTGAGCACTGCAATTTAATTATGCTCTAAATTACTGCCTCTTTCCAAAATGACTGCCGCGGGACATTGCATGGCCCATGAGCGAAACAGTATCAGCAGACTGCCATGGATTCTCATTTATTACTATGAGAGTTGAGTCAAAAGACGATATGGTTGAAGAACCGAATCCCCGACATCTTCCCACGTTGAAAGCAGCACCTACAAACTCAAAGTTGCATTCTCGCTCTGCAGGAAGATATTTTACTAGGACTTATAATCGGTGCAAGAAAGTTGGAGTTTCTACTCCATTTTGTGCTAGACGATGCCGTCTCTGGCATCAGAAGTTCTAACTGGAACTCCTAGCATTCTATACCTATGTCGGCATATGAAGTGGCGCTCATTCTACATGCTAGGGCGCTCTGCGTGGCTCCTAATGACCTCATTGTGTCAAAGCAAAGTGTCAAAAGATGACGATGGAAGTGGCGAGGACGAGAGTTAGATAGATCCATTGTCACATCACTGCAGGTGGGTTGGGTAGTAGAGGTTCACATAATCTAATTAGTGGTAATTGCATCAGGTGTACACACTATTCAACTTTTGCAATTAAGATCGATATCCAAATATCCAGTCTAGTTCCGCAAACTTCAACAAGCATTCTAGAATAACGACGAAATCAAACTCCTTGCCAGACCAACCGCACATGTATTACCACATTATCTTCGTTGTAAACAAAACAATCATTTTCGTCTCAAGCTCTTACCCCGTTCTAACAAACCAAGATCCCACCATCCTTCAATCAAACCGAAAAGTGTCCTCCTGGCGGGTTTCACCTTGGGTGTGTACGGCGCCTGTGGGCTAAGTGGCATGTTGTCTTCATATTCATATTCATCAACAGCTCGCTGGCTTTTTTTTCTCTTGAATCCTGCCGTAGCGATACCCAGCGCGTCTCGCGGGATCTGGGACGCACGAGCGAGTCGGAAAGCTTTCAGTCTCGGGGATGTGGCACTAGGTGTGACAGGCGTAAATCCGTCGTCGCTAGGGGTCGGTGGCGGGACGATGACCAGCGTAGGCGTCTTGACAGGAGTATCACCGAGTTTAGGGACTGGCTGGTGTAGGATAGGAATGAAATCTTCTGTTGGCGAGACCGAGGACCCATGAGGACTAGCAGGTGGTGGTTGAAGCAAGCTGGGTTGCTTAGGGACTGGGCCTGTGAGAGAACGGCCCACGTTGACAGGAGCGTCAGCATTAAGAATGAGAGGGGGCGTTGGTGCGCGGCTGGCCTCCTCGTCGACCATAGGAACAGGGCGGCGGAGCGAGGCTTGAGGCAACGACAATGGAGGAGGGAAACGTGAACCGAATCCTGGGCTCAGGATCCATGTACCTAATGCGCCTGGGCGCGAGGTCTGTGAAACCACTCGTGTGCCGGAGCCAACGCCCACGCACCCCTAACCCTCAATATCCTTAGAGGGCGCGGCATCACCGCTAGCACGCTTGATGCGGTGCCAAAGACCGACAGACACTAGCGCTGAGAAAGCAAAAAGAACGGACAGTGAGATGGCGAGGCCCCATACGGCCTTGATCTCGTAGCAGTGAGGTTGATCAGTCGTAATCAGAGCCAAATAGCTCGCGTATTTGTCGGCTGCAGTTTCGTAACTGCGGCCAGCAATAGTCGTGACGTATGTTGCGGCTTGCGATTGCCCCTGGTTTGCCTCAGGCAATGCGGCACAGTTAAGCATGGAAAGGGGCTTGCCAACAGTGACAGTGACGACAATGGATGCAATGAGAAGAGACAAGTCTATCCCGGCCGTAATGAGGAGTGGCAGCAAGCCGTCATAGTAAAGAATGTAATTGATGCCAACGTATAGTGTTGCAATGCTAGTCTGTGGCCTCTGTGAGCACTCCAAGAATTGTAGAAACAGGACGTTCCGCTTACCACTGTGACGGTCCCGACCAGAACATCCGGGACGCCGCGTTGTGAAGACGCGAATTCAGATATAAAGTTGGCAGTCAGGCCGACTATGGCAACGAGTGCAACAAACTGCGCAGCACGGAGGGCAGTGAATGTGACGCCGAGCGCGCCGAGCTGTGGTGCTTGGAAACGCATTTTCAAGGGAATCCCAGCTTCGAAATCGGTGATAAGCGAAAGACTCGGTCGGGTTTGGCTAGCAGTGCGTATTGCTAGTCGGGGCCTTGGGAAGGGGATGGCTGGAAGGGGAGTTTGGGAAGAAATGGTGATGTATTTGCGGTACCTAGCCGAGTACCAGGTCCGTCAAGAATGCAAAAAGAAAGAAAGAATCAGCAATTTGAAGAGAGAGAGAAAGTTCTAGCCGTGCAAACGAGATGAGAAGCAGATCGACTGCCAGCTCTGCTTTCGTAAAAGTGTGTCGTGTCAAGAAGACACTATGAGATGAAGACTTGGATGTGTAACACCGAATGACCGATCCCAAGAGAATATGCCAAAGGAAAAGTAGGAAAGAGACCGAGAGTAGGAGAGAAATAGGAAAGGAAAGAAAGACTAAAAGAAAAAGCGTCAACTCAGATTGTACTGCAGGTAGAATGAGGAGCAAAAGACAGGATATCCAGAGCTGGAGCGCAAGCGTCTTAAGTACATCTGGGCCGTTTCTCGACAGTCGGCTGGAAATGCTCGAACGATTTCATTCTGGGCTACTTGACACAACCTCAACAGCTACTCGATGTTACTATTTTCACTTGGACGCCGGCAGTTGGGCTAGTGGCGGCATCATAACGCGCGGGAGTGTCCAATGACAGACAGACGTCGCCGTCGCGCATGGGAATGTGGATCGACGACCAGGAATCGGGGATCGTCGGCGAGGAAAGCGAGAGATTCTCTGCAAGCCTCGCAAGCATGGCACCGGTGTGCGATGGAGAGGCTCGAGGCTGGCCTTGCCGACAGCTGTTTGAGCAGCCGCGGTGAGTAGCTCAGGTAGAGTGGCCGGAGGCTTTTGGTTGGTTATGACGGTCCGGACTTCAGCTGAGGCGAGATGAGGGTGGTGCGGATAAAAGTGGCCCAGCAGAACTGGGAGGGATCATCTAAGCGCGCGACGATGGACCACCCGATTCCTCGTGTCTAGCGAGTCTAGCCGCCCGCAAAGGGTCCCGCGGGAACTAGCATTGTTTCAGGGCCGGTTGAGAGAATGACTCCAAGATTGCCAGCTACCTACATATGTAGATACCTGCATGTAAGTGCTCGATGCTTGTTCGCCAGTCCCTTTTCCCTACTCCGTATGCTTCTAGTTAGTAACTGCAAGTTCAAGAAACGACCGTGGTTTTCCTAATCGACCAGCACCAAGTTTTCCCACGATTGCTCCAACATGCATCGAAAGCCTGAGAGCCAACCATCGAAGCTTATGCGTAATTTGTACTAGTAGTAACTTGAGACCACGTCTGAGGCAAAACCATTCTATACATCTTTGGTGTTATAGTACAGTTTAGGTACTTCGAATAAGGCGATTGCAACCCGTAAAGCCGTGTGGCAGAGCCATGGTCAACGGTGACTCTTACCTGATGTCCCAGTACCCAGTACCCTGCCCTACGGACAACGCGGCGAGTGCATATTGTGAACTTCTCATGAAAGACCATTCCGCATTTTCCCCGCTTCGACGCCTACATGATCTAACAGACCTAAGCGCAAACGAACAACCCCTTGCGAGCAGGAACTGGCTCCATAGAACCCCCGCTGTATGCCTTGTCAATTACGCTGATGCAATGCGGATATCCTGCTCTAAATAGCTCCAAGTCTGCAACTAAGTAGCAGGCCTAAGTCAACCCGAAGTGACACTGATCTATCTCATCTACCCAAGCAGGTCATCCAGCCCACTGCCGCCTGTTTTTCCCGTAGCCTGGCCGTTACCGGATGATTGAGCAGGGGCACCCCAGAGATTGGCACTTGTTTTCTCTTTAGCAAGCTGTCCCATCTTCGGGCCAGCTGCTGGCGTGTTCTTCTTTGAGCCTGAGCCGGCCCAAAGGTTCGCGAACGGGTCAGACCCTGAGCTCGCCTTAGCTGTTGCCGGCGCGGCAGGTTTATTGTAGGCCGAATGACCCGATGTCGAGGGCGCTGCCGACGATGATGAACCAAAGCCCATGGCCGATGGCGTGGTAGCTTGAGAGACTTGTACCGATTGGTAGTAGTTTGGGCCCGAGGGTTGATATCCGGTCGGTTTCGGTGGAGCCGTTGAATTGGCCGGTGCCGGCACACTGAATGACGAATAGTTTGCAACTGGAGTTGCGCTGGAGCTTGCTGGAGGCGAAAGCGAGGACATCATGTCTGTCAAATTTGCTTGCTGTGGAGCAGATACAGGTTTCGGGGCAGCAAACTGCGTACTCGACTGGGTTGTAGATGTCATCATTGGAGGTTGTATGGAAAATGCGTTGGAAGCTGCAGACACCGGTGGTGCAGGCGCCGCGGATTGAAAGTCATCAAAGTCATCGTCATCGTTGCCAAAGGTCGAGAGAGCGCTTAGGCCGGAACTGTTCGGCGGTACTGAATTCGACGCTGCCGATGAAGCGGTGGCGGCCGGAGTAGGGTCATCGAAAGAAAAGAGATCCACTTCTGGTTCTTTCTTCTTGGGAGGCTGAGATGGCGTCGTCTTTTTCACGCCCATTCTTTCTGTCGTCTCGGACCTTTCAGGTTGTTTTGAACGCGTTGCGCCGGACGACCCTGTCCCCTCATCGTATTCATCGTACTCCTCAAATTTATCCGCACGGCCGCCAGGTTCCCGCCATTCATCAGTTTGTCCACCAAAGCCACCACCATCTCCGTATACGCCGCCTGAGTAGCCGCCATACCCAGCGGCGGAACCCCCGTAGCCCGCGGACTCGCTTCCAAACCCTCCGTATCTGCTGCTGCTACCGGTTGAGGAGAAGCCACCCATTGAACCTGACCCTCCTTCTACGCCAGTGTATTTGGCCTTGTTGGATCTCGCTTTTTTGCGCTCGGCGCGGATGCGATCAACATCGCCCAAAAGATCTGCCAATTCCTTTGCACGATTTCGAACGTTGATACCCTGGTCTTTGCCGTTTTGGTCGATGAAATGAAACTGCCGTAGCATTTTAAGAAGCGCAATGTGGCCTCGCGCATCATCTATCACGCGCTCGGACCCGTGCTTAATGAGGAACTCTAGTAGTTGGAGGGACTTGTAGATCTGGCGCCATTCTTCAGCGGCTTTCTCGGTGAAGCGGCGGTATATTAGAGGCATGATCTCATTGAGGGTTTGACTGTGATCAGTGAATTAGGAGCTGGCAGCCTCCAGTTTCTCGCCACATTGTGTCGACATACTAGTTGAAGGTGCCGTTCGCGATCTCTTGCATCAGAGTTGAGGATGCACCCCATGGCTCATTGTTGGTTGCTTCTCGAACCTGTCAGATAGTGGCGAGGTCAGTCATCGGGCGGGAGTCTGTGTTGTCGTGCCCGCTCACTTTTGCTTCCATCTCGGTAAAGTTCATGACAGCTACGTGCGTAACATTGGTTAGCAATCGCTGACACCGGACGAACACCGGGCGTGGGCGCACGCGGACGAGTAGGCGGTGCGTGCTGGCTGCTTACCGTTTTGAACCTTGCGGACTCCTGCCTTGAGGTCGTACAGGGTCAGGTTGGACACCTGGTCCTTCAAGCTGTTGAAATCCATCGCGCCGGCGGAAATGGGTTTGCGATTGCGGACGGCGGTGTTGGGCGGAAACAAAACAGAGTGCACAGAATTGGAGATGTTGGCCTGTGAGATTGAGATAGGTACCGTCCCCTTGTCGGTTCGAGATTCGGCCCCCGTTAGAGTGACGATACGCCAATACAACTGTGTATCTGGTAGAGGAATAGTGCATATGCATGTGTCCAGCTTAATTGAATGTACGGTTAAACTGCACATAACGTACACATGATGTGGTATTGATGTAATTTACTGTAGGCAAGGGGCCAATGGAATCCGCGCAAGCTACCTACCTACAGTAGTACGTTCGCTAGGAACGATCAGGTAGAGATTGAGCGTATTCGGCCTACATCTAATGGAAGCAAAGGTCAATGGTTATCTTTTAGAGTGCCATGATTGACATGGAGAGTAGAGTCGAGGCAATTCATAAGTTACCCATAATACAAAATTTCTATGTTGACATGTTGACATTGGTTGTTTACCTACATGTAGGTATCCAGTAAATTGCCGCCCAGTTGTTCCAATAGTGTAGTACATTCCAGGTTCAACTACATGGGGAAAATACGTGGTATTTAGTCCTCTTCAGGTACAGGTAGGTAGGTCCTCATTCCACAACATGGATACAATTGGAAGCCCATTTTTGCGTCTGGTGACTGGACTCAACCTGCTCTATAAAGATGGACAACTGAATTTCGAATTTCTGCATATATATCCCTTCGAATGCTGGTTCAGCTCCAGTACATCACTAAAAAGCTTATTAACCAATTAAACAAAAGTATTTAGATTAATATACAAACTTTAATTTCGTTATTTAATTTCCGTTATGCTATATATATTCGCAAGCCTTATTATTATAAAGCGTAATATTATACATACTATAGCTTTATTTCGTTTACCTTCGAATTAATATTAAATTAAGGTGTTTTTTACCGAAAACACGCTTTTTAAAGCCTATAATATAACTTTAATAAGCTTTATAAAAGCTTATTTTACTTTTATTAACTAGTTTATAATATTGAATAAAAATAATATGCCTTATTTTATTTAAATAGCCTTTTTTATTTGTTTAAAAAATAATTTTATAAATAATAAAAATAATATTAACGATAATATTTTTTTAAATATATTTAATGCTATATTTTTTTTATTTTAAAAAATAATTGCTTTAACGTTATAAATAATAAATATTAACTATTATTATTTTTAAAATAAATTTAAAAAATAAAACCTTATTACAATAACGGTATATAAAAAGCTTTTAATATAGCTAACATATTTAATTTACCGTATTTACTTTTAAACAATTTTTGTTATATACTAAATTATATACTAATACAGCTATTAATTTACGCTTTTTAGTATTAAAAAAATAACTAACGGTTTTTATACGTAATTAAGCCTTAAAACGTAGTATTAAAAACTTATTATTACTAAAAACATTATTTATAAATAATACGATAATTTAGTTTTTTAATACAAACTATTATATTTTATTTTTACTACCGTTTAAATCGGTAATATTAATTTAAATAACTAGTTATTAACTGTTTTAAAACGCTATATCTTTTTTATAATTTTATTTTTTTTAAATAATAAACTTTTTATATATATTTAATTTAAGCCGGCAAATAGTAATAATATTTATATCGAAATAATAATAAAAATAAAAAAAAAGTTTTAATAATGTAAAAAAGTTATTGAAAAAAACGTAATATCGCTAACGCGGAAAACGTTTTATAAAAATAGTTAAGACTTAAAATACGCCGAAATTAACGTTAAAAAAAATAAATATAAAGTTTAAAAATAAAGCTTTTTTACTTATTTATTAAGTATTATTTAATGTTTTTTTACTTTTTTTTTCGTTAAAAACACTTTTTAAAAACTGTTTTTTATATTATTTTAATAACATTTTAAAAAAATAACTAATGCTTTAAAATACTATACCGTAATAATATTAACATTAATAAAAAACGTACTTGCAATAAACGCAAAATTAATATTTAAAGCTATAAAAATATAGTTTATTAAAATATATAATAACGGCTTTAAAATAGTTTAAAAAAAAGTATATTTTTTCGTTAATAATAATTTTAGAAAATATAATTTTAATATAGTTAATAAACTTTTTTTATACGTAATTTTTAGTTTTTACAACTTTTAAAAAAAGCTTTAATAAGTTTAGTAAAAAGTTATTGCTTTAATAGATATAAAAGTATTAAAAAATTATTTAAAAACGGTTTTTTAATATATAACGTAAAATTAAATAAATAAATAAATAATTTATTACTTTTTAATATTAAAAAATAAACTTTTTAAAATATAAAATTATATAAAATAAACATTTTAAAAAAACGTAAATCTTAGCTTTAGTAAATAGTTTTTAGTAGTAATTTCGAAAATGTTTTTATAGTGCTAAATCTTTACAAGCGTTTTTAAAGTAGCTTACTTATCGCCGAACGAAATAAAGTAAAAAAAAACGTAAAAATAGCTTTAAAAATATATTTAAAAGTTTTTTAGTATATAAATCGCAATATAATACGTTAAAAAAAAATAAAAATAAACAAAGTAGCCGCTATAGTATTAAAAACAATATTAAATTAAAAAGTTTTTTTATTAACTTTTATAACTTTGCTTTTTATTATAACTATCGTTAGTTATTATATTAGTTTTAAAAAATATATATAAAAAAGCATTAAATCAAATAATTAAAATAATATACGTTATTTATAATACGATACGATAATAATAACGTTATTATATTTTTTTGTTTTATTAACTTAATAATAGTTACTACGGCCCAGGGATATAATAAAAGTAAGGCCAAGGTAGTATAGGTCAACAGGCCCCCTAGTAATGTACTGGAGCTGAACCAGCACTCGAAAGGATACTGTAGAGCCCCGCGATCTGCCTAGCGCCTCAACGATCTCCCAGGTAGGTAGCTGCAATATCGTAGCAGAGAGGCCTCGCCGCTCAGACCAGCAGATGGCCTGGCAATACCTAGTCGAGACCTCATCAAACGTGAAATTTTGCAGTCCCTCCATCAAAGCTTCATCACATCAAGAAACCTCTGTACATTACTGTTTCAATTGCATCAGCTGTCTCCTTTCCACACCTCCCCTGTACTTGCATTCTGATATTTGTATCATCAAGGTATGCCATGAATTTGCTTCACCCTCTTCCTATTTCCGCACTACGGTCATGGACCCCTGACGTACATCTGTACGTCTTCCGGATCTTCGCTCACGAAGTCTATTTTTCTTGGGAGGGATGACGGCTTGCTCTCCGGCTCATGGCAGTTGAGCAAATAGCACCAGTTGAGCAGCTGCCCGGTGTGCTGCACCTACGTGGCTCAGAAACGAGAAGTGTCTCACGATGATTGCTTTGTCATCAAGCTGCGAGAGTATTGGGGGATGATAATGGTCCGCCTAATCGCCCCTTGTTGTCGTTGGCTGTAAGCCTTTACAAGTTTTTCACTCTTCACTCAGAATATGATCTACACCACTGGATTACTAGAAGTCTAGGAGCGGGGGATCCCGCAATCCAATCCTACGTCGAACAATCCTGACGCTGCATTGATGTGGGCTCCTGCATGACACAAAGCTGCGAAACTCGCATCATTGGGAAGATCTAGGCAAAACATAACACCCCTCGTAGGCTGGTGATGATGTGCAAGCCTTTAGTCCCATTCGGATGGCCGGCAGCTCTATCGCCATCAGCTCCTCAGGTTTGTCCTTCTTCCATTGGTGAGGTCACAACTTGTGATGTATCTGAGCAGGCGGCAGACGTGCGGACACAGAGTCGAGGGGCACAGCTACTCGAGTGAGGCCAGTTGTAAGCTGTATGTGGATGTATCTGCTTGTGAGCGGCCCTACTGAGGCTCTTCAAGCCCATTCGTTGAAGAATGGCAAGAGGTCTATGAGAAATACCAAGTGAAACCTCAGGACGTGGTAGTTTTCGCAACTTTCCCTGCAGGCTGCATTCCATCACGGCACTTCTCGTGTGCCCTGGGTAAACTGATTGGCTCCCTTCAATGCATCGAGAGGCCTACTCCTAGCTCTGGAAGCTGTCTCAAACTCGTATAACTGCCCGTCTCAGGCGAGACAGGTGCTTGCAGGCTCGGCAGGTATTAGCCTCCTCCATCATCCTTCCCAGCTCGTCAAGTTTGGGCGTTGGTGTGCCCCCACCGCGACCACATTCCATCCCCCCTCCTCTACCCGCACCATTCCTGCCCAGGTGCGGCCTACCTAGTACCTCCTAGTCGACGCGTTCTTAGCTTGCTGCTACCTTCAAGTGAAGGCGTAGCTCCCGTTGCATGATATCATTGGCCGAAAAAGCCAGGCAGAGCTAACCCCTCCTTTCCAGATGAGCAGATCCCTCTTCTTCAAAGCTCTGCCCCGCGGTAGCCTTTCTTCTCCCCTCTCTTCCACCAAAACACCACTTCGACCTTTCGTCAACATCTCCAAACCGACCGTCTCAACACCTCGCTACTTCGCCTCGTCTCCCGCAATCATGAGTCAAAACGGTTCCACCCGCGTCTTTTTCGAGGTTGAATGGAAGGGTCAAGGGATTAACGGCGCTCCCGACGGAAGTAAGTGATATCTGCTGTTTCCATTTCTGAATTACAGCTCCGTCCAGGACCACCTTGGTCTCTCACTTCGTTGTCTCTGGCCCGAATGCAGTCGTCCTGTGATGGTCACCTTTGTGACTTAGTTGATGATCACGAGGATCGATATCATTCATCGAACTCGATCTCTCCCCTAGTTGGTCGGCAATGTATACTAACGAATTAATGATTCAGTGCACAAAGAGGAGCTCCACTTCCTTCTCTACGACAAGGTTGTCCCCAAGACTGCTGAGAACTTCCGTGCCCTTTGCACTGGTGAGAAGGGTTTCGGCTACAAAGACTCTTCCTTCCACCGCATCATCCCTGAGTTCATGCTCCAGGGTGGTGACTTCACCCGTGGCAACGTAAGTACTTTGCTCCACGCGCAGACGTGCTAGACCAGGAGCTTGCTGACATTGGGCCATAGGGTACCGGTGGCAAGTCCATCTACGGTGAGAAGTTCGCCGACGAGAACTTCTCCCTGAAGCACACTGCTCCCGGTCTCTTGTCTATGGCCAATGCCGGCCCCAACACGTAAGCAATCCATCCCACGAATCAGGCACCTTCCAGCTCAGGGATAAGTAAGCTAAAACGCATCACGCAGCAACGGTTCTCAGTTCTTCATCACCACCGTCAAGACCCCTTGGCTCGATGGCCGCCACGTTGTGTTCGGTGAAGTTGTCGACGGCCCTGGCCAGAAAAAGGGCACTGGCATGGCCATCGTCGGGGCTTTGGAGCAAATTGGCTCCCCGAGCGGTGCCGTCAAGACCTCCCCACGCCCCACCATCAAGAACGCTGGTGTTGTCCAGTAGAGCACAATGCTCTTACCATTGTACAACCTAAAGCTGGCGCATTGGAACGGGAAGCTCTGGATTGTGGTTTCACAGGTTCGCAGCCTGAAAACTGCGAGGGGAGAAATGTCCGTAGCAGACAATTTTCTAGATGAATGAAAATAACGACTGCTAACCATCAGCTCTTGTGAGCATTTAACATGACTGCACAGTGAAGACGTACGAAACTCAAGGCTGCATGTAGGTGTGCTTTCCCCCCTATCTCTTGCTTAAGGTCACAGAAACATGCAATCATCGTAGACTATGTAAAAAGCACTTAATACGTGTCACTGATGCTGATCATATGCCAGCTAGTCCCGGCACAAAAGTACCCGTTCAGAAAATGACACACAGAACAATAATCCTGCCAAAGCCTTAGGATAGCTATATGTATGACTGCGTGCATCACATCTCGATCCATAGCCCATGAGGACTTCGCGCTTTTCACCATGGATTTGTTTGGGTTACGGCTTGTTTACCTGGTCGTTTTTTTGGTCGAAATGGGCGAGGGCTGACAGTGAAAGCTTGGTTCAGTGTACCTATGAACTTGCCATTGTATTTTGGTTTGAAGTAGACATCGTGCTAACTGTTGGAACAGAACGGAGTGAAATCCATGTTTTTGCTAAATGATACGACAGTTGCTGTTTGCATAGAAGGACACAAGCTTCTTCGCTTTTCAATTGTTTGTTACCGCCTTGTTCTAAGACTAATATCAGCTTATAGTGGGCAGAATGCAGAGAATTCATATTGCAAGATTGGATGCCCTGCATACCTTAGTCAAATACATGATTTGATTCTAATACGAGTAGCAAGTAGTATGAGGTGCCCTTTTGGACCTCAAAAACAAACATTTGATTCCTGCAGCGCCAGTGGCCCGTCCTTTTTCAGAAGATGCTTAATCCTTTGAACGCCGTAAGCTATGCGACTTGAGAAAACAAGACCAAACCACAAGCCTTCTACGTGAGCCATTTGTCATAGTACTCACAGCCTCCTGCCCATACAGGACCTCCCTCTTCGCAGAGATCGAACACTGGACACCTCCCACAAGGCACAGTGGTGAGCCCATTGCCCCGCGCCTCCCATAAATCGTCATCTCCGTATCTGACCTCAAGCGAGGGATTGTGCTTAGTAATGCGTGATGCGCGATAGCCGACTCGGTCACCCATGCGGATCTCCTCGATACGATTGTCCCACATTAGGATGTTGAGCAAGTGCTGGACGTTCTCTTCGTTGAGGGGCTGGCCCTTGGTTATTCCTGCTCGCAGGATCATTTGGGTGATTTCTGCAGATGTAGGATACTCCATGTATCCAGCCGGCAAAGGTAGACGGACCTGTTTTCTCACTCTGGCTGCTGGGAAGCTGTCTGTTGACATGGCTTCTGCGGGGCGCTTTTTGCTCTTCAACGCAGCCGCAGATGAGGAGCCATTGATGACGCCTTTCTTAGGGAGAACGGGGCTTACACTACGGGCACCGCGCTCGCCTTTGGAAAGATAGCTGCCACGGTTCTTGCAAATGTTGATGATGGCGCCTTGCAGAGAGATGACAAGAGCTTCGTCAAATAGGGTGTCTGTAAACCAAGGCCCGCCGGTGGCACGCTCAGATGGCTTGAGATCGTAGCGGATCCACATCTTCTTGGCCGAGCTGTCGACGTGTGTCATCGGGGAGATGAGACGCTTGGCCTCGAGCTCCTTGATCGCCTTCCTGAGGGCATTGTCCTGAATGTTGAGCTTCCGCTTGATTTCCTGCTGCCAGATGCCATCGCGGTGGACAGCGTCGATCATCTCGTATACCAGAAGCTGGTCGCTCGATGAGATCTGTTTGAACCTGGGTGAACGTCAGCTTACAGTGAAGATGATTGATGTATTAGACCTCGTGTCTAGATGCGCGGAAGAGGACGGTTGGGTCACTTACTTGGCGACCTCGTCTTCGGTGCGGAGACGCCATGCCAGACCATTCTGTGCGTTCACGGGTGCGAAGAATCGTTCCCGTGTGAGCATCTGGATCAAGTCGGTGAGCTTCTTGATGTCCTTGGGAGGGACGACATCGAGGTTGATGAGATCGTCCTGGGTGAAGAGCTTGATCTCATGGCTGCTGGCGGCGGCCTTGCAAGCTTCGTAGAGCTGCGTCTTGAGCAAGATGGTCTGTTGCTCATCCATGTTGGCGTTTAAGTCCGGGTGCTCCTTGGGATATACGGGCGAGTGACTTGGTGTTGGTGTACAATGCGCGCGATGAGGTGCAGCAGCGCGATGTTGAAGGCTGGCAGACGGTAAGATCTCGCCAGAATGCCCAACTCACTGGCTAGCATTTGCTGGTATGTAACGTTTGGTCATGAAAAACAGACGAGACGAGCATCGAGCTCATGAGTGCAGAGGGTGGCCTTTCTACATGATACACCTTTGCGTCTTGTGAATGTCATCGATGTTGCACTGCTTTTTTTTTTCTCTACTCTTTTTTACTACCTTAGTAATGAGCAAAGTGAACCGAACTTTGGCAGTTACTCCAGTGACTGCAGATGCCCCGCGGTGCCCTGACTAGGTGCCCTGACAGAACCACCTCGCGGGCAGCGCAGCATCGGGCACAGGCCTTCACCACCCAGCTTCTGCGCCAGCTGCCCCACCACAGCTAACGACGTTCGCGCGGAGCTGCAGTCAGGCGTAGAAAGCTCTCGAAGTTCTGTATTCTGGCGCGCCTGGTCCGCTCCTCTCTCGTCTGCCTTGCCGCCTTTGCCTTGCCTCCCTCCCTGATCCGTGTGTACAAATACTCCTTGCCACATCTCCATGTGCGCTAGTTGAGCTACTGCCTGCTGTCTCCCATCTTCAAGTCTGCCATCGCCAAAGCCCTCCAACCCCCTTCCGTCTCGCAAAAGTGTCGTCGTCTAGTCACCCTGCTGCAGCCCCTCACCATCACAGACACCATGGCGTCCGCCGACGACCTCAAGACCTTGGGCAACAAGGCCATGGCTGACAAGAACTTTGACGAAGCCATGTATGTTTGCACCTGGGCATTTGTCTACTTATTCCTCTATTCTCCCCTACCCCATCCCCATGGATGCTAATCGCTTCTCAGAGACGCCTTCACTAAAGCTATCGAGCTCACGCCCACCAACCACGTCCTTTTCAGCAACCGATCCGCCGCGTATGCCTCCAAGAGGGACTGGGACAATGCTCTCAAGGATGCCGAGAAGACTACCGAAATCAAGCCTGACTGGCCCCGAGGCTGGGGTCGCAAGGGCGCTGCTCTCCACGGCTCCGGCGATCTGCTTGGCGCCAACGATGCCTACGAGGAGGGCCTCAAGCTCGACCCCAACAACGCCGGTCTGAAGAGTTCTCTGGCCTCAGTCAAGAGGGCAATGGAACAGGAAGCTGGTGCGTCCATCATTGCCCCATGCCTCCTCGCCTCTCAGAACGAGTGTGCTGACTGAATGGTACCAGGTGGCCCTGCCGGCGGGTTCAATGACCCCTTGGGAGGTCTTGGCAACATGTTCAAGGACCCCAATCTCCTTCAAAAATTAATGAGCAACCCCAAGACCAGCGGTTACTTTGCGGACCCTTCCTTCATTGCCAAAGTTCAGGCCGTCCAGCAGAACCCTACCAATACCCAAGACCTGTTCAGCGATCCCAGAATGATCCAAGTCCTCGGCGTCGCCATGGGTGTCGATATGGATATGAAGATGCCCGAGGACATGCCTGGAGCCGGTGCACCATCCTCTGGTGCTAAGGAAGCCGAGGAAGACGTCGAGATGCCCGACTTAACAACAGACAGCAAGAATCCCGCCCCAGCCCCTGAGCCCGAGCCTGAACCCGAGGTCGATGAGGACGCTTTGGAGAAGAAGAAGACCAAGGAGGCGGCCGACAAGGAGAAAGCTCTCGGAACCGAGAATTACAAAAAACGCAATTTCGGGGAGGCCATCGCGCATTACACAAAGGCCTGGGACCTGTTCAAGGATATCACTTATTTAAACAATCTGGGAGCGGCTCAGTTCGAGAAGGGCGACTACCAGGCTTGCATTGACGCATGCACAAAAGCTGTGGAAGAAGGCCGCATGATCTATGCCGACTTCAAGACAATAGCCAAGTCCTACGCTCGTATTGGTTCTGCATATGAGAAAATGGGCGACCTGGCCCTTGCCATCGAGAACTACCAGAAGTCACTCACTGAACACCGTACCCCAGATACCGTCAACAAGCTCCGTGCCGCCGAGCGCAAGAAGCTTGACGACGCCAAGAAGGCTTATGTTGACCCGGCCAAGGCAGAAGAGGCACGGGAAGAGGGTAACAAAAAGTTCAAGGAGCAAGATTTTCCTGGTGCTGTCGCCGCGTACTCTGAGATGGTCAAGCGTGCTCCCGAAGATCCTCGGGGCTACAGCAATCGCGCAGCCGCCTTTGTCAAGCTCTTCGAGTTCCCTAGCGCGCTCGACGACTGTAATCTTGCCATCAAGAAGGACCCCAAGTTCATTCGTGCCTACATCCGGAAGGCCCAAATCTACTTTGGCATGCGTGAATACTCCAAGTGCATTGACGCCTGCAACGAGGCCACAGAAGTGGACAACGCCCACCACAATGGCGCCAACGCACGCGAGATTGGGCAACAGCAAGACAAGGCTCTTCAGGCCATGTACTCGGCTCGTGAAAACGAGACCGAAGAACAAACAAGAGAGCGACTCCAAAAGGACCCAGAAGTGAGTAATTAAAATCCAAGGCTATCCCAAGTCTACAGCCGTGTTTGGAATATTCACTAACGACTGTCTTCAGATCATGAGCATCATGCAAGACCCCGTCATGCAATCAATTCTACAACAGGCTCAATCAAATCCTGCAGCTCTGCAAGAACACATGCGAAACCCTGCCGTAGCAAGCAACATCCGCAAGCTGATAGCTGCAGGTGTGATTCGTGTCGGCTGATGGGAATCTGCGTTGGGAAGTGAAATGCGGCGTTTACTGGGAATCTGGTTTGTTGGTTTGGCTGGCGATCTGATTTTAGCACGTGGAAAAGCCGAGGGTCATCGCAATTGCTTAATTGCAAAGACACCGGAGAATGTATAATCGGCCCGCTATGAGAAATCCGCACACGCAAGAATAAAGAAGGACTGAGACGAGAATAATACCTTTTCTATCCCATGCCCTGAATTGGCCTCTTCGTCAATGCGATTGGTCATTTGGTTGAAGCCAACGTCCACTAGACCAAAACCATTTTCCTTCAACTTACTTCATTACCGAGGTGTCGCTCACTTAGACAATGACTATGACCTAACCGTAGTTCGACGTACCGAGTACTACATGGCATTCGATGGTTGTTGTGTACTCCAACATAAAGGAACTGAGATAGGTTATCAAAAGCTTCGCAGCCCTTCATTGTCCATGCTTCATACATTGCATGATATCTCACTCATAGAACAGGAAGGCAGAGACCTGGGAATACGCTATTGGTTGTGCTATCAGTGTGCTTGTTGTAGGCATACGCGCACAAATTCCCGACATTGATATCAAGTGTTAAACTATGATAAACATTCGATCATTTTAATATACTACCAGTAGTTCCGATCTGGAGTCTCGTTCTCCATGCACACTGCTTATGGAAGTATATATACATAATATAAGCAATCTATTGTTCTGTTAATCTTGGCAGAACATATCTTCAATAAGTATGAGTATTGATGATCCAAGAGGCAGACAGTGGACCACTTGTCAAGTTTCCTGTTTCCTTCATAATCCTTCCCATCTGAGACCCAGGATGACGGATTGAAACGTATACTGAGATTGTAACATTGATTAGACCTACTACCAACATTGACTCAATAAGGTGGGTTTTGTTTCACTCAAGCACTTGCCTTGCACTTTAGAAGGAAATGTGAAGACATCAGATTCAAAGCACGACACAAGGTCGGTTGTTCCAAAGAATCCCAGTGACATTATACGTACCTCTCAGGGTGGTGACTGCCGGTTTGAATCTGCTCCTTTCTCATTTCATGTTCGGGCTGCTTCTTCCCCTCTCAGGAGGTACCAGGGCAGGTGCCCGATGGAAGCAACCTGCACTGTTGACCAACACATTTTTTCAGCTTCAAGTTTGTTGTGGCCCGATGATTCAGCCCCAGGAATCAGGCTTTGTGTAGATTGATTGATCGACCACTCCTTTTCCAGTATGTTCCAGGTCCAACCATGCCTATTTCATTCAATAGGACCCCCAAGGCTCGAGGGAAATACATGTATGCAGGTGGTGCTGCAGGAAATTAGGTACGTGCATCAAACCTCGTTTGCCGCACTGAGTAGGTACATGTTCGGTCGACAATTAGAAACCGGATCACGCCGAGAAAAGGAAAATCCAATGATATCACTGAGTGTCCGAACACGGCAGCAATTCTCGCTCCGCCCCTCTCTCAAATTACTCCAATCTTATGATTTATGGCCAAGCAAATACCTCAAGCGCCTCTCACATCCACGGCTTCCTCTGCTTCGCTTACTCTTCACTGCCCCAAGAGCTAGTTGCAGCGACATGATCGACACGGCAACCCTTTGTCGTGTATGTGATGAAGCCGATGTACTGGGGAGCAGCAGAAACCTGAATAAAAATTCAAGAGAGGTCAAGTTACAAACTTTGACCAATGCACGGCAGACACCGCATTGTCCTCTCTGCGCGTTTGCTATCAGAACTATCGATGCGACTCGTGGACATTCTTCGCTACACGGAATAGATGCAAATATTTGGCTTTTGCAGAGTTTCGGTTTGCCGAATTTCAACAACGCCCCTTCCTTTCAAATCGCCGTTCTAGGGTTCGGCAAAACTCCGACCTATTCATATGAACGCCAGCATTATATCTTCGCTTCCGTCGATTTGTTCGAATTCGCTGTTCCGAGGTCAGCAGACAATGCACTACCGTGGAAGAGGCGCCGCGTCCAGCCTTGCTTTGACTGCAAGACTATCAAAGGGTGGCTTGCGTCGTGTAAAGATAATCACCACCATAGAATTGCAAGCTCTACTGCTGAAGTAGTTCTGCAGGAGTTGAAACACGCCGGCGGGCTATGGCTGGTCAATGTTGAAACTCTCGCGACACATGAAGTACCGCCTGACGACTCCCCTCGTTATACGGCGTTATCTTATGTCTGGGGTGCACGCTTCGATCAACTTCCAGTTTTAAAACGTCACACTGGTGCCGATTTCGATCAAAGGAACAATCTCCGAGGCCGGTTGAACGGTACATACGATCTAGATGCACTACCACGCTCTTTCATAGATGCCATCCAGATAGCCCGCGATCTAGGTATACCGTACATATGGATTGACCAGCTATGTAACGACCAAGAAGCACATCCTTTGAAGTCGCTCATTTTAGCGTCCATGGGTGCTATTTATGCAAAGGCTGAGCTTGTGGTTGTCGCCGCAGATGGTGTGAATTCTGAAGCTGGCTTACCTGGATCAAGTGCTCATCCTCGACCGGAAGACGAGCCTTTGGCACAATTCAAGACATCTTCTGGACATTTCTTTGAAATATATTCTCAGCTTGAGGATCATCGAATACACATGGGTCTTGGACCATGGGGGATGCGAGGCTGGACTCTACAGGAATACGCATACGCACGGCAGACACTCGTAGTTTTCCGTGACGAGATACTTTTTATTTGCTCGTCTCATCTGAAAAGAGAAGGCTACGATTACGAAGAGAGCACTGAAAAGGCCGAATACGAAAGAATTCCAATGCATGAGATACGTCAATCTCTGTCAAATGGCTCGCTCTTTGAATGGGAAGATTTCCGTTCTGTGGTCGGTGAATATTGTCACCGCAATCTATCTTTTGAAAGGGACCGCCTAGCTGCCATATCAGGAGTTTTATGGCAAGCGTCGGGCCATGATGACCTGGCACTCAAATGTGGACTGGTCTTGAATTGTTTTGGCGAAGGTCTCACTTGGGAGCCGAGCACAGATTACCTTCATATTGCTAGACAAGTGCCTTCTGATGTTGCTCCCTCGTACGTAGCTTTTCGAAGTCGTGTTCCTCCTTTCTGTTTAATGCTTTTATTCGTGAAAGCTCTCGAGAGGCAACGAGAGGTCATCCTACTGAAAGTAGATTTTACTGACCCTCAATGTGTAGTTGGAGCTGGGCCGCTTCCGGACGTCCAGTTCATTACAGACAACAGCCTCTAGACCTTGGATCAGCCAAGTGGCCATTTTTTACCTATGAAACGTTAAGCGTACCTAATACTGTTCTTGGTCGTCCACACTCACAGATCCTCGACACAGGAGATACAGACCAACATGAACGGCCTAGAATCGAAAGCCAAAGACGTCTCTTTGTAGGATTCGAATCATTTACACAGTGGCGCAGCTATGTTTTATCTTTGGTGCAGAGCATAACACCAAGGCCGGAACGCATTCCCGTCCTTCATCTCGTCACTCTCGTGTTCACAGCTCGAATAGAGCCAGTGCGTCGTATTATCGGATCCATGCAATACTTCCGATTCGCAGCTCTCGGGAACGATTACTATCACGAACCTGATAATGGCAGCAAATGGTTCGATGTGAAAGCAGAGCCACTTCGAACGAACGAGTTGGACAACATCCCACACATATACCTTATTCAAGTTGATGAGCGCAAACACCCAGACCTAGAGGTTAACCAGCTGCAAACCTTTTCACTCGTATGGACGCTCGATGCTTTCGGCTGGTTTTGCGACTATGTGCTATTGTTGCGCCGCGTTGAAGTCGAACATGGATATGAATGTTACGTTAGGACCGGCATTGTTGTTCTGACGTATCTTGGATTGCAACAGGTATTGAAGCACGAGGAGACGCATGCAGCTTGGAAATACATCGTACTAAAATAAGTCCCTCGTGTAGCTGTTCGAATAAATGCATAGCAACTTGAGTCCAGCCTATCTAGTGTATACCAGCCAGGTGTTGGTACAAGCAGTTTGGTTCGCCACGTTTTCAACGAGCATCATTCAAACCCGATACCCTCCGTCTCTCCATCTATTCCACTATTTCTGTAACAAGAAAGGCCGAATATTCCTTTGTACCAACTAGCTGGACGGAGCTTATAGAGCAAAACAACGAGAGCCCAGCTAAAACTCGCATGTCACGTTTTCGCACTGATCACCAGATCCCGCGACTTGGGTACTTCTATCCGCAAGCCATACCTACAAGTGAAGTCATCGAGGACCCTGGAACCACTCCAGAAGCATTGCCAGTACACCCAGTTTCTCGTGCTGACACTGGTGCGGGAGGATAGGACACATCGTAACATGACAACATACGTCTCGCGAATACCACCTAGTACCAATGTAGCGACTGTCTAACTGCAAAATAAGCAGATGCTAAGTTAGTAACTCGAGGCTGGCTGTCTGGTCCTAGGTGCACCTCGCAAGTAAGGTATCCATGATGTCGTAAAGGTGTCTCGGCCCACCTAGCTGTCGTGCTACGCGACTCCCCAACCTTAACCATGACTGGTGGCCTACCTATCTTTTCATTTTACAAGACCTGCCACTACCACAGCCATGTCCAACACTCCCCCACATCACCCAGGGAATTTGACAACTGCTTCTCGTCGAGTTGGCGTCGAATGACTGTTACGCGCAGCTAAGACGTTGCTCTGTCCACGGCGTCACGATAGCCCGTCCTTGACCGTTCGACGTTTTACCGCCTGCGGGTGAGTAAACCCTCGGCGCAGACGGTACCTAGCCATGAGCTTACTGCTGGTTATACGACGCGAAACGTAACAATCAGGAGACAACGGCAAGGCATCCTTCAGCTTCTCTTTGCCCACGCAAACACTTCCGATGATCTAGACGCGGGGGAAGTGCTGCCCGGCTTCCTCAGGTCTGCAGCTGTGGCAGCAGTAGTGAGTATACGCATTGGAGGCATGACCCGCGTTCTTGGTAACACATCAGGAATGGTCTGTCTCTGGCGTATTTCACATTTGGTTGCTTCTATCCCGCACTGATGAATCGACCCCAAGTTGTCATATGCACCCGATCTGGGCTTGTGTGTCGAACCTGAGTCATCGTGGACGAAGTTGTTCGTGGCGAGCGCTGATTCACACCAGCCAGCAATACGGTCTAACACAGGAGTTTCTCGCAGGAATTGGCTCTCGACGAATCTGACTAATTGGAACTAGAAATGATCTAATTGGCCAGTTATTTACCGCCGGCTCGCCCCTACTCATAGTCTCGTTGAACGTTGAATCTCTCCCTGCGGATCACTGCGGGTGCAACGAACCGCGTCTTGACAATGGCACGTATTTCTTCATGGTAGGCCACAGTTCATGTCATTCCTAATTAGGGATGAAAGCTTACTTCGACTTGCATCATTGCAGCGGATACGCAACCGATTATGTCTGCATGGATATTTGAACTATTAGAACTACATGAGCTACGTGTACATATGTATCAGCCGTGACTGAATGACGGTTGTGTCTTTGGTATTTGGAGATTGGCAGAAGTGCTTTCGGACGTGTCGAGATCTTCATGTGTGACGTATAAGTGTTGAAGAGTTTCACATATGCGGTGTTGGACCAACTGGAAGTTGTATCATACGTTCACGCCTGTAGCAGATGTAGAGACTGGATGGGTGTCCCCGTTGAACTTGTGTCGACTATGCTGCTAAACATACAAGGCTCAGGATTTCACAGACATCAAAGAACTGTGACGAGGCCCAAGGAACCTGAGGTTTGGCAAGGCGGGACTGTTACCTAAATCCGGCGCCGGAAGCCAGGCTCGGGCGGTGTGCTTGGTGCGTTTCCTCCCAACTGCGTGTTTTTCGCTGTCGGGGGTTTTATCGTCGTTAACACGGTCCTTTTCATATCACTCTTCTTGTCCTTGCACATGCCACCTAAAGCGGCAGCTTCTGAGCATCACTATTGTTGCCATGTCGACCCTATCCTCGGCTCTGGAGCAGTCTACCTAAGCGATTCGGGCAACCCCATGCTCTCCAGGGTCCATGTTCGCATCAATGCATACGTGAGGTTCTTGACCGAGTACACGCCCTACCGTACACAAACAAATTTGGGCGTTTCCATAGAGCGTCCAAAGGACCGGCACACTGACAGCCGGTTGTCGGCTCATCGACGGACCAGCCCATCAAGCTGTAAGGGCATGCGATTAAACCTGATACGCCTGCGCATTTCTCCATATATAATTTGGGTTCCTGATGTTGAGCACTGGGCTGACAACGCGTGGAGTCCGTCGTGTCCTCAACTAGCAATTGGTGCGGCAAACCTAGTCCATCGGGGCTTTGCCCACCGAAAAGCTTAAGCTACACCCCGCATCCCTCAAGCGCGAAGCTCGGGGAGTCGCTGAGTACAACAACTATCGGCGCGAGTTGATGCCCCAATCGACGTTCGTACTCGCAGGTTGGAGTCGGGGTAGCAAACGATGCGAAACGGCGCCGCGCATTTAGGAGACCTGTGCTCCGAGTGGGCGGCTTCGCAGAGAACACTGGCCCAATGCGGCTTTTGAGGCACTTGCCACGGCTTGAGGAGAAATTGGCTATCGTGACGAGTTTGTACAGATATAATGGGTAATGCCCCTCTTTTGAACATTCTGTTATAGTCGAGTAGCAAGCCTCAGACCGTTTCTTCGTCTCATTCTTCTTCATATTTCACGACAAGCGGGGTCTGCTACGCGATTGTGAAAATGAGTCCAACCGAGACCATCGTCCAGCCGACCAAGGCCAACATCGGCATCTTCACCAATCCCAAGCACGATCTCTGGATCAGCGAAACTGAACCATCAGTGGAAAGTGTGCAGAAAGGCGATGGTTTAAAGCCCGGCGAGGTGACAATTGCTGTCAAGAGCACTGGAATCTGTGGGTAAGCCACCCTCTGATATCCATCTTTGCTTGGGTACTCAAACTGAAAGTTCATAGATCGGATGTCCATTTTTGGCATGCCGGCTGTATCGGGCCCATGGTTGTAGAGGGGGATCATGTCCTAGGTCACGAATCAGCTGGCCAAATTATTGCCGTACATCCATCCGTGACGCATCTCCAGGTCGGCGATCGCGTAGCGGTTGAGCCAAATGTCATCTGCAATGCGTGCGAGCCATGCCTGACGGGCCGATATAATGGTTGTGAGAAGGTCGAATTCCTGTCTACGCCACCGTTCCCTGGTCTGCTAAGGCGATATGTCAATCATCCGGCTATCTGGTGCCATAAGATTGGCAATATGTCATACGAGAACGGAGCCATGTTGGAGCCTCTTAGTGTGGCCTTGGCGGGCATGCAAAGATCTGGCATTAAACTCGGAGACCCTGTTCTTGTCTGCGGCGCTGGCCCAATCGGCCTTATGACCCTACTCTGCTGCAAAGCAGCTGGAGCATGCCCACTGGTCATCACCGACATCGACGAAGGCCGACTCAAGTTCGCCAAAGAGCTCTGCCCAACTGTTGTCACGCACAAGGTCGAGCGGATGAGCGCAGAGGAAGCCGGCAAGGCGATTGTGTCGTCATTTGGCGGGATCGAACCGGCGGTGACGATGGAGTGCACAGGCGTGGAAAGCAGCATAGCAGCGGCCATCTGGGCATCCAAGTTCGGTGGTAAGGTGTTTGTGATCGGTGTGGGAAAGAACGATATGAACTATCCGTTCATGCGATGCAGTACGCGGGAGATCGACCTAGTATTCCAGTATCGGTACAGCAACACATGGCCACGGGCTATCCGGCTCCTCGAAAACGGAGTGATCGATGTGAGCAAGCTCGTGACGCACCGTTTCAAGCTCGAGGATGCGATTGAGGCCTTCAACACGTCGGCGGATCCCAAGACTGGTGCCATAAAGGTGCTCATCCAAAGCGAGGACTAAGTTGGGCGTGGAACAGAAACAGGGTACGCAACGCGCGCCTGGGGTATCGTGACTGGGAGTCGCGCATGGATTCAGGACTATGAGCGCTCACGGTTGGTTTACTCTGCCATGTAAGGTAGAGAGAGGAGGTCTAGATTTTAGAGGGAGTGATGGTACCTTAGCACCTATCTATTTACCTGAAACAGTTTTAGAAAACCCAAGGATGTCACATAGAAGAAGCTGCGACAAAAGCCCATCATCGTATCTGCAGCCAAAGACGAATCACGAGGCTGAGGGCATATCCATCCAACGATCATACAGATACGCACAAATAAACGCTGACGTGTTGCACGTTGACGGTTGAAACAGAGCAGATGTTACTTAGGTATTCACTACACTAGGAGTAATCAGGCTATAAGGTAGTCTCAGTGTCGTACAATGGACGACCTGTAGCCTCAGTGCACGCCCGTAAGCCAAGCTACCCTGCAGAGAGCTGGATTGCATTTTGGCACTCCGGGGCGGGCTGTGATTGGTCAATTGGTAAAGCTTAGTTATCGGATCGGGTTTTTCCGCTGGGAAGCCCGTGTGCTAGGTAGGCTGTGGCCCCTTCCAGTGCCCATTTGAGTGTTTTTTTTCTGAGGTGCAATAGACGACAGACAGACAGCGCACCAGCAGCCCGCCGCCGCCGCCGACGACCTCGCCTTCTCCTCCTTCTTCCTCGCCGCCGTCCATCCGTCTCGTCCATCCAACTATCCACTCGTCGACTCCCCGACCGTCACGCCATGTCGTCCTCTCTCGCGCGCCCCGTGCTTCGGCAATCCCGAGCCTGGAATCGCATCGCCGCTCGCCGATTCGAGTCGACCGTGACAGGAAAGGCTGCCGACGCAACCAAGGAGACTGCGTCCAAGGCCTCGTCTTCCGCTTCCGCCTACGCCTCCAAAGCCCAGGAGGGACTCTCCAAGGTCTCTTCCTCCGCCGGCCCGGCCATCGCTGGCGCCGCCCAGGGGGTCGCCAACACCCTCACCAAGTTTGGCGGCCGTACCGCCAAGCTGGTTGGCTTCATTGAGAGTACGTCTACTGCGTTATGGCCCTGGATGGTGGATACTATGGATATGACATCTCTGCAGAGAGTATGACTTGGGAGGCCGAGACCTAGGCTAACTAGGCGTATCACAATAGAGCAAACTCCTACTGTCATCTATTACTCCAAGGTCGGCGCCGAGGTCGTCAAGATTGTCTTCCGTGGCCAGAAGATGTCCCCGCCGTAAGTACATGACTAACACCGATGAATACCAAAGCTACACCCGTACAGTGCTGACCCAGAAAAATCTGGCATAGGTCCATGCAAACCTTCCAAAGCTACTTCCAGAACGCCTTCAAGAACCCCAGCTCTCTTCTCCAGAGCGCTTCAGAAACTGCCTCCAAGACCGCACAACAACCCGCCTCTGCCCTGTCGTGGATTCAGAATCTCAGCCGCGCGCAGCTCGTCGCTGGCGGTGTCGTGGCCGCTGAGTGCATTGGCTTCTTCACAGTAGGCGAAATGATCGGTCGCTTCAAAATCGTCGGTTATCACGGCGAGTCTGCCGCTGCCCACCACTAAAACTGAACCAAAACATGACCGAAAGGTAGAAGCTGGGCGCTATGTGGAGATGCGCTGGGATCCGGAATTTATAGACAAACAGAGGCGCTGGCCCTATCTACGGGAAACTCATAGATCACGCCACGAAGCAACGCAAGAACGACGCGGAACTTGACCAGGCCGGCGAACAGGGAAGAAAGCTATTGTACGCGAGTCTTTGCATACCTGATGTTTCGGCCGGTCACTCGGCCGAGGGGAGGATGTAGTGGCAAAGTGTTTCTGGGCTTTGAAACCGACAAGCTTTCGGCCCTTGTACAGTTACTCGCTTACCAAGCGCCTCTTCTCATAGACCGCGTTGTTTGTTCTTCTCATTTCCTTTGTTAGTATCCTGTACACTTACCTACACATCGCCATCGTCATCTTCATCTATTGCATATGCAGGGTGGAACTCTTTGCCAGGGAATAAAGTGACTATTTCTCGACACGTCAATCCCGTGATAGGCCATGCATGTTGTTGGTTACCCCGTGGCCGCCAATTGTGCTTTCGTCTTGTTTCTGGATCGGGCATCATCCGTTTGGCCTGATGCAACCCTACATGCACACAGCAACTGTCCCCTTGACCAACATACATGAACATCCGCATACAGGACTGTCTTTTCACTTTTCACCAACTTCCTCGAGCACTGCATGGTTTTCAGCGAGCAAATGCTGCGGATTTGAGCTTACCGTGGGGGCCAAACTGGCCGTTTGTTTATAGGTTTGTACTCATGCTGCCACTCGCACCATACATACTCCTTCTCCAAACGTTCCCGCGGGCTACGCAATGCTGCACGCCGAATGTGCAATTCCAAGTGCAAAGCATCTGTGCAAGATGAAGGCGGCGCCAACTCGCTTATGGCGTCTGCACAACAACACCACAAAAGTCCGTTTCGAGGTCCCCATCCGATCTGACTAGGCCGTGACAAATATCCATGTTGTCGATTGCGCTCGAGAGATTGTGTCTCTTGGTCTCCCCGCTCAAGCCTCTTCTCAGCGCGGCCCAAGTCACGACCCAACGAAGACAGCGCCTGCGCGGAACAGGTGACACATGTAACCGTCATCAGCATACCAAGCCCTTCACGAGGCTCGAGCCTCGGATTAGAACCTATGGGCTTTCGTGCCGTCCACTTCCCGCGCTGAGCAGCAAAACATTATCGGAGCGTTGCGCTTCGTCAGGCTTCGTGACACCCCACAGGATGCTACATATCATGCAACGTGTGAGACGCCGTCGTAGTTGTCGCTGCAGCACTGGCTAATTATGGTTTTCCCTTCTGGGTTCACGTCTACATGTAAATGGCCTATGCAGTTTAGAATTGCATCTCTTGTATCTAGGCGTATCAGTACATGCCGGGAACTGGACAAAGCACCAATAGCCACGCAGCATTTCGAATCGCTAGCTAGTCTGCGCTACCAGAGCTCACGATGATCCACAGACAAGGTCTGCTAGGAAGAATGCACAATCCAGCTCTGGGACGTGTGAATGTTGTCTGGGAGTCTCACTTACTTGTAGACAGGCAATTGCAGCCTTGACTAGCTATCTATTTAGGAAGACGGAATGGTATGAGAATAGAGCTTGTTATTGTACACGGAGCTTGACCCCCTTAGCACTCTACTATACCCGTGTCATCGAGTACGATGCGGCACACGTGTTCCCATATACCTCTAAAACATGACATGCATGTTTCAAAACAGTGCCTTCCAGTTCATCCCCCCTAACGAAACAAGCCCAAATAAGAAGAACACGACTAACTTCCCCGCCTTAGGACCTTTTACTGTGTCACTCTCGTCAGATATCTCGATTTAGGGTCCTGAAAAGCTCTGTGACCCCTAAACTTACCACTGTTCAAAACACTCGTCTAATATCCTGGCCTTTTGATGAGTCACCTTTCGACAGTGATTACACTTGGATTTATTTTCCTACCAAGAAATCACGTTGAAGGCCTCTGATTTCATCTCGCAGAATGCAAAAACCCGGGTCTGTCCTTGTTCTCCTCCTAGTCTATTCAGACCAAGCTCGCGTTTCAAGCCCCGTTCTCTTGCATCTCAAAACTAGGCCAATGACCCTTCTTCCCGCCCTTTTCGTTAGCATCAAGGCCATTTGACTCCCAAACAAGCGGTCTGTCTAGCGGTTTTTGCCAGTATATCTACGAAAACACCATACGAGCCCATATTCCCAACATGCCTTACTGTGTACTTTGGAGAAGTTTGCGCGCGTTGTTGACGTACACTCCGGGCTAGTTACACCAAGAAATTCCACAGATCTGCACCATATATCACATCTGGCCTGACGTATCTAACCCTCAGGGTTCTTGCTACGATGTTGCTGCTAACGGTTGATGAGCTGTCAGTGACCGTACAAAAGAGGCCCGATCTCACGACCTACACGATTCCACCAACCTGCATCTCAGGTCGCCTACATCAAGACCTCCAGACACCCCAAACCGCGCTCGCCCCCACATGTGTATTATTCGGCCGGCCGGCCAGCCGGGCAGGCCCGTATTCTTCATCATCTCGCCGGCCAACCACCATCTTTCAAAAGAACCAACAGCATGACACGCCCCGTGACTGTTTTGGCCGTTTACTTATCGTCTCCTCTTCTGTATTTGACTTTAGCCTGACTGACAACTCATAGCTTTGTTGGCGAGTCTCATGTGGACAATCGTGCTTGCTCGGTTTTTTGCGATGGATGACGAACCATGTGCTTTAGTTTGATCCGTCATGTCCTCCGCTTCGCTCATCGACATGATATTCAATGTTATCGGTCCCCTGCATGGTGCATGCAGGATATAATTCGAAAGACCGCATTGTAAGCTATCGATCAATAAACGCCCCTTGGCTGTGCTAAGGTCACGTTTCCCTGGTCTGGAGCTCACGAGCTGTTGACGCTTAAAATTTTCCTGTTTGTTTTTCACTTTGTGTAAGCAATGCTCTGCAAGGCGAAATCATGTAGAAGCTAGCTGTTCTCATTCGTCGAACAAGACCTGATCTATTCCTCCGCCTGTTTTACGGTCCCCAAATTTTCAACCTTTGACAGGCATCTGCCACACTTTCGACAACACTTGACCCTTGTTTCCGTAATTCTAGATAACCGCCTTGTTAGATGCGACTTAATCGGTGGCTTCCGGCAAAGACTTCGGTTCGTGGGGTAAATATCGTCCTGCGAATCGGCCCATGGTAGATGTGTCGGACGGGCCGAACCTTCATTCGTAGTGTCGTACCCGGAATGTTGGAGTAATATATGTTGGTAGCAAGTGTCGTGATGAATCAGCCAATCTACAACCGAGTTCAACTCGCCAAAGTCTATCTCGGTGTTGCCTGACTCCTCTTTCACTTCCGTCTGCGTAGCCATTCCAAGCTTTCCCCGTAGCATGATTGGATCTGGCAGCACCAACAAACGTAGCATCTAACAAGGTTGCGCGATTGGTATGATTGTGGAGTGCCAGCTGCGATATTGGTCGTCTTATGTGCCGAGTGAATGAGGAGTATAGTATGTATGCCCTTTCGGAACAAAGTTCTCAATTGGAAAGTGTTCGATCGATTGAGACAACATTTGAAAATCCTACCAACTGCATGGATTGAAGAAAAGGAAGTCAAGCTAGGCAAGATGAAAGGCAAGGCACATGGCCTATTATAATGCGACTAGACACACCAACTGCATGAAATAGACGGACAGATTATCATGACAACGCATCATTTCGCCGGATCCAGGATATGGATGGGCATGTAGGGATATGATGGTAAGTGCCAACCGACATGGCTGGTTTCATGCACAACCCCATGATCTCATGTATCAGTGCGATGACGGTTGACATGCCGCTGGTCCCAGTCATCTTGACCATCGCAGTATGTCGCATTGAACTTTGCACGGTGCTGAAGATCTGCAGAGATAGGAGAACGAGAACACATGGACATCTACTGTCAACTAGAGCATCCATGCATTCTGATCCCATAAACTTTCCTCGTGTGATACCAACTTGGTACAAAGCAAATCCCCGATGTAACCTTTGTTATCATAACCAAGACATGAAGGTGTTCCTGGAGTACGCAGTCTCTGTGACGATGTCTTGTCCGGTCAAAGACCCAATACCACACGGGGATGTGATTCATGTTTCCGGATAGGTGCTCCCGCCAAATGCTACCAGTCCTGCGGATTGGTCAGTGGAATATGGTAATGGATAACCGAAAACAGAAGTCTGGGCACCAAATTAAGACCGGAGCAGTTGTGCTAGCGAGAGCAACAGTTGGCATCAATCAGAAATGTCCCATGGCCACCGAACGTGCAGTGACATGGGCTTGTAAAGCTGTATGAGACACCATTAGCTCTGACAACACTGCATGAGCGAAACGGAATGGGCCTGTCGGTCGCATAACACTTGAGTGCTCGGTATATGAACCGAATCGGGAAGGAACTTGGATTGTTAAAATCAATATGTACTCGATAGAACCTCGATGACTGGACGGTACACAGCGCTGAAGTGGTAATATGAGGGACAGTCCATGCCCCTGTATGGTTAAAATAGAGTGATGTCGATGCCTCAGCACGATGGCAGCCTATTCACCTGTGGGATATGCAGAGTTCCGGTCTCTGCTCCTGTGTAGACGCTCATCGAGGTGTCGGTGATTTAACCTAGAGGAATGAAGGAACTTGGTCCCAACATGGTTAATCTCCATACGCAGGCAGGACTACAGTGTGGTACAAGATACTGGGAACGAAAACAGAAGGGATCAATAGGATCTTTTGAGACTAGTGAGACCATACTACAGACCCTAGCTTTGTTCATTGCTTTGTGGACAATCGTAGTATTTAATTCCTGGTTCGATTGCCTGACCACTATTCACCCCCACAACCATTTAAGTGGCTGGATGGCCAAGAATCTTCAGTCGCACATTGCTCGCGACATACACTCGTGGATGACGTTACATTATTTTGTGAGCCCCTGGGTCTTCCGAGGAGTAACAAACGATTTAGTAGGGGCCACCTAAGTCACCAGTGTCGATCGATGGGAGGTCATGACCATAGGTGTTGTGATTTCGACACCTTGACAGCGTATTTACCCGACGCTGTAACGATAGGCTGTGTATTGATAACGGATCATAATGTTATCCTACCGAAGGTATTCGTAAGTCAGGCGTTTTGACGGGGCCCGTTCTAGTGGCCCAGTCTCCTGATGAGAGCGTTACCACCTCACGAGAGGAGTGGGGGCGTTGCAGACGTCCCATTGAACGGAACAGGGAAGCAGTATGAGTACAGAGCACAGATTATGCTCGATCTAGTACAGCCGATGATCCGAACGGATCCAGACACAATTAGAGTATAACCGGCCACTGCTTGATTGCTTGGTAGGTTTATAGCTTGGTTATATAGCTGAGAGCATCAATACTTGGGGCAGCTTTCATTCCCTTTGAGCGGCGAGGCGGTGTGGAAACAGCGCCTGGGGAATGGAGAAGTGTAGTTGGAATAGACCTTTGCTAGATTGTACTGTGCCTCTCAAATAACCTTAATCGGCATATCCAAGAGGAGGACCAGAACAACCCGGCGGGCATTCTTCGGTAGGCCAGTGGGCAGAAATTACTGTCAGGTAGCATCTCGTAATAAGCTGGCCATTTTGCGTAACACAGGTGTTAATCGGTGCTGATTGGGGAAGAAAAGAGTTTGATTGGAATGGCGGTAGGTCCACAGACGATCCTTTCGAGGAAGACACAGATTTGTCCAAACACACAAGCGACCAATGGCTGTTCAAAGCACTCATTACAGTAGAGTGAACCTTAACTCGGGGTACCGACAAGCCTTCAAGCTTGTCGGAGCGGTGGCCTTCGAGCCGTCCAAATATGCCTTGTATTTGTATTAGCAGTGGCAAGACAGTAAACGAAAGGATGGACTGACATGGTACAATAAGCTCGCCAGTCTCGTACGCAAATATCCTTCTTGACGCACTCGATGAGATCACGAACAGCCGGTTCTGGAATGTGCATGAACTCGGTAAGAGCACGTAGAGTCAATGCATCTATGCCCTGAGTTAATCCAAGATTGAACCACCTCGCCATTTCCTTCTCGTGTTCCAGATCCGGCCAAGGATTGTAAGGTATTTTCGTCACCTTGTGCTTAATGTCAACGTAGCCAAGGTTATGTAACCGTCCCCCGACGTCCGGATCTCCCTCCAGCGGCATCCTGGCAAGTTGAAATGCCTGATGCAGCTGTGCCGACCACTGGGCAAGTTTCGAAGCGCGCAGCTCGCCTTCCACGCTGCCGCCTGGGACATCGCATTTAGGACGCCAGTCGATCTCTACCTGCTCTATTATACCAACACCAGGTTTTAAATGACTTTTACAAGCATGATCAGCTAAAGGATATCGTGGCAGTCAGAGCTGGGATGGATAGAGCGACATACTGAAAGATTTCGCGATAGAGCCTTTCCCAGTTCATGACACTACCGTTGAGCATGCGCATGTGAATGAGGTCGAAAAAATTGGGCGGCACATTTGTCCAAGGTTCCTCAATATCGCGCCTGCTGAAGTAAATACCTCGTGGAATCCTGCAGACCATTTAGTTTACGTGTCAACTCACGAAGAAACTAATTCTACTGACTTTTCAGGCTGGATGAGATTTAGGTCCCATCCCTCAATGTGATAATTTCCGTCCAAGCCTAAGCGCCTATTTTTTTGTCAGTGTACTTCTGGTCTTCTTGTTAGGAGGTGATACCAACTCGGCTACGTCGATGGCCCAGATGCCAGTACCGCAGCCCAAATCCAGGATCCTTGGATGCTCAGGAACTGGGCCGATATAAAGACCAGCAGTGGACGTAGGATCGACTTGTCGTGTGACTAGGAAATATTTGTGGAATATGTCTAGTCTGTCGTTCTCTTGCTACAGCGAATGGTCAACTGAACTGTATCAAGCGTCCTTCAGGTGCTGATGGACGGCTTACAAGGTCACACGGGAGCATGTATCTCTTCCCAAAAGCAGAACTGTACTTCCTGCCATGCTCATCGACTAGGGCTTTCTCATAGTCTTCAAGACCTTGTGGTCGGTAACGCATTTGCTCACGATGGATGTCTTCCCGGCGTTGGAATTCGCGCTGCATATCGTCTCGCGGGTGAAGATTTACTGCAGGACTATAGTGGGGAGACGGGCCGCCGCTGTCAAAATTACCGTTAGAGCTACAGATATAGAGCAAGAACAAAAACATGGCTGGACGGGTTACTCAGCATACCCAGAGGCATGTCCGTTAGTATGATGGTGATCCATGGCTATTACGGACGACATAGATTTGATATTTGAGCTAAAGGGACGATCAGAGTAGTATTTAATGCACCAGCAGGGCAACACGGGGCCAGTAGCGCTAGTCGGACAGCAGATCAAGATGGCGAAGCCGCGCCGGTTAACAAATATGAGCACCGGGACGGCTGGGAGAACGAAGCAAGGCGTCTCAGAGAGCGAAAATAAGGGACCAATGCAACCAGTGCGGGCAAAAGTCGAGGGCACGGGTAGGTTGGAGCAAATTAGATGAAGGGTGAACGACGCGAGGCGAGGAGCGAGGAGCAAGGAGCAAGAAGCAGAAGACAATAAGCTACAAGTGATGTAGTAGCAGTGGGCACCAAGGAACAGAAGGGGGCGATGGGCGCATTGTTAAGTTCACCAGCAAAAAGACGGCTCGTGGCCAGACGGGGGAGAAGAGGATGATGCTGCTGCTGCGAGGTGCGAGGTGGAGTGAGGCGGCGGGCGAGCAGGCGATCTGATATAGTAGCGACAGTTGGTGCCGGTGCGCGTGTTGGTGCCAGGGTCGACGGACTTGGTCGAAAGTTTCTTTGTTGCGCGTTAGACACAAAAAAAAAGTCAGGAATTGTTGGAAGGCGGTCGGAAATTGGGTTTGAGTCTCTGGGTGGTGGGGGAGAGGGATTGTCACGACGGCGGTGGGCATTGGTGGTCCTTGGGGTGCAGCAGGTACCTGGACCTCGATGTACAAGGCGGCACCAACGGGGCTTAGCCGCGAGCCTGGCTTGCAAGGGGCCTTCCCAGCGCACCGGCCGTCAGGATGCTGGGGAGGAACGGCACGAGCGACGGCTCTGCGACGGGATCGAGGGCGCTAGGTATCTTAGCTTGCCGCTCGGCACCATTGGGGGCAATAGGGTTGTCATTCCACTGCGGTGGAGGCGACCACAGCTACGGTAGGTACCGTAGGTTCGACAGGCGAACAAGCACAACTTGGAAGTTGAGCTCGACAGGCTCGACAGCCTGTCTATATGTACATAGGTTAGGTACATGTAGGTAGGGAGGTACGGTACATGCAGGTAATGGATGGATGTTTTCACGTCGAGATACCTACATAGTACTAACCGCCGCGGCACTTGAACCCACCAGCTGGGCAGCAACCGCCTCCAGCCCATGTTCGACTGAGGTACCGCCTACCTGTGCGGATGTACCTGCCCGAGTCGAGTACACGCCTCACACCGGCGGCATCGGTGCCCTTGGCCCGGTAGGGTGCTTGGCTGCTACGCTACATGCTGCAAATCGATTGCAGCAGGCTCGACGGGCTGACGAATTGGTGTATCTCAATAAGGTAATGTCGCAAAGGCTGGTTATGGCGAAGAGAGCGAGCATGGACAACGTGTGAGACGTGTGAGGTCGAAGCCGCGATCCACGCACACCCACGTCATCAATCCAACGACGACAGCGCACGAGGCGGTCAGTCTTTAAGGTCTAACGGACCAACAGCCTCGACAACCTGCTCAGTTCTGTGACAACACCCCAGCCGCAAGGCATGAAGCTGACGGCCGACCTGCTAGTACGGACTTAGCTTGAGCTGAGGTGGGCGACGACTAATTAGGTCAATTCTGCGCTGCCGCTGCGAAGAAATCCCAGCTGACGATGGAAAATGACCTGCAGTAGTGGCCCGGCGGCAGGCTCGACAGGGGACCTCGAAATTGGACTCTCTCGAGTCCCCGTAGCGTTACGATACTACAGTAGGGCACTCGCACCGTTCGTGCTTGTACTGTACAGGCTGGACACGATCGGCCAGGTCCATTGTATTCCAGGCTGTCAATTCCAAGTTAATACCTGGGGTGTCAAGATATGCTCGTTAATTAGGCCGTGAGCATTACCGGCTTGATCTATCATCGAGGGTCACACCACATTCCCATTCCACGTATGCGCACGCCATTACCAGCTACTAGTTGGGCCAAGGTTGAGCGAGATGGAGCTACGAGTCGCGCCTTCATTGGCAATCAGAATCTCGAAGGCCATGCCTTTCTGTACCCTTCTGTATCTGCCGTGTATCAAGTCCCGCGCTGTGATAAAAGTAAGAGACTTTGCGATGCGGAGAGTAGGTACTCAGCTTACAGCGAGATTGATGTCCCTCCCACCTTGAATTGCTTCCACAAGTGCTAGGGAAACAGAGCATGTTGTCTTGTAGGTTGCATTATTCATACAGACAGACAAGGGTATGACCGGTGAGGACGCTCTTGGGATTGTGTATTAGTGATTGACGAGCTATGAATACCCCACGTACAACAACTGCACGTAGGTGAAGGCACAAGAGAGACTTTCGAAGCCTCCAGTCGGGACAATCATTGAGGGTTTCAATTGCAACTCAAGTGGTGTACCTTTTTCAAGAAAACGCAGCGCCGGGCAGTAAAGAGATGGGAGTGCCTGGAGAGGTTCTGCTTGGCCGGCTAGCCCCATCGGGACGTTCTGCGACTAGCGATGGATGAATCCACATGTACCCAAAAGTAACTATTCCAGGTGCGAGCAATGGCGGCTCAAACAAAGTTCAACATCGGGTGCAGCGTCCTTTCATGTTGCTGAACAGTTCATTGCTTTCAACTACCGTAGTAATGATCCGACCTTTATGCATTTAGACTTCAATGCGACAGACGAGCCAAGATGTCCGGTGTTGGTCGGTTCCTCGCAAAAAACAATGGACACAATCATTGTTCATCACACAAAACCATGGACGCTTTGACTTGTTTGCCTGTCTTACGTCGAGGTAGATAGTCGACAGATGAGTATCGTGGAATGCCATACTTGGCCCTTTCCTCCCAATTAGATTTCCCCGACTAAGTGCATGTTGCTTATCTTGGGCTACGGCCATCTTTCCACAGCACAACGGCACTAAATCTCACCTGACACGTACAATATGCTAACGGCAAGACGGCCTTGCTTGTACATGAATGCTAGACTCGCGTCCAGTTACAACCATCTCCGACTGTTCAATAGCGGCGGCGACTCCAAGACTATGTCAATACCTCCCCGCTCCCAGCAGATAGAGTCCCTCCAACCCGATATCTGCTCGTTTGGAAATCGATACCTAACACGGCAGATGCTTTGGTGAAAGTCGAGTGCTCAGTTCATTGATAGTATAGCCACATACTACGTTAGTGTTCAGGTAAGCAGAGTGCGAGCTTGTCAAGTTCATGTTTGGAATTGGGAATATAACTGACCGGTATTTATAGACGAAACTTCGAGGTCAATAGGCAGTAAAGGATATGCCCAGCAACTACATTTCTATATACTCCTACATATATTCCAGTGGCGAGAGAGTGTGCATTGTTTGTGCAGCACTTGACTTCGCCTCACGACTTCCGGTGTTGCACACCAAGCCATATCATCTGCGCCTGTCCGTCCCTAGGTGAAGCCAGCCCTGATGAATTGCTTTGCAGCAAATGTTGTAAATGTGTTAGCTCCTTCCAACATACATCAGGTTACAATCTCAAAGTGATGACTGCTGTCGCCAGACTGTCGGTAACGAATCAAACTCGGGCGTCTTGTGAACGGCTGGTGGGCCGCTGGCCTCAGAGAGTTGGTTGTTTTGGATTGTTTCCGCGGGCTTCGACCTTGTCCTGCACGGGGGTGCCTGTCTACAAAGACCATACCACCGCTATCATACCAAGATACTTCACTTGCGAAGGCACAGGCGAGAGGGGAAATCCACATTATCGGCACGTCCCGCCAATAAGTGTCTCTCGGGTTCCAGCCTTGGGGTGGCATCCCGGCCTAGCATTGGTACGTCTAAGAGTACTGAACCCCTATCCAATCGCTGAGCAAGTCAACCATCCATCTATCCCATGGTGATGACCCATCTTGCCCTGCCGGCAACCATTGCCCTTGTCCACGCGGGCAGCACTAGACTCGGCTTGCAACTATGCTTGTCCCGGTCAGTTCCAGAGCATCGGGCCAATAAATACGGTGGTGGAGAGATTACTGAAGAAGTCTCGAGACTCAAGGCATAATTCCCCAGTACCTCGCGACGACAATAGCTTTACCATGTAGCGCAACGTCGACGCTGAGTGTGGAACTGGAGCAATCACGTGCTCAAACAGACAACGATGAGTATAGAGCGATCACATTGTCAGATTTCTGTGGTGATACCCAGGATATACTCGCGAATCACCGGTACTGCTCAGTGGCATAGTTATAGGTGCTGGGTGTGGTGGTGCATCTGCATTCCTTGGTCTGGTGACGCTAAGTGTTTGTCGGATCCCGTGTCACACAATGCTTCCAGACGTACAGTCATGCACTCGAAGTACGATCTGGACAGTCTAGACATCAAAAATCTTAAGACGAGAAAGTTATAATATTTCGGGCAAAGGCAAGTCGCCCTTTGAACAAACAGATGTACAGTGTTGTGTGTCTCCCTGTTGTAACCCCTTTTGTAGTGACGAGCGACCCTACGATGGCCTGTGGGCAGGTCACTTCGCAACTCTATCTACTGTGCATTGGCTGCACATAACTGTACCGTATTAGGCGCAGCATACATGTACATAGCAAAACTAATGTTGAAGTGAATTTTTGATCGTGTTGCCGCATAGCATAAGAGAACTTGATGAATAGAGTACAAATAGGAGGTACGTCATACGGATTTTCGATTTCTAACAGCTATTTGCCGAAACATTACGAGTTTCCATGTTCAGACTCTCAGGGTACTACGACTTGGTCAGCTTTCAAAGGGCTGTGCTTTCGGTCCTATCGTAATGGGGAAATGTACCTAAGGAAACTCCCAAGCAAGCAGACAGTGCTGAAGGAGCAAGCCATGTGAACTTGCAAAGTACCCCAAAAAATTCTCGGGGTACAAATACCTCCGAGAGCCAGATTGTGCAGAGTAAACTGTCCATCCAATGACTATAGATATTGAGACCCGAGGCTCTGGAACTCTGGGTTCACCCTTGCCCACTCCACTCCTCTTAAAATTGTGTGTTGTCAGACAAGGGATCCGTGGTCCTAAGGAAATGTGGGCGTTCCCAGAAGCTGTACGATGATGAGCGAGCATATTCGATGGCGAGTACAGCTAAGAGCAATGGCGAGGGAAAAGGTCAACATTCGCGTCGCATTAGGGGTGCAAATCATGACTACTCTCTCAGCCTTGGCGACGACTTACGAAAAGCACAAGGCAGAGATATCAAAGCATAGTATTTGCAGTACTTTGGCCCATTACACCCATTTGATACGCCAGAGGACATTTACATTCCTTAGCGGACCAGGATTTGGAACGAACATCTGCTTAGCATAGGATCAATCCTCAGAACAACTGCTGAGCTACGTTTCGATTTCATCTAGAATTAACTTCTAAAGCAGTACTACTGTATGGGACACTGGTTGCAGACAAGGGCACTGCTAATGTCGTGTCCAGTCCCCTGCACAACATGAATTCTTGTGCCTATTGCACAGCTATCCATGTTTCAATTCCCCTCTTGCCAATGAAAACGTCGTACACAATATTGGAATGTTCGATTCCGCATGATCCATTCAGATACTCTATCTTGGCGCTCAAGGAAGGAATAATATACAATATCCATTGAAGCACGCGCGGTGAGCAACAATAGAGTCTGCCCACGGTCTATGCCTAGCAGCTCGAATGTCATCATCGCCGACAACCAAGCTATCAACTTAGTTGGATCAGTCGCAATTTTAAATGAAACACAGGTGTATTCTTGAGATCACGCGGCCAAAATGATATGCAGATGCAGTAACCCGAGAAGCACGATCATCTCGACGCACAAGACAGGGTAGAAAGCAGCCGACCTCGTAATGGCCGTGAAGGTCGCTCTTGTGTCCAAGTCCCAAGGAAAGGGTGTCGACGGTGCTGCAGGAGGCGTTCTTGGGCAATCACATTGGCCCAATGGAGTGAACTGCCCAAGCTTGATTTGATTTCACAAATTTAGCAGAGCTACCCCCCCCCCCCCCCGGAAAGCCGCTCTATCTCCCAAGACGACCTCTCGATGAGCCTCTCTAACCTCGAGACATACCGAGGTTCTGATACGGTAGTACCAGTGCTGCCACCCAACCGATATGGCGGTGCTGGCAACACGCCTCCATCTTGGCGGACTTAGTGCCGTTAGTCTGCCACGTCAAGTCCCGTTGTCTCGGTCGGGGTGTTTGGAACTAGAGCACTTTGAAACAGTCCTAGTAACGCTCGAGTGAGTAGAGCCACAATGATCTCTGGCCAAACTATCAAGCCATAACAAACTAATGATACACTTGTTATACGTCAAGCAGCACTAGGAACATATCCTTCAGATACCCAACGTTATCTCCCTGGGACTCATGCGTGCATATACACCTACCTGGCTTAGAAATCCCTCGAGATTGCTTTCAGACAACCAACTAGTTGGTTAACAATCCAATAGCTCCACGCTACGGTATGTCATTCGACGTCTTGAGCACCATGTTATTCGGTGTTGACCCTGCCTGTCCGTTTGAGACCTGCCGATGAGCTGCCTGCCGGTCGGCGTGATTGCGAGCATGAAGTCGTAAAGTGGTGCTATCATGAGATTCGCGTCCTTGGTCGCCCCACCCAAAGGGATGATGATGGCTTCACCGCCAAGGCACCTTCAAACAAGTTTGTTTCTCTTTGACTACGATACCAGTCCTAGCCTGGCTGAATTGCCGGATACAGGTATGGTTGCGGCGAGCTGCCCAATAGAGGATAGAGTCCTCGGACTCCGTTTTTCTCACTGGCTGCCTTTGAGTGGTTACCAGACTGTCGGGTCGATGGATACCAACCTCCCCTGGCCGGCCACTGTGTCTCCTGGCAGAAGTCGTATCCTCATCCTGAAGGAATCGTTTCCTGGAATGTTCAAATTGGATGTTAGCTGTCAGCTAAGTCGTCGTCTCCATCTGTGCGCCGAGTCAGGCGGTCACTCTCGCGTCGTGGCTAATGCTAGCCCCTAGCAATAACAATGCTTTCCCGACCACGGGACTTGCGAAAGGGCCGCTACTTTGCTAGGATCGCACTCTGCTCGTACATGTGAATCCCTACCCAAACCTCCCACACCAAGCCAGGGAATCAATCACACAACGATAAGCCCGCATAAGTCTCCGAGGATGAGCTTGTTATTTTTATCGATGGCACGCTGACTCAGTCCGTCATTTTCCTCGATCCTAATGGCTAGAGCGGTAGTTTCGCAACATTTCCGTCCCGAGCCGGCCCGCGTGTCCGTGTCTTCGGGTCTTCCCAATGTCGCGGACACTTGCTTCAAGCCGACCATTGCATGAGGTGTCGCCAGGTAAGCTTATGCCTCGGCTCCTGAGCAGGGCTATCATTCGTCGGCAGTCGCGCTGTCTATTGTTTTCCATTGAGTCTGCTTGTTATTCGGTTATCCATGTGACCCTCCTAAAGGACCCAAGGTAGGATTACACCCTAGTGTAAAGTGACAGACTATGTTACCACCACTAATGCTCTAGTTCCATAGGAAAGAGTGTCGACGTGGCATAGTGCGTGATAAACCATGCTAATAAAGCTCGTCCTAACTGCTGAGTGCGTGAGGATACGCTCCGTACCCACTCGTTCTTGCGAGACAAGTACAGTACACGAAGCTACAATTGCTAAACCTCGAAAGCATGATGATAGTGGACCTTTTACAGCTCTAGCTGGTCGCATCTATGGGGCTTTGGGTTAGAGGACGAGTAGCGTCGGACTATAATTCGACTACCTGGCACCATAGTATTTACGAGCCATGGTTGAATGAGATCCGGCCATTCGGGTCCTATTACTTGGCAGTTTCAGTCTTCTGTCGTCTGTAACCTGGCGTTTACCTACCTCTTCGTCACAGACACTCTGCTCACGACTTCTTCGTCGCAGGACACAGAACAAAGCAGCATACTCCTTCTACAGTACGACTAGTGCCCGTTCGGCCACAATCCGATTCAATGTCTGAGAGAGCTTTCGAATAGCAAGTAGAGAAATACACAGCTTTTGGCGTCGAGGCTATATTTCGAATTGATCGTTGCTGGTTCGTATCCCCATGTTGGTTCATACCCGCCCAGCTCCCATGCCAGAAATCAACAGCGCATACATAGGCGAGGCCGGCGGGGCGGGGCGCGGAGGTTGGGCATTATCTGGGCATACCCGCGGCCCAGCTCGTTGGGACGGATATATGTTGGCGGTGAATGCCCTCTCGTCGGACACACTGACCGGATATCTCCCCTGGCTTCCAAGAACGACGACAAAGCGCATGCTGATGTGATACCGGGGCTGTAACGAGTACCGATTTCATGCCCACTGCTGATGGCCTGGTTGCCTTGTCGCCTGGATACCCTCATTGAGCGGCACACCGCAGTCACCGGCCAATGACACGCTATGCCGAGGTGACGGAAAGCGACTCGCGTTTTTATTTCACCAAGCTTGCGACCGAAATCCGCGAGCTGAGGCTGAAATGAACAAGTTGTTGCTGACACGCCGCACAGTAGTGACATTGTCGTAGACGTGTGGCCGTTCCTGCCTCGCCCCACTTGAGAGTTGGATGTAAGGGATGTCAGTATGGATGTGATATGTCGCGATCGACTTCAGAGATCGTGTGCCCATGGTTCGGGTGAGAAGCTTCTACCCCCTGAATTACAACTTGTGAGTGGTAATTCGATCTTCATGAGATATTGGTGGTCTGAAGTAAGAGTGGCTTGACACATCTCATCTGCGCTAGTGGACACTGACCTTGCATTTGGGTGCCGCATCTCGCATTCATCGTTTGAACACCCGTCCTACTAGAATGTTACGAGTCATTTAGGTTTCCGGAAACTGGCGGAGCGGTTAGAGATTTGAGCAGCATACCCAAGTATCCATAGCCTCTTAGCTCCATGCATCTCGTCATCATTACTCGTCGTGCTCATCGTACTTCATCGAATACAAAATCTGCAATCATTTGTTACGACCCAATGTCGTGTCGAACTGCATGGATGGTGTATCAAATGCTTAATACTTAGTCCGAGAGTCGTGCTGTGTGTTAGCTTCACTCGCTGGGAATGCTAGGCGAAGGGAAACTGTTGTTAGCGACTGGTACTAATGGAATATGCTTCCTCCTATTCACATATACCAGTAAGTGCTTGTATTGAAAGGCACTGTTGCAGCTGCGCATGTTCTTATAGCTACCTTGTTCGAAACCCGCTAAAAGTGCTGCGATCACATGACTCTCTCAACAACACAGCTTCGATCTACGCATCCAGTCTCGGTGGTTTAGTAGCGGAGGCGATTCTTTGACTGCATCCGACCTACTTTGATACACCAATAACTATTCCTCCGTCCAAATGTATAAGAATCTAGTCCTATAATCATTTTGAAATGAGCCCAAAGCAGTTCGCTACTGCTCTGCTACGGTATATGTCGGTTACGAAGATAGTCTAACGGTCATTCGGAACATATCGCCACTTCTGGCTCGAAAACCATCTGGCGGTGCTAATGATCTTCGATTTAGACGTTGAAACAGTTCCGCACTAGTTTACTGACCTGTCCTAGGTAGTGGTGGGCGTAAAGCACCACAATCATCAGATTTGCCCATCTTCCAAGATTCAGGGGAGGGATAGGGGGCCTGGACCCTATCCAACATATCTGGTCTTATTTTGTGTGCTTCGGCGCACAGGCCGAAGCAACCGACACTATTAACGGCAGCATAAGATAGGTCCTGTCCGCGTAACTATCTAGATACGCGGCTGCAGAGTCGCAGATTCCTCGATGCTCTTGCATTTCGAAACCATTGGCGTTATTTGTCACTTAGGGCAAGAATTATGGTACCTTGCCGGCTAGTTACCTTCCTCCAGAGAAGTACTACATGGTTGTAGAAAGTTTGCCATGTTTACCGTCAATATTTGTGAAGGCTCTCAACATCTTAATGTTACGAAATATCGGACGGATACTTGGCGGTTATACTAAAGCGTGAAGTTGGCATTCTTTCACTAGATTACATCAATTTCGTGATTTTGTCACTGACATAAGAAGCAATGCAAGTTCGCGATGTCGACTGTAGGAAACAATGAATAGGCACCGCAACCATTACATGCCTACTCATTTGTAACTTAACTTTGGACACGAAGATGTTGGCTCACAAAACCTTCCCCAATAGTGGTTCCATGTATACTCCACTGGGTTTAACACCATCTCTCGTTTCTAGACGCGATTTCTGAGTTATTACTTTAAACATTCGCCATTCTACGAGGCAACCAGCATATGTCATCCATAACCAAGACCTCGAGTTAATTCACACTAACTAGATACGGCCCATTAGCAGCATTTTGGCATTACCGACGATTTGACACTATAATCAAGGACTGCGATCCCACTCTTGTATGTTTCTAGCGAAGTTAGACGACGACCATTGTGCCACCCATAAGTATCACCTCCCATCAACATGATATAGAATGAGCTAGAAGATCTCCCCCATGGAGGGCTCTCCACTCACAAGTCCCACAGAGCCACGTGAAAGGAGTCAGCATTAGTTCGTAATGGGATCATCACCTCAGCACGAATTCAGCATCGACTACCACGCCTTGATGACACCTGGTTTGAAGCAGTATATACAATATACGACGGCCATAACCAAGAACACTTCATTCATAGAAGTTCATCAACAATTTGAAAACCCACAGTCCTTCACTATGTCAAACAGCTTCAAACTTTGAAACATTTAAACACACATACCTCACTCGTTGGGGACATAGTACTCGCTACATCAACAGCATCGCCGAGGCGAACCCAAATCACAAGCAAACAACAAAGACCATATAAACTTCCATTTCATACGAAATCATTGCCCTATGCTAGTTCACTAACCTAACCTAGCTAGCCATTCCTGTTCTTGATTCTCCCTCGACATGGTGCAATGAAGTCCGATGTAGTCTCTGCGACCTGGTCCGTTTCCCTTGACCAAATCATATCGAGCTTGAGCTCCAAGCCCCGACGCCAACCGAGGAAGACTAGGGCAATTTCAGACGGTCGCCGAGACTACTCCCATCACAGAAGTATGAATCCATTGTGCTTTTCCCTTATATTGCTTTGTTGTTCGCAGCTGAAACGCATCGGAAAAACTTGTAGAACACACCACGTGTAGCGAAAGCTTTGACACGCTCTCCATAGCGCGTAAGTCTATCGTTGCAGCAATGCTGACTGTTTGAATTCGGCGAGCAGTCAATTACGACGCACTCTACCCAGCTCAGGTCCGTCACGTCCGAAGCCGTTAGTTAAACCGAAATAATGTGAAAGACCTCGGGTGATCACAGTCATCTACCATTCATATTCACCAGTTGCTTTGTGGAAGACGTAATCCTTGCCGTTGACGTTGAGAACGCCGTCCTTAAGTACGCACTTCCTAAGGCCGGGTTAGTCGGGGTAGACGGGCCCAGAACGGCAGACTTACCACTTGTTCTTGACGCGCTGCACTTTGTCATACATGCAGAGCATGATCTGACCAGCCTCGTCATCATCGTCATCATTCTCGATCACATCATCAGGATCATCCAGGTCCGAGTTGATGGCGTCCTCATCCACGTCGGATTCGTCTTCGTCTTTAATCTCATCACCAGGCCCATCGACTTGACTCGGGCCGGACGGACCTGTCGACATACTGAGCTGAATACCCTTGCCTTTGCTGGCACGCTTAAGAGGTAGCATCAAGCCGCCCCCTTCCATAGCCTTTGCATTCGCAGCAACTTGGGCGTGAAGCATGTTGTCGATTTGGACTCGGCCCATCTCGACACTTTCGCCATTGGAGCCTCGGCGCATGACAACACCAACATGAATATCCTCATCTTCAGTGCCATCCATCTGAGAGTTGGGAGGCCGATGGGCATTGGCCATGGGCGGACGTTGCTGTTGCTGCTGTCCAGGAGGGTTCTGTTGGTACTGCTGGTGAGGGTGGCTCTGATACTGGGGATAACCCTGGGGCATGATTGGAGTCTGTGTTCTCTGCTGCGGATTCTGTGGTTGCTCTTTCATCTTACTGATGGAGGCAGCTGCTCGATCACCGTAGAGAGCTTGCATATTAGCAATAGCCCTGGCTTGACCAGCATTGCCCTGAGGGTTGACGTGAGCAGAATTGAGGCCTTGAGGAATCTGTAGACCATCCTGGCCAGGCTCAATCTTCACGGATGGTTCAGGCTTAAGTTCAGGCTGAGTGGCGGCCACGGGCATCTGCACGGGCTGTTGAGCCATGGTAGGTTGCGGCTGCATGTATCCATTACCATGGGCACCGGTGGGAGGAACGGATGGGTTGGAGACAGGCTGCTGAGCAACAGGAGGGAGAGGCGCTGGAGCTGCAACCGGCTCAGGTTTGGGGTCCCAGGGAAATACTGCCAACTGCTGTTGGGACAGCTTCTTCTGCCAGCCCTATATGTGGATCATGTCAGTGACTTCATAGCGTAGATACAGAGACATGAGATGAGGCGCATAGACAAAGCAATGAGGAAGCGCAGCTATGAATATATAGCCCCGGACGGGTTTGGTGCAGCATGAAGACGGTAGCACGCGATAGCTGCTTCGTGGTATGTGAGAGGTCAGAGGTGAGTGGTGAGAGAGGCAAGTATCAGCGCGAGAAAGCAGGCGGGGCAGGGTGGGTCACAGGCAGAGGCCAATGAGCAGGGTCTGAGTCATCAGGTGGGCGGTGGGCGGTGACAGGCATAAAAGCTCCAAATAGGGCCTCCCGCCCCCTCCAAGAACCGCCCGTTCTCACCCTCTGCAGACCCGACAGCAGGAACAAAGGGGGGTTTCTCCATGCCACGCCAGCAACCCGCCACCAGGCCCTCGCAAACCACTGATGGGAAAAGGGGAACACGATGATGCGAGTGCATAGCTGCAACAGCGAGAAAGTTGATTTGAGACGCTTGGAGACCAATGTCGCTTACCCTCTTAAGCTCTTCCAGAACAATGTCATCCACACCGCCCTCCTCGAAATCAACGCGCGAGGCCGTGATCACATCGTTAATGATCTGCTGATAAACCGAGCCGACCTGATTGTTCGACATCTTGCGCAGACGACAGCAGATGATCGATGCACGTGTGGTTACTGGCCAAAGCGACAAGTAAGTGGAGGGTCCGGCAACCCAAGGGATGATGCAGCGGTCTACGTATGCCGTATGGCAGGAGCGCGCCGCTTTTTGGGTTGGTTCGTGGTCGTATCCAGGCACTCTCGCGAAAACAAATAGTTAGGTCAAGTGCAGAGTTGCCGGCGTGGTGATGTGAGGATGGCCTACGCCGGTTGTGGAGGTAATCGGTAGGTAGGTAGTAAACCACACCCCAGGCGGCAGTTCAACCCAAACAAATGCCCGCTCCTCGCGCCTTCTGTCCCCTGCGAGAAATGGCCACTGGCGATTTTTTGAATTACGGTGATGCCTGGTAGATGGTGAAAATCTATGTGTTCTTGACCTTGCCAGGGCTTTTGTATCCTGGAGGGTCTCTGGCCGAGGCGCTGTAGTGCTATTATGAGAGTGTTGTAGGGGTCAAGTTTCCATAAGTGCCGCTATTTCCAAGGAAATGCTCCGTAGCGCCACTTTTCTAGGTTACGTAAGGCGCGGCCTTCAATCCGTCACCCACTCACGCTATGATAAGACGATAAGAGCACCACATCGGGCTCAGGGGGTGAACATCCATTGAATTTGCACTCGCGACGAAGAATCTGAACACTGGATGTTTTGTTTCAGGTGATCCAAAGAGGAGGTCACCGGATGTGGCAGGGTGATGGCGGCTCTGCACAGACGAGCAATGGCAACCGCTGGCAGTCGGGCGCGCCATTCTTAAACAACCACACATGGGAAGGTGTTCATTCGAGTGCCTGTTGCCATTCAATCTGTATACGATACCATTGACTGCAGTCCTGCTACTCGTGAACCGAGACCATGTTATTGTTCACAACAGAGACAGGTAGAAGCAGAAGAGTAAAAGTACAGCACGTCGCATTGACATGTTGACTACCTAATGCAGCACAGCTCCTGAGCTGGTGCCGACTACAGATTACCAGTACCAAAAACTCCATTCTTCAAATCAGACAATTATGGGAAGGACATACGACCGTCCTTTCCCTGGTATAGTAATACAGCATCTCCCACTGACACCAGTTCCCAAGAATGGTCCCAATCAATCTCAAGCATCTGCTTCGCTGTGATCCTGCCGGCGTATTCGTGTCGTTCAGTCATGACCAAATCCATAAGCGGTGGGATGTTATTCATCATGTACACATCATAAAAACTCCCAACACCACGCTAAAGTCAACTCAAACCGCCGGTACCAAGACATGCTACAATGAAACTGTGATACCTACTGTGCATGGTCAGACCCTCGAGGGGCTCCCAAGGCGGTGAGCGACTTAGCGGATGGTCATTTGCTTGGCCATCTCGGCCTTGCCAGACGAGGCACCGGCGCCGACACTGGCGGTGGAGCCAGCCTTCTTCTCGAAGATCTTCCAGAACTTCAAGCTCTCGTCGGCAGCAGCAGTGGCCAGCATCTGTCCGTCGGGACTGAGGCAGCTGTGCAAGACACGGCTCTCATGAGCAGGGATCTCAACGTTGCGGACGAGCGTAGGGTAGCTCCAGATGCTGAGCGAGTTGTCAGGGAAGCCACTGGAGCTAACGATCTCCTTGTAGCTGGTGCTCCAGCGTAGGCTTGTGACCTGAGAGCCAGTGTCGATGCTGTTGACACGAGCGCCCGAGGTGGTGTTCCAGAAGTGGATGTGACGATCGTACGAACCGCCGCCAGTGGCGAGCAGGTTCATGTTCCAGGGGCACCACGCGAGAGCCTTGACGGCAGCTTTATGGTTGGTCTTGGTGAACTTGGGGACAGCGAGGGATCGAGCATCCCAGATAGAGACCAAGTTGTCGTTGCCACCAGTAGCGAGCTGAGCGCCATCAGATCGCCATTCAAGTCCGCAGACCTCAGAGGTGTGAGAGACGAGCTCGGCAACTTTGTGCTCGGCAATGCGGACGTCGTGGTTGTAGACGAGGCCACTGCGGGCTCCGGTGGAGAGCAGATGTTTGTTCCAGCCCATGACACCAACGCGAGTATCGTGGCCAAACATGCTGCGGATTTTGGCACCCTCGGCGACGTCCCAGATCTGGACTTCGCCCGTTCCGAGACCGACACCGACGTACGCACCGTCATCAGACCACTTAACGCTGCTGACATAGGTATCGGGGTTGGTCTCTAGGAGGCAGCTAACGGAGCCCTCATCTGCAGACCAGACGTAGACGTTGCGCTCCAGGCCGATAGCCACCTGGTTACCGGAGCTCCAGTCGAGGAGATTGAGGTAGTAGTCATCGATCAGGCCTGGTGCGTCCAGAACGCGCTCAGGGGCAGTAGCGATGCGGCGTCTAAACTGGGCCGAGCTGGCGTTGGCCTGCTTCAGGGGTCGGTTGTATTGTTGACGAAGGTCAATGGGCTTGGACGACTCGGGAGGTGCAGGCTTGAACTGAAGAATGCGCGTGTTGAGATTCACGCCGCAGGCACTGGCTAAAGAGTCCTGGTAGGCAACGGTATTTGGTGACGGGCGCTGGTATGTTGTGGTGTCATCGTCGTTGATGGTCAGGCCTTCAAGCGAAGCAATGGCAGCGTCCGTGGCTGATGAGAGAACAGCGGATGCATCGCCAGTACTTGTCTTAGGTCGCTGCTTGTCCTGGACATCCAGCTTGCCGGAACCGGCATTAGCAATGGCGGAGCTGTTGCTGCGATTGGGAATGAATCGGTCGGCAGCATAGGTCAAGGTGGTTTTGTTGGACTTTGTCCTTAGGGGAGCCTTCTTGGTCTTGATACTGGTAGGTGTCTTGGTGTTTCCTGTGCCGACGAGAGCGAAATCAGAGACACCAAGCTCCAGAGCCTTGCGGGGCGTTGCAACACCACGAGCGATGTTGGACTTGGGAGAGTCCCGGTGAGATGCTCTGTTGGTGGACTTGGCAAAGTGAGAAGAGAGGTTTCCAGCGCCGTAGACGGACTTGGCAGGGCGAGACGCATCACGGGCACCGGCGTGCCTCTCCGGCGTGAAGGGGGAAGAGTTCACGGGAACGGTGGTGGTGTTATTGCGCTGCCTGGGCGACGGGGTCAGGGGCATGCGTCCGCCAGCGGTACGGGAGGAGAAGAGACCCTTGTGGGACTTCAGGGGTGTGGATACTGCAACTGATGCCATAGTGTCTGCGTAGTATCATGGAGGGGTTAAGCGTGAGTTGTGTTGGGAGGTCTTCGAGTGATCGAACGAGCTCCAAGAGACTCAAGTGAATGGTTCCTGGAATTGTTGCTTGGTCAGTATCTGTGGTGATGTGCTCGATAAATCGAAGAGTGCCTTTGAGAAGACTACGATCCGGTGGGTCGGCGGGGCGATCAAATGGCCGCGATAGCAATGAGATCTAGTAGACTTGGATGGAATGCTTGCAAAAGGCTTGTTTCTTGGGCGGGCAAGATGACGGCTCGGAGCCACGAGTAGCAGAGAGAACAGTGTCTGGGGAGAGCAGAAGGGGTGGTGAGAGATTGCGGTTGTGGTGAAGAGAAGAGGGAAAGAGAGGTGATGAGAGTGAAGCTCAGCCTGACGTCTTTTATTTACTTAGGCGTGGCGTGGGGCGTTGATACGACAACAGCGCAGGAGCCGCCCGCCGGCACCGTTGCGACCTGCCTTGCGCCAGGCCGTGGCCCCATCGTCCAGCCGCAAGTGCTCGGGGCCCCTGGTCTTGCTGCAGTGGGCCTGCCAGCTGCACCAGAGGCTGCACTCCCGTCCAGACTCAGGAATTCGGGACAGAAGCTGAGACATGCTACATTCTGTGTTACCCGCGCTGTTACTCCATTCCACACTCTGTGACGTGTCTGTAGCCTGCCTGTAGCACCGCCGACCTGTTAGTTGCTGTAGGTAACATGGGAATGGTGTCGGGTGGCAATCTTTCTCCGTCCCTCTCAAGCTCCAGCCCGCATACCCGACTCCTGTCCTTGAACTCTTACAAACCTCACACGGGGCCGTCCTCTCACGCTCTCTGCTTTCCCTCACCTGTCTACTCCTCCTGCCATTCGAATATCTGTGCGCTCGTAGTTCAGTCTTGCCCACCAACCAAGCAAGTGTGCGGACCCTGATTGCAATCACTGATCGCCCCATCTTACTGGACAGTACCACGGTAGACTGTCTGGTAGCCCACCGCCAACCCGATCCGAGTCCCGACTTCACTCCCTCCCGTCGCCGTTCTCGCTCTTCAAGAGCACAACATATTGCACATACCTGTTGCACCCATCGCTGCGACCTAGCGCACCCCCCCTCTCCCACTTGCCATGTTGACCTAGCGCTCGTCTGCGCGATTTCCCATCCACCACTGTCGTTGTCGTCGTCATCGCCGTCGCTGTGGAAGAAGGTCGCCCTTTTGTGAAAGCGGCCGCCAGACGTCATGGCCCAACCATCAACACCCGCTGCCGCCTCGCAATCCCTCTTCGGAGGGCCGCCCGCTGCTCCGCCCAGTCTCCCGCATTCCACCTCCAATTTCTCCGCCGCTTTTACGCCCTCCACCTCCAACGCTCCCACTCCCGTCTCCGCTGCCTCGTCCGGCAACACCTTCGTCATGCCCAACTCGCCCATGAAAAACAGGACCATGGTCGATGGCTACCGCCCCAAAGTCACGCGCACCCTCGGCCAGCGGCCCGCCTGCCTCGTCAATGCTTCCGTCACCTACTGCGGCAACAACCAAATCTATGCATTTGGTGGTTTTGATCAGTACACTGATGAGGTTTACAATCACGTCCTCAAGCTCGACCTCGTCAGCCACCAGTGGAGCCTGGTTGACAACTACGGCGACATTCCGGGCGTTCGCATGGGTGAGTCATTGGAGTCATTGCGCTCCGTACCCCCGAGCCGCATCTAGACTTACTATTGGTATCACAGGTCACACGGCCACGCTATACCAGGGCGATAAGCTACTAGTATTCGGCGGCGAGAACGAGCACCGCACGTACCTGTCGGATCTCATAGTGTTCGATCTGAAGACAGCCCACTGGACGCAGCCCCAGGTCACTGGCCCAGTCCCCAAGGGGCGAGCCCGCCATTCGGCCGTCCTGCACGAGGACAAGTTGTTCATCGTTGGCGGCATTACCGGCCATGACAACTATGTTCTGGACGATATCTGCTTCTTGGACTTGAAGACCTACACATGGTCCAAAGCCTGGCGCTTCGTGGGCAGGTTTGATCATTCTGCGTACATCTGGTAAAGCGATCCTTCTCGCTCGCGACAGGCATGATGCTGACAGTGCCCCAGGGCTGATCGAGTCTGGGTTTTTGGTGGTCTCAGCGAAGATATGGACAAAGTAAGCGAGCTCTGGTGGCTCGATCTTAAGGGCAGTCCTGCTTTTGATTCGCCACCCAGCGTTGGCTCGACTTCCGACCGACACGCAGTCATGACCCGAGCCCATGATCCCGGCCGCACGCCGTATTCCATTGGCTCATCTGCCGTTGTCGGCGCTTCTGGATATGCTGCCAACTCGCGGACGGCTCAAGTCAATCCCCCTTCGTTCCAGATCAAAACATATGCTCCTATGGCACCAGGTGCAGTATCATCTCTCAAGTTCGTATCTGGTCCCAGTGTGCCTTCGCAGGTCCCTGGCACACACTTCCACATCTATTCATCGGGAACATTGCTCGATTTTGACACACCAGCTGCTACAATCACTCCGAAAGACTGTTCCCTATCGGCTTTGGACTTGGCGGCTCTACGATGGCAAAAGTTGGCTGAAGGGCGGGAGATCTTCAAAGCTGGCTACCGCTGGCATTACTGTACGATGAATGAAGATGGCACAAAAGCCTGGTTGCTGGGGTGCGAAACGAGCGATCTGGGAGGATCAACCGGATTGGAGGAGTATTTGAGCGACATTATGGAGGTCGACCTGCGCCGTTATGGTTTCTTGGGGAACAATTTCGTCTCGGAACCTCGATCAGAGCTTCATCCGCCAAGCTCGCACACACGAATACAAGAGCAGCCCTCCAAGGGCCTGGGCCTTGACCTTGCTCGCCTTTTCAACCAGCCGCCTGAATCGGGAAGTGGAACTGACTTTGTCATCACGGCTCTCGCTGGCGACTACGACGATGATGATATTATGTGCTCCGGACTGATCCGGGGGGGCGAGTCGCCCCAAGATCAAAATTGGCTTTCGCCCGATGCTCCCACGTCGTCACCTATCCATGTCCACAAGCTCATTCTTCAAGCCCGCTGGCCACACTTTGCGCGTCTGTACAATGCTCAGATGGCCGAGTTCCACACCAAAAAGATGCATATTCCCGAGCCATATACCGTTGTCAAGGCATTCCTCTACTATCTCTACACTGACAGCATTCATGCTAGTGATGGCCTGACGGACCTTGCAGATGTTGCTGGGTTATTGGTTATGTCTAACATATATAACATCCCGCACCTGCGCTTGCTCTGCGTGAACCGGCTTTCGAAAGAACTTGACGTTCCTCATGCATGCATCATCTGGTATTGTGCTGGTCTGGCCAATGAAGAGTGGTTACGAAAGAGAGCAGCGACGTTTTGCATGACACACTGGGGACGTGTTGTGCGCACACAAGGCTTCCTACGACTGCCTCGTACCGCCCTGGTTGAACTGTCTCAAGAAATCGACATGGAAGGCAGAGTCATCGGCGGAGAGGAACTGGACTATGTGGACAGCTACCGCAGCCGCGACGATAATTGGAATAGCCGAAAAGACAGTGTCAGCAGCGAGCGCACGCAGGCACTGCCTTCCGATGTAGACGAATCCGATGGTATGGATATTGTCTGAGCCAAAATACGATCCGTGGTGCCATCTCCAATGAGATGTACCACGATGCCGAAGCGCACAGATTAGCGTTGTACAACACATATACCTTTTAACGACTTAGTGTCATCGCTCGTATAGTTCCTGACGGATTATCGCTTGCAGAATGGTACTACGGCTTCGGCGCGTCGTTTGTTTAGTTTTGCTATCATGAAGGGGGATTACGAATGGTTCGAGGGTGGATGCTACGCACGTCTAATGATTATGATGGTACATGAAGATGGCAATCGGATTGAATTCTCGCTCTGTATTTGTCTTTGGCACGCAGCTGGTGTTTCGGCGTTGAAAGCTGAGGTCTCAGTCACACACAAGACTTGTTCAAGTCCAAGGAAGACGTGTAAAGAGTCTGATTATGTTCAGCCCAGAGCAGGGCGGTTGCCACAGTAGATACCTATCTGTATTATCAAACGAATACAGCTTCTGAATCAATACCTCAGCGACCGAACTACCTAAGCTGGTAGTGGCTTGGTAGTAGGCACTATGGTTGTACAAGATCTGCTCCTAACAAAGATGCGCGTTCGAGGTTATGCAAAGCACAAAGTTCTTTTGGAGACAGAGGTTTCGCAACACTGATGTTCCGTTGAAGGGTGTATGGAAATGATAAATCATAATGATTTCTCAAACGCCATGCTCCTCTACCCCTTTGTAGGTACAACTTAGGTGAGTAGCTCAATGCCACAAACTCCTCGTCCTCTTGTCTAGGATGCGAACCCATCCTCTACTCTTCAATGACATCAGCCAACGCACGATGATTCGGACTTCCTGATGCGCATATCATCCATAAATCCCACCAAGGTCGAACCATCGATATATTACGAAACTGGTTGACTGATTACTGAATGACCAGACGCCGCCGGCGTGAAGAATGGCAATCTCCCCTTCAACTTCCGGTGGTCTTAGATGCCTGCCTCTCGTTAATCCGATCCAAATGGCTATCTTCATAATATACCATTTTGGAATCAGTATATGACTAGATACATCTATGTGTCAGAGAGACCCTGAAGTGATATGTACCGCCCATCTCCTAAAGAGTCGTTATGAACCATTACAAGTCATGGCCACGACTATGTAGGGGAGGATAAGCTTACTCAATGACGTGTCATATGTTCTTCATCCGCTGATCTGACAGTCTCCTGTGTAGGGATAGAGCTTCTATGTCGTTAGACAGTATGCATGAACTGCGCCAAAATGAAGTGCCTTTGAGTAGGAATGCTGATTTATCTTTGGAAGTTGGCCATGAACTAAATCGGTGAAACGAGGATATTGGATTCGTGAGAGAGAAATCAACCGCAAATATATGGATGGCATCACAGAAGATGTGTAGTGTATATTCAGACATGCTTTGACAAATTGGTCACGACGGATTGCGAACATGGAAAGGCACAAATCGTATGCTAAAGGTTTTCGGAAACAGAGATGGGAACAGACGAACTTTTCTTGTTGAACTATCTTTTTGCTATCCCTCCTCTCACTAAAGTAGAATAAGCCGCGAGGCTTTGGAACCACTGTTCCGTTTGTCTATCATAACCATAACCAAAGCGCAGTGGTAGGATGAAAGGTTCGAAGCATCGCATCTAACCACGTCCTACCTGGCGGCTTGATTTTTCTATGACCCCGTTCCATTTTTGTTCGTCCTATATCTCTTTCTTCATTCTTTCCAACAGGCGATAACATCAATCCGCTCCAGTCGGATCAAAATGAAATTTGCGAAACAATTCATAGCATGAGAAAGCGTATATGCAGTGGGTGAAAGGCGAGAAATCATTCGCGTGTCGGTCATCAGGCCAACCTAAAGAAGAACGCCGTCAGACGCCACCACAAGGCAATGCAACCTTTTTCCGTACCGAGAAAACAGAGCTTAGGAAGGGCCAAGTAAAGGAAAAGGGAGGGGTATCCAGTCTATGCGAAATGTCTATTGCTGTACAGTCGTGGCCAAAAACTCTTCAAGTTTTCGCCGAAAAAGCGCTTCTATCGGATCTGACAACGAAACGGGCGATGCTGCAGGGTAAGGAGAACGTTTGTGGTCAACATTCGGGCGTCGAGGAAGCTGGGATTAGAACCGGATGTTAAGTGTTGCGCTACATCTGCATCTCTTGCATCTCTTCCCCAATTCCAGGAAGCCCCTGAGAGGCAGGCATCCCTGGGGAGTTGAGACCGCCCATGTTGAAGTTCATTTGTGGATTTGATAGATTTGCTCGAATACTGGCTGCCTGCGCTTGTATTTCACAAGCTGACGAGTGTTGTTTGTGCTACCAAATATGTCAGTAAATTTGATACCAGGATAGACTGTGATGAAGTAGAGAGCCGTACATATTTGAGCCCGTTCAAATTCTTGTAGCGCTTGTGGCAATATTCACACTTATGGGGTTTTTCTTTCTCCATCCCCGTTTCACCAGGATAGGGGGCAGAAGTTTCTGGGTTGACAATGGAGAAGGTTCCATCTCCGTTCTCATGCAACTGCTGATTTTGATGCCCGTGTTGTTTATGATACCTGTAATTTTGGTTAGAGTTTGACAGTTGGGATCTAGGGCTCGATTGATTGGCCCGCGTTCGGGGTAATACTGACTTGAGTCCGTTTTGGTTTTTGTAGGCTTTTTCACAACCGATGACTGGACACTTGAAGGGTTTGTCTTCTTCCGGCGGCATCGTAAATGTATCCGGATTTGCAATCGCCCTCTGGAGGGCGGCCAGGTGAGTGGGATCTGTGATATTGGGAAATTGACTCTGATCCAGCCCAAACTGTTGCATCTGCTGCTGCAGAACTCGCTGCTGATTAGCCGAGCCTCCGCCAGGGCTGTAAAGCCGTTTGGCAGGGTCTTGGATGAAGAATTCGGACAGAGCAGAAGTGTTGAGATTGCCAACCACACTGTTCAGGTCCATGAAGTCCAGAGATGAATTGTCGATAGGCGTATCGGCACCGTCACCCAACTGATCCATGCCGGACTGCTGAGTGGTAAGAGTGGGTGTGTTGACCGAGGACACCGTGGGGTTATTCTGGAACCCAAACCCAGATGCACCTGGCGTTGGCGGCTGCGAATTCATCCGGAGAGCCTGGGGCAGACCTGAGCTATTCAATTGAAGTTGCGGCCTTTGCTGTCCACCGAACATTTGACGTGTCTGCTGAATCGTCCTATGGCTGCTGTCATCCATTTCCATCATGCCGACAGCATCGTCCATCTCCATGTCGCCCACTGCGTCCATGTCGTCATTAGACTGCATCTGCTGCTTATTCGTGTCCATGGAGAGAGACGAGCGACCGCTTTGCATGCCTCCGAAGCCCATGCCGTTAGCGCCATTGGCGCCGGACATTCCTGTCGTGTGTCCATATCCCATCTGGCTCTGAAAACCTTGCGAACTAGGCCGTGCAGAGCCCATGGAGATGGAAGGCCTGGAGAGTCTGTGGGGCTGCGATTGGAAGCTGCCGCCATTGCGGTTGGGTTGGGCGTTTGCCCCGGTATGGACAGTCTCATAATGGCGGAGGAGATCGTGCATCGTGTCCAGCTTGAGATCGCAGCATACGAAATTGCGCAGGTACTCGGCCTCCAGTTTGGGGATATACGAGTTGGAATGGAATGACGGAGACTGAGCCGCACCAGTGAAAGGCGACGTGCCGGCCATCGCGAGACTACAAACCACGTGGTCAGTCTTGGCTGAGCTATCGAAAGTCAAGAGAGGGGCTGTCTCGAACGCTGGTTGCATGTCTTGCGTTGATCCCTAGAAAACAAGAAGGCGAGAAAACTTACTCATCTCGAATAAAGCTTCCAACAGAAAGGCCACCCCAACTCATTCCATTCATCAGGCTGCCGGCTAAGCTTTCGCGCCGGCCACGGTTCGGTTCGCGATTAGGATTGATCATGGAGATTGGCTTGGGTCCGGCACTCACGAATGAGTCTTGACGGCTACGGCCGGCAGCCGAGTCCATGGCAGGACCGGTAGTCATGGCTGCGTCGTCGGGACTGTTTGCTCTGGGTTGCGGCCACTGGACAAACTCGAAAGCGTCGTCGATTTCAGAAGCGTCGCGTTCCCTGGGCTCGAGTCCAAAACAGGAGAGGAAATCTACGAGCGCTGGTGACTGGAACAAACCTGGCTTGGTCGATTCGGGGGGGTCAAGAGTCTCAGTGTCGAGGATGTAGGGGTCGTGTTCGACGATGCGACTGTGTTTGGATGATGCGGCGCCGATGCCCAAATGGACGAGCTGGTCGGTCAGACAGGTCGAGTCGACGGGAGTCGTCGGCTGTGGCGAAGGGGAAAGGGAAGGGGAGTTAAGGGAGTGTAAAGAGAGTGCGGGTGTGGGAGGAGCAGCAGCGATAGCGGCGCGGAGGAGGGAAAGGGTGACTTCAGGAGAATTAATATGGGGAGCCAGGCTGCGATGGTCGTGCCTCTTATTTTGGGTGTGAGAGTTGGGAGTCGCCTTCTTCTTGGGACGGGACTTGGACTTGGCCTTGGCCTTGGAGACACCGGAGGCTTTGCTGGTACTGAGCGTAAGGCCGGTGGTGGTGCTGGAATAGGTGCTGGAGCCGGGACGCATGAGCGGATGGCCGGTTAGAGAAGTGATGCAGTCACTGCCACTCGCAGCAGCACTTGTACTTGGCGACGAAGAAGACGACGCACGCTGGGCACTGGGCGTGGGCGTGGGCGTGGGCATGGGCCGGGCTTGCTGCTGAGCGCTAGTGGCAGGACTGGAGCCAGTCAAGCCAGTCGAGGCAGGGGCGGCGGTCATGATGATGGGCTGGGAAGCGATGGGCCACGGCGATACAGACAGGCGACAGGCAACGGGACAGGGATCCCAGATGGCGCTGCAGCAGCTGGGATGGCGGTGGAGTCGGCCGGTCGCTCTCTCGTGGGCGACGGATCCTTGGCAGGCGTCAGCGACCCTTGCTCGACGGGCTTGGAGCCTCTGCAGCGGGACAGTATACTGTCGAGGACTGTGTACCTGATCGCACGGGCTCTTCACGGAATGATATACGTATCGCGGTACTGTGCGCGCGCGCGAGCGAGCGGTGTCGTGTCTGTACGAACGACAAGTGTGTGCATCTATGGGCGCGCCGTGTGGAAACGCAGCACGGCAGCTTCAACTTCCAGTTGAAACACAACCTCCGGCACCAGCTACAGTCTGTAGTACGTGCCTGACCTCCCACTAGCAGGTAGGACACGGTACAGCGCCAACCTGTAGCTTTGGCGACGCAAGTATTGATATCGAGCAATTTGATAATCTGGACTGCGACACGGATCTACCAGCGTGGCAGGCGGGACGTGGACACCAAAGGGGCAGGTCTGAAGTTTGAGCGGAGCATTCAATGTGTATAAGTGAGCAGCAACCTGGGATAATTGGATGGCTACTACATATAATAGACCGAATCTTGATCTTGAACCTCACAAGCCAACGCGTTGGATGTTGGCTGAGAATGTTAGCTTGGATGGAGAGGGCGACAATAACAACATGCTCAGCTCATCAAGTAGACAGCGGAAATCATCACAGTTGACAGCCTTGCACGATGCCATCTGTGGTAAAAATAATGGCGGGATTGGAGGCGATACGGCACAGAGTAAAAGCTGGGATGTCGCCCAACGCTATTGTTGCTGTCTGAGTCACTGGTGGAAGTAGAGTTTCTGAGTCACCGCTACCTGACGGCGAACTCGAGACTAGTTCCTCTATTGTCTGTCATGAGCGAAGATATAGACAGAGCCACCAATGAGTACTTGGTCTGGCCTTGTTCAAAGTACGCAGTACATTCGGACACTCATGCGCCTCAGGCTCAAGTCAACCTGGGCAAGTTTGCGGCGACTTGTGCAACTTCGTTGTGAGAACACCGCTGCACTGGCCAGGCCAGCTTCGGAACGACCTACAGTCAAGAACGCGAGAGTTGCAGCGAGAGCCCAGAATCGTTTGGGATAAAATGCAAACCAGCGACAGAGCGAGGAATCCGGATGAAGTAAGTCGTCTCGATGGCGTTGTGTCTGGGGAAAGCCACGAGATTTAGGTGGCAGGCGCTCCATCACGGCTCTTTGGTGTTGGTAATGATGGCGTCTGTTGTAATTGTTGTGAGAAAGGATATGAGAATCGGCAGTACAGATGTCCGCGTCGTACTGATTCGTGACCCAAACTCAAGAGCTGTACTTTTGATAATGGCTGGGAGTTAAGATCCAAGCGTCTTGGAGAAACGAAGCGGTTTGCGTCGGTCAAAGACACCCGAAGGAAACAATCCTCCGGCAAGCCTGCCTTAGGTAAACTCTACAAGTTTCCAGAATTCTGGCTCGAAGCAAAAGGCGAGACCAATTGCATTCAGTTTGTTGCCTTGATTGTTCGTGTACTCGTCTTGAACGGCGCCATATCTTTCTGTTGGTATTTTCGATGACAATAGATGCCGAGGAGGTTGCATCGACTGCTCTGATGTTTGCCCTCCTTAGTCAGCCTACCGTTGCATTTCCACTTCTAAGACAGAGTATTGGACAGAAAGCTTGCGGATGCAAGAAAGACGTTGCAATCCCCATTACCACATAAGCCATCGCAATCAAGTGCGAGTTCATGAACGCCACTACCGAAATCTTGGCGTATTTACAACCCCAGGCTCTGCCCTGTCTTGCTGCAAGTCAGATCACGATGATGCAAAACATCGTGATGCCTTGACCATTTTCCATTTTAATGTTACCACTGGCCAAAGTGATCGCAAATTGGCGTGTCATTGATTTGCCGTTAGATTGCAGTTGCTTGTGGGCCAAAGACGCCGTGATGCTGTTCGGGTAATGAATCCACGATCCTGATGTCAGCTTAGCCAGCCCTCACATTTCGGGCTGGGTTGTTTAGTATCGTATTTGAGTACGGCATGACACAACTGTGATAATAAACCAATGGCAGATCATACTCTACTCCTGTTACCTATCTACAACACACGAATCATCTGTGAACCGTCACTCTGAAGACATTGCCCAGACCTGCACGGTGGAGTTGACGAGACAGCTAGCTTGCTATACATTTAAGGAATGATTGTGCTACTCGCAACCAGAAGTAGGCAGAGAAGTGGTTCGTTTTAACATCTGGCAGTGGCTAAGACAAAGGTACATTGAGCTTATGTTAGGTAGATAAAACTGTAAGTGAACACGAATGACACGGGGACTCGAACATGGCATGGGATGCGCACCCGCCTCATCATGTTACAGCGGTAGGTAAGCATGCAATGAGCAGGGTCAGGGATCGCATTCATGTTGACATCATGAAAACGATTCCCTGTTATCCGTATTGAACCGTCACATCTTCCTTGTGTAAACGCCTGAGATGGTATGAACTGCTCCTAGTTTAGCGACGAGACAAGAAAAGTCCAGTAGTGAACTCGCACACATGCCATGCAGCAAGGAGATCGGGCCTATCAATATACCCTTACACCACCTCAAGGGGATAATGCAAGACAACACGTGTCCTAATTGTAAGCAGCGTACTTGGTATCGCGACATTCACGATGTTGGGGTTTAAGAAGTGAGGCAGGACGTTTCGGCAAGGTCTGTCAAATTGTTTATTTCTAGGCCGCACAAAGTACATGTATGTAGTGGAATCATTCCATACAGGACCTATGTACATGTAGGTAGGTAAGTTAAGAATCGACCTAATCGATCAACAATTGTTTTTGCCCCTTTGAGGTGGTTAAGGTAGTACATACATGTACATGTAGGTATACATGTCGTTAATTCGACCCATCTCGGCCACTTTCTCCGAGCGTGCTAGTAGGTACGCTTGTCACCCGTTGAGTGCATCGTACCTTATGTCAGTTTCGGAAACGAGGTACTTAAACACCTCCAAATGAGCAATTCAACCACAGCTACATATACCTGACGCGCTCTATGGAAGAGTAAAAGGTCATGCGATTTTCTACAGCGGGTGGTACTACTCTATTATCTACCTGTTTCCATTCTAGTCGATTGTTATGCGAGACGGTAGATGGGCATATCTTAACTCTTGATTACATGTATGTATGTAGGTTCGTACCTACCTAGACAGACCTCACTAATTAGTACATGTATCTACCTGTATACAGAGGGCCGCAACATCTCGTAACTGCTCTGGTGTGATCAATCATGGGTCTGCGAGTTAAACCACCATACATGTACGGTCTGGTAGTTAACACTTGCATCGGTACCTACTCGGGGCATACTCCCTTAGTACCCTTTGGTTACAGCTAAGGTATCTCTACATGGACATAGATATGTATGTATGTACCTAATGTTACTCGGTAGTTTGACTTGTCGTTGTAGTGCTATGCCGAAGGTCAAGTAATAAGGCTTAGGTGCCGCCCGGCTGGAACACCATAAAAGACGCAAGAGACAGCTTCGTCGTACGTAGTCCCTGGCTATAGCGTCGAACTTTCTGGGAGACAGGATAACGAGATATATTCTCGTGTGGCGGTCTCGTCAAGCCAACAGGTTCCAAAATGCCGAAACTGGCGTGTTTCTCGATGAGTCGCGTCTCGGTCCGAGTGATGAATGCGGCCTTTCGTATTGACCAATAAGCAAATTTCATGGTGTCAGCAGCAATGCGCGAAGCTCAGCCCGAGCATTTTGGCCTCTAGCAACGATTCTTTGACTGAGTCATTGTCCATCAGCGCGTCCGAGTTTTGAAAGTGTTTGCCATAGTTGATGACCTCCTCCGAAACTCCGCGGTGTCTGTAGCATTTTCGGTGCAAAATGGAGGCCGCCTTGAGTGCCACATTGTCCAATCGGCACGGGTATTGTACAGTACCTACGGTTGCCGCTCGGAACATCGCGACGCGAGACGTTCCTGCATGCGTGAATTGTGACGAAGAAATCAGGCTCGACCCTCTTCGGCATTCTTTTCTATAGCATTCAGACATATGGCAACTGTTGACACGTGAAAATATGACGGGAGAGTACTCACACCCTTTAAAACTATAGGCGAACCGAGTCTTTGGATTGATCACCGCAATCTAGTATGATTATGAGCTAAAGGGTTCTGGAAAGTTCAGCCTGTATTATGCTGATGCTAAATACATGCAGATTTGCTGTTACAACATGACACCGGGGCTCCCAGATGGTCCAATGGCCTACTAACTTCACTCCATAGATGCAAACCCCTAGGCACAGTCTTATTAATATCAATGCCGAGGCCCCGAGGTGTACCAGGAAACAAATCTTATAACAACAAGCCAATCGTCGGTCACAATGTCATGATATTGGTAGCATGTCGCGACGGTTGTCTCGTGATCTCAAAATATTCGTCCAAGCGCCGGCTTTTGCTAGCCAAGCATTCGAACACCCCGAAAGGATCATCCGTAAAACCGTACCACCAAGGTCAAGTGAACAAAAAGCCGCGACTCGACAAGAAGCTACTCAGACACATCACAAGATTCCCCGCGGGTTCGTCCCTGAAATAGATCCATACCGGAGGCTGTGCGATCATTATGGCCCGTAGGAACAGATCACGACAACTTCAGACGGGTTGGAATACCGAACAAACAGAATCATTAGCTTCCTACTTATAGCATTAAATTATTTCATGTATGATTAAGTCCACAGATCTGCTGCTCCCTCGCGTTGGGATGTGATGACGGGATAGTAGTCGGTACTCTGTGCAGATTCCCCATCTTGTCATCTGAGACTACAGTTGCTCACCGCCTTACTTTGCAGTATGTCACGTCACAGGACCAGCCCATGTCACACTCCCCATTCTTCATAGCGGTAAAAGCAAAGCATTGCTGATCTTCGTGGGTATCCTTGCATACATCATCTCGGACCCTGCATGAGCAGCACGTTTCATCCAGGCTCTCGGTCATCGGCTGGGCGACCCAGGTTGCTAGGGATCCGAGAGCTCAGAATCTCAGTATGTATTGTATTCTCATCATTCCGAGAAGCGGCGTGCGTCCAGCGCCAGGCTGCAGTACCGTACCACCGAGATGGTTTCTAGAACCTGGTATTTATCCCTCGCTCCCCACTGCTAACCATCATTGAAGCATTGACGATAATTAGGCTCTACCTTCGTCTCCTTCTTCTCCTTGCCTTCTCACGGTTTACTTCATTGTCGAAGCTTGAGTAGCTCATAATAGTACCCCTGACACTATAATAGAGGAGACAACCTCGGCTTCACGGCCACCCGTCCAGTCTAGATTAGCATCCTGTACTAGTAGAGATTGTTGAAGCGTACACGCCTATCGTAGTATGCATTACCATTGTGTTTAGCGAGCGGCACGCCATATCTCGACCGTAACAAGGGCGATTACGTGGACCTCTGCAGAGAGTATGTTTTCCTCGAGGCTACGTTGATACGGTTACTCGCCTACCACAGTTGTTACAACATTGCACCCCATATCACTGGCACTTCCATCTTTCATCTTTCCGGGAAATAATGAGAGCAAACCCGTCCACATGTCTAAGTCTCTGAACCCTTGAATATATACCGTACGCTACTGGTGGAGTGGTATATGTACTTGCGATACACACCAACTATCGCCTTCGGGCAATACATCAATACCAACACCTTTGGCTCAGTGGTTCGGTCACTCGTTAATGAAACACTACCGTGCGCTACTTAAATGGCGTTAGCTCTTAAACTCACCACTGACGCTTTGCTTAGCGCTTGCAGTTCTCTTTCGTTTGATGAAAAGACCGTGGACCTTGTTCCATTACCGAAGTGTACCATTGAGCCAAAGGCGTAATGTACGTTGTATTGCCCGAAGGCGACGGTTGGTGTCTTTCGAAGGTACATATACACCCCGCCAACCTCTACTCCGACAGGATCTCAAGCAACGAAATTATTGCTCTCATTTCTGCCGAGGTTGACAACCTATGATTGGCGATGCCCTATTCGTTATGTGCCTGGCAGTGTTGTGTGGGCAAGGCATGTCGGAAATGGCACCCTCTTCACCAGCTGGCCAGCTGAAGGCCAAAAGATTACCGAAGACAGTGCCACGGGAATTGCCGCACCCAACACACTAGAGTACCTATATGCATAGAAGCCTTCTGGAACAAATCTAGGTTAGCTAGACAAATTCAAGCCGGATACAGAGACCTGTTTAGGAAACAATACACGTGTGCAGCTCGGACTAATCTCACATGCAAGTAGCTTGGGAAGATACTGTAGATACACAGAGTTGGGAATGGAGCACCCCGAAAGATGGCACGCCGGTTAGGTAGGTTGCCCCTCTCGCAGGAACTCTACCTAGTACCTAATGTAAGCACTGAAAAGAGCAAGCTATTGCAAGGCACAAAGACCAGCAGCCATTTGGGCGAGCATAGAGAACACGGATCTTTTACCTTAGACTCATTCAGCGTTACAACGCCTTAGAGCATGCTCTTGCATCGCAAAAGCCAGGGCCGGAAAGAAAACGGGTAAAATACACCAGACAGAGTACCAAGGTAGACTTGCAACTTTCTTTGATAGGCCAGGTCGTCACGATGTCAGTGTCCGAAGTGTGGTCATCACGATGCCAAATATCCTAAAGCGTGATCATTATGATGCAACATGGCTAATTCTAGTCAAGATTCAAGATCAATGTTAATGAAACCCCCCTGGATCCTAAATTGCGGTATTCGATACAAGCACAAGCCTGAGACCCCGCCATGGTGGTGATGCGGTCAATAGGTCGTCTGCTGTAGGACGGCCTCTTCAAGTAGTCGTCCCCAGACGCTCTCTCAGCATTCATTCGGCTCCAAATGACCATCGAACTCCTGTCTCCTGCATGGCACGGGGTGCAAGTAAGGACTGCTCATGGCCTAGGCTGTCGTCCCTGAGCGAAGTGTGTGTAGGAGGGACTTATTGACACAAGCAGAGAATAACTGTCGTGGTGGGAACCTAATTTGTAGATCGACAGGCAGCTTGATGATATCCCTTGGCGTGTCCCACCTCTCTCAAGTGTCGTCTTCAATCGATCGCAAGGAAAAGAATTCACTCGACGGCAGACTCGACGGATCGAGACTCTCTCTTGTCGACTGCTCTACTACCCAGGTAGAAAGGGTACTGTGAGAGCTGCGAGTGCCGATGAGCGAAAGGAAACGCAATCGCAGAAACGAAGCATATTGCAATCTACGGCTTGCTGTGCGCAGGCTTCAATGCTGACCGGCTTATGCATCTAACCATGGGCAACTGCATGCAAACAGCCCTCATTGGTGATGCTTCGGCGATAGGTCGGGATTTGCCAGACATACATACAGGTACTACCTTAGTCGAGCTAGTGCGCTTAGAAGATCATGGCATGAGATCATGCCACTGTAAATCGTCCTGGGATGACGGGATTACTCGTACAACCTGCATTGCATCACGTAAAATATCCCGATTCCATCCCCCTTCTTCTCCGTCCCGTCTTTTCGCGATCGTTCGCAGTCACTACGGTTGTTGCACCTCCGAGAAACAGTCGGAGCAAGCTTTGTCAAACACCATAAGACCGTACATATCGCCACCGTTGATGCCATCACAGAGCTTTTCGAGGTAGACAACAACAATCACCAAGCACAGACCTGCCTTCCCCCACGTACATTGCCCAACCCTGCTCAACCGCCTCGAAGCCTGCAACAATATCTTCACAACAATCTTCACAAATCAGCAGCAAGCCCCCCAGCAGTCACATTTTTAGATCGACCGCTCTCTGCATTGCAGCTTGCCCAACTCCAATAACTGCATATCTCCCGGTCAAGCCAAGCAATATAGTCTCCCGAATCTCCACACGATGAAAGTCGTCAGTCCCGAGGAAGAGAAGGCACATTACAATGCCGTGCTTAAAGGTGGCTTCATCGGTGGCTCTCTCGGCGTCGGCCTAGGTCTTCTGGGCGTCCTCGGCGCCTCGCGTCGCTATCACGCATTTCGCTCCCTCACGATACCTTTCCGCGCCTTTCTCGTGACTTCAACCGGCACATTCGGCGCCATCGTCAACGCAGAGCGCTACTCTAATGCCTTCCATCTTGCCAACAACCCCATGAATTTTTACAAGGATCAAGCGTCGCGAGACGCCGCCGTTCTACGACAGCAGGAGTCGGGCATGGAGCGTTTTAGACAGTGGGGTCAGCAGAACCGATACAGTATCGTCTTCGGCGCTTGGATTGCTTCCATGGGCGTTGCGCTTGCCATGGTGGGACGTAACAAGTACCTCTCGACCTCCCAGAAGCTTGTACAAGCCCGTGTTTACGCCCAAGGTCTCACGCTCGCCGTCCTCGTGGCGTCCGCCGCTTTCGAGACGGCCGACGCCAAGCAGGGCAAGGGCCGCTGGGAGACAATCAAGGTCATCGATCCCAACGATCCCGAGCACAAGCACCTGATCGAGAAGCGCATCCACAAGGAAGAGTACGAGGGGCAAGATCTCTGGAGGGACATGGTCGCTGCCGAAGAACGACGTCTCGCCGCCCGCAACTCCGAGGGTGCTACGTCCAGCCCTGCTCAGACGCAGAAGAAGGGGGAGAAGAACGAGGCCCAGAAGCAAGAGTCTTAAAACTCCTCTGAATTTCATTTCCACGTGCCTCGTTGTACAAGAGCTTGGACATCTTCATCCTCCTTTTGCCGCATTGGGTCATTCGTCAGTTCATGACTTGCATTGGGCACTCTGCATCATCGCCCTGGCGTTCAGGTCCGGTTCACTTGTGGTCTCACTTTCCCCTTGTTGTCATGTATATATTACTATCTCCAACGTCGCGACCACGGGGTACAGAAAAGATCCAGAGGCGGGTTATAGACAGGGATCCTTTCCACTGAATAGCAGAAGTCGATGGCAAAGGATAGAATGTAATGTTCATTGATCAGCTCCTTCGGGATCATTCCTGGTTTTCGATTTATCTTGACAGGCAAAGAAAAACAGACAGTGACAGTCCTTGCATCTCTTCGCGTCATGATTCAACGACTTATCCATTAAAAAGGTAGTATGCAATGAACCTATGCAATTAACACCCCCAATATTGAAGCTCCTCGCTATATCGGCTTCCCTTACATAACAATAGATAACTTCAGATCGTAAGTTCGTAGCGGTGCTTGCCCCTGGTCTTGTAGTAATACAGTTGCACTCCATGGTGCATTCATCAAGCAGTATTGAACAGCATAAACTCGAGTAGTTCATGTTATACTTCGATGGTGAAGTGGCTGATTTGTGAATAGTACGCATGAACGGCAAGTTCGAGGATCCAAACATCTCCAAAAATATCAGCGCCGTCGAACCCGCCTATCATTAGCAGGCGACTATCATAGAGTACCGTTCCGTGGTAGCCCCGGCCGGTCGGGGGTAATCCGTAGACACGACGCTTGTCCCAGGACATGGTAACGAGGTTGAGTAAAAGAACATCGTTGGAATACTCTGAGCCATCATGGCCACCTATGATGAAGAGATAAGACCCTACGAGTGTCGAAGTGTGCGAGAGCCGCCGGAAGGGTATGGGCATCTGCACCGACTTCCAAATCCGTGTTTCGACATCATACACCCACACGTCGTTGAAACATTCACCGCCGTCCGATCCACCGTATATAATCAGCTTACTGCCTACCATATTCGCCGTATGGTAGCCGCGTGCCTGTGGTTTACTCACACCACCACCTAATCGACTACCACCGCCTGGACTACCGCTACGAGGGCTGCTGTCAGACCCTGATATCAGCCTCCAGCTCATCTTGTGGATATCTGAGACGTCCAGGCGCCAGATATCATTCAACGCTCGGACACCGTCACCGCCGCCGAAGACGTAAATTCCGTTCTTGTAGAGACATGCCGTGTGGGCGCGGCGTGCGCTCGGGGTTTGATCACCGACGATGCGTGGCTTGTGCCACTTGTAACTCATAGTGTCTAACACATAGACGTCGTTGTAGTAGGCCGGCCCATCGCCTCCTCCGAACACGACCAGCTTTTTGCCGACGGCTGTACAGGTCATGGCGCGCAAGGGCAGGGGTACCTCGCCGGCTACGACGGGCGTGCTCCAGTGGAACGAGTCGGCGTCCAAAACATATAAGTCGTTGAAGCAGGCTCGGCTGTCGCAGCCTCCAAAGACGAAAACGTTACTCCCAACTAAGGTGGTCGTGTGCGCTCTCAATGGCTTGTGAGGCGCCCCAGACACAGGCGCCCTCGACCAGTACATCCCGGATGAGGGTGCCGCAGGTACGTCTGCAGCTGTGGCCGGGTCTTGGAGGGCAGGTACCGCCGTATACGTACCTCGAGGTGGACGCGTGGAAGGCGGTGGTTTCCGGGCCTGTGCGGTGTTGGACATGGCCAACGAGCTCGGCTTGACGGACATGGACGAGGCTGACCGCGAGGGCAGCGGGCGACGAGACTCGGCATCTTTCGCGTCGGCAGAGGAAGCGGTGGCGTCGTTCTGGTAGTTGTCGTTGCGGCGAACGGTAAAGGTGGGCACGGGTGTCGGAACTGATTGCGGAGGGTAGTTTGTCTTCGTAGCAACGGACTGGGAGCGCTGGCGCATGGATGGCTCCGATTGCTTCCGCCTACTGCTACTGCCGCCACTAGAGGTCGCGCCGCCTGTGCCTCCGCCGTGGCTCTTGGAAGCAAGGTGGCCAGGTGTGTGGCTCCGGACCGTCGCAGGACGCTCTGGAAGCTCGGGGCGCTGTGAGGCGGCGTCGATGATCTTCTGGCCGCGTACGGTGCGAGCCCGGCTACTGGAGGCGGTGGGAGAGCGAGTAGAGTCAGCCATGCTGTGGTCGGGGGCTAGGGAAGGCGGGGAGCTGGGCGGATATGCGACGTCGTCTCAAGCCTTCGTGAGCTCCCCGAGTCCAGGTCTGACTACTGGGCGCCAGACCGACAATCACGGGGGTTTCCAGAATTCGGAGAGACGTTTGGCAGAGCTCGCAGTTCTCTAGTTCAGGTCGTCGACGGTGCTGCGATTGAAGTCAGGCAGGGTCTTGATGGAGACGGGTAAGTGTCTCGTTTTCTCGTTTCCAGCTTGGGGCTGAGCTGTGGCAGCATAAACGCGGTTGAATTGTGCGTGAGGATCAAAGAGAGCTGAAGCTAAACGCAGTGCTTCGCGCTTGCTGGTCATACATGCTGTATAGCGGTCGGTTGGTGAACTTGAAGCGGTCGAGACCATCGAGGCAGTGTGGGAAATGATGCGTCGGGTTTTGACGTCGGCATGCAGAGTGCCAGCAGGGATTGCGTTTGTGGGCAGCCAGCTCATGCAAGATTGCCTGCGGTACATGTACCATACTTCCGTCTATCGGATCTGTTGCTCGACCACAGACGGCGGTGCCAGCATCCAGCGAATAGCAATGGGCCAACTGACCGACATCAGCCCTTCAACTTGAGACAACAAAACATTCATGTTGCCTATCTGTGGTGCTTTATGCTCACAATCCATGACTCCAGGACTCGCGACAAGCGAGCTGGATCATGTCCCACCGCTCCCAGCACTTCGGAACGACTCCGCCGAGCCCCCTTGCTAATCAAATTATAGTTCCAAGCGGTTCTCATCTCAGGTGACCAACTCCAGGTTTCAACGTCTTTTGGCTAGTCTGCGCGCCACACCGCAGTCGATGGGGTGATTGCCGTTACCCATTCATACTGTAATGTCTACTACCGTATCTACATGTACCTACCGTAGGTAGGTACGTCTATGACAAGTACGCCAACCAACAGGAGTGCTCTCGGCCACGATCGTAGGATAATGCAGCAGAGAAGCATGTGTCTATGAATAATACCGATGTCTTCAGGGTTTTATCAGTGCAACTAATATATTCTGCAATATTCTCGGTCAAAATGATATAGTCTCCTTGACTTGACCATCTAAGATATTCCTTTTTCTTTCCGCTTTGACTCGACATCGCTCTCATTCCATTACCTAGATTGAGACAATTGGGGGTTTACTTCGACAGTAGGTCGGGGCAATGGCAAGTCATTGACTTATGACAAGAAACGAGGATAAGACTCGGGCAGGCCATAAACAAGATCACTCATACACCAACTAAGAAGGAATCAGCTAAGCCGATAACCATCTGTTTGAACGGTAGTCTTCGAGTTCCACCTCACGTGCAGTCTAATCAGTATCCGAGACCCATATAAGACGTCAATTCGAATGATAACCGAACCAAGTGTAACTTTGTTTCATAAAGAGAGCATCTCATCTTCTTCATCCATGGTCTAAGTAGTATAGATTGCAACATTCTGTATTCATAAACTAACAATAGATATGTCTGCCGGTGTGAACTTGTTTACTGTTTCATAACAACGAGGGCATTGACGACGGCCTTAGTAGCTTCGGGGCGACTTGATTGTCAATATTCCCTTTCATGTGCTTGACGAAGAGCGCGACATAGATATGCCAAAGATGATGATTTCGGTTTTTACTGTCGTGTTATCAGGCAAACTGGTCGTTTTGGCGCCCTCGAGAAATTCGCTTAGGACGTTGACCAAAGAGATGATGTTTGGTAAGTCAGTGGCATGTCAAAACTAACAGTTTGTTACGAGTACTCACATGTAGCAACAAGAATCGAGGGCGCAGAAGCATTCAAGAAGAATAACACATATAGGTAGAAGGGGATATTCCGAGTTACGCCGTGGACTCGATGACCGAGCTTTTGTAAGATCATGTCTAAAACGTTGGGGGGGCAAGCGTAGCCCATTTTGAGCCTTTGGCGTCTTACTCTCATTCAAATTACCGCTGTACAATCCGGATTGACTCATCTGTCGCGCTTATGGAGGGCGATTCTGCCAGTGCTATCCGAGCTACAGGACTGCAATACGATTGAGGCCCTTCGGTACTTCTAAGGCATGCTGATGGCAGGAGCTGTAGCCCTCAGTTTGAGCACCTAGTCAAGGAGCTTAAATCCTATACCTTGTCTTATCTTCACATCGTTGAAGTTCGCATCGCTGGAAATATAGAAGCATACTGGCGCAGATCACAATGTGTAATATCTTGTCAAGTTCCAGAATAGTCAGAGTGGTGCAAGCCTGCCTGGTGGGTTTATTGGGATGTCCCCGTTCAAGGTTGTCAATGAGGCATTTAGGAAGATCTCACTCCCCGGGATCTCGTGTATAAGGTGAAGGAAGGTATCGACTTCGCCAAATACGATCGGTCAACAATTACGCATCCGAAAAGGCAAAAGACTACATAAGCTTCCCCTTCAATCCTTAGTTCAACATGCAGTCCAGCTGTGAGTATTCTAGGCGAGATCGCGAAGTGGAACGAAGCAAATATGACCAAGTGGCACGGTGATTGCTATTGCCCATAAGTGACCAAAGAATAAGGCCATTTGCTTCCAAGAAAATGAAGTGATGTCATATTGGAATCACCGCTAAACCACCTGGCGATCTCCGGGATCAGGAAAGCCTCATACATACAAAGAGGGCTATGTAATCGAAGCCGCGATGAAAGGATCGGTAAGAAGGAGTCTGTAATAGCCGGTCGAAGTCCCTTCCACTGCAGGAAACTCCAGCCCTTACCGAGGTCAATCGGTCGAGAAAGAACGGCAACTTCGATTTAAGGTCCTGGTACAAGAACAGTTATCGGTCTGTCTCTTTCATGTCTCGGGAGAGTGTGACGCCATCCATTCATAAGGTGCGCCACCCTGTGTTTTTTCAGTAGGATGGCGACATCCTTTGTCACATCGAGCGGCATTTGACAAGACAAAGAACGACATCCGGATCGGTTTTCTAGTTCGCATGAGTGAGGTATACTACACATTTGCCCTCGCTATGTTTCGTCGGTCACTAGTCGATTGCTAAAGTGATCTTGTGTCACATGCTTACACAGTTTTACATTCGCCTCGAACCTGTCCTTCTAAAGACGAACACCTCGATGTCACATGCACTCATACTCCTACATTTAGCATTCTCGGGCAACAAATCAATCAACATAAATGTCAGTTCCGCCGGCGGCGTTAACCACGACAGTGGCACAGCATTCGACGTTCGCCTTCACACCACCGGGAGCCGAATCGACACATACAGCAAGCTCAAGTGGCATGGAGGGCATGGGAGACATGGAAGGGACAAGCGGCATGGATATGGGCGATGTGGGAAGCTGTAAAATATCTGTGGGGTCCTCCTCCGCGTCCGTTCACTCTCCTCCTGATTGTACTAACCACAGGCAGATGTTGTGGAATTGGAATACCATCGATGCTTGTTTCCTATCCGAAGAGTGGCAGATCAAGAGCCAAGGGGGATTTGCCGGCCTGTGTATTGGTGTCATCCTCCTCGTGATGTTTCTTGAAGGTCTCCGCCGCCTTTCCAAGATGTACGATCGGCATCTGATCCGGCAACACCAGAAAACAGCCACAGGATTGGCCGCTCCGCAAGCTACCGGTTCGGCTGATGGCTCGCTCATTGCGAAAGATCAAGTGCCTCTCCTGGTCACAGCTCCCTTTCGTCCCAGCATCTCCCAGCAAGCAGTTCGTGCTTTGTTGCATACCTTGCAATTCGCAACGGCGTACTGGATCATGCTTTTGGCCATGTACTATAACGGATTCGTGATTATTAGTATATTTATTGGCGCATACATTGGGTCTTTCATCTTTCAATGGGAGCAAATCGGTCCTCGGTGAGTTTGCGAGGTCGTGCTGCCCAACAAAACTAATAATTCGTCCATATCAGAAGCGACTGTGCGGTGGAATCAGGTGAAATTCGAGAGGCGACAGGTTGTTGTGGCTGAAATCCATACAATCAACAATCAGGAAACGATAAGGATAAACGAACAATCGCTAGGTGGCATCAAATACGAGGACACCTCTTTTCAGGAATCGCTATTTACTTTCGACATTATATAGGAACACGGCCTCATTCGAAACATCAGGAGCTATCGTCATGCGGCACCTGTGATGATACTTGACAATTTGAGAATGTGCAACATTCGAGCCGACGGGCGATGGTTATAAGATGATCAGAGGATGATGGTAAGGCGCAGAGTTCAGTTGATTGGATTTCACAGGATGAGACGCCAAGATCCGTCAGAAACACTGTATGTATGTAGTGAGAAACCGACACGGTAGCTGGATGACAAACGAGGCACAGAGGCACGTCCCAGCAGCCTGTCGACGTACGCCGAACTCGCCCGACTACCTACCTACCCCATGGCTGCGGGGGTAGTTTCAGTGGCCCCTTTCTGATAGTGGAAGGTTGGGTGGTTTGCCTTCTTGTGCATATCTTCCTGTAGATTAGCAGTCTATTATCGGAACGACGAAGTGCACCAACGTTGATTATGTTTGGCTCCGTCACCTTCCGCCTGGCATTAGTGTAACCTGATGACAAATCCCATCACCCTTAACCGTTACTGAAGAGTCGTCGCCGATATGAATGCACCACTCGCAAATTGGCACTGATCCATAAGATTCCATAAGACCAGGCATATGTCTTCCTGACTCGACATCAAGACCTCGACAAATTGCAATCTGATCGATATGAGTGCCATAAAGATCCGCAGCTCTCAAGGTAGGTGTGAGCCGCAATCCCCGCATTCATCACGAACTGACATTGGTAGGTTGCTGGACTTGCAGAGTCCGCCGGAAGAAATACGACGAGGTCAAGCCATTGTGTACCATATGTAGTACTTTGGAAATAAGCTGCTTTCACAGCGATAAGAAGCCGGATTGGCTGGACGGGGGTATCAGAGAGAAACAGATGGCCGATGATTTGAAGGCCATGGTGAAGCAGAAAGCGAGCGAGAGGCGGGAACGCAAATGGACACAATCCAGCTTCGAGACCAGCGCATTGCAAAGCGACCAGCATCAACATCCCTCTCTAGCTATACGCACTGGTGGAGGCTCCCCCGCCAGTGACAAGGGAACGGGCAGTGAGCATGGCTCAATTGGGACAATGGATATTTCGACGTCCCAGGCTGAGACTGCCTCCTCATCCAACACAGCACTACTACCAGACACAAGGTCGCCCATGGAGATTTGCCCAAACGAGAGATCAGAGATCGAAGTTATTTTCACATGAATTATCTCGACTATGTTGTGCCCTTTTTGTTCCCTTTCTATCGTCCATGTCTCGTCGAGTCGAGCCGGGGCTGGATGCTCGCAGTACTAATGAAGAATTGCACACTTTTTCATACAACTCTGTCGCTGGCAAATTGGCTTTATGCTGGTATACTAGAGAGTGCAGAAGGAAGCCATAACGCTTGCATAGCGGCGAATTGGACAGAGCTCCAAACCCAACAGGAGAAAGCCATGAATGCAATGCAACAGGACGTTAAATCTCTGAATAACCGTGGCATTGCTAACTCGTTCATAGATTGTATTAGCTGCCTGCAGAGTATGGTTCAACTCCTCGAATTTGAGGTTGCAATGGCACATACAGCGCAATGGCAAATCCATCTCGACGCAGCCATTGTCCTCTTCGATCAGCTGATTGTAAACCACGCTTCCTCCGAGGCCAAAGAACAATGGAATTCGCTGCAGCACCGCCTGTCCTTTCCTCAGGATAGGCACCCACTGAAGAATGGCCGAAAGATCTTGACGAGCGACCCGTTAAGTTTTCGATTCTATACAGCATATCATACTATGGCTAGATATCGTGGCTGCAACAGCACGGGGTGAGGGGCCGCGCTTCAAAAGTATCATGCCGAGTTGCTCGAGGGTGACTCGCCTACATTCACCTCAGCGAGTACGTGGGTTACCACAACTGGGTCACGATAGAGATATCGAATGTTGCTCAGCTCGCTGCGCGCAAGCGTGAGCAGAACTCGAAGGAGTCACTTTCAACGGACGAAATCGTCCAAGATGCCTGTGCGATCAACGTGCGAATAAAACACAGAATGAACGAGCTGGAACCATATTCAACAGCACGAATGAACAATATATTTGATCCTTCGTCCTTAGCTCCTGCCGTGCCATATTCGAGTCTGAGTCAGATGTTTGCACTTTCTGAAATGCAAGCCACGGCTGCACAAGATTTACATACCCGTATTTGGGCGCAAGCAGCAGTCACGTATCTGACGATAGTCGTCTCGGGACTGCAGCCATGCCTTCCCGAGATGCAAATAAGCGTACAAGCCACGATCGAGATGTTCAGGGGTCTACGATCGCCGCTAGTTTTGCGGACAATGATATGGCCCTTCGCCGTAACGGGCTGCATGTCCTCAACAGAAGAAGAAAACTTATTTACTGAAGCTGTGAGCAGTATGGGCGCATTGCAGGCTATTGGCACCATTAACGAGTCACTTTCCGTGATTCAAGAAGTATGGAAACAAAGACAGCATATGTGTGTTAAGCCTTCTATGGCTTCTATGTGGGATCTAGCAACATGTTTCAGCGTGCTTGGGCACCCGTCTTTGCTGGTATAGCAGATAGCAGATGTTTGCTTCGAGAAATGAAATACACATAAATGTTGAGCAAGTCCCCATTTGATGGCTGTGTAGATTACCAAAGCTCCCTAGCTATATGCTGCTGAGATATTATAAATATGTACCAAGGAGGTGTGTCGAAAAACGTGATGCTGAATAGCCGGGATGCAGGCACTTTGATTGTCGACGAAGGGGAGTGTCGGAGGCTTCACAGGCGGGCCACACTTGACGTATACACTTACCTACTACTAATAGTGCCGGCATTATATCCCTCTGTAGGAAGTTAAACCATTTCATGACTAGCCTAATCCATAACTTGCAACCCATCTATAGATTATTCTCGCAAATCGTTCGGCTGTGATTAACGAACTATGCGGTGCAATACTCGGTGGTTCATGAGTTGTAGTAAGCCATACTTTGGTATCCTGCCTGAGTATCTAGCAACGATGATTGAATTTATGCGCTCAAGTACTTCTAAACTTCTCATTTTATTTCTACAATATCCGTCATTAAAGTCCCGCAGCTCATGCAAGTACAGTCAAACTGAAAACACTGTCCATGTTTACCGGAGATAGGACTCTATGTGGCTGAATGGTTCTACCTCTAGAACGGGATATCTTAGAATCTAAGTTGTCCATGATGTTATTACAGTTTCTCTACTTGTCATGTAGCCAAAAGCATCTTTTCATGTTTGACCACTCAGTTCATCGCCGAAACACATGACAGCAATAACGCAGCTCTGACCTTGCGCGGACAGTTCCAAGCTAGAAAATAGAGGTGGTATTATGAGGCCGTATTCTCGACGGGAAAAATTCGTCTATGCGTGTTTAGTGCATGCTTTCGCGGTGACAGCAACGGTTTCTACCTAGTCACATCCCACGGGGCTTCTTTATTCTCAGACTTCAGAATTTGTGCCTGAAGCTTTGAAACGAGGATACCAAGGATCCAAGAAAGCTAGAATGTAGGAAGATGTATCCAACAGCTAGCTCATCGCAAGTGGAAGACGTCCAAAATCCCTGCCTTGAAATCTTTTTCCTACCTTTTCATCAGTCTCATCATTGACCGTCAGTACTTGAAAAGGTCCAAACAATCTTTCCTCCCTCGTGGGCTTTGTGGATGGTCGTTCGCGCCGATCTCTGTAGATACTCTCTCATGGGCTTGGTCACAGCGTATCGACTTTGAGCACACGCCCCTTGAAAGCAAAAGTATTTTCCGATGAAGGAACTTGCACTTTCTGTCCGTTGATGGAAGAATCTAGACTCGACTATCAAACCACGCCATGCGATGTTATGGATAAATTAGGCGGTAAAGGCGACGCGCCAAACAAATTCCCAATATCACCGTTGTTGAACACAGCTTTAGGACGCAGGCTTGAGTTTGACTAGAAGATGGAGCCGAATGAGTCAGATGTGTCTCTGTGCGGAAAGCGCAACAGGTATACAACATCGACTTCGGATTGGCCGGTTTCACAGCATTTGCATCCGTGTCGAAAATATTACAAGAAGAAGGAGATCAACAGGGAGTACAATAAAGATCTCAGCTCCTTGTAAAATAAATGCGTTCGATGAGTTGCAGATGTAGTCGGAAAAGATGTAGTACGAGTGCTGTATACTACCACTGTTGAGGTTCCAAGGCTGCGGCAGTCTAAACCTCCTGCTACCTGCTCCCGAAATTGTATACTTGTTTGTAAGTTCCCTTATATTTCCAAACGCTATAGAGCGGGGCAAGGTCATGCGTGAGATCAGTGACGAGGGACATAAATCGCTGTCCATCTGGTGCTCCCTGCGTACCACAAATGCATGAAGAATGAACCTCGTGGCATACAATCGGCGTTGCAAGATGTATCTCGAGCTCCAAGGAACAGCAGGGACCACTACCTTCGAATATTCCTTAGGATTAGATACCCGGTTTGTATTGTTGAAACTCGTTGTAGGCTCCGATGCGCTGGGAGAAATCAACGATGCAGTCTTTGTAGATAGGTAGCACACCTTTTAGTCAAATTTAGAATCCTTAGAGAAGATTGTAAGTAAATGTCATATTTAGTTCTAGACTAGTAAATAGACTGCATGAAAAGACCAGCCTCTGCAATATTAGTAAGGTATAAAGATTAAATGCTCCTCCGTCACAAGGCATATCGAAATCCGAGTCTGAGCATTATCCTACAGTAGTAGAGTAGCAGTTGTGAATTGAGTACACAAGCCAGCCACACATACAATCATGGGACAATGATTCCAGAGGACATTGATTTTACTGTTGCAAACGATGGCATATCAAACAATAGTAGGCCATCTGCATCAAGAGATTCAAAGGCTGCATGTTCACAATTGCACTTTGTCTGATAGAAACAGGTTTCTTCAAAGCATAGTTGGTTGGATTCCTGTCACAACCCAAATTTTTGGTAGCTTGATGTTGCAATTTATGTTGGAAACTTGATAGTGTCTAATTACCACCCTGGAGACCTGTATGTACCTAATTCGGGTATTAGGTACCTGGTATTGAATGAATTGTATTTATTAGTAAGCTGTACGACAGTGGAGTGTGGCTAGGCACGGCTCAGTTTGCCCAGCTCAAGCACAGCCACTACCGAACCGAATACCTCCATGTACCTACCTAAGTACCTACCTAACGGTAGTCGCCTAGGTCAGGCGGACAGTGGCACCTGCAATGACGGCGCAAGGAAAGCACGACGGGACCTCAGTGTAGTAGCTTAACGCGCCTCCAAAAGATCAAATTTCAACTTGCTCACATTTGAAGCCTTAGGCCGACGCCCTCCTACCTAGGTATAGGTACCTTACCTTATTCTTTACTTCTCTTCATAATTGGAAACTCTGTTCTCGCACTTCGTCGTACGCTCGCTATCGCCCACGCTGCCGCACACAACGCAAACATACATTTGGACAGCTGCACCTTCATTCTTTGCGTCGCCTTGGTCCTTAGCCACCTTCACTTCTACATCTCCTTCTACTCGACCTCGACCTCGACCTCGACCTCGACCTCGACCGCAACCTCGTCATCAACCCCAAACCGCCGCCATCACAGAAATTACCCAGCTCCAACACCGCCGACACAGTCGCAACCAAACTCACTGCAGCTCGTTACGCTCACTACGGCCCGTTACGTTCCATCGCCCCTGCCCCGTCCCCATCATCTTGCGCCAACCTCACCCGCATCGCCTTCTTCCCATGACTATCGCGACCTGATCACCACATCGCCCCGCCGGCTACCGACAAGGGTTCCAAGATGCCTGGCGTCGTAGCCCCTGAGCCAGAGCCAGAGCTGCTCGACGATGCCGACCCCGACTCTCTGCCCGTCGAGCTGCCTCTCGACGACACCCCGCCCCGCCCCTACGTCGTCCTGCACCAGCATGTCGAGCTCGAGATCGACTTTCGTGAGAAGCGCGTCTACGGTCGCTCCCACATCCTAGTCGCCCCTATCGCCGAGGACGTCACCACCATCCACATCGATGCGCGCCAGTGCTCCATCGACCTCGACAACGTCACCGTCTCCAACTGCCCGGCTAGAGCAACTTACCACGACCCGTGCGATCTATTTGCCATCCCCGAGAGCTATATCTGGTCCGCGGGCCAATGGGCTCAGAGGCAGAAGAGAGTCACGCCTCTGCTGCACCACCGCCGAGACGAAGTTCCCGTCATCGCCCACGACATGGCCTGTTGCCAGCCCCTCGACGGCGCCCTCCAGGTTACCCTCCCCAGCCCAGAAGAGGTCAAGGCCAAGAACGCCAATGCCTCAAGAGCAGACCAGCAAGAGTTACTGATCCAAGCAGACGGTAATGTTACGGGCTACCGCGTCAGTATACCCTTCGAGTTGAAGAATGTCAATAACGGTCTGCACTTTGTCGGCGTCGACGAGGGTGATACGCGCTACCCACACGTCTACACTCGTCACTCTGTCGAGCCGGGCACAGCCTGCTCCATCTTTCCCTGCATCGACGATCCCGGCTGCCGCAACTTCTGGAAGGTATCCATCACCACTCCCCGCACCCTCGGTGACGCCCTGCACCAGCCACTTGCCACCCAACAGCACTTTAAGAAGGTTGCTGCGAATGGCAGTGCCAGTCGGAAGAGAAAGTTCGGGCAGGAGGAACCCAAACCACCCGCTCCCTACCGCGAGTTTGGCTTGACTGAGGAAGACAAGCTTCTTGAGATGACTGTCGTCTGCTCGGGATTCCTGACTGGTGAAACGGCACACAAAACCGATGAGTCAAAGAAGATCATGACCTTCGAGGTCGACAAGAACAAGGCAGCAAAACACATTGGCTTTGCTGTCGGGCCCTTCGAACATGTGGATCTCTGGTCAGAATTCCGAAGCGAGGAAGATGATCAAAAGTTGGGCGTTAGTGCAGCCAAGGTCCACGGGTACTGCTTGCCAGGTCGGGCTGAGGAGGTCAGGAGCACATGTGCTGCTATCGTCACTGCCGTGGATCATTTCGTCTTACAATTTGGCCGGTATCCCTTTGACAACTACAAAGTCTGCTTTGTCGACGATATGGTTGAAAGCACGATACCACTTTGCGCCTTCTCCTTGTGCAGCAGTAGGCTGCTCTGTCCTGCAGATATCATCGATTACGAAATCGAAACCACGAGAACCCTTGTATACGCACTTGCTAGCCAATGGTTCGGAGTCAACGTTGTTCCCAACACAAGTGCAGATATCTGGGTGGTTGCTGGGGTTGCCTGGTTCATGACCGACCACTTCATGAAGTACGCTGAAGGGAATAATGCCTTTAGATTTCGCATGAAAACCATGGCGGACCGGCTTGTCGATATCGATGTGAAACGGCCGTCGTTACAGGATCTCGGTAGCCATCTCTATCTGGGCAGCTTTGAGGTCGATTTCATGAATTTGAAGGCCCCACTGGTCCTATTCATCCTAGACCGACGACTCTCTAAGTCTTCTGGCTCTACGGGTATTTCCCGTATCATTTCTCGCATGGTAAGCAAAGCAAACACATCGACCCAGGCCAATGATGATGTACTGTCTTCCGATGCGTTCCGCAAAGCTTGCGAGAAATTGGGAAGCACACGCTTGGAGACTTTCTGGCAACAATGGGTCGTCGGGTCCGGCTGTCCGAGATTTCTGGTTCACCAACGATTCAATAAAAAAAAGCTCTGCGTTGAGATGACGATTCAGCAGACCCAAGATATCCATGCAAACAAGAAAAGACAGATTAACGTGGATGAATTCTGGAAAGAGGTCCGAGAAGAAACCCATTCTGTATGGGCTGGACCTCTGCAAAGCTGCTTTACCGGACCCATGACCATTAGGATACACGAAGCCGATGGCACACCTTACGAGCATATAGTAGAACTTCGCGAGGATGCCGCCAAGTCGGTCAGGTTTGAGATCCCTTATAACACGAAATACAAGCGACTTAAGAGGAATCGCCGACAACGTGAAAGGGCTATGGCCAATAATCATGCCAAAGAGGAGGGACAAAAAGAGCTTTATTACTTGGGCGATGTCATGCAGCAACCGCATGAAATTGAAGAATGGGACTTCCGCGACTGGGACGAAGAGTCGGAGAACAAGATGGACCAGGAATCCTATGAATGGATCCGCATGGACGCCGACTTCGAATGGATCTGCGAAATGAAATCGAATCTGCCTGCATATATGTATGCTTCCCAGCTGCAGCAAGATAGGGACGTTGCTGCTCAGCAAGATTCGATGCTTTTCCTCCAGCAATCCTCTGCGCGATCAGGGGCCCATCCACTCATGGCCACTATTCTGACCCGCACACTTCTAGATGTGCGCTACTTCTACGGCCTCCGCCTTATGGCCGTTGATGATCTTCCGACCCATGCAGTACTTGAACAAGTGGACTGGATAGGTTTTCGGCACCTTCGGAAAGTATTCCAGCATTTCTTTTGCCATCCTGGAACCAATATCCCCAAACCAAATGACTTTACCAACATGCGTCAGTATGCAATTCAGCGTGCGATCCCAGAAGCTGTGGCTCGTATTCGTGGCGAGGATGGCAAGTGTCCCAAAGAAGCTCGACGTTTCATACTTGAAGTGCTCCAAGGCAACAATAACGAGGACAATGCGTATTCAGATCAGCCATACATCTGTAGGCTCATCAAAGCCCTTGCTGTCTGCCAAATCCCCGACAAAGAGAAAGAAAAGCCCCCGATGACCATGTCATTGTCGTTCGGGGACAACGATGACGATGATGTTGTGGGCGAGGAAATCGACCCCGAACCCGAAGAATTCCAGAGACAAGCTCTCGAAGAGATCAACATTTATCGACGTAAAGACGAATATGCTCCGTCGTTCCAGAATTGTTTCACCGTCGCTTCTCTAGATGCGCTTTGTCAACTGATGAAAGCCAAGGTCATCCCCGTAAACCCTAAGGAATTCGCCCAATATCTGCAAGATAGGACTTGCGATGTTGTTCGTATCAAGGCGTGCGACTCCCTCGTTGAGCTTGAACTTTTAGAAGACACCAAGTTTCTGCAGTTTTTCCTTTCGCTTGCTAGTACGGACCCATCGCCATTTGTGCGAGATCAACTATTCAAGGTGCTCTGTCGTGGGCTAGCCCGTATGGCTACTGGAGAGAGCCCCGATCCGAGCAAAGAAGCCCCACAGCTCGTGAAGGATGATTTGGTGGTCGACCAAGAGGCTCTGATCATGGCCGAGAGACAGAGGGCTAGAGAACGGAAGACAGATCTCAAAGTCGCTCTTGCCGCCTTGAAAACGCGCACCGAATACAATGAGGAGCTACAGGAAGCTCTTTGGCAGGCACTGGACTCACCTGCGTTAACAGTCGCAGAGCGTATCAAGTTCTTGGAGCTTTGCGCCCTGGTCGTTGATGCAAATGACTCCATGATTGTCAAGTTCAAATACCCTACAGCTTGGCGTGCCCAGGTTGTAGAGAGTGTCCGCGGCAAGACTTGTAAGGTTCGTTTCACGAGGCGTGTTAGGACAAAGCCTCGCAAAGCGTATACACCACCGGTGCCGCCTGCTCCGCCAAAGCCTCAGCTCATAAAACTTAAGAGTGCTGCTCCTCTTGGTAATAAGCTAGCCCCAGCTCTGCCTAGCGAGCTTCCGCCACCTCCTGAGCCTACTCTATCGCAGAAGAAGAATTCCATTAGCGTCACGCTACCAAAATCAACTTCTGGGACTACCCAACCCATTGTGAAGACGCCAAAACCGCCGGTGGCAAAAGCATCGCCAAAACCCTCTGTCGCGAAGCCGCCGGTTGTCACCAAGTCAGGTGCTCCCAGCACGCCGACTACATCCACCGCCTCCTTTCAAGATAAAGGGCTATCTAAGGGCGAACAGCGTCGCGATAGTATTGCTGTACTACCACCCATTCGGCCTACAATCGAAGTTTCGCAGTCGGAGCAGAAGACGAATACTGCGAAGGCTCCTAAAGTGAATGGAAATATACATCTGGCCACAAAGAATTCGAAATCGCTGAAACGAGCTAGCACAGAGAGTGAATACCAACGACCTTCGAAGATCGTAAAATTGAATACCGGCCCTATTCTCAATGCCATGAAGCAGTTAGAAGCTGGAACATCAAGACCATCCACGAATGGACCAGAATCCAAGAGAATGTTGCTCACCCTTAAGTTCGACCAGTTTGACAAGATTCAGCCGAGGGAGAGAGGAGAAGGCTCCACGATCAGAGCCGCAGGCAAGAAAGCGACGCTTGATGAGAAGCCAGATCCAAATTCTGGACACCTTGAGGTGCCTGAAACTCCACATTTCTCACCTTCTAAATTTGATGCGCTCAAGGCAACGCCTCCCCCAAAATCTGCTTCTCAACCCAAAGCATCGACACCGACTTCTACATCTCAATCTGCTACGAACCCCCCTTCCAGCGGCAGTGGCGGTGGGAAACCCCGGAAGCCTTTACCAGACATGACGCGCAGACCTCTCCCCTCTGCGGGTCACAATCAACACCCTACGCCTTCCAAGGCGTCAGCCTCGGCTTCTCCTCCTGCATCTGCACCCCCTCCTGTCCAGAAGCCTAAGCTGAAACTCAAGCTCAAGAAGCCCTCGTGACCGACTTTCGAGATATTCACAGAAATAACGAATCTCGCTAGCAGCAGTAGCGGGAACTGCAACTAGCGCGACAAGGCTTCTGTTGAATGATCCGTCGTGCATGGAGTAGCCTCTCCTGCCCACCGTACTTGCCACCGTTGTCATAAGCCAAAAAGGCGCAGAAGCGTGATGCCTGATGCATTTATTACCCTTTTTTCCAATTCCTTCCATCCTTTGTTTTCATTCCGCATAGCGACGGCGTTGGGATCCGTCTAGGATGTGTTTCTAATCGGAAACAGATTGATTAATGGACTCGGCTGTTATAGGAACAGTGAAAATACCCAAAAGTCACCTCGTTCTTTCTAAGGCGGAGCAAGGTAAATGAGACAGGGCGCAAGATATCCTTGAGAAACTAAATAAAGGAAATGGCAACGGCTGCGTTCTTGTAAATATTGACGAGTCCATCAATTTAACTTCATTGGCCAACAGATTGTCTGTATATTACCCTTTCGTTGTATTCTGCTTGTATGTGAGACTTGTCGAGTTCTGTGTAGGCAAGTGAGGTGTCGTGTACAACGGTTTCTTTCACGGTAAGGTGAAACGAGTCCTGCTGTTTATATCAACCATACGCCTTATGCCATCTGTACACTTCCAGGTTTTTGTTTCATATTTCTCATTTCATCCTCATGCCGTTGTCCCTCTGTAGTTGTTTATTTTTTCCACCTAGAGGGCCAGGCCGTAGACAATATCAGGCGAAACGCCAGTTGACCAATAATTGTACACCCACCAGTCATTACTGGTAGTCCCTGAACCGCCAAGTCAGCATCGACCTATTCCAAAACCATTGTCAGAGCTCAGGTCTACTTTTCAATCTGCCTATTATCCGGAAACTAGCGAACACCTTTTCGCATTGTAACCGGACAGATATGTACCTTAATCGAAATCGTGTGATGGCGCTATAGTGAGTGTGTATTATCTTTTCGGTTTGACGGCCTATACTACCCTACCGAGGAATCGAGCTTCTCTATATGCTAGCAAACAATCAAGCCAATATACTCCAACAATAGACAGGAGATTGCTCTCTCCAGTATTCCGACATTGAAAAACTCCAACACATCGACACGTCCTGGTCCAATTTCTGTTCCCCTATCCTTGGAGCCAATGCGCGCCACTAGTCCAAGTTCATTCTATGATCTGGTACATGGTCAGAGCCAATGCTAGGACCTCCGTGGTGCAGATGTAGCAGCCGGCGACGTTGTGCTGTGGGCATTGGTGAACCAGTTGCTAGTGATTCCTCAAAGGAGGGCTCTTCGATCACCTGGAGATCACCTACATAGATGCTTCCTCCGGAGGTAGTTCTCGAATTCCCGTGATCTTCCTCCCCTTGATCGTGATTGCCATCGTCGATGTCACCAGATTCTTCATCAGGGGCCTCATCGCTCTCATTAATCTCATCCGCATCGTCGTCTTCGAGTATCTCGAAGTCGGCCCCTTCCCAAACATCACGCGCAGTAGCTGTATGGCCCAAGCGAGGCGGGGTCGATGGAGCCATGTAGAGGGATGCAAGTTGCGATTGCCTGGGAATCCTGGTTGCAGATCCAGGTACAGTCGTCGCGGTGTGGGCAGGGATCTGTGATGAGAGAAGGGTATATGCGGGTTCGGTTGCAGTCGAGTCTTGGCGTTCCTACCGCCTATCACACGATCGGAGTCAGTCATTACCTCTTTGGAGTACATTTGGGGTGAATTAGCAGTTTTTGGATGTCTTAGGGAAACGATAAGAATCCAGCTCCTGAGACTCGTTCCAAGCGAAAATGAAGATTCCGAATACTCACCTCCTCGTTCCGGGTCCGGCTGTGCCTGTAATCCCTGTGCCCGTCCCTATGTCTCCTGAGCGCGTACTTGGTCCGGCGATACCGATGCGCTCGGCGTGTGTTCGGACGCGGGTTGGTGCTGGAGGTGGCTCACTTGCTTGTCGGCTACCGCCTCCTCGTCCACCAGCGCCGGCGCGTGTCGTGATCCCGCTTTGGGAGGTGCTTTGTACCGGTGTCTGTTGAAGGTGCGCCGGGACTGGTGCAGGCTGGGCGATACCTAAACCTGGGGCCACGGGAGGTGGGAGTGCAGACGCGGAGGTTGAGCCCATGACCCTTGAGCGCGCACTTGTGGCTGCTGCCGAGGTGTAGGTTGGGATGGATGTAGAATGCGACTGTGACCGTGCGTGTCCCTGATGAGCTCCGCGTCCTCGCTGCTGTCGAAGGAAAGCGCCACGCTGTGCGCCGGGACTAACAGCGCGTGGGCCTGCAACAGAACGCGGAAGGGTTGTGAATGGGTCATCGTCGTCCTCGTCGTCTTCATCTGAATGCTCGAATTCACCGAGCCCCCCTTCTCGGGGTGCGTGTTCTCTGAGTTCGCGTTCGCGTTCCCGCGCTCGTTCCGCGAGACGCGCGCTGACATCTTCCATGGCTTCATCCGTGCTGCTGGGTGACGAGGTCTCCATTGGTATCGCATGGCCATGGAGACCGGACATTGCCTTGGAGCGCAGTATGCTGTTTGCGTCGTTCATGGCTTGTATGTGCGCCTGCTGTTGGGCGTACCGCCGGTCCTCGTAGCTTGCGACATCCTCAGCTGTTAGACTGAGAGTTGTCGGGGGCCGGCGCAGCATTGTGATTTTGGTTGAAGTGTGAGTCTGCAGGAGATGGTGCAGGAGACGGTCAAGGATGGTGTGATAATGTATATTTGAAGAGTGGAAAGACGAGTCAAGCGGGTCAAACTTGAACGCGCCGTGATGTATAAGTTGATACTTGCTGATGTTGATGCGCTCATTCGAATAGGAACATCGAGCAAGAGTGTTAGGCTCCGTTGAGCGTGACACAGTACCTAAGTCAACATATCGTGGTGATGTTGCGGAAGGCGCTTAGCCAGTCATTCGGTATAAATATCGAAGCTTGACGCGGGTTGACGCGGGTTGACGCGGTAATGTCAAACAATGCCTGGGTGAGGCGGGGTTCTTTGGTGAGGGGCCAGCGGCGGTAATCAGCTTGTCCAGCCCTGAAAGTGGAGGTGGGAATCGAGACCCCCTTGAGTCAAGATTTCGTGATGGTAGGACACTGAGTTGAGATATCTACAGTGTTGTGTACTTTGAACCACGTAAACGAACAGAAGAATAAGCTTTGTCCTCTCAGTCGTGATTGGTCCTGTGTGGCTTCCAGCTAGACATCTTAGAGCTTTGAGAGGTACCTTGTGTAGCTCCTAGTCTGGGGATTTGTGAAAAAGGAACATACTATATCTGATGGCGGAATTCGAAAACCTCCTACAATGACTTGACGCTCTGCCCAGTATGTTTAATACGTGCTAATACGAACACATAGAAGTACGAGGGAGATATGCACATGGGTTGTTGCGATGGACAACATCGAGGGTCGAGATCACGTCGTCGAGTACTGCTCATCACGACTATTGTATGACCTAGAATAAGACGCAATCAGAAGTTGAGATGGTTGAGAATACGGGTCTATGTGACTAGTCTGATTATTACGTCATCCCTATATTGATGTGATCGATCATTGGAGGTAATGATATTGTCCACGTGTGGGCTGGTAAGGCATGGACAATCGTGCCTGGAGGTAGTGATTTATAGTGGCGTTTCCAATTGTGTATTAGGTACTGTAAATGCAACCTCTGGGTGCACCGTGCAGTGCCTAGATCCTACCTACTGTACCTGGATACTGCCGACCCCACTAAAATTTCAATTGACCACTTCCATTTAGCATCGCCCTTTCGACGGCCAAAGCCCTCGACTTGCTTTTGACTGACAGCTGCTCCCGAGCGAGCTTGCAACTAGACGTCAAAACGTGTGATAACTACTGCGGTATACGAACACCCAATCTCGTCACTCCGCGAAGCCCCCATGAACGCCCACGCCCTCCTCACCTCGCAGGGTTGGCGGGGGACGGGCCATTCCCTCAACCCAACAACCGACAGCATCGGTCTGACCCACCATATTCTCATCAAACGAAACGAGGATGGCGCTGGTCTAGGCAGCAAGAAGGACCACAAAGCCGAGGCCTGGTGGCTGAACGCCTTCGACCAGGCCCTCAAGGGCATCGACATGAAGAGCGGCACTATGAAGCAAACCCTAAAAGGCGGTCAATTAGAAAAGATCGTTGCCCGCAGCGCAGCCAACAAATACACTGGTGCTCGCGGTCTCTACGCGTCCTTTGTTCGCGGCGGGGTGATGGAAGGTTCCGACAACGATCCAACCGCTGCGCTGCTTACACCGCCCGACAGCGGTGCTGGCACGCCCCCGACTACGGAATCCGAAGCTAAGGATAAGAGGAAAAAGAAGAAAAGGGACGGGAAAGACACGGAACCGAAAGAAGAGCGTCGCGCCAGGCGAGAAGAGAAAAGGCGAAAGAAAGCCGCGAGAGCCGCGTTGAGCGAGGCGGAAGAGCGCGCGGCGACAAAGGTGGAGAAAAAGAGAGTAAAAAAGGCTGAGCGGCAAGCAGCAAAAGAGACACTCAGGTCGACAGAAACAAGAGAAGATCGGAAAGCGAGGAGAGATGCAAGGCGGAAACGGAAAGAGGAAAAGCGACGGATAAGGGTCATTGGGGCTTAAGCGGTCAGTACATTGGCTTCACCTTCCGTGTTGAAGTCCAGTTCAAGTGGTAGTGGAGCTAACTCAACAGCATCTGCAGCAAAAATTGCATGCATACATAGCTGAGCATTAGAAAGGCGTTGAGGGGTATCAAGACATGGGCATTATATCTGCTTCGGGACTTTGCCAGGCTTGTTTGATAAGAGCCAGGGTCTTTGGTCCCAAAATTCATCTTTAATGATATCTAAATGGTCAACCACCACGCAGGCTTTATTCCGACGCTTCCTGTCATTTTCCGCCTGTGTCTTTGACTGTGCAGCCGGCTCTGCTAAACTGTCAACCGTGTCCGCGACGTTGTGACTCCCAGGCTCCACAAGCTCATAGTCTCGGAAGACTACACTGCCCTTCTTATATATCTCGGGTTCATTGTTGTAGTTGATTTGGAACCTGGAGAAGAGAATTTCATTCTTGTCTTTGGCGAATGTGCCGGCAAGAAAACTCTCGGCTTCTTTTGCGTCCATACCGCCAAGTTGTATGAGCGACCAGAAAGTGGTGTTGTAGAGATTATTGATATGGCAGTCTGCTTGTCGCCAGCTCATATAATCTCGCAGATTTTGAAGACTAGGATAGCACACAGCTCGCCCGTCGAAGCTGGGCATAGGGGCGGATAACGGTGTTTCGGGGAAGTACGTGGACCAGAAGAGGACGTAGTATGCCGTGAATGTTGAGGAGATGGTGGTGATGAGCTTGCTGGCTCTCCTCTCGAATAAATGAGTCGTCTTGTGCAAAACGAAACTTTCCAACATGAGCAAGACTTCCCATGGTCAATGTGATAATGGAATGGAATGTGTACCTATACTCGTCGCTCACGCCGTAGGCGATAGTGATATCAGGCAGCTCGGTTACCACGGCTTTGGCTGCGGCGTTCATGAGATCCAGAGCCCGACGATCGTTGGGCTTTTCGAATTTATACTTTACACATAGTCTACAAGTCGTGTGAGATGGTTCCCCGCGAGAGATTGCTCTGACGATAGATGTCGGGTGGCGACTTACTTGCTGAAACCACGGCCGTCTATGCGTACGACTATCCACGTGTTGGGGAGTAGACCATCACTCTGCTCAAACCCTTTGACATATTCAAACCTAGAGGTTGTTTCACTCATCAGCTTTCAAATGGCCTGCTGACGTGGCATAACCCGTTACAACTGACCGTGAATTCGCCATGGCTTCGCGCAAGACGCACAGAATTATGAGACGTCAAATATTGAGTGAAAATACATTCATAGGGGTGTGGCAGATTATGTATCCACGTGGAGGTCTTTCTTTCTCGTAGAGCTTTAGAGGGGCTCGTTTTGACCGAGGGAGGGAATCTTTCCTTGCCTTAGCTCTTGGTGGGGCCGTCGCGGGGTGTTTCCATTCCTCTTGGATACTTTAGCAGCGCAGAGCTGGAACACCTGCAGCCTGGAAGCTCTCCTAACTGCAAACTCCGACTAGGTGTATCTCTTAGCATTAACTACTCGTTCGTAAACACACATGCGGCCAGACGACTCAGTACCCGTACCCCCGCGTACCAGCATGCATAAGCCAAGATGAACCTCCTACTATCTGACGATTATCTGTTGCAGGATTATCCCGAGAACATCACCAACACGATCCGCTCAGGCCACACCACATGCCTGCGCTTCAACCGCAGAGGCGATTACCTCGCCTCGGGCCGCGTTGATGGCACCGTTGTCGTCTGGGACCTTGAGACCATGGGTGTCGCCCGCAAGTTGAGAGGCCATAGGTCCGCCATCACTTCGCTCAGCTGGTCCCGCTGCGGCCGCTATCTGCTTTCTGCCTGTCAGGGCTGGAGAGCCGTGCTGTGGGATTTGCAGCACGGCAACAGGTTCAGGGAGATTCGCTTCCGAGCCCCAGTCTACACGGCTGAGTTGCATCCTTGGAATCAGTAAGGCAGCAGCAACTCCCGAACGTTACCAAAGCTGACATGAGACTGACTACCTTGTTGTAGCTTACTCTTCGTTGCTTCAATATTCGATGAACCCCCGTCACTAGTCGACCTGAGCGAGGCTATCGACGTCAAACACAATCTCCCCTCGGCACCCAGACGAGCCAATGCCGACGCTGACGCAGCGACCAAGGAGAAACAGGCAAAAGAAGACGCCAAGCAGATGACCACGGCTACGGTGTGGACAGCCACGGGAGACCATATACTGGCAGGCACCAACAAGGGCCGATTGAACATGATTGATTCAAACACAAATGAGATCATCTGGTCCGAGAAGATATGCAGCTCCGTCATCACCACACTCAAGTTGACAGGGTCCGGGAGGGAGTTACTTGTCAATTCGCAAGATAGAATCATCCGAACTTTCCACGTGCCGAACCTCTCGGCCCAAGATCTCGACCCAGACACGATCCAGATGCCGCTCGAGCACAAGTTCCAGGATGTGGTTAACAGACTTAGTTGGAACCATGTCACATTCAGCGCTACAGGTGAATACGTGGCGGCGTCTACCTACAACAACCACGAGCTCTACATATGGGAGAGGAATCACGGGAGTCTGGTGAGAATGCTCGAGGGTCCCAAGGAGGAGCAAGGGGTCATCGAGTGGCACCCCCATAGAGCGTTACTTGCGGCCTGCGGGCTAGAGACGGGTCGGATCTACATTTGGTCTGTGACCAGTCCGCAGCGGTGGTCTGCACTGGCGCCGGACTTTGTCGAGGTGGAGGAGAACGTCGAGTACATAGAGCGCGAGGATGAATTCGACATTCACCCGCAAGAGGAGATCAACAAGCGGAGACTAGATCTTGAGGACGAGGATATTGATGTGCTGACGATGGACTCGGGAAAAGGGTATGACGAGGACCTGGCGGGCACAGGGTTCCGAATGCCTGTGCTGTACAACCTGGGGGAGAGCGATAGCGAGGAGGAGTTTGTGGCAGTGTCAACAGGGACTGTCCGGCGCAGATCTATGGGCGAAGGAGGGGAGGGTGGCGCTGTCGAGGAGGAGAAGCCGGTTGCAAGTAAGAAGGCAAAGAGTGCTAAGACGAAAAAGAAATGATTGATTCATGGAGAGCATGTGCTACCAGGCATACGGAGACTTTGAACAATGATACCCTTTTTGTTGATGATATAGACACGGTCTTGTAAATCTCAAAACGCATTGTGCAACTGGAATATGCCCTTGATAGAAAGATGAGGATGTCAGTGACCCATGTCTTCGCAGCCAATGGTATGCACCATACGTCCTTGAATGTCTGTAGGTAACCGAACATTACGAGGAGACCCACATGCTGGCGCAAACCTGGCCAATGACTCACCGAGTAGCCTCTAAATGTCCAATTGAAGAGTGAACTGTTGGTGAATCGTGCCAGCCTTGGGTTCAAGAGGCAGAGCAAGAGTGTTTGTGTACATATTACCTTACATATGCATCTCTCCATAAATGCAGTGGGAGATGCAACTTTCTTGGTACTTGGAAGGGAGTAGGTGCCAGGTAGATAATCCTCCGCGCCTGCCTTTGTCATCACCCGTGGCGAAACCTTTTTTCCGGTGGGTCTCATTGTCTGAAGTGGGACTAGCGCAACGCCTTGACGGCCTCTTGTTCCTGTGCCTTCCACCGTGAAGACTGGTCATCGGCTCTCACCACAACATCGTTTTTCGCGACATCACCACCCCCATCTATCACGCGTCGGCCATCGCAGCACCAGTCCTCCTGCGATTTACCGACATCTGCGCTTTGGCGACACCACCGCTGACGAGCCCGCGACCGACTGCCCCCGAGCGCGTGCCGAGAGAAAAGTCCTTCACCCCTACGGCCTCGGGGCCTGCCGCCTGAGGAAGGCACGACCTCTCCTTCCAGTGCCATCAACAGCTTCTTCAAATCTTGACCTCCCCGCGCCAGACCGCGTACCCCCCACCTCCTGCCATCTTTCCGCTCTCTCCATCGCCTGTGTATCATCATCATCTCTTTCTCTTCTTCGTTCCGCCCTCCCTTCTCGAGGGCCTTTAATCTGTACACTGCACGCACCCACGCGATCACGACTTACGAACGCGACCTGCATCACTCGCTCCTTCAATCATCCGCCACATATACCCCATCCAGCCATGGCAAACCTCCACTTCGCGCACTCGGATGCGCCCCTCAAGACGGTGGAGGAGATCCAGTTTGGTCTCCTCTCGCCCGAAGAGATCAAGAACATGAGTGTCGTCCACATCATGTACCCCGAGACCATGGACGAGACGCGCACCAAACCCCGCCAGAATGGCCTCAACGACCCCCGCCTCGGCTCCGTCGACCGCCAGTTCAAGTGTGCCACCTGCCTCGAGAACATGGGAGAGTGCCCGGGTCATTTCGGTCACATTGAGCTGGCCAAGCCTGTCTATCATCCCGGCTTTATTAAGAAAGTGAAGAAGATCCTCGAGATCGTCTGCACCAATTGCAGCAAAGTCAAGGAAGATAGAGTCAGTTGCCTGCTCTCTGTATCCTCGGCTGACTGAACCCTGTTGATGCTAATGCCCGCTACCGTAGGAAAATCCCGAGTTTCTTGCTGCCGTGAATACTCGCGATCCCAAGACCCGTTTCCAGAAGGTCTGGTCCGTCTGCAAGGGGAAGAACATATGCAGCAATGAGGTCCCTAAGGACGAAGAGAAGGAGTACGAGCCCCACAACAAGCCCAAGCAGCACGGCCACGGCGGCTGCGGCAACAGCCAGCCTAAGATTCGCCATACGGCCCTCAAGCTCACAGCCGTCTCCGAGAACAAGGATGAGGATGGTGCCAAGGTCAAGGATCAGCGGATGATCACTCCGGAGCAGGCGCTCAACATCCTGAAAAACATCTCAGACGAAGACCTTCGAGACATGGGACTCAACAAAGACTACGCTCGACCCGAGTGGATGATCATCACCGTGGTGGCCGTGCCTCCACCTCCCGTCCGTCCCAGTATCTCCATGGATGGTACCGGCCAGGGTCTAAGGAACGAGGACGACTTGACATACAAGCTTGGTGACATCATTCGGGCCAACATCAACGTTCGCCAAGCGATCCAGGAAGGCTCCGCGAACCACATCGCTCAGGAGTTCGAGCAGTTGCTTCAGTATCATGTGGCCACCTTGATGGACAATGACATTGCTGGACAACCACAAGCACTTCAGAAGAGCGGTCGCCCCGTCAAGTCTATCCGCGCGCGTTTAAAGGGCAAAGAAGGTCGACTGCGTGGAAACTTGATGGGGAAGCGTGTCGATTTCTCTGCTCGAACAGTCATTACAGGCGATGCCAACATTTCACTCGATGAAGTTGGAGTTCCTCGTAGCATTGCAAGAGTCCTCACATACCCTGAGACGGTCACTCCCTACAACATTTCTCGTCTTCACAAGCTGGTGCAGAACGGTCCCAACGAGCACCCTGGTGCCAAATACGTTGTTCGCTCTGATGGAACTCGTATCGATCTTCGACATCACAAGCGCGCCGGTCAGATCTCGCTCGAATACGGCTGGAAGGTTGAGCGCCACCTTCAGGACGGAGATTACATCATCTTCAACCGTCAACCGTCTCTGCACAAAGAGTCCATGATGGGTCATCGAGTCAAAGTCATGCCTTACTCTACATTCAGACTCAACTTATCCGTAACCTCCCCCTACAATGCCGATTTTGATGGCGATGAGATGAATCTTCACGTCCCTCAGACAGAGGAGACCCGCGCTGAGATCAGGGAGTTGTGCATGGTTCCCCTCAACATCGTTTCCCCTCAGCGAAACGGCCCGCTCATGGGTATCGTACAAGATACCCTCGCGGGTATCTACAAGATGGCTCGGCGAGATGTCTTCTTGAACAAAGACCAAGTCACTAACATCTTATTGTGGGTTCCCAACTGGGATGGTGTTATACCCCAACCTGCCATCCTCAAGCCCAGGCCAAGATGGACGGGTAAACAGATCATCAGCATGATCATCCCGCCTGAAATCAGTCTCTACAACAAACCTCGTGCAGACAAAGAGAATACATTAAGCGACTGGTGCCCTAGAGATGACGATGGCATACTTATCCGGTCCGGTGAGGTTCTTTTTGGTCTCCTTACCAAGAAAATCGTTGGTGCCGCCGGAGGTGGTATCGTCCACCTATGTTACAATGAGCTGGGTTCTGACGGAGCAATGGCCTTTTTGAATGGATGTCAGCGTGTCATTAACTATTGGCTCCTTCACAACGGCTTCAGTATTGGCATAGGTGATACTATCCCAGACAAGATCACCATTGAGAAGATTCAAGCAGACATCGATAAACAGAAAGAAGAGGTCGCTGAGATGACCGCCAAAGCAACTGCGAATGAGCTAGAGGCTCTTCCGGGAATGAATGTCCGTGAAACCTTCGAAAGCCAGGTTTCTGCTTCCCTTAACAGGGCCCGTGACACAGCTGGTAAGACTACGGAGAATAGTCTAAAGGATCTCAACAACGCTGTCACAATGGCTCGGTCTGGTTCCAAGGGTTCATCGATCAATATATCTCAAATGACAGCTCTCGTCGGCCAACAGGTCGTGGAAGGCAAGCGTATTCCTTTCGGTTTCAAATATCGCACTTTGCCCCATTTCACCAAGGATGACTACTCCCCCGAGGCGCGTGGGTTCGTGGAGAACTCGTACCTGCGAGGATTGACACCAACTGAATTCTTCTTCCATGCGATGGCTGGTCGTGAGGGTCTGATCGACACGGCTGTCAAGACTGCTGAGACAGGCTATATCCAACGCCGTCTTGTCAAGGCCCTCGAGGATGTCAGCGCCCGTTATGATGGCACTGTTCGCAATTCTCTGGGTGATATTATCCAGTTCTGCTACGGTGAAGATGGCCTTGATGCTATGGTTGTCGAGAAACAGGTCATGGACCACTGGGTTGTGAGAGATGCCGACTTTGAAAACCGCTATCGACTCGACGTAATGGAGGAGCTACCCCCCCAAGTTGCTGAATCTCTTGAGTATGTGCAGGATATCACCAATGATGCCGAGTCTCAAGACTACCTTGACCAGGAATGGGAGGCTCTCAAGAAAGACCGCCAATTCTTGAGAGACCTGAAGAGCCATACAGAGAAGCTTGAAACGGGATTCCAGCTCCCTCTCAACGTTGGTCGGCTGATCGAATCTTCGAAAAGGCTCCTCAAAGTTGATGATTCTAAGTCAAGCAATCTCACACCTGCAGACGTTATTCCTGTCGTACAGAATTTCATTGACGAGATGACCGTTATCCGTGGAACTGACGATGTGTCGAGAGAAGCAGACGCAAACGCCACTATCTTTTTCAAGGCATTGCTCCGCTCAAGACTGGCGTTTAAACGCCTTGCCTGTTTCCATCGTCTAGACAAGATGTCTTTCCGTCACGTCATGGGTGAGCTAGACCGCAAATGGCGTAGATCTTTCGTCAACCCTGGCGAGATGGTGGGCGTGTTGGCTGCCCAGTCTATTGGTGAACCTGCCACTCAAATGACGCTGAACACTTTCCATTTCACGGGTGTTGCATCAAAGAACGTCACGTTGGGTGTCCCCCGACTAAAGGAAATTCTGAATGTGGCCAGTAACATTAAGACGCCGTCCATGATGGTCTACCTTGAGGGTAATCCTTCCCAAGACGAAGCCAAAAAGCTGCGCAGCATAGTCGAGCATACAAATCTGCGATCTGTCACGGCCGTCACTGAGATTTACTACGACCCAAAGATTGAGGAAACAACCATTGAGGAGGATCGAGACATGGTTGAGTCGTACTTCCTCATCCCAGATGAAACTGGTCCTTCAGTCGATAGACAGTCGCGATGGCTGCTTCGTATTGTCTTGGATCGTCAGAAGATGCTTGACAAAGGCCTCACTATTGACGACGTTGTTCTTCGACTTCGACAAGACTATGGCAGCGATTTAGCTATCATACCAAGTGATGACAACAGTCCAAACCAAGTCATTCGTATCCGCCCAATGCCCGAAGACAAGGACGACGGCGGTGACAAGGCAATCGAAGATGATATCATGCTCAAGCGTCTTGCCGATCATCTACTAGAGAACCTGACGCTTCGTGGTGTTCACGGCATCGAGCGAGCATTCCTCAATACTAGGGAGAAGATTGCCACGGACCCAAGCGGTGCCTTGATTCAGCAAAAGGACAATCCTCTGTGCGAAGAGTGGTACCTTGATACCACGGGAACCTCCTTGCGCGACGTCCTATGTGTCGAAGGTGTTGACGCGAATCGCACAATCACTAACGATCTCTGGCAAACCGTTGAGGTTTTCGGTATTGAAGCTGCGCGTTTGAATTTATTGAACGAGTTGAGACGTGTGCTCGCCTTCGATGGTTCGTACGTTAATGAGCGCCATCTTGCTCTACTTGTTGATGTCATGACCTATCGCGGAAGCATTGCTGCGGTGACCAGACATGGCATCAACCGTGCCGATACGGGTGCGCTGATGAGATGTTCGTTCGAGGAGACAGTGGAAATTCTTCTAGAGGCTGCCTCTCTCGGCGAGCTCGACGACTGCAGAGGAGTTTCCGAGAACGTAATGCTCGGTCAACTTGCCCCCATGGGTACTGGACATTTCCAGGTTTTCTTGGACCCCAAGATGCTCGACACGGTCATTTCCGATAACTCCCGAATGGGCCTGATGCCGGGTATGACTGTGAAGGGCGGTCAGATGGACGGTGCTGCGACACCCTACGATACCGGCTCACCCATGTCGGAGAGTGGTTTCAGTGGCATGATCGCTTCGCCCAACCTGAATATGGGCAACTTTTCTCCCATCGTTGGTGCTGGATCGGACAACAACTCTGGCGGCTTTTCCGAGTATGGAGGCTATGGAGGCGGAACCAGCCCGTACAGGCCCGGCTCAGCGAGTCCCGGCGCAACAAGCCCTTTCTCGTCAACCTCACCTCTAGGCAGCTATGGTCAAGGAAGTTATTCACCTTCATCGCCAGGTGGTGGATACTCGCCCTCGTCTCCTTTGATGGGAAGTGGCCCATACGCCAGCTCACCACAATTCAGCCCATCCTCGCCGTCGTTTTCGCCTAGCTCACCTGCCTTCAGGGGCAACAATACTAGTACTAGCCCGTCAAGTCCAAACTATAGTCCGAGTTCCCCGAGCTTCTCTCCCTCGTCGCCACAACACTACTCCCCCACATCTCCGAACATGTCGCCGTCGTCACCGAACTATTCGCCAACGAGCCCGACATATAGTCCCACATCTCCCCAATATGGTGGTTCGACTTCGCCTTCCTACTCACCCTCGTCTCCAACTGGGTTTTCTCCTACTTCTCCGAATTCGTACTCTCCCTCAAGCCCGCAATTCAATCCCAACAACGCAGCAACTCAACAATCTCCCACGAGCCCTTCGTACTCGCCATCGGTTAGTTATCTGCCACCTAGCTATCCAGCCCGAATACTGACTGATTATGTAGTCTCCGAAATGGTCTCCCAACCGGTCGCCTGCTCCTGGTGATGACTCCAGCCCCAAATAGTATGTTCAAATACACCACCCTGATCATGCGGGTTACTTAAAGTACTGACACCATTCTCACCAGTTCTCCCACTTCGCCAAAGCAGGGTTAAGCCCCTCCATGCATTTCAGCCAGTCATTTGAACAAGCAATTCAGGCGTCAAAAGGGAATTCTGTCCGATGCATTCCGGAGTTTTTATGATTTCTTCCTACTTCCGCTAGTACCTGTCCTTGATGGACATCTGGCGGGTCATCCACACCCATAATAGAGAGAAAGATTGTTTTTTTTCGCCTCCATCCTTCTTTTCCCGCTTTCGGCATCGGTCCAAGACTAGAGAGGCAACGAACAGAGAACAACAAAGGTTGCCATTTTATCACCACATAGAGAAAAGAAAAAAAAATTCTCAAAAGCCACGGCGCAAGTTGAACGACACGGTTCAACGGTTGGTATACACTGTACATTAAAGACGGGACGAAAGTGGATGCGTGGGAGCCTTGGTTTCCTATGGGTAATACTGTTGCGAAGGGAAGAGGTGAACACGGCGTCACCAACAGATTGGGCGAATGAGATACGAGACTGCGAAAAATCGCCCAAGGGGGTTGATGTGATTTGAGTCATCGGTGGTCATGGCAGCCACGTTGGCTACATCGCAGGGTCATGATCAAGAAACACGGGGAAAGTTTGCCAGGGTGGACAAATTGCTATAGGCCGTGGGATAGGGGGATGGGGGCCTCTACGATCTCAAAACATGACTTCTTGTTTGGCCCTGCAGTGTCTTTAGCCGGTAGCAGGTGTAGTTAGCTGGCTCAATGACTTTTATGCCCGAAACCATGATGCTAACGCGATGCAATGTGTGTAAATTCCGTGAACATGCCGTGGCGGAATTGACTTGTAAGGCGTGAGATAAGTCAAGAAACGACGGAGTATCAACAAAACAAGCATTTGCAGATAACATAGGCACCGAGTCTCTTTTCTTTTTTGGTCCTCTTCTTCTCAATAGCTAATCATCATCCTGCATGTCAGAAAGCAATCTTAAATCCTGCTGGAATCCTCGCCTCAGCTTAACCAACAGGAAAAAGTATTGAAATGTACCTCGACCTCGCAGTACAGAAAGGCTACCTCGTAACTTGAGAACAAACTCGTCAGACGCGAACCAACGCGCATAAGTGCAAGTCAGACGACCTTTGGCTGGTTAGACGCGAAATGGCCCCCACGCTTGTTGGTTAGATTGCATGAATTGCCGCGGTCTCACCCGACCGGCGACTTCGCCGCGCGTGCGAGAGCCAATTGCAGGTGTTTGCCTGCCGCGATACAACAGGGGGGGCTTCGTGTTATGCAAACTCCAAAGGGGCATGGGGATATTGCGTGCGGCTCGGGGTAGTAGGTCGCAATGCAACCACCTTACATTATGTATCTACCTACCTACCTAATGCACATGCAGATGCACATGCGGCTGCGGGCACGCGGACGTGTCAGGGGGAAATTGCGTAGTGGATGTAGGAGACAAGCCTACCTACCTAGTTACGGGAAAGGCCGTACCTCGGGGGGTTCCTTGGGCAGATTTCCCACCTCACTTGTTACGCGGGCCACGGTCTGGAGGTTACTAAGTACGAGCAGACGATGGGGCATTAGTATCGACCCGTGAGTAAAGGACCTAACTGACCAATCGCTGTGGCCACATTGACGACGGCCCGACCCCGACTTTTAGAGAAGCCTGGCAGACAATGACATAGGTGGATATCAGGATATGGAAGGACGCGCGTGTACTAGGCACCTGCTTTTGCCAACAAGGTGGAGCGATGCGTTTTTCCTATTTTCCTCGACATTCTTAAGGAGTACACGTCTATCCCAATAACCAGCTGTAAGGCATGGACCAAGTATCGTAAAGACATCGCGAGTCAGCCTCCAGGTAACAATGGCAGATGACTCAAGAACTAAAATCAGAGCCAACACAGGGAAAGCGGAGCGATAAGTCGCAAGCCAGGTCTTGTGACACATTAAACAGACACAACACGCTTCTCAGCCGCCACCAACCGCAAACCGGTCACCCTCTTCTTAGGGTCTCTAGGCTGCAGTGTCCTGTCACATTCTCATCTCTCCGTCACCGAAAGACCGAGATTCAGCACACCTAACGGTCGTAGTTAGTTCCTATATTCCTATGTCAGAACTGTCCTCGGACCGTCTTGCCCCTGGGTGGGTAAGCAAGGCCATTGATCCGTTTGAATGCAATGCGACCTCATCTCCTCGAGGCCACGCGATGCAAAGAACCTCGCAGCGAAGATCGCTGGACGGTGAGCATGCATCAGAATCAATTCTGCAGGGCCTGCTTGCCTGTCTGAGAAAGGGGGCGAGGCAGAAGCATAAGACAGCCAGTGAGCGATAGCGCCGTGCTGTTGGCAAAGCCCCGACGTAGTCAGTTTCACGAAACAATTATAGAACATTTCCCCCTTCTTTTCGCGTTCCAGTGATGCAATGGTAAGTGAAGGCCGGAATAGGAGTTTTTTTGTTTCTCACGTAATGCCACGTGGAGGCTGAATGACAAATGTGGTCGAGCTGCGTGGGTGATCCTTCGGCACCCATAATTGCATGTCAATCAATCTGACGCGGGTAAGCTGATTTACGAAGGATTCGACAGCCCTATGAGGGTCGACTTGGGGAGACATTACGGCGTAGAGCTCTGTTTGAAACTAATGAGGGTCTTCTATGACATGGAGCTACGGATGACCTGCGAGCCGTCTGGAGCAGCTATGAAAAAAATTCCCGAGCCTGGAACTAAAATTTTGATACATCACCCTATCGCAAACGTCACACTGTTGCATTTTACTGATCCTTGGAAAACATCATGTATTTGAGATCTTCCAACAGCCCCACGTATATTCATAGAGACGATTGTCATTGCCATCGAACGGATATGGTTGGAGCGAACGGGCTGACGGATCGGAAGAGTTGTTGGGGAAAAGTCCAGAGTCTCGGCACAAAGATGTGGTCGTAGGACCGCGTGCCTCTAATGTTTGTGAGCAGAGGGGCGATGGTTGTCTGTATTGGGCGCCGCGGAACCGGTCACCACGGCCATGGGACAGGACACGTGAAGTGGCGTATAGCTGTGACGCCGGATTGTCCTCTGCAAGCCATGACTCAGTGAACGAGCGGGAGTTTTACAGTATCCTTGGCTGACGAGGCTGTTGCACACTTGGCTTAACAATATCCCGGTTTTACTATGCGGCGGGAATGAATGGATAGGGGATAAGGGGGCAAGGCGAGCCCAATCTCCCGTAACAGCTTTCCTGTCGAGAGTGGTATTGAAAGCGAGATCAGGCAGAGCGAGAAGTAGTTCGTTCTACAATGATTTCATGTGAAGCAGAAGCTCGACAGACTGTCTCCCTCCTAATAGCTACGTTAACTCGCTGATCAATATACTGCTTGCGTCTTTACTCGCCTTGTGACTCGTAGACTACGAGGGTTTCTCTAAACCCCGCTACAAGCTCAGCTATCGTTCCATCTTGTAAGAGCCGTGGAGAGCTATGTACCTGACTTGATGTGCTATTTCAAGTTCAGAGAAGCGACAGTGTTTTTCTTTTCTCTCTATCTCTATCATATTTCTCGCCACTGAGCCATTTTTTAGTATGTAAGTCGATCTGTCCTGGGCACCAGAAGTTGGTGTTATAGTACTACCTCCTTCAAAGGCGGGTAGCTGTCCGCTTTCTCACTCGGATGAAGATACTCGACTGAAGCCCATGGCCTCAAGCACTGAAGCTCACGGTCACTTCAGTGAATTGCTTGATGTTCTTCGCTAGGGGTGGGCGTGGCCAACGTACCGACCGTACCGTGTAACATACACACGGAGACGAAGTATCTATATAGACGGTATTATATTCTTTGACTTCTGACGGACGACGATTGTATTATCTGCTAATGTATGTAACAAGCCATCTTTAGTATAGCGCTATGTGTGGAGTTCCGCTTAATTTAAATCGGGAAGATGGTTTTTTTTTTTTTTTTTTTTTTTTTTTTTTTTTTTTTTTTCGCAACACGTACGGTGAAGTCCACGATTGCACACTAAGCGGGAAGCTGGCTGCTCACCTTAGTCACGACGGGCAAAAACATATGAAAATGCTGGGCCGTGAAGATGAGAAATTTTCATTGGAGTAACACAAGTTGTCTGGACTCAGCTATGGTCTGCTGTCTTGACGTAAGAAAGGTGTCTGCTGTTTGGTATCCTTAATAGAACATTTCAAGGATCTTCTTGCGCCCAAACTATCATCTGAAAATACAAGAAAATGAGCACCTGACCCGTACCTACCTCAGAGATCTAACCGACTGTACAGTATCCCCAAGCAGTTGGGTACGTCTTAGTATAGGCAGGTTGCACCGGGGAGACAACTGCGATGCAACAGGGAACAGGCGGTGAGAGTATGATGATTGCTGCATCAGAACCACTTGGTGCATTGCATATCGGCAGGTTTTAGATCCGTAGCTTGAGAGAGGCTCATTAACCCCCTTTCCATGACTTTGGAATCATGACAGATAGACCAGAGATATGGCTATTCCAGTCTCCACTTGACATGGAACATACTGTAACAAGGCATCTTGAGATGAGAACGAAGAAAGTGCCAAGTTATACAAGCATCATTGCCTTGGAATGTCTGCTTCGGAACGTGACCCGGACTTCCGTTTTTCCAAGTATGTATGCCATCAATATCAAACTCCAACTCGGGATGTCTGCAAACGCGACAACTTGTCCGAGTGACCAGCATAGCATAGTCTTCCGAGGAGTACATGCATAGACTCGCGGTATATCAGGGTTATCGCTTCACTAGCTGTTGGGTCTAAGGCAAACGGTGAGCCATGATCTTGTGGCCATCATTGGTGCACATAGATGGAAGCCAGTGACCGTTGGAGCCAGCATCCGTTGACCAATGCAGTATGTGGAGGTACAGACATATCGCAGGGGAGCCTTGGTAGAAACATCGTAAGCCCAAGGTCGCGGTATGTTCTGCATTCTCGGGTCGAAATGTCGCTCGTGTCAGCAACAAAGAGCAAGTGTCGTCAACGACGGCGGCTAAACGTCTCCACTCTCGCCACAGCTCGACAGGGTAGGTGTATCGATCGGTGGCTGAGTACATAGGTACCTAGGTAGTTCCCGATAGCTGTCACCCTGCAGTATTCTGAAGCGGCGTGATCGATATAAATTCAAAACGCTGCATTTGTCCCAAGCAGCGCTGCCAGGCACTTATTTACAAGCATATGGCCTCCCTGCTCGTCGTGCGATGGCGCGACCTGTGTAGAATGTTTAGGCCGCAAACGAAGTCTTAAGAATTGGACCACGGGTGTCGAACAACGCAGTGACTAGACGGTAGTGCCCATTGGTTCAACATACGCCCAATATTGCAACTCCAGCCCAGTGAGTTGGGAAGCCGGTTGATGAGGCGCGCATAAGCGCGCACGGCTGTCTCCCATGCTGTCACCACTGCCGACTTGACCTGTTCGAAACTACACGCGTAGACGCCGAGTAAACGCTAGACGATACCCCACACCTCCTGATTTGCGCACGCATAGGGCGGTACACTAGGTATACTCGGGGCTTTTGGAGCCACCCCGGGCGTGCTCAAGGGCCAATTTGGAGATTGAGGGTACACTCAGAAAGCGTTGTATGCTGTGCCACCAGCAATGGCGGATTCTGTCAACGCGACAGTCGGGACTATCAGAGGCCGTATCTCGCCATGCTGTTGACTGCACGTTCCCGATCGCTCAGCACTGCAGTCCATGCCAGACAATCCAGATTCGGGGCGACGGCGATCCGGCAAAAGAGACTCGAGCTGCTCCGAGATGGACAGCGGTACATTACACGCCTACCCGCAGTTTTTGTGCGCTTGCGCTTGCTCAGCGCGCTGTGATGACACGTTGTGACCGACACCGAAGTCTTGGGTCCGTGACTCGTCAGGTTGTGTAATGTCGTTGGCCACTAGCGCGTGCAATGTATGATGCAGGCGTCAGGACCCAACCTGACGCAGTCTACAATCTCCGGGGAAATGAGAGAAACCGAGCGACGGTCAATGGGGAGATGCAAAGGTTGCATTGCAGCACACTCCAAATCGCCTTGATCTTCGCACATTACCAAATCATGTGGTTGAAGTTGAGGGCTCCGGGCAGCATGGTTGTGGCAGCGTTGCGCGGCCGCCGCAACGGGCCACGCTAACTCCAGGACCGCCGTCGTTGCGGATCATCGTCACGGCGAATGGCTAACGGCATTCCGTATGGAGTTCGCGGCGAAGGAGTCATGAGTGATCAAAGACAGAGCAGATACACTACGACGATGCTTGTGTCGGGCTCCAGGCCGGTCCCCTCGGGTATACGAGGTAGGAGAGAGCGCACCGACTTGGTGTTGGTACGGCCAGCCACACGAAGTAAAGCAGCCAGGGAAAGTTCACATGGGCATAATGTTACAACGTAATGTCCCACAAAGCGACAGCTCGGCAGGGAGTCCTTCGGAGAATAGGGTACGCGCAGGTGATTCGTGCAAGCTCAGAAAGGCTAACGATGAGTGAGCCTTCTGATGGATCGGTCATGGCTCCGTCGCCTAAGACCAGGCCTACTACGTTGATTCTGCGGGCTCGTCGCGTCATCGGAAGCCAATTCAATTCCACGATATCCAACGGGTTCGATGCATACCTACCTATTTATGAGTCTTGAAATGAACAGGCCGGCATCGAGTACAGGTAGGGGGGCGAGGTTTGTGCCTCAAGCCATATAGGAATACCCACATTTTCTCAACTATTCACCCCTCAGTGCGGAATATATGTATCTATGAAACATCGGCAAGCCCCGCGTAGCGACTTAAATGTCTCCACCGGCTGCCGAGGCGGCTCGCTACTATTCGACAAGCAGTTCATCGTCTATGCCTGTTGTCGCAGGGTGTCCCTGCGATATGGAAGTAAGGGGCAAACAAACGGCCTCATAAGTAACACCCGAGAACTACCCAAATCGTCACATGTAACATGCTCTCCTTAATTCCTTATCGAGACAAACATCGACGTTCTGGCCGCAAGCAATGCCCCCTTGATTAGTCGTGTCTACCAATGTCCACACCCAAGCCTTCGCTTTTATCGAGCATCTGCATTCTGCATGGCATCTGATTCGGGATAAGCGCTTATTGAAAAGAGTAATGTAAACCAGTATCACATGATGCGGACTCGCTGCGAGCCATCATGCACGTCAAGATCGAGTTCCAGCTGGCGATCCTTATGCGACATGTTCGCACAACTTGTCTGTCCCAAACGAACGTGAGGGGTAGGATAAGGAATCGCAGGGACGCAGCTATGGATTTGGAGACACAGGTAGACAAAACAATACCGTATCAAGGTAGACGTAGAAAAATAGGCCCACGTTAATGTGACTGTCGGCGCGAAATCAAATGATAGACCCCATTTTACATTGCTTGCAAGGTCGTGGATCTGTTTCGGTTTGGTGCCTCGGGAGAAGTGCCTTCTGACAGCGGAAATGGCCACGGTTACATGCTTGCCTCCCGTGCTCTTCATGCTTCGTGCTACGCTCCACTACTCCAACATGACTGCCGTTCCAACATCCGCCGATTAGCTTCGTACCCGAGAACATACCATATCACCACGTTTGGTCACTTGTGCTCGGTGAATAGTGAAAGCGATAGATAGGATTCTGAGCCAAGCGAAGTTGGACTCGAAATAGCGCGAGGTCCCTTCAGACCTGCTTCGAAACTAGAAAACAACGGCAATCTCTCCAGGTGTATACAATCACCAGCCTTGGGTGAGAAAATATGAAGTGAAATCCCTCCAGCACAACATGCCTAGGAAACAAAGCAGACAAAAAATGGTCTCCGAGTCATGTCCCCGTAAGAGGACACGCACTCGTTGGACCGACATCCTATTACGCCATCCAAAATCATGTGGAAAAGCCGGAGAGCATGGACCAGATTGACATGAAGAACCTCGCGATTGCTCGCTCAAAATCTTGAATCCAACCAATTTTACGGCCTTCCTTGTTTTTCCTCGTCAGATGAGTGTTCATGCAGCCTCTGCTTATATCATTAGAAATGTACCAAGACGGAAGGGCCCCAGATGCATACCTATACTGCTTAGGAACACCTGGGACACAGGCCAGCATTGGCAGACGGTTTCTTGTCGGTATGCCCACATTTTTTGGAGCATTCGGTTTTTGGCATATGGACCTCATGGCCGCAGGCGTATGTAACAACCCATACGGTGCACATGTTGAAGACGGGCTGATAGAATCCGATGTCTGAGCGAGGGCGTCAACTGTTGTAGAAATAGAGTTAGCGTAGGTCCGGAAAATGGGCCTGGTTACTTGTACGCACTTGATAGTGGACTGCAACAGATTTCGAGGGTAGATCGAAGTACTATGTCAAGCCGATGTTGTGTGGTCGAGTAGAGTAAATGTCTAAGATGGATCTTCGTTCCGGCCAAAGGCTTGATGAGGTAGAGGGGAAGAGCACGAGTCTGACGAAGAGAGAAAAAACCGTTTGCTCGACCGGCGAAAGGCACTCTTTTATATAAAAGGTGACACGAAGCTGGAGTACGCTCTGGCCCCAGACGGCGTCTCGTCGTTCGTTTGTCCTATCTGCCTACTGCCGTGGTAAGGAGGGTACAAGCAAGCAACAACATTGATGATATGGCGGCGGACAACCTGTATGCCTTGAGCTCGAGCGTCACAGTTACATGTTAGGATATATCGTGTATCTCCAGTCGCAACTGGGCCGCAACGGGAAGGAGTCACCAGGTCATAACAAGACGGCCCGTGGGTCGCATGTACCCAGCCGGGGAGGATACAAGAAGGAACTTCACGATAGTCACGAATGCGCCGCTGCGCTGAAGATGACAGATGCTTGAGTCTGTGGGTATCTCTGGGCGTGGACGTTGGGGACTATAGTCTCGATGCACGATACCTAGCTTCGAGCAAACCGGTGGAGATGCAGGAGGGGAGAGAGAAATCGGATCTACGCTCTGTGCCCGGAAAAACCAACGCAGTCCCGAAAGGGATGTGTTAGGTCGAATGGCAAGCTCGAGCTCGACAGGGGCGTGCATGAAGTGGTCAACAAGCGGAAGTGCGAGAGCACGGAAAGGATTTAGAGATTTAACATCCGTCGATTCAATCTAACGTCTGCCCGGGACACGGCCACTCAGCACGCAGATGCAGGAAATTATTACTCCTGCGCAGGCAGTAGACCCATTTGACATATCTCGTCGAAGACGAATAGAGTCGTCGGGACCAGCACCTTGGCTAGCAGTTGTGGTTGCTGTTACTTGTCGAGTTAGTCTATTGGTGCGCACTGGTCCGTTCTGAAGACTGTGGTAACCTGGATTGATTCCTGGGAGGCCGTTGTTGGGGTCCACACCGGGAGAGCGGGAGGCATTTTAGAACGGGCGAGCATGATTCCACGAGAGCAAGTCTACCTACATGTACGCATAGACTGTTGCTCTGCTCAATTGCGCCTCGGGCCAAAAACAGTATACCATGTTCTGTATTTGGATTGTGTGTTGGTGGGCGCACAATCGCACATCGGCGGGGCCACTAAGCCGTCCCGAACACGGGCTAATCAGAACGACCATTCCAGCTGCCACCAGACCACAGGCAGCCCACGATCTACCTCGTCCCGTTATTGCCATGATGAAACGGAAAGGTAGACAGCTCGCCAGTGCTCAGAGGCGAAGCTGGCCGACTGACACGGCCCCGGGTATGCCGCTGGGTTTGTCACGGCCTGACAGAGATACAGCTCGGTACCCCAAATTAAGCGCGTCGGGGGGACGTAAGGTATGTTCGCAGGCTTGCAGCTGATGCCCAGTCGGCCAGGTCGGGTTAGACCGTTGCAGAACACAGAAACACTTGAATAAGCTAATAAGCATGGCGCAAAGAAGCATGTTGGGCGGTTGTATTTGGAACCTGGCTCGCCTGGGTTCCTTAGGTTGAGGTTAGGTATTATGCAGCAGCATTGAACAGGTTGGCAGAAAGGCTGGTTCCAGAAGTTGCAGCGCATACCGGCCGGCCGGCACCAACTAACCGTTACGAGGACAAATACCTTGCCTACCATACCAGGTAGCAAACCGCGTTGCTCTCGAGCCACCCAGGGCGTGCTGATAGGCAGCCCCGGCAGAAATGCTGCCTTCGCTCACGATCAGACCGTCACCTTTCACCTTGCTCGTCATCTTCACCTATCATTGGAAACAGCCGAACATGCTCTAATGCTGGTCCTTGCTGGACGAACCCGATTCTTCTCTTTTTTTTTGGCCTCTCTGCTCTACAACCAGTGTGCCTCGAGCGATAGCCCATAGTTCAATTTCCAGGCATGCGCGTTTGTTGGCTAATGGTTAGATTGCTGGCCCCGTTGCAGGGCGAACATCTCAAGCGACGACATACCGGTTGATGGCACGCGTGTTGCCCATCTTCGTAACTGCCAACAAGCTCCGTGTGGGGTTTGCCTCTTAGCGCATCATCGCCATCCTCACACCGCGAGCATGCCTTGCTTCTCCTTGTGCACATTGATCCGCGGGCTAACAGCAGATTGCAGGACCATTCGCGACTTCAGCATCGCAGGCCTTAGCATGCAATACTCGGACGTCGCAAACTCACCAAAAGTAGACGGTCTTCGGTATGCATGATAGGTACCTACACAATCTAGGCAATGTATCGCGAGAATTCATATCGGCCGTTTTCCCGCTCGGGCAGTAGTAGTTTCTTGACTACCTTTACCCATTGCTTCACCTCCAATCCCGTTATTAGCCAACTGCTGAAGACTCGCTCATTGCAGCGGCCCTATGTCTTTCACTCGGCCGTCTCTTCCCAAGTCTCCATGATTTAGTGGGTAATTCTTCAGTTCGGTCAATGTCAGTGGATGCGGTATCATCGAATGCGCCGGCACTTGACCTTCTTTTGGCTGCAAATCGCTAATAGCTAGCTGCACCCCTGAACACTTGACTCGCAGCTCTTTGTGATATCACCTACGTCTCGTAAGTCATCGTATTGCACGCCCACGACAGATACCCATGATGCTTGGTGCCGAATAGGAAGCGAAGCCGTAGCTTTGTGTCGCAGCTCTCGTCTATCCGAAACCATCTTTCAAGTCCGTTCCTCAAGTCCTTGTCTCTACAAGGTACCTAGCACACATCGTCGTCTCTCGGTGACACTTATTTCTGGGGCATCGTCTCCCCTCTGGACACATCATCGCTCTAGGAAGATCTTCTCCTGAGGCGTCGTTGTTAGCTGTGCCATAGCCGGCCCTCTTTCCGCATGACTTTATGAACTCAACCACTGCAGTAGCCCATTGGTTGAACAAGCATCAGAGGTATCACACGCGCAGTCTATGAGTCAACAAGAGAAGGCCAGTGATCTTTGTAGTAGTCGATTGTCTGTCACTTCTTGCCGGAACCGCGGTTGAAAGTATGTCTGAGGCTGTTCCCGCTATTGAGAAATTCAACCTGGAATAGACGCGGCCAAAGCTGCGACCGCGGGTATCGCACATGACCCCTGAGACTACCCGCTGTGCTGGGAATTTCGAGTATAGTTGAGCTTCGAAAATTGATTACTCGTTTTGGAAATGGAACCGTTATCTGTCGAGCAGGTGTCATCACAGCTAACCGTAGCAGACCACAGACCAAAGTGAACACCACATAAGCTCATTCTCCTTGATTGTGAATATTTCCGCTGAACTAGCCGAGCTTGTTTATAGTATCACATGATTGCGACACTTCCCCGTTGAGTTAGAGTTGCTTCCGTTGTGTTTTCCCAATTCGATCCAGAATATTGATTGCGCAGCAACTGTGCGTACGATCCGTCTGAATTCACTCACTGGTATCGCCAAGGCAAAGAACTGGCGAGACATCTCGTATGCTGGTCGTGCAGAGACGATTCCCTCCCGCCCCCATCATAGTCCATACCCAATAGTAGACCACATGCGCGATGTATGCATGGGGGGACTAGTATGTGTGTGTGTGTGTGTGTGTGTGTGTGTGTGTGTGTGTGTGTGTGCGTGCGTGTATGTGTGCGGGAATGTGGAGGGATTTGCCAAAGGACATACGGAATGAGATTCGACCAAGCGGTGTGTTGCCTACCTGACCATCCAGTTTTGCCGCGTACATGCATACATACCGTATGTATACTCGTTGGGTTGGACCTGGATACAAGACGGTGTTGGGAGAGCAAGTCACTTCCGATGCTAGTCCTCTCGCGGCTCTCGCGTCGCTTGCGTCAGGGATCCGTCTGGAGGTTTGCCGTAGGGTTGTCGACAACGAGACAAGTATGAATTATCGACCGCTCAGTACCGTGAAGGTCTTCACAGCTGCCTATTCCGATCAATATTTGCAGCGTAGAGAACAGAATTGTACAGTCTCTGTGGCACAAGTACTTCAGGGGGGTAATGTGAACGTGTTCCAACAGCCAGTGGCGCGCGGGATTAAGCGCGCTCCATTCTGTCGGGTCACCTCGGCGGTGATCTTTATGCGGCGTTCTCTAGCTGATCCAAATGTCATTAGCGGTGTAGTAGCAACACACCCATTTTGTCGTGTAATGGCAGTCCCAGGAGGCACATGGGGTCCATGGGAGAAGCCGCCTCCTTGATGCCGTCATTTGGGCGCGAGACTTTGGGCGCGCTTGAGGCGCGGGACCGACCAAATACAGACCAACATGGTAAGAATCGATATTTGACGTATAACTCGAGCGATGACAGACCGTAGATTCAGAGACATGAAGCACCGTTCTGACAGATTGGCTACTTGACAAGGTCCTTTGTTCTGGCGGGCGGCCCTGCCAGGCCATTCGGCAGAATAAGTGATACATTTCTTAATCCTATTCATAGCACCAGTAACATATTCATCCTCCTGGATGCCCATCTTCCATTCGAAGTTAGTCCGCATCTATAGGTTACAACCTACGTGAAACCGATTCAGCTTAATTTCCGGATCGCGATGACACAGTGGTCCACTCTGATATTTGTAGTTTCTGGCATTAGTATATGACGGTGGTGCGGCAAATGTATTTGGTCTGCTACCTTGCGGCCAAATGTCATGGTTCTAAGACTTTAGGCTCGAACAAGGGAAATAAGATGTATCGGCTCGCGGGCAAAGGGCTCGGGTCGGCCCATCCTGAAGAATGGCAGGGTCTTGTGAGCACTCGCACTTGATAACATGCATGACCTAGTCGGCGAGCCCTTGCGTGTCGACGTACCAAGAATAAAAACGTGTGTTCACGCATGAGCTCCACCGACATGAATTTGTAATGGTGGGAATATAACAGCACCCCTCCATGAATCCTTGCCGGCAGAGTTGTGTCGTTTTCAGTTCAGGTATCGTGAAATTGCAGTATCTTCTAGGTCGTAGAGCGTCGCAAACTCCGCTAGAAGGTTCTATTCCAGTGTTTATGGTCACTGTGGCTCCAATGATTACAAAAACTTGCTGTGCTCGAAAGGCGGTAAAGGTGAAGAGCATGCACCTGATATATCTCCATGTTAGCATTGGAGCGATTCGTGCATGGCAAGATACAGACCAACACCGAGCTGACGTCTTAGCTGTTGTCGTCTGCTGTCCATATCGCCAACACCCTTGCTCGGTTTCGCTTTCTCGTTTGGACACTGGCTTTCCAACTCATAGGTATCAGCCAACAGAGCGAGCAAGATTCGGATTCAGGCGCTACCCCTTTCTGGGTGCCGTTGCTTTATAGGCAGCGTGATCGACCATTGCCCGCCATACCAAACCCAGGGGTAATGAATCATATGAAGAGCCGATGCTAATGGCTGGCATGGCTTATACGTAACGAAAGACCATGCAGATCGGGGGCGACACCGGTCACCTTCCTCGAAGTCTTGGGAGTCGCCACATGTTTCGCTACCTCATAGATACCTGGAGTACTTGCTCATCCGTATCGTCACACCTCCATCATCCTGTTGAGTTTCTCGATCCACAACAAGCGGGCTAAGGGATGTCGCACTACGACCCATGCTATTCCTTCACGACTCAAGCTCGCAGTATACCACGGTAGCACAACTTCTTCTTGTAGTAGTGTTGATGCTTGAGATGGGTCCGCACACGATACACTAGACGTACATCATTATCGCTGCAAGCTTCACGACGCTCAGATAAAGCTTGTGGGTGCTAGGGGGCGCGCAGAGGGGCTGATTTGTGAAGCGGTTTGTATTAACTCTGGTCACCCGTGAGATCTTTTCGATGGCATCTAATGCTCATTTTTCGTGTGCGACGAATCCTTACAATTCGTCCCCCATACCTATTGAGTCTTGGAAATGAACTAATTTAGGCGTGAAGGCAATGCCAGCAAAGTGAACAGGAGAGACTCGACAGCGTCGCTAGTTTCGAGGCTTCCTTACACTAGCGAAACCACGATTCAATTGTTGGTCGAATCAACAATACGATCCCCCGAGAATGTAATGGAGTGTCACTGGGAAGCATTAGGTATCTCCTGTCAACGACGTTGGCCGGTGACACAATTTACTCTTCAATTACGATGCTTGCGCCGTGTCTGACAGGCCGTGAACGACCCAATACACCCTCCTCAGACACTGATCTATAGTCGTGCGGCCACGTTTCGAGCAAGCCACTTATATTATTGACGCAGCAGCATCCGACTATACCCTACATACCTATAGTCGGTGGTTGGGTTAGCTATGTTCAATATGGTGCTGTTAATCTAACTGCTTAATTCTTGGCCGCCTGGCAAGTACAAAATAGACGATATACGGACGTATTCCCCTAATTGTACGCCCTCTATTAATAAAGACATAACCCTTCAGACAAACATTAAGTTTTTGGGATTAGGCGTTAGACATACGCCGGGAATTGTTCGAAACACAAGCCAACGAATTTGACAAATTGCGGTCGAAAGAATTGTCCGCTGTGATTTTTTTTTTTTAATTTCGAGCATTCGGTTGTGCCATTTACCGTGTGTGTCCTGCTTGACGCGCATGTCACTTAATTTTGTTCGTTGCTGCCGACGAATCTTGAGAGCCTGTCTGATTCAGGAAGGCAATACATGCGTTTATCTCCGTGCCGCGGTTTCTTTGGAAAGGCGCCGAGGGCCGTCAGTTGGCCAATGCTCCGAGGAATTCTCGTCAGCGGTGCCACCTAACCAATGGAAGCGACGGCTAAGGGGCATTCCGGCCGACGGCGACGTAGTCGGATCATTGGAGACAATGTTGGAGCCGGAAGTTCGCGAGGGTTCAATTAAGTCAGCAGCAGAGCCGCATGATTTACTCCACACTCGCCTTCCGGGATATGTATAAAAGATATATCAACGTTGCGAGACGTCGTCGTTGTCGCCATTGTCTGCCCGGTCAGAAACGGCTCTGGCTGGGGGTGTCTCGCACCACTGGTGACCGGCCCCCGACCGGGGTTTCGCCTTCAGTCGCCCCTCTACGTACATATCCAGTCTCGCATATCATCTAGGCCCCTGAGCCACACCACCCACGGGGCATGGACCAATTGCGCAAACCGCGGGAAACACATACAGGCTGCCGGGGCGTCTCGTCCTGGAGGGCAGTGCTTGTTTGGAACACTTGAAGGTGCTCCTGTGCTTACCTACCTCCCGACGACCTACCTTGAGCTTGACTCGCTTGCTTGTTCTCTGCCAATCGAAGCCCCCACGTGCGGATGCGGTTTGGTCCGGCACCAGCGTTCAGCATCGACAGAGCACACCGTTTTTGTGAAGTTGCCACCGAGACGAGCCAGGACATCGGCCAGGACACCTTCCAGTCAGCTACTAGAGTGCGAGCAATGACGCTCTATCACGGTGGGAAGCAGCCGTTGCGTCCGTGACACCGAGGGGCGATGCCATTATCGCGGCATCCTGGCAGGTGCGCCCGGCCACGCACGGCAGTGAGACAACAAAGGAAGATCTGATACGGTAAGGCTTGGCGTTTTGATTGCTATTATGTAGAGTCATCAGGTGACGAAAGCAACGGTCGCTGGAGTCTGTGGTCTGTGGTCTGTGGGGTTCTAGCCTAGTAACCCCCCTAAGCACTGGCTTGTGCTCTGTGCCTGTCGAATCTGTCAAAGGCTGTCAGTAGTACTACGTGCCTGGGGTACTAGTGCGGGACTCAATGAGAGAGTTGTTGGTATAAAGAGCCCTACCTATCCCACCTTTGAATTCGCACTCGTGTCTCATCTTCCTCTAGTTCACCCAACATTCTCTCCCGAAAAGCTTTCCTCTACCAAGTCCAGAAACTTGCTACCTTTGGTCTGAAACTGTTGTCCACGGACGGCCGACGTTCAGTCTCTCGCACACAAGCCTACCTTTATCAATAAACTCACCAACCAACGTCTTCCAACCTACCTTACCCATCACCACAACAAACAAAATGTCAACCGGCCAGCCCATCGTTGAGTTGACCACTCAGGACATTCGCAAGATGCAACCCAAGCCGATGACTTTCCTCTCTCTGGCCCCGGAGACCTCCACCTCGTACCCCTCCGCACAGAACATCAAACCCGCCGCACCTCGTCGCAGCTCTAGTGTAAGCAGCGCGGGTAGCCACCGTGTTCTCAAGCTGGGACCTGTTCACTGGGGCGAGCACCCAGATGAGCACAAAGAGGACTACCACGAGGTCGCTGTCGAGTAAACGACTGCAACTCTATGTCTCTACTAGATCATCATTGCTCATTGCTCTTTGTCTCTGCGCACTTGATGGAACCGCCAACAATGTTGCCGATCGGCAACACTCACGAACAAACATCATGACTCTCCTCTGTTTGACTCATTCTCTTGTTCCTGTTTTGACAAGGTTGCTCAGAAGGAGTTTGTGCCCTATGCTAGCCTTTGCAATTATGGACCTAGTACACTCAAGGGGCGAAGGGAAAGTTGTGCCGGAATGGTTTCTTGGCCGGATTGGTGGCGTTTATGGACCAGGCGCAGATAGACCGGAACACAGAACAATACCCAATACAAAAAATTGATTTGCAAACCTGCTCGTCTGTCACGCTATCATGCATACATGCCCCTCATACAGGAGTTTAAATAAGCGGCACTGCCGAACACCGCAAATCGTGAGGATTGAGCAAGAATACCACGAGATATCTCCTGATAGTAACCCAAATGGTCAGCCGAATTGAAATTTCAAACCACGTTCTCACACTGCTACATAAGTCCAGTCTCAAATAGGCAATGCCTACGTGAAGGGATATGGTGCTGTTGCTAGTTGACTTGGGTGCGCAAGCGTGTCACTTACCGTTGGTCGCCTGCCTCGCGTCTCATATACCTAGTGTGCTGTTTTATCGTGAGGGGCTTGGCGGGGTTACTCGCTCCCATGCTCACACACCTAGTGGGGACAAGCTTCTCTAGCTTCCATTAGGTTGCATGTGCTTATTATTGTGTTGACATCAGTTAAACAACCACTCAAGACTCTTTAGGTAGGTATATGTACATGTATGTAGTCAACTCATGTAACCCGTGAGCAGCTCATATTAAAATAATTACAAAGCGTGGCATCTGGCAACTCTCAAGGCGACCTCGAGTGTTTCATTTTAATCTCTTTACATTACGAAAGTCGCACATTTAGACCGGCGTTTGGATCTTCGTGTGTCATATCCACGCACACTCTCTTGCGCTCTGTTTGGCCGTCACATGCTGCTCGCTGCTGAATTATCTGCGCCCAGAGCAAATGAAGAGTACCGCAACTATCTGACCTCCTAGCTCGTACGAGCTACGTCTAGCCGGCTGTCTCGACCGTTGTTTTCTACAAGGGAGGGTGGAGCAAATGTCAGATAAGCATACTCTGCAGTTGTAAGTTGTAGGCATCCGCCCTCCTGTTTTCACCCGAGAAGGCGACCAGAAGAAAGATATCAGGCTCGCCAGGGTCAGCGGACCTACAGCAGCGTCGCACTAGAGCACAGCTCGTCACAATCCCTCCACTGATGCGCGTGCGTGCGTTGCAGCGCAGCGCATTGCAGGGGAGAGACGAGAGATGGCGGTCGAGTCCATTTGTCTGATGTTTGAATTATGGATAGCGCTTCATCCGCATTCCGCATGGAACAACCGCATCTAGTAACAAGCTGCCGCTATCCCACGGAATCAACCATCTTACCTGCATGCAGCTTTTGACCGGTGATTGGTAATGGGACATAGACCCTAGAGCGATACTACACTGTTGCTCTCCGAGCACCAATATTTGCAGCCACCAATTCCCATCATATTACTCCGAACTACAAGGTGGATGTTCCCAGATATCACTCTCGCATGAGGTCTCGCCACTCAACAGATCGACAATCAAGCGAGATGGGTAACGGCTTTTCGAGCGCCTTTCACCATGGCCCTCCAAGAGAGAGTGAAGTTGCGTCATTTCCAGAAAGTAATCTCTCAGATATTGTGGCATTGCTTGACAATGCGGATTCATACCTGACGGGCGACGGGGTCTTCACATGCCGAGGCGACCGAAAGAGAGAGAGAGGTCTTTCTGTCAAGGGTCAGTGAGGGCCAAGACGGAGAGGGCTGACGAAGATCAGGGACAAACTGATCCGCCCGAGCGCCCGTCTCTAAACTGGAAACTTGACTTTTCAGTTCGGGAAGGATCATCAGCTTATCCAAATGAAAGATATCTCTTTAGTGTCTGAAAAGAGTGCGTTTGCTACCTAATACGTCATGGCCAATCTTACAAGTGATGGTACTTCTTCCCATCTCATCCTCTAACAGGGCATTTGCCACCAAATAGAACAAATCCGAGCCACTTGAGCACTGCGGCCCGTGTGGGGGGTTTCGGCTGTCAGATCCTTTCGCCTTGTTATCACGTCTAGTCGAGCCAGTCACTTTGCGCTCTAAATGATTCAAACGCGCCCAGCTGGTTGGGAAAGCCTTGGAAAACTGATCGACATGAAAGAATGTGAGCCGAGCAGCAATCAAGGTCGCAAAAGGTCCAGCGCAGCCTCCAACTCGACTGCGATCATTTGTCCTGGGCGTATCACGACGGGAGCCTATGAAGTCTTTGATTAACGTCCTAGTCAGCCCAAAGAGGGTGATGGAATACATAGAAAGAACGACGGGCGAGATGGGTATCACTGGCAGAAGCACTGGCTTCAGGTTTCAGAGACACGTATTCTGATTTCTGGGAAAGTGAGCCCTGGCAAGGGTCTCCTAGTCCATTCTTCACCCGACAGCGTGGGATCGGTGCAGATCGCTGACATCCCAATTGCCAAGGTCCCTTCTCGCCCTTCTATTTCGCACGCGCTGATACTATCAAGCCGCTCGCGTACCTACACTTCTTTGTTCCCAGACCCCGAGCGGAACCGAGCTTGCCGAGGCACACGAGATGGTGTGATAGCTCTTCCAATTGCATTGAAGGTGTGGTAGATGCCCAGAGAATTCTACAAGGGAAGAGATACTTGGGATTTCAGATATTTACGGATCTTCCTGGTCAATTTTGTAGGATGACGTGCATGTAGCGACCTATCTTCATCTAAGTTGGTCATCAATAACCAAGAGAGTGAAAAGCTACATACCGTCTCACACCCCCCCAGCTTCAACTACTTGATGCTGGCGGAATTAATGCAGAGGACAAGGTATGAATGTAGCCGAACTACACGGCCATAATACGTTATGGGTGGTAGATCATCTGGACACTGCGTTGCCAAGGAACATTTGTTTGAACATACACATGATAACGATGGTTAAACCGATTATGACTGAAAGGCTTGACTCTACGTGAATCCCATCACTATCTTAATGTTTGATACGATGTTTCCTTCACTACGATAGAAATCCTATATACTTCGCTGGAGAATATGTTGTGCATCGTATCATGGAAATACCGTATCGTTCCCTTTGTCCTAAGGCATCGGCAAATCGTTTGCCACCTTGCCAACCGTGGTTCGCCGTGGCACTACATGATGACGTGCGGTTTCTCGGGTTATCTTACCATAAGGTACAGCATACGTTTCTTCAAATACGTGATACAAGTTGCCTGGCTGTGAAAGCACCGAAGGTTTTGAACCCTGCCCATAGCAAGAGCGCGACACGAGCACATTCCTGCCAGTGCCCGGTATCACTTGAAGAAAGTGTGCCTCACGGATTCATAACGGATCGTGCTCACCGCATATACATGTCCCGTACGACGCCAAACACGATGGGTAAAGGCCTAGTCCTGTACGATCCTGGTCTGTGGCACCCATCTCGGCCCATCGGGTGACTTTCTGTTGAGGTATCGTCACCTTATTGTTTGTACTTTCAGACACGTTTCTGCCGAAGCCAGCTTCGGACATTGAGATCGGCTGGCCGCACCAGAGTGACGGACACTGACAGATGCCCGAGAGTTTCTTGGCGACAGCACTCATGCTCAGCAGATGCGGCTCAATTCTTGCAGTGTTGTCTAATTGAGTAAGATGGGTTGCCGTTGTACCATCTTTCGAAGCGAGAGGTGATGGAATCATTCTCTCGCCATTCTGCCATTCCACAGCCCTCTACGTCTGGCTCCCAGATCCTTTCACAACTGACGGACAGAAACGAAATCCTATCCATTTCGGTTTACTACTAAGCCATAAATGCTAAGATTAAAATGCTGTCTCTTATTTCATATTATGTTGGAGTACTTGACTTCCAAGCCCCCGTAAGTCTTCTGTTCATAAAGGTAACTTAATATCACTTCAACAAACGTTCCCGAGTCCTACTATCCGAGCCCAGGGAAATGGTTTGATAGCCAGTCGCTGTGTATCCAACATCTATTTGCTTCTTCATCTCCCGAGTTGCTTCGCCGCGGCACTGCGTACGCGCACCGTCTTGGCGGATGAAATTCTCTCATGCGAAACGCCGAGAACCAGGTCGTCAGGTTCAGAACCGGAGTAAGCAGGCCGAGACTTGGCAGTCTGCGGCACACAACCTACCGACCAGTCAACCATCGACTTCGTGAACATCCGAGAAGCACAGCAGGAGAAAGGAGTAGGTGAAGCGGCGGCGGCGGGTGATCGACCGGACCGCTGAAGGCTGACAAGGCTGGGCAATGAACATTCATTGGCCCTACATTGGCCATCTCCTGCATCATCGGGGACATGACATCTTGGCGGCGGCCTTGGCTGCTTGGTCTACCGTACGAGTTTCATTTGCTGCTTGGCATTGTTCTATCCAGAGGTGATTCCCAGGCCATGGGCAAAATGAGTGATACAGCAATTCATGAAATCCGAGGAAGTAGCAGCTGAGCTAGCAAGCGCCGATTCGAAGTTTCGTCCCAGGGCTGATCCCCCCGCGTACTCTACCAGTTTTCCGAAATTTCCGCTTAGTGCGATACGAATTATAACTGAATAAGTATGTTGAGTTCGGGTGGAGTTATTGCTTATAACGGTCAAAATCCTAGATGCTTATAAGTCACGTTCTCCTATCTTCACGATACGCTGGCCCGTCCCCAGAGCACAAGCCATAGTTCCCCAGTCTAGTTTGATCCAATCTGAGCTTCCACGCATGGTGGCAAGTCCTGCGCTATCAACTGACTCAAATGCGAGTTTGGTCTTAGGTACAATGCCTGCGTCCCCGTGGTACGGGCAGAAAGCAGCCCAGTGGACCTTCCAGACCAAGAGTTCAACGTGATGTAGATCCGGATCTGCCAGCAGCCTGAGCAGAGCCTTGAAAGGTGAACGAGAAAGGATATTGCAGCCAGGACCCTTAGTAGGATGGGATGTCGGGGGACCCAGACATATCTTGAGTCGCCGCAAGCTGCCCCTTAATATCATATCGGAGATGGCGGGCGCCAAGATATCCTCGAACTCGCCTCCAACACGGGTCAATAACAAGGCCAGAGTGTGAACCCTCCGACGTCCATCTTGTCCCCCCTGACTGAGGAAACCACCAGGGCTTTTCAGATGAGTAGGCAGACGGTGGCTTTGAGCATTCAAGACGAATTGGTTCTGGTTGTAAAAGATAGCTGACGCTTCTTGGTACATTTGGACATTGACCAGAAATATACACAGGATATACAGATATTTATCCACTGGCGAGCCGAACAGCGTCCGGTTATGTAATACCACGCCTTTTTTGGACACGAGGAGATGCGATAAGATGTTTGTCCGCAGCTCAGCAGGCAGGTCGAAAAAGCGGAAGGTTGATGAAGCCGACATATCCAATGCCTCTAACCCAATTATTTCCGCTGGCGTTTTTTTTTTTCGACGGTCAATAAAATGGTGTTACAGATAAGGGTGTTTGTCGAGCTATAATCGCTGACCAATGTACATGGCGCAACAGATTTTCATGACAAGGAGGTCTCTGGAGCCTTTGGAGGATCACTTAGACATGGAGAGGGTGAGAAGCCGTGCTGAAGTTTTTCGTGCGCAGTTCATCATGAAGTGACTAAGAGCGGGAGTTACTGGATAGCAAGGATTGCCGAAAAGACCACGAGTCTCAATGGCGTCAGGCAATGAAGGAGGGCGAAAAGTCGACGCTACCTATCAACGGCACTGAAGTTAGGATGTAGATCAATGAATGCGATGAAGCTTGTGTAGGTATGAGGGCAACGCTGCTCTTGGATGTCTAAATAAAATCAACATTGATATATGCCTTGAAATTATGGGCTATAGGCATTGATAGTTGGTCGTTCACTCGTGATCACCTCACCTTAGACGTGGATGGCGGCGAGTGACGTGGTTCACACAGACGAGGTGTTGCTTATCGCACCCCTGTGAGATGGACTGAGGAGATAAAGGGTCCAACATCAATGTGGGAGTGCCGAGCCTCTGTAGTGTAAGGTACGTACCTTATCTTATCTTAGTACCTACTAACCTTGGTACATGTACCTAAGAAACCTTGAAACAGCTGAGCTTCGTTGAACGTGCTGCCGCGTCGCATTCCAACTTATGGGACTGCAGGCAACTACATCGTTAGACGCCAATTGACTTCTGAGCTTCGCTACTCGCCATCTTGCCTGCATCCTCAGCCCGTCCTGAGATGCAGCAGCCGTCTGCGCCATGCAATGCTACGCGGAGTTGACGCCTCCCACGGCCGTCACCCACTCCCTGAGCTTGCCCTTCGTCTCGGCGCAAACCACCAACCTCATCGTCGCCAAGGCCTCTCTACTCCAGGTCTTCACTACTAAGTCTGTCTCGGCCGAGCTTGACCATGCCCAGAATGCCCGCCTACAGTCACCTTCCGCAGACCAGCCCTACGATGCGAGGCTGCACGACGATGACCACCTCGAGGCCTCATTCCTCGGCGCCGACGCCGCCCTTGTTCGCTCTGACCGGTCCCACTACACCAAGCTCGTCCTCGTTGCCGAGTTCCCCCTCGCTGGTACCGTCACCGGCCTTGCGCGCGTCAAATGCCCCTCGTCTGCCGCAGGGGGAGATGCCCTCTTGATTGCCTTCAAAGATGCAAAGCTCAGCATGGTCGAGTGGGACCCCGCCAAACACTCCATCACCACCACCTCGATCCACTACTACGAGCAGGAGGAGCTGCACGGCAGCCCCTGGGCACCCTCGCTGAGCCACTATGTCAACGTCCTCACCGCAGACCCGGGCAGCAGGTGTGCTGCTCTCAAGTTCGGTCTGCGCAGTCTAGCTATAGTGCAGTTTAGATCGCTGGAGGAGGACGTGGACATGCAGGACTGGGACGAGGAGCTCGACGGCCCTCGCCCCGTCAAGGAGCTGGCCACGGCCATGGTCAATGGAGCTAGCAGCAATCAAGATACTCCCTTCTCAACATCGTTCGTCCTCCAATTGCCCAATCTTGACCCGAGTCTCATCCATCCCGTGCACATTGCCTTTTTACATGAGTATAGAGAGCCCACGTTTGGCATCCTCTCCTCGACGTCCTCCCCATCTGCCGTTCTTGGCAGGAAAGACCAGCTATCGTACATGGTCTTCACTCTTGATCTTGAGCAGAGGGCCTCCACCACCATCCTCTCCGTCAATGGCTTGCCTGACGACCTTTTCCATGTACTCGCTTTGCCTGCCCCTATTGGAGGAGCTCTGCTGATTGGGTCGAACGAACTCATTCACATTGATCAATCTGGAAAGCCTCATGGTGTCGGCGTGAATCCGTTCTCTAAGCAAGCTACATCTTTTAGCTTGGTGGATCAGTCTGATTTGAATTTGAGACTGGAAGGTTGCAAGGTCGAAGTGTTCTCGGCAGAGAATGGCGAACTGCTAATGATCCTGAACGATGGTCGCCTTGCCTCGGTAACTTTCCGCATCGATGGTAGAACCGTGTCGGGATTGAGCATCCAGCTAGTTGTATCTGCTTCCCGGGGGTCTATTGTGCCAACACGCGTGTCAACTCTCAGCCCACTTCATAAAAGTGCAATGTTTGTCGGCAGCGAGGAGTCTGATTCCTTGGTGCTTGGCTGGACACGCACGCAAAGTCAAACGGGCAAGCGAAAACACCGATTTCACGACGCTTCTCTTGACCTCGAGATGGATGAAGAAGATCTGGAAGACATGATAGACGATGACGACTTGTACGGAGAGGACTCCTCGTCTGCTAGACAGCTCTCCAGTACCACCGATAGCAATGGGATAAAATCTGGTGAAGTCCTCTTCCGCGTACATGACCGCCTCGTGAGCATTGCGCCAATACGGAACTTCACATTGTCTCAACTATCACCTTCACAGGATGAGGAAAAGATCAACCAAGCAGGAGTATCCAGCGATCTAAGCATGATTTGTGCCGTAGGAAGTGGCAACTCTGGCGCTCTTGCGATTCTGAACCGCGCCATTCAACCTACAGTCATTGGACGTTTCGAGTTTCCGGAAGCTCGAGGTATTTGGACGGTGGCCGCTCAGAAACCGATCCCAAAATCGTTACAGGCCGATCGGGGCGCTACCTCCCTCGGCGCGGATTACGACATTTCAGCGCAATATGACAAATACATGGTTGTGTCAAAAGTAGATCTTGACGGATATGAGACGTCGGATGTTTACGCATTGACGGGTGCTGGGTTTGAGGCATTGACTGGTACGGAATTTGACCCTGCCGCTGGGTTCACTATCGAGGCTGGTACGATGGGTAAACATATGAGAGTTATCCAGGTGCTCAAGACGGCGATTCACTGCTATGATGGAGGTAAGATGTCTTCGTAGCCGAATTCGCTATTATAAGTGCTGACCAAGGGCTAGATTTCGGGCTCAACCAAATTGTTCCCATGCTTGACGAAGAAACTGGGGCCGAGCCTCGTGTTGAGAGCGCTAGCATTGCCGACCCTTATATACTCCTCGTAAGGGACGATGCGAGCATTTTTGTCGCTAAGATGGACAACAATTTGGAGTTAGAGGAGCTCGAAAAAGAGGACAGCGCTCTAAGCTCCACGAAATGGATAACTGGCTCTCTTTACGAAGACAAGTTCGGCATATTCTCAACGGCAATTAACGATAAAGGAACTACAATGGAAGGTAACGTCGTCATGTTGTTACTCAGTAAGAGCGGTGCCCTCTATGTACGTCATCGACCCCCTTCTCCCTCGCAACGCTTGTGTCTTACTAAGGCGTGTCAAGATTTATGCTCTGCCGAATTTGACCACACCTTTATATGTCGCTGAGGGTTTGTCGTTTTTACCACCCATACTTTCTGCAGACTATGCGGCTAGGCGTGGCACATCTCGTGAGACGCTAAAGGAGATGTTGTTTGCCGACTTAGGTGATAAAACATCTTCGTATCCCTATTTGGTCGTAAGTACGTGATCACTTTAGCTGATAACACCGACTTACACCTATCAGACTAGGAATTCTCTTGATGACATTACCATCTATGAGCCTTATCGTACTCCGGGATCGACAGCAGAACTCTCAAAATCTCTCCATTTCCAAAAACTACCAAATTCCACAGTAGCAAGAGGTGCAGAATTGACGACAGAAGATGATGTGGAAGTTCATAGAAGCTACCCCATGAGAAGATGTGACGATATCGCTGGTTACAAAACTATATTTCTTCCTGGTGACTCTCCAAGTTTTATCATCAAGTCATCAAAAACTCATCCAAAAGTCATAGAGGTTCAAGGTGGTGGAGTGCGCGGTATGAGCTCATTTCACACAGAAGGCTGTGAACGTGGCTTTATATACACGGACGTAAACGGTATCGCACGAGTCTCTCAACTTTCTGCGAGAAATACTACCTATGCTGAGATCGGCATGCCTCTCAAAAAACTACCTTTGCATGTCGATACTCACTCTGTCACTTTTCACCCCCCGTCAGGAACCGTGGCTGTCGGGTGTAGCATCTACGAGCCCTTTGAGTTGCCAAAAGATGACGACTATCATAAGGAATGGCAGCTCGAGAGGGACCTTCCACTCATGCCTCTGGTAGAGCGCGGGCTCATCAAGCTTGTCAACCCTGCCACCTGGACAGTCATCGATACAGTCGAGATGGAGCCGTGTGAAATGGTCATGTGCGTTGAGACCCTTCATCTCGAGGTATCTGAGGCTACGAATGAAAGAAAATATCTCATCGTTGTCGGTACCGCTATCATTCGAGGAGAGGATTTACCAATCAAAGGACGTGTTCTCGTCTATGATGTTGTCGCCGTCATTCCTGAACCTGGAAAGCCGGAGACAGATAAGAGGCTGAAGCTCATGGCAAAGGAAGATATTCCCCGAGGCGCCATCACGGCGCTTTCTGAGATCGGCACACAAGGCCTAATGCTCGTGGCGCAAGGTCAGAAATGCATGGTCAGGGGTCTGAAGGAAGATGGGTCCTTATTGCCTGTTGCATTCATGGACATGAATTGCTATGTGACAGCAGTCCGTGAGCTTCGAGGAACCGGACTCTGTCTGATGGCTGATGCTGTAAAGGGGCTATGGTTCACTGGCTACACGGAGGAACCGTATAGAATGATCCTCTTCGGCAAAAGCTCCACAAAGTTGGAGGTCCTCACTGCCGAGTTTTTGCCTGACGGCAACGAGCTGTCCATCGTGGCATGCGACTCCGATGGCGGCATTCACATCCTAGAATTTGACCCGGAGCGTGAGTGCAATCTAGTGTTGACTTGACTGGCTTTTCGACTAATATAGCACAGATCCGAAATCTCTACAAGGGCATCTTCTCCTTCATCGCACTTCGTTTGCCGCCGGTGCCCATGTGCCAACCCGCAGCAAACTTTTGCCTCGCACGTTACCAGCAACGTCGGACTACCTTGCACAGCACCAGCCTACAAATGGAAACCCATCAACTACGACAGCCGCATCAACTATCCTCTTCACTTCACCTACTGGAGTTCTCGCCACCCTCTCGCCACTATCCGAGCCTCAATACCGCCGGTTGAATTTCCTATCTGGACAGCTTGTCTCATCGTTACCCCAGCACTACGCCGGTCTCAACCCCAAAGACTATCGCGCACCGGCGTCGACAGGCGCAGTCGGCAGATTCCCGCCAGCTGTCGATGCGGGCATGGGACGTAACATTGTGGATGGAGCTTTACTTGCACGTTGGAACGAGCTGGGCGCTGGACGACGTAGTGAGATTGCTGGGCGAGTGGGTTTCTCGGGTGCGGATGAAGTGCGCGAGGTTCTCAGAGAAGTATTGGGAACCAGTGGACTGGGATACCTCTAATTTACTTGAGCGTTAGTTAAGAAGTTCCACGCTGTGGTATGATTCGATAGAAGTCTCGGACGAGGTTGGGTTAGATACGGCGGAACGTTTGAGGTGATCTTGGCGTGAGACACGAGCATAATTCTCGTGATGTACCTTCAGATGATTGATTGGTTTCCGGATTCCATAGCAATAAAGATGACAGCACTGAGAGAACAATGGATGCAGCGATCAAGTCTAGGGAAATGAATTTGGCCTTATCACTTTGTGACCTAATACATATCGTGTAATAGACACAGATTGTAAATGAATAGATAGATAATTGAGACCACCCAACGCCTAAGCCCAGCTCTATACCGCCATGACATTCCATACCCAGTAAACAGTTAACAATCAATCCCCCTTAGTCTTGGTGCCAGCCTTGAGATCTCGCTCATTGGCGAAAGACGGGCCTTTACCCTTGAGATCAGCGGGATCGTATTGCTATCTCTTCGTTAGTCATGGTCTCATAGCTTAGGTATATATATATATATCCGGGGTGGAACTCACAACGCCATCCCACCGTCTATAAGCACCGCCACCGGCCTCGGGCTCCCTCATCAAATCAGCACCTTCCTCATACTGCATAACGCGGCTTTCATCACTCCAATCTGCCTGTCCCGGTGGCACAGTCGCAGTGCCTTGGATAGGGACGTGTCTGGCCAGAGCGTCCCTGACGTTTACTGCGGGGGTAGCTTTCAGAGCCTCGCGATTGGAGTCTTCCACTGCGGCCAAGGGAGCGTGTCTGGGCGAGCGGTTGCGGGAGGCAAGCGCGGCGTCGAAGGGCCCGTCGTGGTGGTAGATAGAACCGTGGACCCCTATGTTGTCTAGCGCGTCGATGGAGTCGGGCAGAGTTTGGTTGCCCTTCCGTAGGTGGTGGGCGCGTTGGGCGGCCTTGGTTTCGGAGCGGATCTGCTCTAGGGGGCTGGGTGACTTTGAGGACGACATTTCGAATGGGAGTTATTATGGGAATGGGTGGGTGTGGTGGTTACTTTTAAAAAACTACCGTGCGTCTGGCTCTTATACGTCGTTGGGGGATTCGTGTAAGTGAGGTTGGATGAGTAGGTATCACGGGCGTCCAGGTCTGTGCAAAGTTCACAGGAACGAGCGGCAGAGTTCGCAGTATTTGAGTAAAAGACCGTCTGGAGAGCAGTTGACTATTTCCTTGGCAGAAAAGTAGTCAAGCTAGCTCGGGATGGCATTGAAAAAGCCATGGAACGATGAAGAGATGCGTAATGGTTCCGAGCCCATCGAGGCTATGATGTAATGCCGCTGCGCCGGCTGGTGGTTAGCAGGAGGACAGGCAGGGGCTGGAGGGGCTGCTGCGCCAGGGATGTGACGCAGGCAGTTGCCAGTCAGGCTCCAGATTGGAATGTCAGCTCGTCAGCCTCCTGGCGGCTCAACAAGCCGTGACGCAAGTGCCCGGGCTGCCGCCAGGGGTTCACGACGGGAATGCTGCAGCAGGAAGGAACTCTATGAAGCTGTCACCGACCCGTTGGGCTCCTGGCCATCCATGTCTCCTCCCATGTTCAAGGTAGAGGCATGGTTGAGCGATTCGGGCTACGAACGGCCGATGTAGAGTCGTGTTGCATTGATTGATGCATTCTATCATAGTGACATTATCGTCATGGCTCAGGAGAACATTGATGCTGTGAAAAATGGAGTGTTGATTGAAAAAGCTTCTCTCGGTAATGCTAGGTAGGTACATGTACCTATATGTAGGTTGGCAACTGCACTGTACCACAGTGGGCTGAAATCGTGCTGCGGCGCAACCCACACCAACAACCTTCCCAGCAATTGGGTCAGTCCGACAATGAAATTCCTGCTTCAGATACACTGCTTCACAGCCTCATAACGGGCAATCTCAAATGTGACCCTCCTAGCCTAAAGCGATCCTGCCTGTTGTTTCACATTGCCAAGAATGGTTCTCGTAGATTACTCCTCGGACTCATCTTCATCTTCAGACAACACTCGGGTAAAGAAACGGAAAACCTCCCATGAGGCATCTTCCATAGCGGAAGAAACCAAGTTACCGCCATTACCGTCTGCCTTCCACGACTTATACGCCTCAACGGTACGTGTCAGCACAAGCGATGACCCGACGCTACATCAGGGCCGCAAGCGAGTGAACCCGCATAAAGTCGGGAATTGGCCGAGTCACTTATATGTTGAGTGTAAGTCTGTACTTCATTGCTTACCATGAGCCTCATGTCTAGATCTCTCATGCACAGCGCAATTCATTTCATTCATACAAATCAGACTAACACATACCAGGGCACCCAACCTCCGAAGAACGAAATATCCTCATCACCCTTCTCACCCATCTCCAATCTACTCTCTCATCCACACCCTCATCATCCACTATAACTATCACGTCATTCCTAACCTCAGACCTCAACACGCCTTTACCCTTACACATAAGTCTCTCGCGACCCATCGTCCTAAGCACGTCTCAAAAAGGCGACTTCCTCACCGACCTCGAGTCTAGTATCAAAGCAAGCAACATACCGTCTTTTGACGTCGCGCCACTAGACCTAGCATGGCACCGTACTCATGAGTCTGCGCGCTCCTTCCTTGTCCTCAGGGTCGGGTCCGTGAACGTAAATAGCACCTGTAGGGCAAAGGTTCAGGCCGAGGATGAGAAGACTACGAGCTCAGGAGAGGATCCCAATCCGCAGCTCACAGCCCTGCTCCAGCGTAGCAATCACCTCGTAGCGAAATACGGACAACCTGCTCTATACACAGCCCCTTCAACATCCGCACAAGAAAGCAAACCAAATGTTGGAGCTTCCTTTCACGTCTCAATAGCATGGTCCTTTGCGGAACCAACTACCGATCTATGTACCTTAACGAGCGGCGTGTTTAACGGTGCTATTAAGCCTACACCTACCTCCGCGAGCACATCGAAGATGAAAGACGAGCTACGACAGATGCGTATCCGCGTCGACGGCATCAAGGCCAAGATAGGCAATATAGTTTCACACGTCCCGCTGCCAGCTCGCCGCAGTCTCGGCGCGGAGGGAGGCTTGTTTGGTATCTGAACTTCAGATGTTCTAATGGGTGTAAAAGTTGATGGGCGCAGAAGTATACCCCGAGATATTGTGATAGGAAATAATAATGCTAAAACTGTATACACACAGCATTGCTTTCGCAGGCTAGAGAAGGTAAGTCGTGGATGCCAGCTGAAGCAACCTAGAGGCTCAAAAGTCGAATGGATTCTGGGTTGACCATTTCACTAACCTCTCAACTAAGCGGAGATACGCCCGTACACACCGAAGCCCTGGTATAGCGCTCGCGCGAACATCACGGATTGAGTGGTAGAGAGAGAGCTTTGAGTCGGTAGGCGACTACGTGATAGTATTTCCTTTCGACATTCATGGTATGATGACTTACTGGCAGACAGAGGGTAGTGAAATATTGACAAAGAGTGAGGCCACTATGCTTTGATAGTGATTGCTTGTAGGCTATATGACTGGATTGCAGATATATGGATCAATGAATGCCTTATCCTCGAGAACCTATATGCAAATGTGTACCTAGGTGTATATACAACGGCTTGATGCTCGCTATGCCAATGCCTGATGCTTCCTTGTTCATTCCTACTAGCAGGAAATCTTATAACTCCTCGGCATTTCTGGAGGGTCTGAAACTCCATGTCCGAGGTGTGACTGGGAGGCCGATATATAATTCCCAGCCACGATTGAGCTCTGCGAGGACGATAAGAAATCTATTCACGACTGGTCAGCGACAGGGTAAAAATTAGGATATGGCTAGGTAAATGTGGCAACTTACAATGTCTTCGGAAAGCTGATCCAATGACCAACCACGGTCTTGAAAGCATCTATAACCTTGCCTAATTCTTCCCAGAATATGTCGGTCGTGGTGATGGGTCCTTGACTTGATTGGTTTTTCGGCTTCCGTCCTCCTTCCCACTCATCTTCCAGCAAGTCCACGGACTCAGTCTCGGTTGTTTTTGGCGCCAAGCTGGCAGCATGAGGCTTCTTAGCACGATCAGGAATGATGGAAGCGGGCCTGGATTGTTTCGTAGGGCCATCGACCATATTCCGGAACTGATGAAGCGCTTCCATGGAGCTGCTGAGACGCGCGTACGTGTTGAACAATGCGACGAGCTCCGTTCTCTTAAGCTCCGGAACTTCGCCGCTATCGTTGTCCGCTTCGAACAAGACTTTCAACGCCGTTCCGTAGCCAGAGACTTGTACTTTGCCCCAGAGCCGACACTTATCGCACCCAACGCAATCCATAATGCGGCTCACGTTTCGGAATCGGTTCCGGAAATCTTCCTTCAATGAGGGACCCTCCCCGTTCTTGAACATGAGACTTTCGTCGAAGATCTGGGGGACAGATGAGGATGCTTGTGTCACGGCTAAAACCTTGGCTTTGGTAGCGCTATCTTGATCGGGGTCGCCAGTACAGAACGTGTAGTCCTGCAAGTAGGGCCCAAGTTTTGCGACGGCACGGGTGACCAGAGCGTAGTTGAAGTAAAGATTTGAAATACGCTCAGGATGAGTGTGAATTCTCTCTGTATAGCATTTCACGTTGGGTTGCCACTCCCCGGTGGTCTGATTGAGGAAATCCCAGCACAGATGCGTGCTGATGCTTGCGTGCATGCCGGATATCACGCGGTAGAAGACACGCTTCTCGAGGCATTCGTCTTCGTTCTCCAAGCCCGTCTGGGCGAATGTCACGGTGGGGTCCTGATGATGCTGCTCAAGCATAGATGCTCGCTCGGCTGAGTGGATGACGCTGCGGAAATCTCGAGCAGCTGGTCCTTGAGCTGATGACTGCAGTCCGAGGGATGCAGACTTGGGGAACGACGACTTCTGGAAGCAGTTCTCGCGATAGATAGCATCCCACACCATCTTCGCGCCCTCACCAGCAAATCCTGTGAATCGCTCCGGATTGTGAACCAAGCTTACGTAGTCGCCTTTGGCACTTGTACTTTCGTCCTCGGGGATGCAATAATCCCGTTCGTCCCCCTCATCGTCGTATTCGACCACACAGCTCTCACCCACATTTTCTCCCAATAGACCCTGTAACGGTCGCTTGGGGGCCTCTTTTTGTATTTTTTTGGCGGGATGTTTTGCTGAAGGACCCTCGAGCTTCCCCAGCTCGCTGGCCCTCCAAATCGGGGGTATTTCTTCCTCATTGTCTATCGTGTTCACAGCGCAGGCGATGTTGCCGCACATGCCATTCTCGTCGCTCCAGAAGGGGCACACTTTGTTGAAGAGATTGAGACGGTAGTAAGAGAAGAAGTCGGTTTCCCTTGTTAGGTCATCGACGGCAGGCTTTACTCTGCTGTTGAGGGTCTCGAGGGTCTGGTAGGAAACGCAAGCGTCGTTGACGATGGACTTGGGGGAGATCTGGAACGTATCATTGTCAGAAGAGTCAAGTGCGGGTTGCGCCAGAGCCGTCAATGCTGGCACGGAGCTGGAAACGAGGAGGAGGAGGAATGGAATAGACATTGAACGAAGCGGCGAGAGCGACATACTGCACAAGACTCATCTTGCCGATCTCTGGTGTTCTGGCACTGCGCAGGAGAGCCCCAGAGGGCGAAGAGGGTCAGGAAGAATAGCTTGCCGGCGGACGGCATGGCGTGTATCGTAGCGAGGCTCGTGAGGGACTGGATGGGAGGGGACACTTGGCCAAGCGAATGCGACAGGGTGCCAGCGACCGGGCGGGTGAGGTGCTCGCAGTCTGCGACGACAGATAGCTGCTAAGGGCACCCTCCTTCTTCATTCGGCAGTTCTGGAGACTGCAGACGGGTGGACGATCAGGAAGGTGTGCGAGAGAGGTGTCCAAAACAGAGGCGGCGTGCAATTTAGGCAGAATAACTCTTGGATTCTAGGCCACGGGATTGTACCTGTATGGGCTCTCGAGGGATGGGTAGCACGCGATAATGGCGGTGGTGATGGTGGTAGATGGTCCGCAGAGTGTCGATTGTGTGCGCCAAAGCAAGTCAAAGTGAAAACGTATCAACAGATGGAAAAGAGACTTATGGCTGACAATAAGGAAAAGAAAGACAAGAAACAAATGCTCATACGGGCCGAGGACTCCATTTCAATCCCAATGCCTGTCATGGTCTGAATCAGAACATGCCATTTTATTACAATACGTGGCACTCTTTAACAGCGTGGCGAATCCCATTCTCACATCTTTGTCCAAATCACTGGCATAGTGCCACAACTGATGCCATGTCGCAATAGGATAGGCATGAGCAAGATAATCAAGGCATTTACATGTACCAAAGTTTGAGAATCTATATTGGCCTTTTTTCTTTTCTTTCGGACCCTGCATTACATCAAGTTCGAAAAGCAAACATACCGGAGACACGTCCGAAATACATACTAGGGTTTTATCTACCTCTACCTAAATCTCCCATAGCCTTATTTGTCCTCAGCTTGACTTAAGACCGAGGGGCTCCTTGTCTGGATGAACCGCATGCATGGGACTTGGCACAACGTGTTCTTTCAGCTTCAGCTCTTCCAAGTACTCTTCAGCCCATCATTCTATGCTTCTCTGATTTCTGCACGGCACCGATCATCTAAGAGCCACGAGAAAGCATGAAAGCACCATCTCTCCCGTATTGTGCTAATATAGGTACCTACCTTATGCACCGACGTCCTCCCAGGTTGACTCGAAGCGAGGTTGGACGTCATACCGGACCATGTGCAGGCGAGGCACGCAGGTGGCCAGACGCTACCTCCAGGCTGATGTCCATGTACCTACCTACCTACCTACCTACCTACCGTAGGTACCTTACCTGGTAAGTGGATACAAGCGCCAAACGGTCCAATCCGGTCCCTTCCGACGCCTCTCTTCAACCGTAGCGCTTCTCAGCTGGGGATCCACGTGCAGCACTGGTCACCAAGCGGTGGCCTGCAGGTGGCTTTCATGTTGTTTTTCTACTCGGGACTAAGGTTTAGAGTGCTGTACCTTAGGTAGTCCGCTCCATCTGGAGACAGCAGAACTGAGGGTCCAAGGAAGATAATTAATGGACATTACAGCTAGCACGCAGCTTCACTTGTATAGACACTTTTATGAACCATAGGTGGTAGGTTAGGTATTTGGAGGATTACTAGGTAGCGAACGGTGGACAGAACAGAACATTCGGTTGAGTGCATCGAACGACACGATCGACTGACTGCATCGTACCGACAGCCGCACCAACAAACTAACATGAAAGTTGGGACGTGTTTCGCCTGCAATGGCACCACTCTCTCCAATTCGAATGGAAGATAATTACAGGTAAGCATAGCTACAGCTGCCATCACCTCAGCCAAAGCTGAACCCGCCAGGTGATGTCTCGAGCAACCTGAAGCGGTCACCAGTGCATTAGGCTTCGTCCTGCCTGGACGCAGTGAGGTATGCAGGTATACTGCTAGCGGGATTGGTCAATTGCTCTCACCGTCTTGCCCTACAAAATGATTGGCCTAGTTGATAGCTTACATGCCTTACCACACATTGCGTGCAGTTCGTCCTGTGTGTGCCGATCTACTTTTTCGTTCGCGATGCTCACATGTTGAAACCAAAACGCCGTTTGGAAAGAAACGGAGCAAATGCATGTCGTTAACCATTAATCCTCGTCATTCATGTTCTGTTCTTAAAAGCATCCATTTTATATATAAGCCCAACAACCGCCTGTTTAGTCGAGTTCGGCAACTGCGTGGGGTGGCGTGGTCGGCATCCTCCCGCCAGCCTTCTTTCAGATCTTAATGTTGATTCTCGACTCATTTCGTGAATCCAGTCTGGGCAGCCAGAGAACATGCTCCCGCCTTGTCTCCAGAGTGACTAGAGTCGCAATGAGGCTACTCTTCTGCTCTTCCAGGTAGATAGAGCTCAAAACAAGGCTGCGCGACCTCCTTTCTGGCTCAACCCTAATGTTTTAGAAAAACCCACCCCACTCATGCTAGGGTCGGTCAGAACTCGAGTCGGTCAGGGACAATACACAACAGCCACCTGATCCATGTGTCCTAGCGGACCAAATGTCTCAAACGCCGTCCATATCATATCAGTTGTAATCATCAAGGCATCATCGCTCTGCAATGTGGATGTAGGTGAGGAGTGGAGCAAGCAAATGGTCAGAGTCCAATTGTGCTCTTAATAGTGTGTCGCGTATCGTCGTACGTGATGTGTGCTATGGCTGGAAGTTGAGGGGTCGCCTGGGATGGGTCCGTCAGTGTCTGTCTTGCCATGGGCCCCAAGGTATAAAGAGAGCGAACTCACTTGAAGAGCAGGATGTGAGGCTCCGGCTCGTGGACCTCGTAGTGCTCCCAGCCCAAGCTCTGTTGCCCATAGTCATTAGTCGAGTGTGCTTGTGCGTTTGGAATGGGACTCGGCAAGAATTGTGCGGCGTACCTGTGTGATGCCCATGGCGCGCCACTCGTCCTCCCACAGAAGCTTCAGGGTGCCCTTGGATGCGTCGTGGTATTCCTTGGGAATGGCCTTCAGCATGGCCTTGGGGAGCTGGACGTGACGGTACTCGTACTCGCTGTCGGAATAACTGAAACAAACAAATGAGCAATGCGTGTGGCAGCTAAGCCAGAATCGACAGATCAGGTGGGACATACCGGGCAGAATAGTGGATGAGGTCAATGAACTCCTCCAGGCGCGCGCGTTCGCTATCCCTGAGCGGACGAGGTTCGTGGTTGCGGCGGCTCATCTCGTCTGCGGTGACGGGCATCGTGGTAGAGCGGACAGGACGGCAGGATAGGTGGCACGAAACGATTGTGCAGAGAGCACTCCGGAGACGACTGCGCTCGGATCGAGGCGCACACAGAACAAGCAGAATAAAATGCGAGAGAGAGAGGGTCAGAGAGACGATGGGATGCGAGTGGGGTATAATCCAGGACAGAGAGCAGACTCGGGAGAATAATTGAAACAAGATGCTCCGTTTCACGAGTGCAGCGAATTACGTCGCGTGTCGCGTGTCGTGTGTCGTGATCCGGAGAGGAAGCGCGAGTTGAGGCTTATTTACGATCAGACTCACTGCTAATGCTCGTGCTCAGCGGGCAGGCGGTGCTGTCGGAGGTGGTGGGAGGTGGGAGGGAGTGGCTCTGCGTCGCTGCAGATGTTTACTTCTGGTGTGTCCCACTGAACGTACCTCACACATGCACATGCACCCTACCTAATCCTCGTTTACAGTGATGAATCGAGGGGAAGCTTGGTGGCGCTAGGCTCGTATGACTGATTGTGCTCTTAAGCAGCTGTATTTCCCCTCTACGCCCTCTTATCGATTAGCGCAGGTGCAAGGGGCGTCCCATTTCAGTTCTGCATTCACTTCCATAGACGGATGAAGAGCATAGGGGAGGGACATAGTGGCCTTGAAGAGGTGATCATTTATTGTGGTTAGTGTACTCTGTAAATACTTATATATAGTAGGGGACCTATGTAATGTAGCTAATCGGTCAGAGTATTCCTGCGTACCTATTACGTTTCCCAATACTGTGGCTACCTACATGTACGGATGTTACAGTAGCGATTTCAATTTGACATGTTGTTAACCATCTAGGTATACCGTAGAGGTACATGTAGCCAAGCTCGCAAGGTCGTCAAAGCACCTAAGTACATGTAGGCAAGTAAAAAGTTATGACATGACTAATTATCCCTAATCGTTCATAAGAATATTTATCTGGATTACAATTGAATATGGCAATTTTAGGTCATATTATCGAGAGAAAGACAGTACCATCTTTTTTGTCTGGTGCAAGGTGCATGCTTTGATTGTTGCATTTGATGGGATCAAATGTTAAGTACATACATACATGTACCTAATTACATGTATTTATTTGATCCATCTTGACTGTACCGTACATAATTGAAGCACACGGACTGTGGGAGCACACATGTCCTACCCGGCAAGCTACACGCTAGAGTAGAGTGGTACCTCAATAGTACCTCTTGTTGGCTCAACCCCCAGCAATCCGCGGTGCAGCCCACAGTTGCTTTGGCACGCGGACTTGCTCTCTCCCAGCCAAAGCGCACGTAGATGCACACCCACGACTCACATCGCTTGACCCGTACATCGCCAAAAGGCTATCGCCTCGCGTTGTGTGCATTGTGTCCTTTCGCTAGCACGTACACACGTCTTGGTAATCTTCTATTGCCCGGCCTTGCGAGCCATAGCTACACTCCCGGTCGCCAGAGGCCACGGGCTCCTTGCACCCTCGCGCACCCTCGCGCTGCCACCGATCCACACTCGCTACCGTAGTCCCATCGACCACAATTCGCGTTCCATCTCAAATCACTTGCGCCAGCGCTTGACGTCCACTTTGCGACGGCGGCCTTGGGGATGGAGACCAAGCGCAAGGCCAGCGCCGCCAGCGCCCAGGATGCCGCGCCCGACACTCCCGACCGTGCTGCCAAGCGCCGCAAGGTCATGGAGGTACGTTCATCCTCTCTTCATCGCCTCTTTCCCCTCCTCCAAACTGCGCGTCGTCACTGCAGCCATTGTTGCTGTGCGCGCGCTGCGTTGCGACAGCTGCACGCTGCAGGACGCGTTTCTCGAGTTCCTGCGGTGGGCATTGACAACTGACTGCGGGCTCGAAACGGGGTTGCAGCAGGCCAGCGGCAGGGTTAGCTCCAATGGACCTTGCGAGCTGCTCGAGGTCATATGCGCATGCGAATGCCATGCCTTAATCCTCCCCAGTCCATCCCCAGTCATACCACCCGCATCGAGGCTCAGAAAAGTGCACCTGCGCATTCGAGGTCGCATCGCGCGCAACAACTTTAATACCCTGTTTCACCTTTTCCACAGCCTGTATTTCGGTGCCATAGCTGACTTGTCCATTCTCTCTTAGGAATATGGTGACTTGTCAAACGGCGAGAGCGCAGAATCAACCACCGCATATGGCTTGAGTATCCTAGAGTCCATCCGGGCCACCACAGACAAGAAGTATGTCGACTTCGTGGAGCCACCCATATACTAGCTTAGGGCAACATATCGCTTGCCCCTACATCTCTTGCTGGTCTCGGAAGAAATCAGCCATCCGTATCCATCGCTATACAAGCACCGCTAACGTTTTTCTCGCTTCGTAGTGGCCGCTCGGTCTCGCCTTACTTTGAGAAGCTCGTGTCACGAGCTGAGAACCCTCGTTACTACAAACAGATCAGACTTCCCTTGTGCCTTGAGATTATAGAGCAGAAGCTCAAAGAGGGCAGCTACCCAACGCTCTCGTCTCTGGAGAGTGATTTCAAGCGTCTTGTGCAGAACGCAAAAGAGACCCACGACCGGAACTCAACCAACTTTGGTGATGCCGAACGCGTGCGCAAAGCCGTCAGTAACTTGATGGTCAAACATAACCCCGCCTACAAAGCTGGCAACTATACAGCAGTACCGACGCCCTTACCTCCGACACCTGAGCCAGAGGGCGGTGAAGATGAGGATGCTGACGGCGAAGTTGATGTTGATGCCAAAACCTCCAACGCTGCCGACACGGAGCCCGCATCGCAGGTTGACGAGGTCGAGGGCGTCGGAGAAGGAGAAGACGAACAGGACCCCGAAGACGAAGAAGAGCAGGAGGACGAAAACAATGACACCGTCGACGAAGAGCCCTCTACACGACGCAGACGCGGATCGAGCCGAGCTCAGCCGGAGCCCCAAGCCCGCAAGGCTTCCACGCCTTCGAGAAACCAGCTTCAACGTGGCACTAAGGCTGACCACTATTTCGAGAATGTTCCCTTCAAGGATCTGACCTTCCAGCAAGCCCAAGAGAAGCTTGTGGAGGAACTGATCCGCAAGAAAGACGCGTAAGTCACTTCTTTTCCAGCCCACTGATGAGGAGTGCAACAACTGACAAGGTGACAAAGTGCTGATTATCGCTACTTCGAGCCGTTTTTCAATCTCCCATCCCGGGAGTTGAAGGATTATTATGAAGTCATTGCCGAGCCTTTGTCCTTGAAAGGGCTGCAGAAACAGGTCAGAGGCCAGCTTGGTCGACGTGGGGCCACGTACGTGAGCGTATTCAAGAGCTGGGCCGCATTTGAAGACCAGGCGAGTTTGATCTGGAAGAATGCATATCATTACAACGAAGACGGCAGCGAGATTTTCGTGATGGCTCAAGAACTCGAGGTCTGTCTCCTTGCAAACTAATTTCTAATCAAGGCGCTGACCGAAGTAGGAAATGTTCCATGAACTTCTCAAGGAGGCCAAAGGAAATGTGCCTGAACCGCAGCAGCCCAAGATCAAGCTCAAACTGGCGGCTACCGCAGAAAGTCACGCACAACCGGTTCCAAAGAAGTTGATAATCCATGTCGGTGGGAAATCTAGTGCTGCAGGGTCACCAGCTCCCTCAACTGCTCGGCCAGGAGAAGGAGAGGTCACACGTACTAGCACGCCGATGAATCGGAATCCGTTTGGCGGCTCGAGCTCGGCCGGAGCCCCATTGAACCTCAGCCAGCTGGAGAAAGCACGCAGCATGTCTGCCTCGGCAGGTCCACCGAGCCCAAGCACCAAGGTTGCGAAACCCGAGGACGCGGCACAACCGACAGCTGCGCGAGCTCTACCCACACCCACGACTTTCCATCATTTTGCGCCGCTGGGTCCTCCGACCACAGGTCCTGTGACTAACGGTAACGGTTTACTCCAGCAAGTAACAGTCGCACCCCAGGCTTTGTCTCAGTCTCTGCCCCCACTCCCACCCCCTGCTCCCAAAAAGAGTGCCGCCGATATTCTTGAGGCACGAAAGTACAGAACCCACGCAATTCGTACGTCGCTCTTTTACAATAGCATGGATCCCTAGTTGCTGACCATACTCACAGAGCTGAAGGATGCCCTCATGCCGAAGTTGATCATCTCATCTCACCCTCAAGTTCCCGTGGAGAACCCTTTGGCGGTAAAACTTCTGGCCAGCGCGACCGAGTTCCAGCAAGAAGTTGTATTGGCCGCGCCGTCGTCGCACTTTCGAATTCAAATCAAGCCCCATATTGCGGCTTTCCTAGAGACACAGCATCGTGAGTGGAAGCTTAACGTGCTTGTTGAGGGCCAGCGCCAGTACCCGTCTCATACGTCGTTTGACAAGCGCGGCGAGTCCGTGTTCGATGCTCAACTACGATACGGAGTCAACCGCATCGAGGTGACGGTGTTGGCGGCTCTGCCCAAGGGGGAGACGGACGCTGATGGGCTGGACATGGAGCTCGAGAGGGTTGTTGTCTATGTCAACTTGCTACGCCATTAGCACAAACTGGCAAGGACTACGACCTCCTTGGCTTTGCCTTATTAGATCGGAGTTGGTTGGGCTACGGGGCGGAAACAGGGTCCGGAGGGCTAACTCTGCGTCTGCTTTTCGACCCTTTGCCTTTGATGTTTATTACAGATGTATAAGTATACCCCAGGACGGGCTCTTGATGAGCACGATAAAAGGGATAAAAGGGCCACACGAGAACGGGAGTGGGGCCAGGAGCACTCTGGCCAAAGTAGTCCGAGTGTTATGGATTCCAGGGACGCAGGCCAATACACAGTTGTCCAGAAAAAAAACCAAGAAGGTGGGATCAAGGGTGGGTTTCTAATGTGCGAGGCATCGGGCTGACAGAGACCGTATGTTACGTTAGAGAAATTAAAACGAGAAGAAGTCTGTAAAGTAGACTAACTACGCTTTACATACGTGCTTCATACAAAGCCGCTTCAGTGCGACTCTATCGTCACAAGGATGTATTAGTCTCACTACCTAGATAGGCATATATGTTATATCTTAGAACTTCTTCAGGACCCCCAAAGGAACTCCTGATTCCGTGTGTCAATGCATCTTCTCTCTCGTACCATGCTCTCTCGTACAATAAGGCAGGCCGTTCTCAGTAATATCCGAGGTTGTTTGCTCACAGCAAAATCAGTAGCTAAGAGCTTTCAATATACATCAAGCCATGAAGAGAACGGGGGCAAGTGACATCCGGTTAGAAGACTGGTAGTAAATCTTAACGCCATCAAGTTTAACTATATCTCTAGTTAGGAAATATAAACATATGTCTGTCTCAATTATTAGTCGCGAGTTAATCCATTTGTTTATTCATCAGAAGCTTACGGACTTGGCATCCGCTGGATTTGTCACTTTATGAGTTTACCTTACATGTACGACTATGGGCAGCAGGGTGTTGAAATCGGAACTGAGGGGCCATCAAGATGGAGTAGGGGTGTAGGTATGTTTGCGACCCGACGTGGGGCAGTCGCAGTGACCCTGACAGGCGCCTTGCCTTGCCTGCTGGGTGCCGACTCGGGTCAGCAATCGCCTGCCCGCTAGGCAGCTTATCGTGGGTAGAGGATCTTATCGCAGGCTATCCAGTGGCAGCCGGGCGTGCTCTTGTGGAGGTGGTGCTCGTCTTTTTTCACCGCTGGGGCAGAATTTTTTTACCACCAAGAAAGTCCCTCCACAACCCGGGCGAGATTCACACAAATAGTCCCACGGCGGTCCTATCCCTTGACCTTTCACTTCGACCTTTCGGTTCTATCCCTCTCCATCCCGCTCACTGCAGAGAACACCGCAACCATGGCCGACGAAGTTTACGATGGTGCCATTGGCATTGATTTGGGTATGTCTTGTCCCTTGTTTAATCGCACTCGGCCCTCCGCCCGCCGCTGCGCATCCGGTTCATCCCACATCATGTCCAATTACCCCCCGCCATGATACAAAAATCCAAAGAAATAATTGGTGGCTAACCACCATCGCCCTCTCTCTAGGCACGACCTACTCCTGCGTAGCCACTTACGAGGGTAACAATGTCGAGATCATCGCCAACGAGCAGGGTAGCTTCACCACTCCCTCGTACGTCTCTTTCAATGAAAAGGAGCGTCTGATCGGTGAGGCTGCCAAGAACCAAGCCGCCATGAACCCGGTGAACACCGTCTTTGACGTCAAGTAAGTTGTACTGCGGCATCCACCTAGAGTGCATCCGAGAGCCTTGCGCGCTGACTTGGCTCTGTCACAGGCGTCTGATCGGTCGTCCATTCTCCGACCCCATCGTCAAGAAGGACATCGAGTCGTGGCCCTTCAAGGTCGTCGAGCAGGGCACCAACCCCGTCGTCCAGGTCGAGTATCTCGGCGAGACCAAGACTTTCTCCCCCCAGGAGATCTCTGCCATGGTCCTCACCAAGGTGAGTTTTAATCTGCACGCCTGGCGCTTTAAAGGACCCCTTTGCTAAGTCATGTCCCGCAGATGAAGGAGATTGCCGAGACCAAGCTCGGCAAGAAGGTTGAGAAGGCCGTAATCACCGTCCCGGCCTACTTCAACGACAACCAGCGTCAGGCCACCAAGGACGCCGGTGCCATCTCTGGCCTCAACGTCCTCCGTATCATCAACGAGCCCACTGCTGCTGCTATCGCCTACGGTCTCGGCTCCAACAAGAGCAACAAGGAGCGCAACGTTCTCATCTACGATCTCGGTGGTGGTACCTTCGATGTCTCTCTCCTCAACATCCAGGGTGGTGTCTTCACCGTCAAGGCCACCGCCGGTGACACCCACTTGGGTGGCCAAGACTTCGATACAAACCTGTTAGATTTCTGTAAAAAATCATTTAGCCAGAAGACCAAGAAGGACATCAGCGGTGACCCGCGTGCCCTTCGCCGTCTCCGAACTGCCTGTGAGCGTGCAAAGAGAACCCTCTCCAACGGTGCCCAAACCACCATCGAGATTGACTCGCTTTTCGACGGCGAGGACTTCTTCCTCCAGATCACCCGGGCTCGTTTCGAAGACCTGAACTCCAAGGCTTTCAACGGTACCCTGGAGCCTGTTGCCCAGGTCCTCAAGGATGCCGGTGTGGACAAGAAGGCCGTTGACGAGATCGTCCTTGTCGGCGGTTCTACCCGTATCCCCAAGATTCAGAAGTTGCTTAGCGACTTTTTCGACGGCAAGAAGCTCGAGAAGAGCATCAACCCCGATGAGGCCGTCGCCTACGGTGCTGCCGTCCAGGCTGGTATCCTTTCCGGAAAGGCTACTTCGGCTGACACCTCTGACCTCCTGCTATTGGATGTCTGCCCTCTTTCCCTCGGTGTTGCCATGGAGGGTAACATCTTCGCCCCTGTCGTCACCCGTGGTCAAACTGTGCCGTGCTTGAAGAAGCGAACTTTTACTACTGTTGCCGACAACCAGCAGACCGTTCAATTCCCTGTGTTCCAGGGTGAGCGTGTCAACTGTGAGGACAACACTTCCCTGGGCGAGTTCACCCTCGCTCCCATTCCCCCCATGCGGGCTGGTGAGGCCGTGCTCGAGGTCGTCTTCGAGGTCGACGTCAACGGTATTCTTAAGGTTACTGCCACCGAGAAGACCTCGGGCCGCAGCGCCAACATCACCATTGCCAACTCTGTTGGTAAGCTCTCGACTGCCGAGATCGAGAACATGATCAACGACGCCGAGAAATTCAAGAACACCGACGAGGCCTTCAGCAAGCGCTTCGAGGCCAAGCAGCAGCTCGAGGCTTACATTGGCCGCGTCGAGGAGATCATCTCCGACCCGACTCTATCTCTCAAGCTCAAGCGTGGCCAGAAGGAGAAGATTGAAGAGACACTCAGCGATGCTATGGGCCAGCTCGAGCTTGAGGACTCCACTGCTGATGACCTCAAGAAGAAGGAATTGGCCCTCAAGAGACTGGTTACCAAGGCCATGTCTTCACGATAAGCGCGTTAATGATTTTTAAGGGTTTTACCATTGGGACATAATGGGCGCGAGTACTGCCAGAAGGCGGGGCCGGCTTTCATGCAGAGCAGAGTGATCTCTGCAACAGATAAAACATCTCAAGGGCAGGGAGATTCTACTTCGGATTGCCTTGATATGTATGGGGAAAACAAAAGTCTTCCGGGGATTGTGAAAACGCTTTTTTCTCTTACGAATACCTTCCTACCTATACACCACGCAACCCTTCGATCTTCTCGACCTCGGTTCTCGGCGTATTTTGCATGTAGACTAGGAAGAATGCACATGAGTCAATGAAAAGAAATGATCAAAAATGATTATACTTTGTCCTTATAATGCCACTCACAATATGACCGAGTAATCACATGGCACGATTTCCGAATGGACAATTTGTGCGGCTATGTATCAATCTGCTTCTTTAACACTCGAATAATCAATTGATCCTGAAGGCTGTGCTAGGGAACTAACGTCACTCAGGACGATTTGCTTAGATACTTCCACATGGTCGAGGCCATGAACAAAATGGAGATACAGAAGCCCGTGATAATGACTGGCTATGATATAAGCTCTACGATATTGCATGACCACCTTTGTATTCGGATAACTCTCATTAAACATTCGGATAGTCAGCAGACTACACATCTAATTCATTGTATGACTAGTCATACGTAAGGATGTGTCGTTGTTGTTAACGGGAATCATATTATCACGACCATGCTGCTCTATTACGTGGCTTGTCACGGGCTTCTTACGACGTGATGTATATCTTTATATTGCTAGATAGTATTGTGTCTTTGGTCGAGTGCTTGAATGCATTATGCTTACTCGATTTCACGAGACCGTTTTCGTACCCGTGAGATTAACCTGATGGTTTGTTCAGCGTTTTTATTGTTTTATATGGCCTATACAAACCACGGTCCATGTGGATTTAATCTCAGATCTAGTTGGGCAGAAAGGGACTTTGAAAAGGCCGTGCAAATGGCTTAATTCTGGCAAGCCTATTTTTCCTTTATTTCTATAACAACGTAAATACGCGCTTTACCGTCTATTAGGAGAGGGAATATCATGTACCCACGTAGTCGCCATAGTTATAAAACATGACCATGTATCGAATATGCCGATCTTCGAGGTCATTATCCGATGGAAGTTCTCGGCCATGCATGTTAATCTCGCGTTGAACTAAAAAATTGCAAGCACGATTCTGTTATAAGGTATGTTAGAATCAAAAGCTGGGAACGGTTATAGACGGAAGAGCAAAACTACATGGTATTCGACTCAGGTAGGTCTTTTCGGTAATAGCCCCGGGGCTATATGCTTGGAATTTCATATACCTATACCTTGTTCTTTGTGTATCGGACACTCCGAAACAAGAATGGGGATTTCAAATGTACCAGTGCCCTTCGAAACAGTTCCACCTAGATCAATCAATTAGAGCACGAATCACAATTTCAACACCACCGAAAGATGGAGTTTGAAGCATGTTTTACTTTCTTAAACAAATTATAAGGGCTAGTATGGCAAGCTCGACATAGAAATCTTTCTACAGCGATGGAAAGATAGACACAATGAACAATGACATTGTGTTTGCCATTCATTCCGCCTCTTTCTTTAGGGGACAACACAATACAACAGCATGAATGAGAATTTTGTGTATAATGCCACTGTTTCTATGCTCATCGCGGTGGCGCTTCAGATCCGCTCATATTTATGTAGTGCCATAATAAGCATCACATACCTCTCCCGGCATCAATCACCGAACCAAACAATTACACCAACCACAGTACGTAATTCTCACACGAAATGGCTCCACCCCCTAAAGAGCGTCTCAACCCCCTTTTACGTGCCAGAGTCGCATCACTGTTGCCTGATCGAAGCCGCCTGAATTTCCTCCTGACGAGCAAATCAAACTTCCAAGGCTATGAACAGTTTCTGAAAGATGGCTTGCAGCGTTGCACTGACGAAGAAGTCATACTGCATACGGGTTGGTTGTCCTTTAAGCAATGCACAGCAGCTTGTCCTTTGAAGCATGCAGTCGAGTACTCAGACGTAACTTTGTTCGGAGACCTTCTTAATGGTCACATTGGGGAGAACAAGAATGGGCTGACGGAATGGCGTCTAGACGCACTGGTTGAGCAATGCATCACAGCTGGCAGCTCCCAATGCCTCGCCTTCCTTTGTAGGATGTTCCCATACGTGCGACAGGACAAAATCAGGCGCGGAGGGGACTACCTGCGCGAGAACGCTCGACTCCAATACCACACTTCAATGGTAGATGTTCTCAACAGGTATCATGCGCCACATGCACGGCATCATTTGGATAGAGAAGCAGTGGAAGGCTACGGAGCCATTGTTTGGAACTCCCAACCTCGCCTCAGAAACGCGAAGCTATACGAAGCCGGTGTCTTGGCCAAAGAGAGCAACGACATTCACCAACCACCGAGGCACGCCAGGCTTTGCGAAGCCGCGAGTGGCGAAGTGTTTCGTTTCCTTTACCACAAAGCCCAGTCCGAGCTTCAACCCAAAGAACTGGGAGCCGAAGTCTGGTTGGCGTTGTGCGTACACCTGGCTGCAATTTATACATCTAGCTGCCTTGTTGAGACGATCCTGGCAGTGGGCCAAGTGAGTGTAGACAGCGTGCACAACCTGAACAGCTTTGATCAAGTGGTTGCGTCCTCCCATGGCGTGCCATCTGCTGGTACTTCTCCTTCCTCCGTCAGCCACGGAGCAGATGCTATGACTCTCTTGGACTATGCCATCTCAAATCTCAATATCGACGCGGTTTGTGCGCTTCGGAACCAAGGGGCGAATATGGGTGGCGCACGAGCGGTCAAGTACGATCAAGCTATCACTAACATCGACAAGGCAGATGCATCCAATATACCAACCCCTATTTGGCGTATTTTCGATCAGAAAATTCAGGACGTTGGCTGCTGTTTCTGGGCGAAGCATCATCTCCATAAAAGCGACCAACAGTTTGACGCTCGATCCAAGGCCTGTAAGAGGCGTTTGTGCTCAGAATTCGCTGCTTTTCGGATGGCACCTAATGACGACTTGAGTGATTCTGATGATGATGACTCCGAAGATGAGGATGACAAGAGTCTTTCAATGAAGATGGTTGAGGTGGACTGGATAGCACAAGTGCAAGAATTTTCCGACCGCATTGCAATTCTACTCAAGACCCTCCTAGAAAGCGATGCACATATTGAGAACGACTTCTGCACAGAGGGTGAATACCATGACTTGGAATTGCGCATCATGGGTCGCCTAAAGCCCTCTCACCCCGTACACCGCTTACTTCTACTCACTGAGGAAATACTTGAAAAGTTAGATAAGTGGCAAGATAGCCACTTACATGATTGGTCCCGAGAGCCAATTAGTGAGAAAATCAGCCTTCATCATGAGTCTTTTGAGAGTCTCGGGATGGCTTACGATCTCCTGGCGGCGAGAGATCCAGTTTTGAAGGCTGCAGACGCAATTTCGCAGAAGAAAGGCTTTTGTCGTATGATGGAAATACTACATATCGAACCAATTAAGAGTTCACTGCGGCCACGTGTCGGCTTGGAAGGCATATCGCATCCGTCTGGTCGGCACTGGCCTGGGAGACGGCTACTTGGCTAATATCACTGTTTTCCTCAATAAATCCTCAAGTATTGACGTCTAAAGTTCACGTAAAATTAAATCCTTCTCGACTTGTTTGCCCTCTTTTTAAGGGCTTGTTCTATTTCGGCTTTGCGTGCTTATTTACAACTTAGATTCATTACCTGGACCTTGCTGTGTTGTTTGGAGAAGAGAGCAGTGCTATCACGATTCAATCCATGAGGGGTTGTTTCGTTAAACTTGAGATCAATTTTATAGCTTCATTAAAAAGGAGAAGCTTACAGCTATAAAGCCCGAGTGCATACCCGATGCACCGTATCTGCCACCCGATACCTAGAGAGCATATATGGGTATACGTGGGTACCTGTATATGTGCAACACACATTTCCGCGCTCGGAGCGAATGATAGAGAGAACGACGCAAGGGCATGGGAACCTAGACAACATAGCGAAGAATTAGTGCAAGACCACTCATTTATTGGGATTAGAATATTGGATTCTATGCTACTATCGGGCAAACGGCGTCGCTCGCCTCGCTAGAGAGAGGACTGGGAATTAACTCCGATACAGCCCAAGGGATTAACACCCAGTAACTCATAACAGCTCGTGAAAATGACTGGAATGAATGTTCCTACTACTTAGAAAGATTGTTGGGTGCACAAGATATCTCGTGCAACCCCTTTCCCCAAATCGGGTCGCTGGATACCTAGTACGTATGCTGTCATCTCACATGAACACAGTGGAACAAAAGATCTACTCGCGTGCCGTAAAGAGAAGGTCCATATCCTTGTTGTTGTTATTGTTGTTCCAAGGCCTGGGCCAGCTATCAACATCACATTCAGAAACTCTCATGTGTTATGATTAACCAGAGTCGAAATCCTGCCATCCTGGTGCCAACGTAGTTTCCGTTCCGTCGATGATATGCTATTGCAACAATAGACCACAACAAATAGACCACGCACAGGAGTAGTACCCATGAGAGATGGCACTCAGAGACTGTTTGGTCACTCAGGAGATACCCATTATGTTGAGCCTACCTGAAATTTCCATCTACCCAGGCGAGCCGCGAGGTGGCTAATACTAGATACAACTATACTCAGTCTAGATCGATCGCCACGTGAATCTAGTAGCTTCTTGGAACAAGCAACCGAAGGGATTGAGAGACACAATACGTGGGGTGGACCACAAGCCAGATTTGAGTTGGCCTCTTCAGGACAACAACGCGACGGTTCTGCATTACTTCAATACAGCTGCTGAAGTGCCGGACTGGGACATCTATTTACTACGTGTGTTCTACGATCAGTCTATCAAAGATCTGAAGGCCAAGAAGACATAGTTCCAGCTGATGGGGGACGAAACGGACGAAGAAGCGTTATATAAGGCGAACGAAGACTCTTTAGCTAGGTCAGAGCAGGCTGAGTTGCAGGACTGAGATCAGGGTAGTTGGATCTGATCTACTGATCTGATAGGGGATTAGGTCATGGATGTAGTATTTGGCACACTCACCCTTAAATAGCACCTAGCCATGATGATTCATATTCATATTTTTATCACCACAGATTCCGTACGGAAGGGCTAAGATTAGTCGGCCCGGGGCGCGTAACAAGCAAGACAAATAGCTTTCATAAACGCAACTCCGTTGGCTCAAAATGACAGGTATGGCCAATATAAACTACCAAGTCGGAGGCGTGGTCCTTGGTCTGAGCCTCGGCACGGGGGGATGGCGTCCGAAAAACTCTCCGGGAATCTGCCCGTTCACAACACCGAACCAGGGGAGAGAGTACGGCCGGTCCTGTGCTTTGCCTTGCTTGGCGACTCGAATCTTTGGCTGGAATGTCAAAGCACGAAAGAAAGTGAGACACGCCTTATTAATTCAACTGTACTGTAACGCTTTACCTATTTCGTGACATCATGACCTGGAACTAAGTCGCGGGGCAAAAAGTCCCCATTTGGCCTACTACTACTATTCCGCCTTCGACCATCACGACGTGAGATATGGAGATATCACATGCCAGCAACTCAGCCAACTGAGGAATATATAACGACGATTATTTCACGATTCACTACTTAGGTACCTTGTTCTCTACACGGAACACATCATGGCCGCCACACCTACGACAATGCGAGCATGGACATACACCAACGCAGGCTCCAACCTCGCCAAAGCCTTGACACTCAATCCCGATGCCCAGCATCCTCCCGACCTCCCAGCGGACAAATTTCTAATTCGCGTATCCTACATGTCTCCAAATCCAGCTGACTATAAAGTGCCCGAGCTGGGCCGCCTCTTCGCACGAGGCGTGATCCCCTCCGTCCCTGCTTCGCCTGGCATGGACTACTCAGGCACAATCACACAAATCGGCTCTGGTCTGACTGATGCGGGCTACAAAGTCGGCGACAAAGTCTTCGGTCGCGTTGCTGGGACGTCGTTTGGCACTCTAGGGTCATACATCCATGCCCCAGCGCCCTGCGTCGCCCACCTCCCCTCAAATATCTCACTCTCAGACGCCGCTGCGCTCGGAACTGCAGCTCAGACGGCATATCAGGCAATCACGCCTTACGTCACGCCCGGCCGAGGCGACCAAGTATTCATAAACGGCGGTTCAGGCGGCGTCGGAACCTGGGCCATCCAAATCGCCGCCGCGCTCGGCTGCCGTGTGACAGCATCTTGTTCCACTAAGAACATCGCCCTCTGCGAGTCCCTGGGCGCAGAGGCAGTGATAGACTACACCACTGCCACCGACGCTGTGACGACCGCACTGCGCGCCAAGGGACAGGTCTTCAAATCTGTCCTCGACGCCGTGGGTCACTCAGGCTTCGATCTGTACAAAGCTGCAGACGACTATCTACTACCCGAAGGCATCTTTGTACAAATCGGCGGCGACATGTCTCTTTCTAGTGCGCGGGACCTCATCTTTCAGTCTCTACGGCCGGCCATTTTAGGTGGTGGGAAGAGAAAGTGGAAATTCTTCATTACGTACCCCTCTCATGATCACCTTGCAGACCTCGGGAGATTGATGAGTGAGGGCAAGATAAGAGCCGTAATCGATGGGGATGTCTACCCATATGAGGATGCGCCCAAGGCTTTCGAGAAGCTTAAGACAGGGCGCACGAGGGGCAAGCTGCTGATTAAGGTTTCAGATGAATAAGCTATGATACAATCGCTGTTGCGTACATTGAATAGTACTTTAGTGACTCTCGTGCTGTGTAACAAGATTAAATTTTACCGAGGCTGTTCGTTTCTAACTAATTCACAGAGCGAAGAATGGGTATTTGAAAGATTGGATTTCGGTAAATGTATTTGGAGTTTGCCTTCTCTAAGCACGTCATGAAGCTGTTTTGAAACTGCTTTAATGTAGCCCTTGGTTGACCTGCCATATCTTCTTTAGTCTATATGCCGCGGCAAGACAGCCTTTCTATGCATTTCATGCCATGTGTCGCATTATATGTTAATCAGGCCTTGCAGGCTCCAGCCAGTAACCGGCCACTTAGCGCCCTAAGACAATGTTCGCTAACGCCGAGGACAATGCCCGAATATATACCACCCAAGGGAATTTGTTAATGTATAATTGTGAATAGTTGAAACACAAGGCGGAAGGCCCCTAGTGTTTAGCGACGGACAGCAGCGTTAGTCATCGAGAGCCCTGCAGGTGTCATAGCACCACTCGGGGCAGGTGTGGTTGATCTAGTTGGAGGTTGCGATCGGTTGTGAGCCATGTGAGCCTTGACGAGATGGCCAGCAGCAAGAGCACTGCAAAGAGAAAGTTCACCCGCGAGGACAGCGGCACCGATAATTCGGGCAAGACGCCGGGCGTTATCGCCAGGGTTTGTGGGGTGAGAACCTCGGACGCCGAGCAAGTCCAGCATCGAGCCCTGTCGCACAATTGAGGTTAGTAATCACTCTTTTTCCTACGTCTTGGGGATCGGTCTGTAGCTTTTGAGGGCCCAAAGCCGATAAAAAGACCAGGACCCGACACTTGCGGGCAAGCGGAAAGAACTCGGGCTTACCTGGGGATCTAATATAGTACCACCGCCGAGACAGCCAACTTCAATCGATGGCATAGAAACGGCGATCTGAAGAGATCCGTTGAGACTAAAAAGTGTTAGGCAACTGATCTTGAAACATTGAAGCGGGACGATTGCGACATACTTCTTCATCGTGGTGATACAGTTGGAGCTCTCAACCACCTGAGCAGGATCCTGTCCTGTGGCGATGAAAATGGCAGCAACAATATTGGCCGCATGCGCATTAAAGCCACCCATCGCACCAGCCATGGCGGACCCAATAAGATTCTTCGAAATGTTTAGCTCGACAAGAGCATCTACGTCACTCTTGAGAACGGCTTTGACGACGTCACCGGGAATAATCGCTTCAGCAACAATCGATTTGCCTCGACCGTCGATCCAGTTCAGTGCCGCGGCTTTCTTGTCGATGCAAAAATTTCCCGAGACCGAGATGATGTTCATGTCATCGAAGCCAGCTTCATTGGACATGACGCTAAGAGCATGCTCCACGCCCTTGGAAATCATGTTCATACCCATGGCGTCACCAGTTGTTGTCTTGAATCGGACGTACAGATTCGTACCAGCCATACTAGTCTTCATCGTCTGCAGCCGAGCAAATCGAGACGTGGAGTTAAACGCCTTCTTCATGGTATTTTGGCCTTCATCCGAATCTAACCAGAGTTTAGCAGCACCTGCGCGCTCCAGAGTCTCGAAGCTGACACATGGTCCACGGGTCATGCCATCGCCAGTCAAGACAGTCACAGCGCCACCACCAGCGTTGATGGCTTTTGCACCACGACTTGTGCTAGCAACAAGCACACCTTCGGTGGTCGCCATAGGAATGAAGTAGCTTTGTCCGTCAATGACCAATGGGCCAGCAACACCTAGAGGAATAGGCATGAAACCGATGACGTTCTCACAGCAGGCACCAAGAACCTGCTCCCAGTTGTAATCTTGATATGGCAATTTCGACCGTTCTAAGAGACTTGTCGTCTCCATCGTTGCACGTGTTCTCGAAATGATTGACCGTCGGACCTTGACAGCGCGAGTACAATCTTTGAGACTCTTCTCAAGGGCATAACCGGGGATCTTGCCCTTCAACGAGAGGGCCACGACTTCCGAATCACTCATTTCATGAATTCGTTTCTCTTTCAACATGACATCCAGTTCTTCGTTGCTTCGCATAATGCCGGGAGACGGTGGAGAGGATGGTAAAGGACTGGGTTCAGGTCTGGCCACACGTGCTTGAAAGCCTTCGTCATCTGTTGAGGCTGGTGTTACAGGGAGAGCAGGTTTTCTTTTGGGCGGTTCGATTCCACCGAGAGGCAGGGTGGCCTGGTCACGAGGGTCATTGAATCGTTCAGCAGCAGCAAGCTCCTTTCGATCAATGCGGTGCTCTGTAACGTTAGGATCCTTAATCCCCCATCTGGCGACATTGAACAGATATCCATTAAGCGCAACACTCATGGCAAGAGCAATGACGATCCATTTGGACAAAATGGGATCCTCCAGACTGGTGAAGATACTGCCCACCATTTGTCCCCCCATAGTGTATCTGTGCAGCTGGGTAAAGCCAGTATTACCATTAGCATCTGCCAGCATAGACGGGACTGCATAATGAACCGATGGATATTCCAATTCGTATTTGATAGGAGTCAACACAGTGACAATAGTAGGCTGGTTATGGCTTCGGGCATTGAACAGAATCTCGTCTAAGCCACTCGAGGCAACTTTGAATGGATCCAGAGGGGGCATAGTTGCCACTCCCCCCAAGCCACGCGACCAAGAGGTGATACCGTGAAGACCTGTAGTGCGAAAGGGGATGGTCAGAATGTTGACAGCGTTGATACCGAAAAAGCCCACAACCATCCAGAACTTAAATTTTGGGATGCTGCTGCTCTTGGCATCCTTGCCAAACAGAGCCTCGCTTGCCCGGTCTTTTGTGTCCTGTCTGGGCCAATCATTGCTGGAAGCGACGGTCTCGGCGACACGGCGGCTAAAGCCATCGTCTTCCAGAGCGCGGCGCATCTCTACGTGGCGATGGATGCGGTTCGTCTCAAGCTTAATGCAAAGGATGGCAGTGTAGAAGGTGAACAGCAAGATGCAGTCGAACACCAAAATCCATGACGCGAGAAAGCAAAATTGCTGTAGCCCACCCTGAACACCAGAAGCCGCACCGCCTGCTAGCACAACGATCTCGATAAGGTAGTCGCGTAGAATCTCGAAGCCCGTTTCTTTAATGGCCTTCTGAACAGCGAACATAATCACGCCTTCTGCGGCAGGCGATGTTTTCTTGGAAGAGCTGCCGGGTTTCTGTTCAGGCTTGCGGTACTCTAGCGCATGAGACAAGACAGCTCTTGTCAACACAATGTTCTTTTCGAACCCGATTGTCACAACGAGAAACGGTAGGCCCTCGGAAAGTAGCACCGCCGTGATTGGAACGCCGAGCTTGGTCGTGACATTGAGGCCAAACAAGAAAGCGAAAAGCGAGGACAAGAGAACACCGATGGCGAGCCAAACATTGGATCCTAGCTTCCTCATGGAAAGGAAGAGCGAGACAAATGTCAGGTGCATAGACAAGTAGCCAAGAACCATGATGATGATATCAAGGGACTCGGCATTCTTGAGTAGATCCATAAACTCGGTCCAAGCATTCTGTACCCAGCGTACGAGGCTGCTTCCCGAATGACCGCCAGCCAGCTTCATAATCCACATCTTCTTCTCGTCCTGACCCAGCTCGTTCTGGCGCAGTTCCTGGCTAGGTACATCGTTCGGGATTTCTTTGGCCGCGGCGACGAATTGCGGCGCTTGGCTATACTTGATAGCAAAGGCGAGAGCGCTGTCTTGAGCGTAAGTGGCGATGGAGTTCGAGGTCGAAGGGAGGTGGGAAACAGTCAAATTGTCGGGGAGAGGTACGATATGGGGTAGAGGAGCAGTTTGGGCTGCCTGTTCGGTAGAATCGGGGAAGACCAGGGTCACCAAGGCGAGGTGGTCAACACCACCAGAAACATGAACGTCGGGGTCAACGGACTGCCACCGCCAGGAGGTCTCGGGACCAACTTGCAAGTTCCGGCTGCCCTCGACGAGGGAGGACCATTCGGCGTTTCGTTCGTTTCGGGTGACATAGAGCATGCTCTCTCTCATGACACCAACATAAGTAGTACTGGCCAGCAAGGCCGTAACAACAATGGTATGGACAGGGTGGGAGGTTGCAAGCTTAGCAAAGAACTGCAAGAAGGGGGTGATCTTCTTATTCAGTTTCGACGGTGGGCTTTGCGCGCCAGCAGGCGTCTCGCCGCGAAAGCGACGGGGAAGAAAGGAAGAGGCATTCATGGTGGCGCTACCTCGAGAGCATCGGAGGGGTTTCGAAAGCAATTGGAATGTCTTGGAAAGCTGTTAGTTCAAACATTTCCCGTGTTGAGAAAAAGACAGACACAAGGGAGGGGACGAAGGCGGCGCAGTAGCAGGAAAAACTTGTTGGCTGTTGCATCAGACGGTAAAACAAACGTGGGGGACGTGGTATTCAGACATGAGGCTAGGGGCAGTGATAGTGACGACTTCGTATTCGTACCTTTTGGCGGGTTAGGGGTTGACGGTATTACTTATAGCGTCGAGCCGTTGGACGTGTTGAATTGCCCAAACAGCAGTGTTTCACGCCAAAAACAAACTTCGCGACCGTTGAGCCTTATTCAACAGGGAGAGACGAGAAGAAAAAAAGGGTTGTCTTGTCGGGTACTTCTGGCTCTTGATGTCGTAGGGATGAGCAGGGCCTGGTAGATGGAAATGATGATGATCGGTACGGTATCGGAGATTAATGGATATGGCCGTACTAGGTGAGGCAGCCGGTAGACCGTGATCTTCGGGCTCCCTGTTGGCGAGGCTGAAGCAAGATCAATTGGCAAGCTGTCGCTTCGCCGTTACCAACAAGAGACAAATCACTTGGAGGAGGAGAGGAAGAGGAGAGGTTGACGAATATCTAGGCCAATCTCACGAGTTGTCAGAGGGCCGGCCCAGGGGCTCATCAAGGGGGGGGGGGGGGGGGGGGGCATAGTAAGAGAAGCGCACACAGCGGTTGGGATTTGCATGGATTCACTGACACACAGCAAAAATTAGTCCGTCTGCGGGCATCGCCAGCGCCGCCAACCCGGAAAGACGCAGGGCAGAGCGCGCGGAATCCAGAAATGCAGATACAGTAGATACATTTGGCGAGCCTGGCTCTGACCTTGATTACCTATTACAAATGAATGGGGCCCACTAGTGAGCATGCAGTAAAGTCCAGAGTACATCTGGCCTGATCCCCTTCCCCGGTTGCATCAATCCACGATTTGTGCGGAAAACCCGTGTCATGCATGGCCAGCATATCGTCTCTGCTCCGAGTTGCCCTCCCGCTCGATTCCAGACACCAGAGGGCTCGGGGATTACCTAAAATGACAAGCACCGGGGTAGGTCAACTGGTGTCTACCTACAGGTCTGCAGGATGGTAGTTCAAACTTGCCACCACTAAAGCCCTTTCGAGAAGTGTTCGTTGATCCGTACTTTACCACCTAAACTCCACCCAGATATACATACAAGGAGCCACAGCAGCGTTCTCTTAAGCTTCTGTACCTAGCGTACTTCAAAAAAACAAGGGCCTACGATCATGTATATCCAGGTTGATTAAGGTGGTGAAATACATGCTAACTCACCTCGGCTTAGAGGTGGCAAATTTGAACTACCATCCTGCAGACCTGTAGGTAGCCTTTCATCAACCGTATCTGGATTCTTGTTTCTTATCACTTCGATTACCCCAACGTCATATCTATTGCAGCTGTATGATACAAAGCTCGTAGGTATCTCGTGCAAAGCAGACAGGCAGACAACTCATAACCCACCTAGTCCTAGATAATATGATAGGTAGTGCACGAGATGCCTGAGTTGCTATTCTTCTAGCCCTTCCACGTTGTAGGCCTAAGCAGATGACTCAGCAATCCACTATCAGTCCCTGTGGGCTCCATCCGACATGCTGTCAACTCCAACACCGACAGGCCATCTCGGGTAAACAGCTCACGATGGGTCTCAAGTTCTGCTCAATCCGATAAGCTCGGTGCAAGGGAGTACGTGCCCCGCCCTCAAACATATGATAACCCACCACGCGTCGGTCGGAAAGGATGGGTTGTATGGTGCAAGACCATAAAGCATGATCGACAATGCGACATGTTTGCCCCTCACATTCTCGGGGTTGGATTGAGCTCACCGCAAGTTGGTTGCCCAAGGTTATTTTTCTGTCTCCCCAGCTTTCGGTGAGCGAAGAAATCGGGTCAGACAGGTCCAAGACTGAAAGTAGCGGCCAAGGCCCTGGATCTCCAGTACCAGCCGCTTGTATCGAGTACCTGGTATGCCATGGAGCTTATGTCATACGCAAGACCCTCTCTGCAGCACTAATATTACTCGAGCATACGTGTATGTATGTGTGCCAGCTCCTATGCTAGTAGGTGTCAATGTTATAATTGCAGACTGGTCTTGATGGCATCACGAGATGAGGTCGCGCATTTCGTCACTATCCGATGCAACATGATTGTCAACCTGATGTACCTAGGTAGTCTCACTAAACCGAGAGCATCAGCCGAACCTAATACCAAGCTCGCCTCACTTCCCCATCTTGTTTTAACGATTTCGACTATAAGTCACTATGGAGGATCGAGCTACGATAAGGTCTGCATTAAGCTACCAAAATAGATTGATCTTCCACGAAAGGTAGGTCAAAAAGTACATGTAGGCCGTGTTTGCTTGCAGTATTTCGGCATGTTCCAAATCCTAAGAATCATTTCGAGACGCCCTACGTTAGGGTCTCATCTCTAGAAGCCTGAATGGAGCAGACGCCCCTTGCATCACTCTGCATTGATAAGTTTGAAGCCTACCTTCTCAAGAAACGTCACGGCACTCCGCCTCCAACTGCAGTAGTATCTAGACGAACCTATTTCACTTGCTCTTGCTAGCGCTCAAATGCCCCTGCGACTTGCAATCCCACCAAGGGCAATCATGACTTCCGTTCCTGCTGGCCTTGGCAGCTTACTGCAACAATTTTGTGTATGAAGAATATCTCAGGCTCAGTCATGGGTGGCGCCAGAGCCCGTTCCTCGTTTGCCGTATACTTGAACCAATCACTCGTCAGCTCGAGGACATGCCGCTCGATTGCCGGCGGACCTTCACCGGCACACTAGGAACGGGTCTAGCGCTTTGTTACTAAAGAATACCTACCTTAGGTACAATTTGTTCGGCGCCAAAGTTGGATTCTGAATGGTTTGTTTGACGTTGAAGTCGATATCGATAACAACAATTAGTCTCGCTCGCCTTTCCTTTCCGACAGACATTGCCAAGTAAGACGCTGCTTATGGCACCATGTGACGAACGGCACGGCATCTACCTTGTCACACTTGAATTGGAAGTTATCCGAACCCACTCTGTGAGCCGCAGGGTCAGCTTTTGAAATACTTGCATACTTGCACTCTGTGGGCGATAAGATAGGCTACATGTACGTGTCTCGGTTCTTACCGCGATATGGTTGTCAGTGTGTGGACACGACGATGGGAATAACCCGTTACCTCTTCGAGCCAAGATCATCCTACCAGAATATTGGGCATTTGGAGGGATCAACCTAATGCAAGCGAATCCAATGGCTAGGAGTTCGTGCTGGCCTGGATTCGGGCAGGTATCGAGAAGGACAGCCAGATATCATACGAGGTTGCTTAACCCGGCATTGACTCAAGTAATCCTATGGAAAATGGAATACCCCAACCATCGTCAAAGACATTGATCGTACAGCAAGCAAGCTTGCTGCTCGGATTTGCTTTCCAATTATAAGCATGTTGTTTGTTTTATTGTGCAGTCATCAAGCGCTGAACTTCGGGTCCGTCCATACTAACGATTTTGGCGCCCGATGCCTCAATATCTTTCTTGCACACCGGCCAACTCCCAGGGTCTACCGCCCGCGTAGCCTCCTCGACGAGATAGCTCTTAAATCCCTCTTTAGCGGCATCCTCCGCACAGCTCCTGACACAGTAATCGGCTGCGAGCCCCACCACGTAGACGTCCGTCACGCCGTGTTCACGTAGCAGCCCCGCGAGGCCACTGTCGCTGACGCGCAACGGGTCGTAGAAAGGACTGTACATCTCGACGCGCGCATCCGTGCCTTTCTCGATGATCTTGTCCAGCTTCGCGGCGTCAAGCTCTGGCAGCAGCTCCGCCCCCGGACTGCCCTGCACACAGTGCACAGGCCACAGCCGCGACGAGTAGCTCTTGGCTGCGTTTTCTGGATGCACGATTGTGACGAAATCCGTGTAGGGCTGCTTGCCGGTATGGTTTGCCGCGAACGAGACATGGTTTGACGGGTGCCAGTCTTTAGTGGCGACCTTCAGCACGAACGGCAACTCTAATAGCTTGTTGATTGGCACCGCAACTTTACGACCCTCTGCCACGGCAAGCGAACCGTTCTGTTTTGTTCTTAGTTTGCGCACGGGAATGAATGACTGTATAGGCATTCGAAGGCTCACTTACTGGCGCACAAAAATCCTCCTGTACATCTACAACGATCAAGGCCGGTCGAAATGCATCCGTCATGGTGGTATGTGTGTAGTGTAAGATAAGACGTGACGATGCCTCTTTGGGGTGATTCTTTGCTGCTTTGTCTGGACAGATCCTAGATCAACCTCGATTCCATGCGCTCAAGCGGTTGCACTTATCTGAATGATGAAAAGTACTGACTAAAAACTGAAATGGAATTTCTTGACTAAAGCTAGAAGTTGGGACATAGGTCCCCTCTCAGTGAGACCAGAGACAAAGACAAAGATGACATCGGTTCATGCGGGGCTCATGGTAGCTTATTTAGTAGCACACAGATAAAAACCGTCATCAGGTACAAAACTTACAGCTCACATCTACCTAGAATTCCTGTTTCTCTATGACCGAAAGATTTTCCTCATTGTCCAATCCTATCTCCAACTTGCTTCACAAAATCTTAGCTCTACCAACTACAAGCAGAGGCAGTCGGAACTACACTTGGGTAGGTTGTGCTCTTCACAAAACTCATGCATACCTCCCCGAGGTATCACTTGACTACATATTGCAGAGCCACATATTCGTCGCCGAGATACACGCAGGCCTCTCTAGCATCTTTAGGAACCAGTGTCATAGAGCAACTTGAACCAACTACAGACGCATGATGTCACCTCTTTAATCGTCTAGACCCTTTGCTTACACTTCGATACTTTTCGTATGACATACAATTTCCTATACGCCAACACATTGATTCTAAGAAGCAGAGCCGATCTCGCAAGTCTTATTGACGTGGAAATCTCAGTGGTATGGTTTCACCATTAAAATCTGGTGTACTGAAATGAAAACTTACACTACATTACAATACAGACCACACCAATGGACATTGTCAAGAAATTGGTCCTGTGGCACCGTTGGTCATGTCTTTAAATGACGTGTTATGCCTATGTAGTCAGCTTAAAGTACATTTCTAATTGCCCCAATGGAGGCTTATATCGTCACGTACATATAGGGGGCATAAGCAACATGACGTAAAATCCATACTAAACATTAGGTATATACTAATCGAGCTTGCCCAAACAGCTGGTCACAGTTTTGCATCATTCACATATGCTGCCTAACAAAAACGCCGATTCGTCGAGCCACCTCCTCCGAACTCTTCTCGAATCCCATCAGGTGACCGGTAAGTATTGTGTCATGGACGGCATCAGGCTCGTAGAACGCCTCAATTGAATTTCCCTCAATGCGGCCCATTTCGCGTATCCACTGCGTGACATCAATTTGCAACCATTCCGCGGTTCCAGTGGTGCAAAAGATAGGCACGGGCGTGGCAAACGGATGGTCCAGCGGAGATATCCATGGGCTTGTGGGCGAGACATCTTGAGCATATGCTTTTGCGCCCCATCGACAAAGCTCGATCCCCAGATAATCCGTGTTGTAGTGAGGATTGCTCGTTATCGTGATATCAGACCACAAGTGCTTCACAGGTGCTAGCCAAGGCGAGACCACGACTGCGGCTTTTGGTTGCGGAATGTCCAGCTTTTCGCCATACTCGACGATATATCTCAGGAGTCCAATAACAAGGTTGGCACCAGCGCTGTCCCCAGACAACACAATGTTCTGCGGTGAGACTCCAAGCTTCCGTACGAGGTGGAGGTAACTCGTCAGCGCATCCTGCAGTGCTGCAGGGAACGGAGCGGACGTTGGCCGACTGGCAAGTCGGTACTGAGGGAAGAAGGCCGTGTCTAGCTTGCCGTGCTCCTTGAACAACTTTGCTGCGGGCCCAGTGGCGTTGATACGACCATCGCCAAGGACAAAAGCTCCGCCGTGGAGATGCATGATCACAGGGCCAACGGCTTTAGCATCTGCGGGCTTCTCCGGATACCACGTACCACCAATAACTTCGGGAACGACTTTCGAGCTCTCCAAAGGCCCGCGATAAACATCGGCGGAGAATGGCTGTATGAGAGCGAATTGTTTCTTTTCTTTGCCAGGCTCCAGGCTTAGCGGCTGTGGCGTCTCTGCGCGGCACGACATACTCAACAAAGGATGCCAAATCCTAACCAGGAGGGCCTGTTTGAATGTCCATCGCGGATTCTGTCTCCACCGTTGCAAAAACGATCCTGAAATCCACAGCGGCAGACGAGCGACCATGGTGGCGAAGAAGGCAAGCTTATAAACGAAGCTCACAACCGGATAAGACACGAATGACCGCCCAGGCATGGTCACCTTTGCTGTGGCCATTGTTGAGGTTGCGTCGGCGAATTTCTTGTCAGGACACGAGATGTGTTGATGAGATCAGATTGCGAGTCGTCGATTTTGAGGAGAGCTGAGACAATGCCGGTCGACACCCATTAACTCCCTGATGGTAAGGTAAGCTGGCATTCACTCTCAGCTCGCGTCTGGCAAGAATGGGGTAGTAGAACTCACTTTCCTTCAGTGCGGCGTCGGCACAATGCGAAATAGATCCAATTGCGGATTTACGCAAGACTTGGATTGGCTGAAATGACTTTAGGGTAAAGGAGGAGAACAGGAGAACTTCTTCGGGACAAGGTGAGATTGCCGTTTCGTGTCGCCAGCGTCGCATTTCACCAGTAAATCCTGCGTCGCCTGCAGACGTGCTAGTACACACCGTCCCGAAGTCGTGTTCCCTCTTCCCCCAGTCATAAGAACACCGCATCTCTAGTAGGCCTCCATAGTGCGTTCGGTGGAGTTAGTTTTCCAGAGGCCGCAGAACTGCCTGCATTAGTACCATTCCGGGTTCATCCAGCGTCCCCAAACTGCAGGTAGATTGGAGAGAACAAGCCGCTGTCTCCGCCCTCCTCCATCGCATGTCGATACAGTTTGATTCGGAATGAACATCCAGAAAATTAAAGCGCCGTATTGTTTCTATTATACCGTCGCATGTCAGTATTAACCTACCGCCTACTAGTAAGACTCTAGATCTAGAAATTCGCTGAATGATGAACATCTTGCAAATGTGCAGTAAAACTGGAACGAAGCAACGCGGTGAAGGTCTCAATTTATCACCAAATCTAAGCGGAGCGGGCCGCGTGTGCTTTAAGCAGATATTAGGAATCAGGTACTAACAATGCGACGAATCTGATCTAACTGGGTTTTCATAGCCAATACGGTGGTCAATGAGGCTTATTCCTCCCGAGAGCATGCTCTTCGGGAGATACAGAGTTGAGAATCGTCTCTGCCCGAGATTCAGGCGCTCACCCAATATAACTCTTCATATCTTAGATAGCACACGCTAAAGATTACGCTATTGAAGCTGCTAGCGTGAGTTATGCTAAAATATTGTAGGTGTGCTTTGTTCTACAATATGTTGACATTAATGAGATATGAACAGTGCATGCTTTACGCCGTTGTCGATTCGGATTAACTGACCTCTTGTGTCATTACGCAGAGTTCGCACTTAATAACTTGAAGGCCTGATATGCATGCTAATGGTCAATGTTGTGGTTATTCGGCGTTTATGATTGTGCGGTATTGTCAAGAGCAAGTCTCTTGGGTTTCTGAAAATATTGCGTGGTACTTTCTCGCATTTTTTAGGTCAAATAACTTGGTGCCAATATCGCTTGGAGGGCAGATCTCAATTACTCCGTCAGCCCACCCCTTCGCCGCCTCAGCGCCCATCTGGTAAACCCCTCCATCCTCATTCTGACGAAGGTGTCAGTCCACAGGGTTGGCTTCGTCCATCGGGTCTTCTTGCACTTGATGCACATCCGAGCCTTGGGGATGTAGGGTACAGCGAGCTTGGCTGGGGCTACCCGAACTAAGATATCCAGGACTCCTCCGCAAACCTAGGTCCATCCATCGGCGGGCAAGAGAGACCATTTTCCGTCCTGAATGTGGACTCGGATAGAGGGAATCGACAGAGGTGAGAGCATTGATGGGTGGGAAAGCAGAGTCTTGCATGAGAGAGTAAGACAGAGGAGGTCGAATAGGTCGAGTCTTTCATAGACTTCTAATAACAACTCAACGGGAAACGAAAGGAGCAAAGCTTGTGTTGGGGGCGGAGGTTCGGATTTGAGGAGCTAAGGAATCACAGAATTCAGCCGTTTTCTTCTGTTTCCCATCGGAGATACGTGGTGCAAAATTCTCCTACTGACTAGGGGCTGCTGAAGTTTTCCCATCCCCGAGGATGATATTGGCGGCAATCCCATACTTCCTTAGATTACGAGAATAGAGCCCGACCGGTGGACAGGTGGAGATGAAATCTTTCCGACTTAGATCTAATCTTCCAGTCACCTCTCATTCCAAAGACCATTGTGGGCGCGTGGTTGTGGATGGGCTGCTTGGATATGCCGCATTGCCATGAAGACTGAGAGGAATGGACTAGTGAACTAGCATATAATAAGAAGCAGAGCAGAGTTGACTTAGGTTAAGACAATCTTCAGAGAAGCTAGTTGTAGGAGATGATGAGAGGAGTAAATTTTTTGGAATAGATGAGGCAGCTTGCGAGGCATAGATGTATAATTATATGACAGGAACATTGAATGAACTAAGAGAGGGCATACGGTCAGATGAGAAACACATTCAATGGTAACACATGCAACCTAGTAGGCAACTGCATGCGATCGTATGTTCATAGCACCAAACATGGTAAGAAAGAGTCTATGATCGGATGACCGAGGCCTACAAGAGGCGGGGCATTGGATCAATTAGCAAGGGCATGTATTGTATTGAGCTCACCGCTCAGAGCGAATTGCTGTTGGTCTAATCAACGTGTTGCAAGACTTGTCAGCTTGTTTAATTTAATTATGTTGCCTAGCTTTGTATTGACTAGTGCTCTATGCATAAAACATAGTCGGGACAACAGCAGCTCTTAGTACCTGTCATACTTTATAATGCATCTTTTCAAAAGGGAAGTTTTTCCATTCAGCGACGTGAAATTTTTGGAACCTTAATAATCCAGATTGCCCAAGAGACAATAGAAAGCTTATCACCTAGGTAAAAAGAGTAAAATGTTCCTGTCTACATCTTAACATAATACAAGCCTGACAGTACAAAATGACCAGACTGTATTGTAATGTGTCTAAGACAATCGCAAGTTGGGATTGTGGATTTCATTCTATCACACTTGCCATTGACCTTTCACTGTGTTTCTTACCATTCATTTATAGTCATCGAGACAACTATTAATTGTTCTTGGATGCTTTAATACCAGCTGCTGATACCGTACACTTTCCTTACAAGCATAATAAATCCGTACCTATACCTTTACAGAAAGACATTGGTGACCTATTCTATCGCCGCTATCTCCACCCCTGGGCGATGACTTGTCTGGATACATGGGATTTCGGTGCAGCACACACCCATCATACTTGATGTTTCCTGTTACCGTGGAAACAGGGTTTATGTTGGACTTACAGGTAAAGTGCTTTGGACCATTCTTACAGAGCTGTAAGGCATAGAGTAGGTATATACGCATGACTACCATCTTCTGCTGGGTCGGAATCAGGGGCAGTGAAGTTACCCTGTAGCAGTCAGGCATGCGGTTTGCACTAGCAATAACTTCGCCTTTTCTTATGCTCTATTCCGAGAGCGTGTCTCTCGTCTGTCAAGCCAATTGCCACTATCACATTGATCTCCCCGGTTCAATCTTCACCCCAGATTTCCACTCCCCCGCTCAATGCGGAAGAGGTGGGGTTTCGGCCAAGCTACTTGCCTAGGTTATGCGCTATCCGATCGGGTCAGTTCAGTGCCTGGTAGCTGGAATTATGCTTAGCCCGACACAGCCCATCTCAGACGGAACCAGTTCCAGCTCGCGAGTTTAAATGTCATGATCATCTTTCTCTGCCTTCGTCGGCAAAGGATCTAGTAGTGAACCCCTCTCTCTTACGGAAGCTATCAACCGCACCAAAGGCACAATGTCTCGAACGATTCTCTTGATAAATGGTCCGAACCTAAACCTGCTAGGCACACGCGAGCCACACATCTACGGCGATACAACATTATCGGATCTGGTTGCAGCTGGCGAAGCGCAAGCGAAGGACTTGGGTGTGGCACTTCACCATTTCCAGTCAAATCACGAAGGCGCCATCATCGACCGGATTCAAGAGGGACGGGGGAATGTGGACGCTATCATAATCAACCCAGCCGGGTTCACACACACGAGTGTCGCGATTCGGGACGCGCTTCTCGGCGTCGACATCCCCTTCATCGAACTCCACGTGAGTAACGTGCATGCACGCGAGCCGTGGCGCCATCACAGTTATTTCTCCGACAAGGCAGTGGCGATCATCTGCGGACTTGGTGTCTATGGGTATACGGCTGCACTGGAATTCGCTGCCAAGCATATGAAGATCAAGGAGAAGTCTTGAACAGGTGCAACACAGATCTGAGGCAAAGCCAACGAGGTCGCCACTGAGGCCTAGCTACGTAACTCAGTTGAGCGGCGGAATAGTTCAGTCTATGTGCATCTAAACACGACCTGCTACTTCCGCCTAACAAATTCGAGATTAACGAGTCAGCGACACCCCATTCGGCTTCGAGTTGGAGACGGCCTTCGAACCTAGTATTCGATTTAACTATTAGCCACGTTGATATAAGATACACAACTCTATGATTTGAATCATGTATGCACGCACTTGGATTGTTCTTTCGTTGTTGCAGAATTCCATACGTCGGGTACCATGTGTTGTAGCTCCGAAGGCGGGACGGCGTCCTAAGTCCCGGGAAATGACTTACCCAGTCCTACTATCTCTTGAAGCCACCTCTTTCATGGCTGCTCAACAGATTTTGCGAAGACTCAAAAAACTGGAGAACATTTGATACTGTTGCACAATCTTGGCGCAGAATTCTTGGTATGCTATAAAGAACGTGCTCATTCTATACGTATACTGAATGATAGGTTGATGCGGTATGTATAGGGCGCAAGCTCGGCCACTCCTTGCACAAGACTCAGGTATTCAAAGATGAGAATACAGCTACTGATTAGTACAAGCTGCCAACCTAACGTTTCATGTGCGATTGGGTGCTCTTTAACAGATCTCGTGGTCCGGCAGGTAGAAGGGTTAGGGCATGGACCGTATTGTCTCCGACCTGAAGTTCACGTTTCTCTACCCTGCAAAGTCCAAGGAGGGCAGTAATCGGGTCGGGTAGCAATTAGGGAATTTTGTTAATGTAAGAAGACAGCAGAGGTATGATAAGGTACGAGCCAGCCTTGAATCCCTATGAAGCAACTCCAACAAGCTGCGACTTCTCAGTGTTACCTGTTTGTTACCCCACATAACTGTTGCTAGGCGGCCGGAAAAACTGCTGCCCTTTGAACCCAACTACGTCTGTAACACGTGCTTGTTGTACTTTCCATAATTTAGAGTATGGTTTCAGCACAGCTCTTCACTGCGAATCGGTATATATCAGTTCGGACGCATGCCGTTCAATACACTGTCCATGTATTGCTCACCGGTAGGTAGTCTTACAGAAGTGGGAGCTCGAATAAGTCGTCGGCGGTGACACCATTGCACGATAAAAGAAAGAGGAGAGTATTTTTGCTCTATGTGGTAACGCCATACTATCGGAATTCTCTGGATTTAGTATTCATTCATGCGAGACACACATCTAATTAATCCATTGGAATAACGTGCTATGAAGGGATGTATTTTAATGTATAAAAGATGCCTTGAATTTATAAGCAGTCATACGGGCTTCTATCTTATGCACGCAGGGTTTAAATCACGCGGTATTTCTTCATGTTATAGCTGTATAAACACTATAGGTGTAAGTATCTATATGCGTATAGACATATACGTAATAGGAATGTAGTTGATTACTTATTTTACATATATGCTGATATAGAACGAAGACTGATATCGGATAGAACTACGACCTTATTATAGATTTTTTTTTACTGACTCTGCTTGTTATTCAGAATTCGATAGATGAAGTTTCTTAATACTATTCAGGTTGGGGTAGCTTTGTATAGGTATTTCGCATATATAGATGGGCCCAACTGTATTCCTTTCTGCTGCTATAGGTGCTTAGCTCGGTCTTTTGTATGTTTTTACTCCGTGTACCAAGACGTATTCAAGCCGTACTAATGACCGTGAAATCTCCATTCAATTATAACTCACATTCTGCAGAGCCAATGCTTTAGTAAAATCGTAGGATGAAAACAGCAGCTGACTATTTGCCACCAAATGAGTGACCAATCGCCCAATGCTTTTTGTGGAACCGTGACACTAGCTATAGTCATTATTCATGTATGTCTTTCCTTTTTATTTATTTTAGAAGACTCTACCTCACTTATAAGCTTTTAAACTAAGCATTGCCAGTTGCATTTTGTTCACTCAGTTCTGGATTAGCCAATTAAACATTTCATCACGCAATCCCTATTGTACTTCTGCTGTCTCTTTGTTTCTTCTCATCAGTGCAACTAAAAAAGCACGTTCGTGTCTTATGATTCCGTCAACCAATAACGCAGTCACCAGGATCACCATGGTCACAGCCATCATCGCCATCATGAAAGCCGACATGAAGAGTATTATCCAGCTGAAGGTAGGTCAAGGTACACCTCTAACAACTTATCCAACTCAACCAGACACCACAGATTTCTCACAGTGCTTTTATGCCGGTACGTCATCGTTTGACTCGTGATGTATCTTGAGCTGACTCTCTACCTAGACTTATCTCATCTCACCTACCGGGCTCAAGCCTTGCCTACCAACCGTTCCTCTACTCCTTACCTTGCTAGTGGCCATTTGATTTCAATTGCTACCTCATACTATGCGGAAGGCAACCAAGACGTTCCCCCCGGACCGTCTTTTCTTGCCAACGCACCTGCTCCTCTGCTACCATCTTGGCCTGTCCTCGGCCTTGAGACAGTCTCTTTATGGCTACCTATATGATGTGGCAATGTGCCAAGCTTGTGGCCTCTGGTTCCAACATGGAGATGCTGTAAGACGTCAAGGAAACACCAATGATCAGCACAACTGTCTCGGATGCGCACAAATATCGGCTTCATGCTACGCACCATGCTATAGTGGAAACACACACTTGGAAATTGCCCAGATGCCGTCCATCGAGACGACTTCAATAAAGACGAGAGATGCACCTGGTGGTGCAGCTATTGCCTGACAATCCGCGAGCTTGAAACCAACCCGTCACAAGGTCGAGTGTTGCATGACTGTTCCTTCTGTAAAGGAGGTAGCCACGCTTTCTCCAGGAATTATACTCGCTGAACACATCCGATGGGTCGAGGGCGACCAGATGAAACCGCATCCTGTATGTGCTTTCTCTCTCAAGCCATATACATACATCATAATCAGTCATTCCGCAGACAGACTATTATATCACAGGCAGCTCCGCCCTGCTTGTGACAACATTGACGGTCCTTTGTGGTTCAAAGGAGTTCGATTGTGTAATAAGACAAATTGCCGTTTGCTTTTCTATGACTTGATCGGGGATAAGTCCAATTTTTGCGAAATTTGTAGAAATCCTCCGGATCAAGAGCACCTGAGCATCTAAAAGTACTAACTAAGCCCAGTGACGGGCATAGGAAAGCACGATGTGGTTCTGAGAAACACATAGAACCGTCAGACGTTGGTGCAACTTGTTAACCTTACTTTAGAAATAGACAGGCGTGCCTATGAAGAACGTCATCGTGACCATGTTGTTGAAGAGAAGAGCCCTCAGTGTACTGAGCTGGGAAGTTTCTGGTGACTTCCTCGGGGCTACTTTCCGTCGTTGCCCTCGGTGATCAGATCGGGCCTTCATGTTTTCTTTGCAGCTACCACCCCTTCCCATTTCCACATACAATTCGTCCCGCTGTGCCTTTTTGTCCTTGGCCCAGTCTACAAATGACCAACAATTGCCATACAGCTCAATTTTTTCATCTCCAGCATGAGATACTTCCCGTTCCATTTTGGCCCCTCTTTGCTCGCTGCTTTTTCTGGCCTGCAGTTCATGATATCATATTCACGGTAGACCATTATTGCTTTGCGTCACCATGTCACTCAATAATAACGGCGACTACCAGGGCCATGACCAAAACTACGGTCAACACGTCAATTCTAGCCCTCAACAGATTCAGAGAGCATACCGACAACGTCACTCTCAACCCTGTCTTTCGTGTCGAGAGAGGCACATCAGGTGTGATGTAGAAATACGTCAGCCTTGCAGTCCTTGTTCCAAGGACAATAAGTCCTGTGAGGTGCAGCCGGAAACAAGGATAAGAAGGACCAAGGCGATTGTTCAAAGCAATCAAGGTATATCTCGACAAGGTTCTCAACAAAGTTCTCCAATATATGAAGGTGTGTTCTTGTGTACCTACCCAACCGTACTTCCGACTAACTTCTCAAGATCCACCTCAGCTAAACATCAAGAACAATGGCAGTCAAGACTTGGAGGCCGATCTTCCCTTTCTCGTCCCGCCGCCCGCTGCTGGCTACGGTTGTTGTCCCGATGCAGTGAAGTGTAAAGAATGCTCCCATTGGTTTCGCCGTATGATGGCTACTTTAGAAGAGCCAGGTACCAACCTTGGCATCTGTGACTATTGTTATGCTGTACTACACCCAGACTTCCGAATAAATGACGACCCGATGCCCTCATCGGAGGAATATCGAATAACTTGTATACCGTTATGTTATGGTCCACATACGCAATGCCCGACACCCCTCCCGCGAGAGCGTTTCCACAAGCACCCCTGGTGGTGCGATAATTGTCTCGAAGAACGCCGAAGTTGGCAGCCCACGCACTACACTACCTTAGATTCACTCCAAATCTTTGCCCCTTCGAGTTCGTCGGACCCTGGAGACAGTTGCTATGACGTGGCAAGTAGAAAGACTCCCTGCGAGTTTATTTTTAACTACCTTCCTAAGACATACTGACTTCTTTATAGTAAGTGATATCTGACCTGTCATATATCAGAAAACAGTCCTTTGTCTTGAAGTCCAGGGTCCCGCAAAGGGAACTCGAGAAAAATAACTAACGCAGCGCCTTTTCGCCTACCAGGTTGCGCGGCCATGTACGCTGGGCTGCAACTGACCAGTCGTCGCCGCATCCAACGTGTGCGAACTGTTAGAAGCCATTTGCTCATCGTAACAGTGGCAGCCGACGGTATCATAAGCAGCTCTGCAAGGTCTGCGAAAACAAAAGGGCCGAGGGTTGTGAGAACAGCATTGAACGGCGTCTTGAGGATGACAACTCCGAATGGCGGTTTGAAGGTGACAACATTGAATGGGATCTTGGGCTTGATAACTTTGAATGGCGTCTTGGAGATCATATTAAAGTCTGTTCGAACAAGCAGTGTGGTTTACTTTTCTACGATCCCTCGGATGAAGTGAGTGGTGAACCAAAGAGGGCAGGAAAGAAGCAGTGCGATAAATGCGTCAGCATAGGTAGGGCACGAACATCATCAAAGCGGAAAAACAGAAAGAGAGAAGAAGCCAATGGTGATCAAGAACCATCTGGTGGTTCAAAAAATGACACAAGAGAAGCCTAGGATGTCAAGGAAAATTGGAGAGATGGGTCTACAAGAACTGTCAAGATACAAACATGGATTCGATTCAGGAGCAGGCAGTAATACTGTAAAGGATATGATACGACTGTTAATAGTCTGGCTACACTTCGAAACCCCACTTTAAACAGGATTTCTGAACATCGTCAGAGAAGCGAGTAGATCGCACATAAGGTTTACCCCTGAGCCTACAATCTTTGTTGATCCCGAGACGATAACATTTTTCGACACATTATGAGTGTCTCAAGATCTAAGCAGGCGGGACGAGGCCACCGTTAAGAGACCCGAAGCATGATGAAAGCATTGAAGGCGGGACCACTGGACCATTCTGCCATACAATAGTAATCATTACAGGGCATGGTATACTCCAGTCGTCCCAAAAATCATAAAAGGAATAGTCAAAATCGAAGAAAACCTAAGGACACAGTCATCAAAGAAGTATGACGAACTCGGCTTCCTCCTGTCAGATTTGTCTTTATCGTGGTATCTTTTCCCTAGCCTCAAGTCTGTGGCCGTTGGTTGGGTATCTCTCGATCTCGCACGCTAAAGTTGATCAATATTTATAAAGCCAAACACACTGAATGTTCATAAAGTGAAATCTTCCACCGTATGATGCACATCCACGCCGGAGCAATGCATTTCCCCCGCGATGCCCTTTTACCGCAACGCCAATACTGTTTTATACCAAATCCCAGCGCTATGCTTGTAGTTCTATCCTATACCGTACTATATAGTCCTCCTCAGACTCATGCCCCATTTTACTCAGGCAAAGGAGCCTGCGTTTTGGGATGGACCGATCGGGGTTGTATTGAGACCGCCCTATCGACGAACTGCTTCGTTTTCGGGTCCCACCAGGCACGACAGTCAAATATGATGAAAGCACGTGAAGTCTCGACCGAGACCAACCCACCGACGAAGATGGCGCCGCGAGGCGGGTAAGTACCGGCATGTCTCCAAGTCTTTTGTAGCGTCTTCTTGAAAGCCTGCATGGGGGAGGATATGTGTTTCTTTTCCAGTCCATAAATCTCCTCGGCCTTAGGTATCGATGAATCGGCACCCCTCACACTGGCCGGTGCCCCCGGCGTTTCTGGGGTGGTGGTCCCCCCCGTCGCCCGCTTGTCCAATGCAGACAACGCTGAGCCTGCAGGACCAGACGGCATCGAAGGCGGTAGCCGAGATTTGGAGAGACCGGCTTGGGACTTGATGGCCTGTTGCATGTTCTCGATTGCCCTTTGCTCGTTCGTTTTCGTGTCATATCCAAGTAGTGTGGCCATGGTCATGGCATTTTGCGTGACTAACGTGGAGGAAAAGCTCCATACCGACTGTGCCACAGCAGAAGGCCACAGCGTTTTGGCCATGCGCGTAACGACGAGCGGATCAACGGTATGTTGTACCAGTGCTATACTCTCCGTACCGATGGATAATCTAGTAATGTTAGTCTTGTCTCATTGGAAAAGAGGGGAGGGGGTGCCTCTTACCCCCATCGAGTGAATATTGGCGGTGGCTTATAGGGATAGGATATCTGGAGGGCCTGCCATTGCCAACGAACACCCTGCATGCCTTTGATAACGGGGTGGTAACAACACCGCTCGGCGAGGCTATCTGTAGGTTTGTTAGTAGTGACAGAGTGCTAAGGTGACACGTAAACGCACGCATAATTGAGTCCTTGAGGGGTTTGTCTTTGCTAATCTTGACAAAAGTCTGCCACTCGGGGTCGGAGCCTCGATAGGGTTGGGGCTCATGAGATTTGGTGGTGCCTGGAAAGGGGAAATATAGGAGCTCTACATCACCAGCAAGCTCATCCTCGTCGTCTCCTTCATCATCATCTTCCGACTGCGCCCTTGCCGAGCCCTTGGGTGGTGGGAGGCGAGCGGCCTCGGCCTCTAGAGCATCAGCAGCGGCGTCGAGCTTGCCAAGTATCACGGAGGTGTAGGTCTCGTAGCATAGGTAGTAAATACCGGCAGCAATTATGAGTTTTCTAAACGACCTGTTAGCATGAAAGGAGAAGGAAAGGACGGAGGCAGGCGCAGAGGAGGCTGAAGGAAGCGTACTTTGCGCTGAAGGGCTTGTGGAACTTGACTCGTTGCAGGCGGATGGCCTGAGGACCGGCGGACTGAACACTCTGGGATTTCCTGGCGAGAGAGAGAAGCCTAGGAGAACGCATGTAGCGTGACATGGCGGGGGGTGGAAAGGGCACACCGGAAGCCGGCGGCCGGAGAGAGCGCGTCGTTGTCAAGAATTCAAGTTGCGCTCAGACGTTACACTCGGTGGAAGAAGGGAATACTGGATAGTTGGAGGACGGGACTAAGAGAATCGGGGCCGAGTTGAGCGGACGCAAGCGGCGCAAGACTGGCTAAGAATGAAGTCGTCGTTGGCCGGTGGCTTGTGCAACGTGGTGGTGTCGCGTGGGCGCAAAGTATTTTTGGGCGGATTGAAGAGGGAAGACGGATGGGATGCTGTCTAGAAGGTAAGTACTGTAGGCAGATATAGATGTCTGAGTCTGTTGGGTGCAGGTGGGCAGTCGGCGCAACCTAGCATGTGGCGAACGAAAGTCGAGCAGTCAAGGCCCAATAAGTTTATACAGGTAGAGACATAGGTATTGAACAGAGAGTCGATGAGCGAGGAGGGGCGACGTCGAAGATGCAGTTGGAAGGCGACACAAAATTGCAAGACAAGCAGCTGAGTAACAGCGACAGCACCGATAGCTGCTGGTTTGGGGATCGGCGGCACGAAACTGCCGCGCCAGAGTCAGGATCCAGCTTCATGACAACGTTAAAAACTGCCCAGTCGAGTACTTATCATACCGGTATCTGCTGCCTAATACGTACAGGTAGCACGTACTGTAAGTTCAAGTCTCATTTCACTAATGGCTCAGTATGTATATATCTACCTTAACAACATGGCAAAAGTCCCACTGGATAGCAATTTTGGTGTTCAGGTTCTAGAATGTGATACGCAGTCTCGGAGATGCAGTGAATAAGGTACCTTCAAAGCGATGCAAAACGGGAAGAGACATGCACGGAATAAACAGTATCATCAAGAAATACAATATGTACCTGTGACCGAGGGTATACAGCGACGCTGGTGATTGGCAGTGTACTTTGGTGGGGATTGAGGCTGCCTGATGCACCTGCACCGTTTGATACTGTACATATATGTACCTAGGTAGGTTCCCGTTCATTGCCTGATTAGCTGCACAACGGCGATTGAGCTCCTCCTGGCTTGTGGTGCTAGCCCATCGACTACAACCCAGTCTTCACCTCGAAATCAAGCAACCTGCCAACTATCAGCCACCCAACGCCCCTTGACAGTCCCGATACCATCGTGTCGAGGTAGATTCGCCGTTTGCTCGTCATGAAGCTGCACAGCTTCTTGCTACCGACGTTGGCCACTGTTGCCGCCGCCGACGCAGCACCACAACATGCCGAAGCCTACATCATCACACAGTCCACCTCATCGTCGTCGGCGTCAGCATCCAATCGGCCATCTATACCAGACTCTCTCGCCGAAGCCATTCTGCTCCAGCGCCTGAGCACACGAGACCGTCCTTCTGCCCTCGGCCCTCTGCCCGACGATCTTGATGCCGAAGATGCCATCTCCTATATCTCGCAGTTCGGCGTGCCCTCGAAGCCTCTATTCCAAGAGTCACTCTCTGGCGAGCCCAGACAGCTCGTCATCGCCTTCTCTGGCATCAAGTCACCCCACTACAAACAGCTCACGGCCGCCATACCCTCCGTGCCCGTCGCATTCACCGCCCCCGGCCTCAACAGCGTGCGCGCCAAGCAGACCACGAAATGCCAGTTTGCCCAGTCCATCGACCCTCAGGAAACCGAGTGCTGGTCGGGGAACACGCAGTATCTGCATTACGATGTATCCAAGGTATGGTTCAGTTTTCACGAATAAATACACGGAAATTGTCAACTCAAATTGCTACAGAACAGCCGGGTAATTAACGACCTGACGACCAACCTCGCAACCCTCGAGTCGCTCGCACAGGCTGGTGAGATGGAGACCACCATCCTGTTACTTGATCCCAGCAGCCCTCTCCGCAAGCGCCAGCAGCAAGAAAAAGTGATGTCCGAATCCGCAACCGATGCCGAGGCCGCTCACCCGACCTTCGTTGAGAGCACTCACGACACCACGCCCATCTACAGTGGTCTCAAGAAGGGCAAGAACACACCGATCCCCGCCTGTTTCAAAAACAAGGACGAGTGCATGAACGCGACGGGGAACTGCAGCGGCCACGGCTGGTGCACCGACAAGTGGTACGAGAGCGAGAACTCGTGCTTCTCCTGCTCGTGCAAGATGACTTTTGACGAGAACGAGGACGGAGGCCGGGTCGCTGTGCACCGGTGGGGAGGCCAGGTCTGCCAGAAGCGGGATGTGAGCACGCCGTTCTGGCTGTTTGCCGGCGTCACCATCACGCTCGCTCTTACGATTGCCTTTGCGATTGGGCTTCTCTTCAGCGTGGGCGAAGAGAAGCTGCCAGGTGTCATCGGGGCCGGCGTTAGCAGATCAAAATAGAGAGCTCATGCGAAATGAGTATGGAGCTGCTGGGGATGAGTAGCAGAGACGAAAGCAAGCCTTTTGTGTGCATCAGCGCATCGACTGTTTTGCGAAGAGGAACCGGGCGATTTGAGGCCGAAGGTCTGATCATCCTCATGACGGATAATCCTGGTGTATCAACATGTATCGATACTAACGCAAATAAGGGGGAAAGAGAGCTTCACAGGGTCGGTCGGGTTCGGAATCAGGAGATCAAAGCAGATTCACTTCTCAGTTGTTTAACCGGTAGAAGGGGTGTTCAACCAAATACCATGCATGATACTTTTACCTGATCTTCCTAGCATCTGATTTGTTGCAAGCGATTTTGTAACGGTGAGTGAATTGTATGAACAGGTTCATTTTGGTAGAAAGAATGAGGAGCCGATCGCCCCCCTCTCGTACGTGACTGGAGATAGCTAGGTGCCCCTTTGCTATGGAACAAACCCTTCTGCTGGTTCCCTCCTTGGGCAGTATCTGTAATTTGCACTCTTCAGTTCCGTCTAAGCTCCTGTGCATATTTCCCGGGCCGTCGTGCTATAGTCATCTCGATCCATTTTTGACCCTTTCGCCTGAACGCCATTCTGCAAACATTCCATGCCAGCCGACTTCTCTACTAGCTCGGATATCAACGCGTCCCAGTCTCACAATGATCCTCCGATCCGTCATGTAGATTGATCATTTGTCGCGATCGCCGCCGATTCTCTCAAGTGCCTCCAGCATGACGACCGAGTTACCGCGGATGACCTGCAGGATGTCTGTCAGCAAGGGGTGTATATGTCGAAACAGGACGAGCTCAGAACATACAACCATGCCCAAGCGAACTTTCTCGCCTCCATCCTTCTCCTCGACGGCGTCATCCAGAACAATATTCAAAAAGACCTGTTGATTGGTGAGCCCAACTGCATTGGTCGATTAGGTCAGAAGAGGATGCGACGTACATCGTAGCCTCGGAGGACGCCAATAACCTTGCGGCTGCCGTTAAGCTGGACAAAGAGTCTCTTGTCAAGGTACTAAATCGGGGTTAGCACGCTGTCTCTGGAGGGAATGAATGCGCGGGTTGAAGGGTATGTCTGACCTTCTTGAGCTCTGGCTGTGCGGGCGCCATTATTACGGCTGTGTGGTGGGCTTGCGAGTCGATGTATTGCGACGAGAGGTGGAGGAGAGGGTGGGCTGAAGTATCGTCGACGTCCAAACACTCAAGCTCCCAGGCCGCAGCCGTCGTACCTTGCAGATCGGGTCCAGACAGCCCCCACTTAGTGTTATCGATAAGCTATCTCTCTAGGTTGCTGCCTTCAAGGTACAGCTCTTTCACACCAGTGCTCGTCCACAACCGCCGCTTTCACCGTTCATGTATCGATGCCAATGTCTCAAGTAGTGAAAGCTGGATGCATCCACACCACTTAAGATGAGTTCCTTCACTGCTAAGAGGAAAGCGCGCAAGATCACGGTCCAGGATGACGACGGAGTAGCACCCTCACTAGAGTCTCTTAATCCGCCGCCCGAAGACCAAGCACCAGCTCTACAACCCACCTTCAGAACCAGAAAACCAAAGCAATCGTCGCTGCGCAAGACGTTCACCCCCAATGACAACATACCGGACAGGCCACCAACCGGCCCAGTCGACCAAGACGAAGATGGCGCAGTCCCAGTCCTCATCCGCCCCTCCTCCAACCGACCAGGGCTGTCCAAATCCAAACAGCGACAATCCAGCTCCCGTCTCTCCTTTGGCCCGAGCACCACACTAACAGACGCTGATGACGATGCCATGGTTCTCGGTTCGCCCGCTCCCTCCAAAAAGAGCAGTCTGGCAGGTTCTGCACTACAGAACAGCACCTATAAAAGAGGCATGGGCAACAATCTGCCTCTGCCCATGCGCTCCATGGACACTGACGAGGACCGGCCAAGGTACAGCAAAGAATACCTCTCCGAGCTCCAATCCGCAACGCCCAACTCTCGAGATCTGTCGAAACTCAAACTCGCCGAAGACGAGGAAGTGGAAATGAACCTCGACCCTTCCGAGTTAGAAGGCGCTACAATCGTTGACACTACTGCCACTCCTCAGACAGCGGTACTCACCGAGTCCGAAATCCAGGAGAAGAAGAACCGCAGAGCGAGGTTGGCTGCGCAAAAGGGTGGGGGGAAAGACTCGGAAGATTTTATTTCACTTGATGATGCTGATGATGATGATTCGAGACAAGTCGGAGATTCGTACCTCACTGTCCTTTCCCGTCGTGGCGATGGCGCCAGTACAAACAAAAAAGATACAAGACTTGTGGCAGAGGATGAGGATCTCGGTGAAGGGTACGATGCCTTTGTTGAGGACGACCCGTTGTCACTTGGTCGAAAGGCGGAGCGTGAAGCTAGGAGGAGGAAGAAATTGGAAATTGAGCAGCGGATTCGCGCTGCCGAGGGTGCGGATAGTGATGAGGAAGGGGGAGATGACTCCGAGGCTGAGCGACTGGCGGCCTTTGAGGCGGTGCAGACGAGGAAGGGTTTGGATGGGCTGGCGGAGGAGAGGGCGAATCAGAAGAGGATGTTGGGCGTCAGAGACGGTGTTGTGCCTGTTCCTCCCAGAATTACGGCGTTGCCGGATTTGAGTCTGCTTGTGCAATCTTTCAAGGAGAAGGTCAGTGGGAAGGAGATCGAGCTAAGGAAAGCGAGGGCGAGGATTGAGGAGTTGAAGAGGGAAAAAGAAGGGGTAGTGAAGAGGGAGCCTGAGGTGCAGAAGTTGCTTAATGAGGCGGGTGAGAGGTATAGGGCACTTATGATGCCTGGAGGTGCTAATGGGGAGACCCCGAGGACGGCGTTTGATCAGCTGAAAGACGGCGAGACGCCTGGTGATAGGGGCTTGGAGAGCTTGGGGACGACGCCTTTGAGGCAGAGGGTGGAGATGGAGTTATGATGTTTTTTACTATTTATTGATACGCCCTTTTCTTAGAGATGACTGAGTGAGAAACGAACAATGATTCATCGTCACAAATTCTCGTTTTGTGGAATATGTATATGATAGTGCTTATGGTAAGCTCCAAGTTGTCTGCTGAAACGCGCCATCCAATGTGACATACAGATGGTTATGATTTCAAGTTCGGTGGTTGTTTCCATCATTGGTTCTCATCATCATTTGAGTCTGTAATCGATACAGTTTTAGGTTCGCCTGTCAGGGAATTGGATGTACTTCCTATACTGACATCGCTAAGAATCAGAAAGTTGGTGAGAAAGAAGATTCCGGCATTCATATGTTAATGTGCAACTTCAACACAGACTAACGCTACCTAGCTCATGGAGAGTTTCCCTTTTGAGAGACTAGAGCTTCGAAGTTAGAATAGACTATAAGCCCCAAACATTCCAGATGCTTTTACTTGATATGTTCCAAAGATCTGACTGTCATGCTTTGGACAGTCACACGGATCATGTCCATCGAAGGCTTTGACCCGGGAAGAAATGTGTTTCGTAATGGGGTATATCAAGACAACCGAGGGATGCTCCGAGCCGTATTAGCAGACAAACGTTTCCATAAATACCCCTAAAAACGTCATTTACTCAGAAGTCATTAGATTGTTCTCTTCAAAACCTGAAATTGACCCAACGTTTGCTAAAGTCGGTTTTTACGGCCCAATCCTAGACTCGCACCCTCATGCAGTTTTCTCAAGTTGTCATCCACTACGATGCAAGATTCCGAGTCAAGTCCAAGAACGAAGAGAGACATCGCCGATTCAGGTTTGGGTAGATCTAGCATCTCGAATCATGGCCAGAATCAAACCATGACATCACTTCACGACCACTCGCTCCTTGTGTCTATTGGCCTCATTTACCTTTAATAGGTCGACACGACCGGAACACAAAGGAATACCTGCAGGCGGCGCAGATTCGCGAGACAGGCACAGCCAAGAGTTAAGCAAAACAAGTTGGCCAACTTCAACCGCCCATTCTTCATATCGTACTATTGGCCGTAGCTTCGCATCATGCTGAGAAACACGAGTTCCAAGAATATCTCAGATTCTCCTCGACGCTAGGTTAGCATGATTAAGGGTGATGCTACAGAATACGAAGCTATCAATAGAACACACCAAAGAGAAGAAACCAAGCGTACAAATAGAATTAGAGCCTACTTTCTACCAATTTATGCCGATCTTAGATTCCGTGGTGGAGTCCTTAAAGAATCATATTGGCGGAGGCGAGAAGCTCATATTGCCCCTACCGACCGTCTTCTGATCTCGGGAGTGATTCCGGGAACGGCAAAGATGGTACCTTTATAGTATGCTCCAAACAAACTAATGTTACCCACGAGTCCACAAGCAGAGTCATGGCACGACGTCTGTTTCTCCGCTACATCCGTTTACTGTCCGCATTCTCGGGGAAATATGAGGGATTGGGTTTCTTGATTAGATAGTCAACGTCCTCGCTTCCGGATTGATACATTGCTCGACCATTCAGTAAAACACCTGCACAACTACTGCTCTTTGACTGTTGACTACTCGAATCCTTTAAATTGAACACCATCTGCAAACCTACCCTCCAAAATCCGTTTTCAAGAATCCACAATCTCAAAATGCGCTTCTTTACCACCGCTGCCGCCCTATTCGGCACCTTAGCTCTCGCCACCCCCTGCCGCCGCAACATGACCGAGGACGTCAAAATCACAGAATTCTATGTCCACCAAGCCCTTGTCAACAGGACCCTTCAGGGTGTTGAAGATGGCGTATCCTTTGTGCTGAACGGCGAGACCGCAACGGATTTGGACTGCTCTGCATAGACCGGTATCCCATCCGAAGTCATCTCGTGCGGTGACTCGCCTTACTCTTTTGCCCTTTACCCTGGGGAGAACAGCTATGACTATACATTGAAACTCTCCCATGCTTTGGGCGTTGCGTGACCTTGTGATATGAGATCGGTGTGGGAATTGGATTACTAATGGCAACAAAGTGTCGGTTTCTACGGCTCGGGACTTGTCCCAGTGTACTGCCGTGCTGGTGGTGGTCCCACGCTTGTCTGTGCTCAGGTCGCGGACGTGACTATTTCTATCTCTTCCTGATGAGAAGTAGCGTCGTTCGTGAGAAGTCCAAATCGCGTGTGTGCGACCCTATGCACTAGTCTTGATCGCTCAAAATCTGGAAATGGGACAATACAATGAAATGGAGGCAAAAGGCCATGATCGCGTAATAACAATTGCACGGCATTTCCCAATGTTTATCCCAGCAATTTCCACATATATATTAGGGAAACGCTGCGATGAATAGTGGTATGGAAATATTATTACAACTAAAAGCAGCTGTTTCTGTGATATCTCAGTCAGTTTAGACGCCCACGTGTATAACATATCTTCAGACTAAAGGAATGTTTTTAAGAACTATTCTACCATTTTCGAAACAAGCGCAGCTCAGATATATGTCCTCTGATATCAAAAATGAATTTGTGAATTTACATGAGGAAAAGCTTGTCCTACCCACAACAAAAGAAGAACAGAAGAAGAAAAGGACTTTGCCTCTGGTGGAACGGGGTAACTTCTCAGACCGTGGTACGATACCTGATGTAAGTCCGAAAATAGGTCATATTCCAACATGAGCCTTCATTATACAGAGCCGAGTCGCTTATCAGTCACTGAGTCCTTAAAACATGAGAACTCGCCGCCATTCGAGTCGATTTACGATGTCTGTCTTTCCATAAATGCGTAAATCCTCGTTTACATCTTTACGCGTTCCTCGTTTGTGGATACATACCTATCAATGAGCGAGGCTCCATCGCGTTGCATTTCTAGGTAGTGCCTATTCACAAAAGCTCTTGACCATATTGCATCACTCCTTAGCCCCAAACCTCATCAGCAACCCTCTTAACAAGCTCCAACTTCTCCCACATCCTCCCCTCCGTCATACCAAGGCCCCCAGAAAGACTACTACTGCTGAACCCACACTGCGGGCTCAGCGCCAAACAATCCAATGCTTCCTTCTCACTGAGACCCTGCGCCTTTGCAATGACTCCCGCCGCGTCAAATATCTTCTCTTTGACCTTGTCCCCATTCTCCAGTGTCGCATCTTTCGTCGAAATCAACCCAAGAACAAGATTCTTCCCCTTAGGCAAGAACCTCAACGGTTCGAATCCCCCTACTCGCTCCACATCGTCGAACTCAAGGTAGTACGTCTCATAATCCGTCTCACAGAACAACTTCTGCGCGATGTTCTCGTAACTGCCATCAACCCAGTGTACACTACCTGCCATATTCCCACGACATAGATGAACGCCCATATGCAGATCCTTAGGCTTTCCTTTAAGTAGTTGATTGTGCACAGAAATGTACAAATTCAGCAACTCGTCCGTATTCGTACCGTCCTTCTTACAACCGTCGAGAAATTGGGATGAAGCGAAATACGTCAAGTGGGGATCGTCGATTTGTATGTTCCTCACGCCCGCATCGTATAGCGTCTTGAGTTCTGCCGCGTAACAAGACGCTATATCTGCGAAATATGCTTCGTCAGATGTATAGCCTGACTCGGCCGTATATGCCGTCCCGGGCTTAAGCTGGATATGCTGATACGTTGGTGCAGGAAGCGTGATTTTAGCCGACCTTATCAACTCCTCGGGCAAACTTGCGTGCAGAGTCAACCACTCAGCGAGGTACGGTGACTCTTTATACTGAATCTTCCCAGTACATACACAAGCAGCCCTCGTCGTAGCGCCCATCAACTTAAGCTTAGTGGTAGTCGGGAAATCAGTCCTGAACGCATCAGGAATACGTAACGTTGGACGAGCCTCGAAACCTGATAGTTTCTCGAAGAATCCCCCGTAGTAGATATGCCGTGCGTACTCTCCATCCGTGATAGATCGCACGCCTTTGGAGATTTGGAGTGCCGCGACGTCTTGGATGGCTTTTAGTTGGGCGGCTTTTACGGATTCCGGAATCTCTAGCGAGTACATCTGGGAGGGCGACGAGAGTGCGCTGCGCGCGTCAAGGAGAGATTTCGGACGTAGGAGGGAGCCTATATGATCATTTCGGAAAGGAGGCGCCATGTTGAACCTGTAGTCACCTGGAGTTGGTCGTGATGTAAAGGCTGTGGGTGATAATGAGGGTTTCGACTTTTCACGATAGATAGCAGACTGTTTTCAAATGTTCCACCAAGAGTTATTTCACTTGCAACCCTACATATCATGAGACTATGGATCTTGAATACCTAACGTGGATTTCTATATCCGACCTCCACAGCAGCAAGACCCCATCTCCACTTGGCGGGCTAAGGTTGTCCCGGTCATTGATATATCACCGAGTTACTGTTTCTCGGGATCTTGATAGGAATGATATTGATCCATCTCTGAAAAGCACCTCATAAGCTCAATCGATTTTTGCTGGTGTGGATCTATGAGCCTGTGTACAGAGACAGAAGATCGTAACAACACGTCAAGCCATTAGCGGAGACTCAACTATGAGAACTCCCGAGCACGAAGTAAGCAACTGGGAGTCCCAAATTCTTTTTAGCAATTCTTGTTCATTGTTGCGACCCGTTCGTGTCGGCGATGACAGATGCCGGTAGACAGACGCCCAAGGATTGTCATTGCAGTGAGGTTATTGGAGTCGGCGTCTTCGATCTGGGAACAACGGTGATTCGAAGCATGAAAGATAACAAGGTAGCAACGGAGTAGAGGGAAATATAAAACATCGTGGAGTGCTGTTACACGATTGTTGAAACACATCGTTAACTTGAGTAGATAGACATAATGGAAGTACAGCGCACCGGGCTAACACGCACATGTTTAAAGCGAAAAGCCTGGGGCTCGTTCTTCAGTTTGTAGGTGAAGATGGAGCTCATGCCCATGGCAAGACTGTATTTATGAATGATGATGGAATTCAGTGATATCTGGTGGTATTAGGTAGACGACGCTTGTGGCTGGCTTCAGTAGCACAAGGTGCCTAGACTGCAAGACAGGAGTTTAGTACATGAAACAGGTTCGACGCTGAGAGGTGTTAAGTTGCTGCGACACAGAGCTCAGGTGTTACAGACGACATAAATTCGGTCGTCAATAGGAACATCTCCAAGTGCTCGTGTAGGTGGCAGATAGGCTCTCTGTAGTCCGTTGTGCTTTGAGACGCTTTCAACTCGTCATTGAAAAAGATGGTCGCAGAAACAGCCATCGAATGCGAATAGGCCGTCGTAAAGGAACCCCTAAGCACTAGACAAGTTGTAAGCCTTTCGATACTTTCTAGATGTTTTTATTTGATTTTAGAAAAGATATCAGGTATCATCTTGTCCGCTTGTCATGCTCCTTACAGTTGCGTCTTGTAATAACTTGAACTCAGTGGCTTTCTCAAATTGGCGTCATCTATTGCATAATAGAGCCTCATATGATGAGTGCTCTCACCTGAATAACCTGGATGACCTATTCTGTCCCATATATGTCTCATTAGAGCCCGTGAGCTATGGCATATCGTTTCCGTCAACCGCATCTCGGTTTGTCATTGAAGCACTCCCTTGACTCGGTCAGAGATGCTCTCTTTTGTCCTGTGCAGGACGGGATTTGTTCCTCAGCGGTGAAACGGTAAGTAATGACGGAGTAGGAAATCCTCATTCATATCAAATCCGAAGGTAGGTACGTTCTCGCCTTCGGAGTCAGAATCAATCAACATCGCGGATCGTATTGACACTCCTGTATCAACACCTGCCGCCGATTTCTTTTATGAACCCAATTGGTCACGCCCTGGTATTGCAGGTATATTCTCTTTTCGAGGACCGACAGCTATCTGTCGCTTGACCACTATGGAGATGCTTTCATATCTTCTTGCGCTAGATGCAGTATTGCTCTAGGTCTCGGGAGGAGTGTCGAAGACAATTCTCAGTCAGCCAAAGCCCTCATCACTTCTTCTGGCACTCCGTTTTTGCTGCTGCTGAACGACGGAGGTATTTGCCGCGCCAGCTAGCAGCCCTGTATCAATGAAAGCATGAGTGGTTTTGTTGTCACCCAAAGAATGACACGTGTAACGACACTTCTTAAAGCCTACATACTTGTAGCTCCTATTGAACATCGTATGGCGCACATGAAACTTGCAAGTCAGGGATCTCGTTGTTGTCAATACACAGGTCGCCATGGGTACAGTCGATAACATTGGGCTTACGTAAGAACTTCAGATAGCCAAATAGCACCCTGCAATGAAGTTGAGGCTCTGGTTTCTCAGTGTGTGACGTGTTACCGGTATACAATTTGTGCCATAATATGGTTGTTATGCAACTAATGGGACAACAAGTCCTAGGTATCCAACGATCCTAGCTATTGGCCCTTGATAATTTGCTCGACTCATTCACGCAAGACACAAATCCTTTACTAGCCGTATCTTCCTAACATGATTACAGAGTCGCATAGCTTGTCTAACGAAGCCATTTGGCCCCGTCGCCTAAGATACGTTTCAAAGAACAATGGCAACATGGTGGAATAAGCTTGCTCACCGTTCGCCGCCGCTTAGTAAACAGTCATTGTATATATTCAACTACAATGCGGAGTCAGGCATATACCGCATACCGCTCGCCCATGAAGTCAGGACAAACGAACATACGAATAAATCGGAGCTATCCCATCCGGGGCCGTCGGATCCGTGTGGAAATCTCCCGCCTTCAGAAGTATCGGAACACAGGTAGTGTTTTATATGTACAATTGATTTGAGACGTGGCGCTTTGGCTGCATGGGTTTTCCATCACTTTACATTGTATGGGACGAAGATACTCGTGGTCGGCCCTTTGGAACTTTTGCTAACTGCATCGCGGGGCTAAGATATACACAAAATAGAACGTCATGCGAAGACAAATGATCGTCTCTTACATGCCAACCTATGGAGTAATTGTCCGGTCATGCGGACAGGTGACCAGTCTCCAAACCCCGAAAAAGTCGAGATCGTCTCAGCATACTCTGGTTGTATAGATATCGTACGTCCGACGAGGCCAATAGAGAGGCCAGCTTCTCGGCTGTGTATCTATACGTACGCTGCTGCCGGTTTGCGGCCTGAACTTCGACTTCACTCATTGGAGAAGACACTTTGTGGCGGCTACAATCACTGCTGACCTCATTCTACAGTCTAAAAGCGATGAGAATGTTTTATCTCGAAGTGATGACCAATACTCCCCACCCGTTGGCCACCTGGGTTTTTTAAGAATGGAGGTCGACCAACGAGAAGGTTGAGTCGGTTCTTGTGATTTGTATTCGTTGAAACTGAACCAATGACATATGTCTTTCTCGGGGTATTGTCTTTTCGATCTGTTTTCGAACTGGTACTCTTAGTCAGTAGCAATCAACATGAAGCAGCCGAGCAGCTAGGAGGGGCCTAGATAATCCAATGCCGCTGTATCGACACGATCACGATGGCTGAAGTAAGAGGAATCGTGAACGTGTACTAAGTGAATGCAACTCGTGGAACTCAGTTTCGTAGTTGTTAGCCTCCTGGAGTCACAAGAGAACATATGCTCGGGAGTGAATCTCATCCTCGTACTTGTTACAGGGGCTCACACATCATTTGCCACAGCCGGGAGGCTCGCGTACTGACAAATGTCACAAAAGTTGATGACAGCGATTTCTCCGGGATGCAAGAATTGCAGTCGCTAAAGTATGCACGGTTTAGCCACCGGGCTAATCAAACATGGACACGCTGCCAATGAATTATTAGCTCGATGAACCACAATCTCATCAAGGTATAGCAGGAGCAGATGCACTGGTAAGGCAGCTATTGTTCCGAGCTTGCTACTCCAGAGCGTCATAGGAGGTCAAGGTGCCGTCTGGCTACCAAGGTCAGGCGTATCCCTAGGGCGTTGTCTTCCCGGATTGCGCGAGACCGCCGAGACCGCCATTAGGGTTGCGTTACAGACTGACTGAACCGTACACCCGTCAAGCATGGCCAAAACGGCCCCTACAATACTTGATGGGTAGTAGGAAAAACACAAGGGAAAATTTTTCTTTCGCCTTTACCCCGTTTCATTGCCTTGTCATTTTCCCGCGGGAGTGAAACACTGCATCAAGTCTTTCCGCTCGACGAGCGCAGTGGCGGGGGAGGCTTCGCAGCAAGACGTATGTAAATTAATCAACCAGGCCCTGGCTGCATATGCAGGCTTGGAACATCACGCTCACTGGTCGATCTAACAAGGACACCAGCGCCGGGGGTAAGAAGGATTCGAGAAAAAACACAAACGGATGCCTCTATGGGGTAGGTCGCGCCTGGGACGGAGATATGGGACTCGTTTACCATGCTGCAGTAGTTCCGCCGCAGAGGATGTTCGACATGCACATCCTCCGTCCGGATGCACAGTTGCACTTCCGCGAGTCTCCCGCAGCGGGTCGGACGAGGTTATCTTGGATCTGTCTAGGCCAAGGTCTCGTCATCAGAGGCGCCTCTGGAGTTGCCGAATGCATGTGCATGTGCCGACGCTGTCACCTCGCAACCTTGAAGCTATTCACATAAATGCGCTGTTTTTGTTCTAACCCTATTCAGCAATGCCCCTTTGAATTGATGAAGTGTCCTCAGGACATGCCCTCTGCCAGTGAGGCACACCGAACAAGAGCAGATGTATGTGAGAGCAGCGAGATGAGCAAGCCTTGTGTCGCCTGTGGACCAATTCGTCGGATAGAACCTGTAGGCAGTGATGAAGCTTGAAAGACTTTTGGGTGTGGAATAATGCATTTCGGCATGCCGTGTTGGATTGTGTGAGCGCATGGCTGGTAGCTATTTCGAGCATTTGGAGATGGGTGGTTGTATATTGTGGGAATTGACGCACAAAGCATACGTACAAGTACAAGCACTCATGAATAACGACACTCCCTTCTCCTATCAACATGGTCATAACGAAGCGAATACATCGGGTTTGGCTGCCTGCACTCAGGGTCTGGGTAAAGTCTCTTGCGTGCTCTAAGTATCGAGCAATGGGCTCGGATGTTTACATCATCGAATCGTGATGTACTCGCTCGCACCCTATGGACATGTCTGCATAGATGAGTAAGGTACCTGTGGGATGCGTTCTACTGGCTTGCATCCATCCATGTCGCGCCGACCTTGGGATAGCTGGGAGCTTGTCCTACTCGGTTGACGAACGTCGAACACTGTACACGCATGACGCGCATGATCGCGAAGCGGGCCTGCCAAATAGTGAAGGATTTCTTACTTGCTGCTCGTCTGTTTACTCATGCACTTAAAGCCGGTTGTTCTGACAGCTTCGAGAATAGTTCCATGGTTTGGTTGAGGCTAAAGCACAATTACGAGCAGGGGAATTTGTAAGGGGAAGCCTGTATGGCCTGCAAGGTGGGTATAGTCCCTGCATACCTTCGAGAAGACATTATCATCGGGGATGAACAGGTAGGCAAGCTTTTCACGCAGCAGTACATACATCCGTGATTACTCACATTCATATAATACGTTTTCCCATAACACGTACCGTGGACTGACTCTCGACCAACAAGTTCAGTTGTACGGGACGGGCGGGATGGAACTCAAGCATGCGTTTCACGTCACTGATGTTCATTCGTACTTCAAGAGTTGGCTTTGCTTGTGATTGTGGTGCCTGCTGGTCCGCAACCGTATGTAACACGGAACAACCATGATTCAAATTAGCGAGTCTCTCATTGAGGAAGCTGTGTACTGGCAACTACCTAGTTGCACGTGCGTTACCAAGCGTCGGTGTGGTTGTAGAATGATCCCATAGGTTCGCTAGCCCCCCGAGGTAGACCTCGGTGAGCCGACACCCCGAAAGATCCATGTCCTTGAGGTAAGGATTGTGGCTATCTATTGACCGAAGGCATGGGAGTGATGAATGCCCTTGTTCTGTAGACTAGTTTGGACTGTGTCTGATTAGTACAGCTTTAGCCTTTCTGCCATGGCTTGTTAAGGACCTGCTTCTTGCGAACTCTTTGAATGTCGGAGCTTAGATCGTTCTGTTCGCTAAGGTCCCGGCTTACAGACAATCTATTCCTGCTTCTTCGGCGTTCCTTCGATGTAGTGGTCTCGGACAGACTGCGGGCGCTCCCTCCGCCTTGCCCGATATGAACCACGAGCAGTGCAAAGCTTAGTAAGTAATACTCTATCTGATCAGGGTGATCCATGTGCGTGGAACGAAGCCATCGTGAGGGACATTTTATTCAAATATCTATGTGTCAAGCAGACACTCACTTACATATAGACTCTCTTACATGGAGTTTATTCGACTTAGCACTACTCTAATGGGAGGCGAAGGGTCAGCCCGCCCTCTAACATCTAGCATCTCCACAGCCATTGTGCCGATCCCTGATGCACTAGAGATAGCACCCGAAAGATCGTCGTGCCAACGGAAATGACAACTCCGGCCTCAGTCTTTGGCAGTCTGTCGTATGTAAGCTCAAGTGTGCTGTTGCCGCCGACTGGGCATCGTTACTGAGCCATGGCGTGAAACTATCAGCAGTACGCGAATAGATGTTCAAGCCCTGAATGCTATGGGATTGGCCATTGCGCACTTCGAGATCTTCCTCCGCTGAACATCTTATGTTGATCCAAAACGTTAGGTTGAGAACAGCAAAAGTCCCACGGTATACTCGTAAAGACAAACCAATCAATCACCCGGCAACTTGGGGTTTCCAATTGTGTTTCTGAGATAAATAGACCTTTGACTGAATGGCCAAGGTGCTCGGAGAAAACCCGGCACTTGCTTTATGGCATCTCCCGAGTCGGCTCCCGAAACGCATCCAAGCGAGCTGCTCACGCCATATATCGGTCGACTAAGATTGAAGAGACGTAGATACATAAGCGTTGAGCAGAGTCAACAGATACATGCTCTACCAAAGCCATCGTTGGACTCTTTGTCTCGGCGAACTTTTGAACAGCAGGAAAATGTTGTCATGCTGATACTGCAAATCGTTCAAGGCGTGGTGAGGCCTTAGCAACAATACATGACCTTTTCAGGTCTTCATCTCATGCCCGCTGGCATGTTTGGACCAGCAAGCGTTCTGCCACGCTCGAAGTGCTTATGGTTATCTTGTCCCCCGTCCGTTTTGACAAAAGACGAGCTCCTGGTGGTACCATTTCCTTGGGATTGATCTGTGAACCTCTTCCACCGCACACAACACGAGGAAATTAAACGTCGTCAAATTAAGTTTCCCAGCCCAGCCCATTAGCGGAGAGCTCATGATGACCTCTCAAAGACCGAATAGTTTCAAGTTCGCATAATGGGAAATGCATTGGTACTGGTTAGTCAGGGAGGATTAGAAACAGGTGCGGACAGGCTGCTGTGGTGTGGATATTGTCCAGTGGTTTCAACAGCCAGAGACCCACAAAGAAAGGTAGCGATGGTAAGGTCGTGGACCATTCATGGGCGGCTTCGTGCGCAACCACAACGTCTAGCGAGCAGCTTGCGCTTCTCAATCCAATGTGTTTTATTCCATGACTTGCATATTACCCCTGAACCCGTCTGACATGTGCTTGGCCGCCTTAGCCTCGTCATCTCTTCGACTCTTTTAGTCTCTTGGAAAGTAGGCGCCCAGCATTATCTGGGATTCGATCATCACAATATGTGCCGCCGGGGTCGGGTGCTTCCTCACAGCTGATTATGGAATGATTTTGGAATGACAGACTTGTAGCATGCCGTTATAATCGAACCGCCGTTCCCGTTCGTGAGCGCAGCTGAATAGCGATTAGCAGTATAGGCAGGCCACCGATGGCCGCACGCAATCGTCTGTATGATTGACAGTATCAATATCTTTACCATCACTATTGTCGAGTTCTGCTCTAGGACGAGGGAGTCATCGTATTGGGGGATGTTGCGCGCGCGAAAGAGCACTTCACAACAGTCTCAATCCTTACCTGATACAGTTGCGATCTGTTGAAGTCATCGAACGTGCAAGGGGCAATACTGCCAGTCGGCACCTCCGGTTTGGAGAGCGCGAGATGGCATGTCGAAGACGTAAAATTGCAGAGAAGATGAATGAACTCAAGCTGGACTCGATACGAGACATTTTCTCGCAGCCGTCCCAAAAACCTGATGACCGTTTTGCTCTGGGATTCTAGACAAGGTTATTGGACAATGGCTTCAAGATCGCCGAGGCTACCCCAACTTCATCACGATGAACTCCTGATTCGGACTGAGCGGAGGAGAGAAACGTGCCGATCATGCACTTTGACAGAGGCTTCTGCGAGAGATAGTACACGATTCCGTCAATAAGGTTGCTTTTTGGTCGATATCATGACCACGTGATGCAACGCAACGGTCTTTCCTGCTTCGTGTTGTAGAATCAGCCTAATGATCGTGGCATTGAGGTCGAAATCCATCCGTCAGCGAACTCACTAAACATCTACTGTAAATCAATGGTTTTCTAACTTCGTCGCCACTTTCCGTATCACGTCGTCTTCTGGCGGTGTGTGTGTGCGTGCGTGCAGATTGTATCCAGGGCCGGTTATGCTACGGACACGGGCAATATCCTCAGGGCTCGGTTCAATGCAACGCCAGGACGCGCCGTTGGGAACTATTGTAACTCGCAAATGCAATCGAAACCCTGCCAAGTACTGGCCTCAATTGGCAGGTCGATTATCAGACTCATTGTGCCTAGAAATCATTGCACTCTCTTCGTTATCTTGCCCGCACCAGCATTATAGCCCTAACCTTCCTATGGCTTGTCCACGTTCCATTCGGCTGCGGGATGGCGATGTGCCTGAGCAGGGTCACAACTGAGATGCCTATCTCGTACCTGATCGGGGACAAAATAGGAAATCTGCAGGGCACACACGTAGATGTTACACCGTCTGCACACCGACGAAGGTGAATACTCAAGAGAACGGCTAACATTTGCGACATAGCCAGATTCCCCCCACGCGACAAAACGGAGCCTGTTGGGCCAGCTCTAAGCACAGCTCTCTATGCTTTGCGGTTCGGACCAGAGACTGGTGCAAATGCCGTCATCGATGCCTCAAACCGCCATCCGCACACCGAAAGTGCTGGGATGCGTTCCCTCACTACTCCAAATTGCCTACTATAATCAAGACATCTACATTTGTAGATCTACCCATGGTTGAACCCCTGCCACGGGAGATAAGTGGATAAGTTCGTACAATAGATTGATTCTATGCGGCTACTGCTTCGGGTTGACCTCCCTCTTACAAGCTTCTCCTAAACAGCGAGAGGAGGAGCTCGCTGGTGGCCTTGAAGTCTATACAATACACACACACCTGCAAGATCGGTTCAGGTGCTCCTGTTCAAAGTTCAATAAGCCGCACGAGTAGGTGCCACCTGGCTATCTAGTGTACGGTGATGGACCCGACGGTGACTCTATTGCGTTGCAAGATGAGAAGTATATGAGTTTGGTGAATGATCCGACAAGTGTCAAATGGTATCCAGACCCCCAAGTAAGTAGGACTGGCCATCCGCACCAACTTGTCCGGTCAAAGTCATGGCGTAGGCAATGCAAGAACGCGACAAGTCCACTTGCACAACACTTTTTCCCTGCTATACAAAGTTCCACACAGCAGCTCGTCATCGCGTATGTAGCGCCCATCTCAGAGCTACTGCAGGAGTCCGATGTTATGCTGAATACCATCGGGACTTTCCCATTTGATCCCACTTGTGTCCACTTTGACTGCTAATTAACACAGTCCCGGAGAGTTTGCGGCTCTTCAACACAGTACCAATGATTAACGCGCCGGAGCTCAATGGATGCTGTATTCCATCACTTGTTCTTACACGTAACATGCGTGTAGCTGAGACTAGGGCCGATGCTAGGGTTAGGAATCTTCAAGGTTGGAATCGATTGTCTGACTTGTGATCCACTCATGCCACTGCCAGAGTTCGTTCGCTTGTGACGAACACCCTCCGTGCCCTGGTCACAAGTGACTCCCACAAAAACCAGCTGCTATCAAGTATTTTCGTTTCGTAATAACGAAATGCCGCGTCTTCCTTCTTTGCGACGTTCGGGTCTTCCCGCTCTGGATAACTGGCTTTGTTGTAGGCAATTGGCGCGCGCTCATCGGCCCTCCTATCGCGCCGTCTACTGTGATCTGTCTAATCTTTCATAAGCCAAACGTCAAAGGCGCCGTCATCACAAACCTCCCTCGAAACCTCGCCATGATTCATCCTGCAATTGCGTGACCACTGGACAAAGTTGGAAGCGCCAGCAAGGGTGCTCCTCTGGCTGGTCAGAAAACGTACTGATGATGAGTGAGGCACTTTCTGCGTGACGCGGTAACAAAATGAAGCGGGTAAAGCGTATGAAGATACTACGATATGAGCAAAGAGAAGGTTCGCTGTTTGATCCTACTGTGTCCGCACTCTGTGACGGATCACCCCTCTTCTAATGCAAACAGGAAAGGCATGTTGCACCGATTCGTAACCATGGCACAGTGTGCTACACTCAGCGCCGTGACGATGGAGCGAGTCAGCACAAGAACTCGCTAATGTCGAGTACTTGAGTTATACAAGCTCGAACCACGACGGTCGTAACACATAGTAGGTGTCTTCTGGATTCCGTCGGTGCCATACTGCTTTGGAGAGGTTCTGTTTTGGTAGCAGACGCCGTCCCATCGCGCCACCACCTAGTCCATGCAGCCAAACCCCACCGCATGCACCTCCAAACCTCTCCTCCTCGGCTCCTCCTCTTTCAGCGTCAGGGGAGTTTGATGATGAAGGGAAGACTGGAGGGAGTGTCGTGAGAAAGACACGCCTCCGATTGCAAGAATCGACAAACAGTCCGAACAACACGAGACTTGACTAGACCGATTGCAGGATTTGCGCAAAGCGGCACTCTCCAGACCCAGACCACAGTAGACTACCGATGTTCATGTTGCATATAGTCCAACGATAGAGCATAACGAGACGATGAAGAGGGCCAGGTAACGGCTTGGAAATCTTAGACGGTCGGCCAATGGAAGCGAGAAAGAGGAGTGCTGAGTTCAAAGTGCTGAGCTACTCGATGCGGCTAAGCATGACCACGATAATTGACGCTCGCTTTCAAGAGGGGATCCCAGCACCACTAACGGTTGAACTTGGGGGAGACATGGGGGGCAGAGGTGCTCCCCAAGGCCCCTCGGAGGATCCCTGTCATCGCAGATAATGAGTACATAGGCAGGTTTCTCATCAACTTACCTACATGTACTACTTCTCTTTCGTCTGGCGAGCCTGGTTTGCTTGATGCTTGTTACACGTTCCAGCCATACTGTATCTTATTGCTATGATGTTATTATATGTTAAACCCCCTCTCAAGCCGCGCGCACCCATGTTTCGCTCTGGTCTAAGTGATCGTCCTTTTTGGCAAGCTAGAATTGTTAACCCAGGGCGTCATTCGCCGAGACCAAGTGATAATACTCAAAGCCTACTTCATCACGAAGCCAGTCGGCGGCTATACTCATTGGTCCAGCTCGTTGCGAATACCTCTCCTCCAATGGTTCGTGTAAGTCGATTGGGGACTAAATATAAGTCAAAACCCTCGTTCCAAAGTCCGGCCCACGATTACCTCCACGAACGCAGAGCTTTGAACAGACGATGTCGGGCACGGTAACATCCTTGTATATGCAACTTGGGAGTCCCGTCCCCTCAAGTAGAGGTAGCCACAGCAGAGACATGGATCCGAGTTAGTGTAGCTTTCTCCAACAAAGACAGGAACCGTTTTGATTCCAGCTACAAACATGGCGTCGTCGTGATACCGCACAGGTCGCATGCTGCGTGTGCACACCGTTGCATACCTCACATCCCTCTATTAGGAACACTGATGCAGCATCGTGTAACATCGTATTCTCCAACATCCACATGCACACATGTCCACTGTCTACTAAGTACTTACTATATCTGTTGGTACCAGGACGAGGGCAATGTGTGAGTAAGGTTAGTGCAGTCACCTGCAGGAGGGTCGCAAGCCGATCTAAGCACTACGACACTAATGAATACCCATCTTAACTAGGCAGTTTAAACGCCAACCGCCGCACGGCGCTCCCCATATTTCGATAGAATTACAGTGCACCCAATGCACCCATTGCGTCGTCAACTGCGGTGCCGACGGAGCAACTGATGTACCTCCAGGCTAGACATGCTGGGCAGACAAGTACTAGGACTTGACTATCGAGCCGTTGGCAAGATGGGGTTGTATGGGTCCATCTGCCTATATATCCTTGCCTCCTCTCCCGGGGTCCAGGCCATATGCCTCGCCTCGATGACTTGCCTGATATTTATTCCAGTCGATGCTGCTGTTGCGTTCCTCGGACATCTTTCTCTTGTCATTATGGCTTCGTTGCTTTGAGGCAAACCACGCTTCTCCTCAGTCTGTTGTTGCATTGGAGTGTGTATATTATATAATAGTGTGCCGTCTCACTTCTACCCGCCTCCCTCGCTCGCTGTTTCGACTTGCTGCGTAGCCCTTCGCATTGCCCAAGGCGGCAGCAACGCAACTTATATTGACAACACGGGAAGTGTCGATTTTGCAAGAGCACCGTCACCACTTCTATTCTGTTGCAGTGTGAGTATATATAATCCGAACCTTTACCCACCGCTCTGCAGAAGTCTCCATTTACTCCTTATTCCGATGGCCTACTCGACCTAGGCTGCAGAAAAACCTCGGACTATCGAGACCAAAACAAACTCCCCTGCTTTAGTTTTGTAGTTTTTCCGTCTCTCTTCCATCATCTTCCTGCTCCGGAAGGATCCTTTTGGCTTCCACTACTCTCATATTTTCCTATGGAACGTTGTTACAAATGAATATCTTCTCACGAAAATGCAGGTTAGGATTCTTCAAACACCGCATACTCAACAACGACAATATCTCGTGCACCTCTCGTAAGGATCGTATCTCCCAACCATCACCATAGCATACGTGGTGAGCGAGCTTTGGAGAGTACGCATGAAACAATCGTTGTCATAATTCCTCGTTTCCATCTTGTTCTCTTGTGCCTGAGCAGATTCGCCTCGAGCATTGGGGATCACGTTGTATTTGCGTCTACGGAACTTGTGAAATGGATTCCTTCGCTCATATAGAAGGGGGTCTATTCCCATCGTTAGACTTCTTATCATCAGCCAGGTTCTGGTGGGTCAGCTTTTGGGTTCTTTGGTAAGTCATACCCCAGAATGTCTTGGGAACTGGCTCATTCCATGATCATACTACCCGTGTAATCGTATTCTGACGACAAACAGGGTCCATCGTTATTTGCGTCTCATTGTCCATACTCTGAGCCATTGGCTGTACAGATCAAAACCTATTTCGGACAAGCCCACTTTCACTGAGCAAGATGTCACGGTCATCATTCCTACAATTCACAATGTCCTTGAAGAACTCCGTCCTTCTTTAGAGAGTATTTTGGTCTGTAGGCCTCGCGAACTTATTCTTGTTACAACTGTAGACAAACATGGCGCCCTCGAGAAACTTGCTCGAAGTCTGCCCTCACCAAATATTCGTGTGCTGTTCACACCCATTGCCAACAAGCGCCTCCAAGTCTGCGAAGCCCTGCCAAAGGTCAAGACGCCCATCACCATTATGGCTGACGACGACGTCACATGGCCTGCCACACTCATGCCATGGATTCTAGCCCCTTTCGAGGACCCGCGAATGGGCGGCGTCGTCACAAGCCAACGAGTGCGTCGCGAGCCGAACGCGCCTTGGTCTACGCAGATTTGGAACTGGCTGGGCGCCGCCTATATTGAGCGTCGGAACTTCGAGATATCTGCGACGCACAACATCGACGGTGGTACCTCTTGTATGTCAGGCCGAACAGGAGCGTACCGCTCGGAGATCCTCTCAAGCCATGATTTCCTCGAGGGCTTCAAAACTGAGCGCTGGCGACACTACATCCTTAATGCCGACGACGACAACTTCGTGACACGCTGGCTCGTCAACCATCAGTGGAAGACATGGGTGCAGTATAACCCTGAATGCGAGATCGAGACGACACTGGAGAATGGTGTCAAGTTCCTCTACCAATGCACAAGATGGTCTCGTAGCAATTGGCGCAGTAATTGGACGAGTCTCGTTCGCGAGCGATACGTCCTCCGGTGAGTCTCATCCCCACCCCCGCCCTCGCCAATCTATTTGTCATTGGTTATTGACAACCCTATAGTCAGCAATGGTGGTGCTCCTACGCCTTGCATTTTGCAACCTTTACATCCCTCGCCTTCGTTGTTGATCCTCTTTTGCTATTTGCACTTTGGAGGGGAACTGATGGTTGGGATTTGGACACACGTCGGCATCTGTTCTGGACTCAAGTAGTCTTTCTTTTTGCCTTCACCAAAGTCATTAAGCTGGTCGGTCTCTTCCGACGACACCCAAGCGACATATTCTTCCTCCCAATCTCCATTGTATTTGGTTATTTCCATGGCTTAATCAAGCTATATGCTCTGGCTACTCTTAACATGGTATGCATTCAAGTCCCATCTGCACGAACAGATAACATGATATGTAGCGGGCTTGGACTAATATTTTTTTTTCTTTAGACTTCTTGGGGCAGTCGACCAGACGGTGACGCTAATGATGCTCTTCGTATGGCACCACGTCCTCGGAGGAGTGATAGCATTGCCACACCATCTCCACGACCAGATGACCTGGATCGTTTCATCGGTCCCAGAATGCGCAGCGTTTCGACGCCATTGTCTGAAAAAAGGGCGTTTGCCGACACGGACCGAGAGGTGCCATCAATCGCTATGGTTGCCGGATTCTCTTGATGCTCGGCCCAAGGGCCCGCAGTTGCTTCACACCCCCCCTTGCATAAACGCATAGATGCGTGAGAGCGAAACGAGACCACGGATTTATGATTCACGATTGCATTTGTGCACATACTATTTATTTCATCTAGGGCGGCAGAGAAGGAAGTCCGGGTATCTCCTCCTGAAGCATTACCATCATCCAGCTTCTTCTCATGACAATCCACTTGATCAACGTGGACAAGTGATCCTTCTTGGTCACCTTTTGTTAGCCCCAAAAGCTTTTCATCTCCACGGTATAGGAACGGAAAATCATGTCTAGGTCAGTCATGGTGGAGGAATCGGCGTTTGGCATCATTTTGGGTGGACAGGACCGATATGAACGGTATTTCATTTTCGCTTTGGAATTTGGGCTCGGACGGCGGCACTGCTTCTCTAAAAATTGGATCGCAACGCCTATGGCGGCAAGGAAGAGAGCTTAAGAAAGTGATAAAAGAGCTTAGAGTGAGACCGTAGCAATATGCTCTCAGTCTTTAATAGACTTAGAGAGAAACATAATACAATATTATGGCACTAGGCTAATGACTTACAATCCCTGAGAGTTCTTCGACTATTCGCGAAGACAGCTGGACTTTGCAGCACATGAAGGCGGACTCCCGGGAATGCTACAAATTTATGGTGGAGTTGGTGCCAGCTATCACACCTGGCGGCCGCGTTTTCTCATAGAGAAGGGTTACACAGCATGAAAGAAGAAATCCTTATAAATTTGCCACTCCGTAGCATCCTGCACCACTTCACCAAATATGCCGATCCTATCGGGTTGCTTGACGAGAGCATGCTTCCCAATGCAGTTCAGCCCCCAACTCTCAACCAACCCTTACTGGTACTTTTAACAAATTTGGCAAGCAAAATGATCTACGTTGTCTTATGTTCTTGTCAACATCTCCAAGCACGCATATGTGAGCCGATATATGACCGAGAGTAGGCTCTGTTTTTGATGTCTATAGCAGGTAAATTAGCATGACTCTGCATCATCATGGCAACCAACAACCACCGCACCGAAAGTATGGGAGGGGCCAAGCTCCATATCCTTTCACTACAGTATCTCACTACGAAGAGAAGCGTTCTGCAACCTTGGCAAAGTCCCAAGGCAAGACGACCCCAACGCAAGCAATAGTCCGTAAGGCTATACCTCGTCAGGTGTACGTCCTAGCTAGGAGTTGCATAGGCAGGCCTTGGTTTGAGATGGTGGATGTGTAGAATGAGCAGGCATCTGTTGCAGTGGCACAGCCAACGTGACGCCAACGCTAACGCCAACGCAAGATCACTTGCATGACGAACAGGTCGACAAATACCGTCTCTGCAGCTCTTGCCTGCAGCTTCTGGAACCTCTGTTCATGCCCCCGGCTGTTTGCTGGGATGTATCTACACCACGCAGGAGGCGAGGCTAACGTCCATGTCAGCTCCATGCAGGATTTGCTCGTGAAGGAGAACGCCTTCATGCATGCGGAGTTGTACGCATCTGAGACCCGGACTCGTGTTGAGCCCGCCGACGTAAGCGGCATCGTCGTGCCTGGTGATGCTATCGATACTAGCGCCCGGATGATCCTACTCAGATCATGCGGGGTAAGATGGGTGAGCTCGGTTTTGCTAGGTACTTGTACCATGATCCGTAAGAGCCGCCACGAACGATAGCCTGTCTCCACCGTCTAAGACAAAGCCTATCCACAGCTCAACCCGCGCAAAGATCGATCTTGGAAATGCAAACATTGCCGGACGAGTCGCGCACGCACCACAGCAAGACTTTGGAGCGGAATTCCAGCAGTCGTCTCATCATCTGCTCAACGACTAACGACGAATGTAGGTAGCTGGCAGTGGCGGGGGTGTCGTAACTTGGCGCTCCGCGCTCCATTGCGCGAGGATTGTACGCTCATCGTCACGCGAGCACTTCTCTACCCAGTGACTGCGTGTATACGTAATGATAATACTAGTAAGTGCTGAGTGTCGAGGTGGTAGAAAGGCAGCTGTATCGCAGCCTCGACAGCGACTTGTGATCTGTTTGACCACCCTCCCAAGTGCCGATTGCTTGATCAGGGTAAAGAGGCTGACTGGATTGGTCAATTGCGTCTTTGAGGCATCCCTGCTCCTCCCTCACCACCCCTGCCGCCGACCCCAGACCCTGATGACCACCCACTCGTTCGTCTCGTCGCTTGATGTGCTGCGCCGTGACGTGATGTTTACCGCGTTTGGATTGTGCACGTCGGCGACAGTGAACCTCAAGCCCGGACACATTACTACAGCTAGTTGAGCCTCTTTCATGCCAGGTCGCGCCCACTTGAGCCATTGCGCAATCCGACCCCAGCAGTTCGGTGCCTCAGGAACGACTATCTCTATGTACTTGCCGTACAGTACATGGAGCAGCGAGACCAGGGCGATGCCTCCACATTGCAAGAAAGCAAGTGGACTGGGCCCGCAACAGTAAAAGGAACGATATCCACAGCATTCAAGCTTTCCTCTCGAGCTCTACATACGGCACTGTAGCAGACCCCCTCGCCTGCTCGCCTGTTCGCCTGGCAAAGGAACTCCAAGATAACCCCAGCCCCGACTCCAACGCGCTTAACCCCATCCTCTCGGACCTGCGTCTGCGATGCTGCATCTAGGTCCGAATTCCATCTGGCGCCGAGCTGGAGAGCGTGCTGCTCTTACCTACTCAGGCAGTGGTGAGCCGGCTCGGTCTGGCCGCTGGACAGAAGGGCATTCGGCAATAACCACTCGCACTCATCTCGTCTCCTTGATCGTTTCGTGTCGCGAACACTCGAGGCTGTGTTTTGACTAAAGTCACCCCTCTCGACCGTAAGACGTCGGATCAAGTGCTTACCTTGCTGCTCGTAATGAAAGCCCATTCACTGGGGTTGCATGTAGGTAGATGGAAATGGCAGCGACAAGGTCTATGGCCCCATGTATCATGCATCTCAACCACTACCTACCTACGTGAAGCTGTCGTATGTATGTCGAGAGATTGCATTCAGCGATCGAGATAATGACGGATCCGATCAGCGCGATGACAACACCTCGTTGCTCAGCGCACGTGCGGGAGGTATAGAGTCTTTGGCCTATCTGCCGGTGCGGTATGCAGTACATGCTGTCGATGATGCCGACGTGCATCTTGCTGTGATGCAAAGACAGCCAAGTCTGTTCAAGATCCTGCTGTTCGTCTACACTCGAGGCCACGCATGTTCGTGCTTGAGGAGCTAATGTCAAAGAAATTGCCTAGCCTATTTCGCAGCCCACTTATTATCGATGGCTCAGTCGCTTTATTCCTCCTCGACGCTGCACAGTGTGGTCACAAAGCACCGTACGGACAGACTTCAATGGATGGAAGGTTCCAAGTTGTGTTACCCCTTCGGAGGTCCAGCGCGTCCCCCTCCCCCCCGGTTCAATCGCTGGTGGTAGCCCATCCCACCATTACAGGGGAACACTACAGGGAAAGACGCCAAATCAGCGATGTCGAGTTGGATATTCAATGGCAGTCATTTATAGTAATCATTATAATCAACTCGCCATGTTGCACGGAAATGTCGTATTAGGTAGGTACTCGCCCCCATCAGGCGATATATCGTCTGATGACCAGAGCCATAGTTTAACTTCGAATCGCCAAAGTTCGTGTCAGGTAGGCTCTCATTTCCACATAGCCCCTCTCGCCTGTGTGGGCTGTTGCACAATGGCACAACATGATGCGAGGAATTTTTTCAAACAACAGTCGACGGTAAAATTCCGATGTGCCTACCATATGCAGGGTGCCTAGAAAGGGGAAATGCAAGCCGATAAGGTCTCTCAGCTGCGGAGTATTGAATTGAAATAAATGCGCAAACGGAGCGCGGACCAGGGATTGTGCAAGATGCCAAGCCGACTGCCCCCTCACAAACCACAACGACGGTAAATTACATCAAGACCTGAAGGAAGAGCAACGTCGAGCAATCCGCAATAATTTGGCCGCTTGACGGCTCCCAACACCTATCTTGACGATATCTCGACCATCTCGCATGGCCAACAGGCCCTCTGAAGACCAGGCCGTTTTCTCTACGCGTCACACATTGTCCCATGCTCACTCGTACCGACTTGTTTTCTCGATCTCATGTCTGGAACGATCTGGGAAGCACAGATCGTTAGTCGTTGAGCCACACTACTGCATTAGCTACCTCATAAAGCCAAAGAGAGGTACGATACATCGATGGTATGACTGCAGCTCCATGTCTGACATGCCGTCTCGCCAAGCACTCCTTAAACCCGTTCCACCACACAGCACTTAGCCAGCGGCGTCCCATCAAATTCAGACTGCGCGTTGACTAATATTGGAATCCGGCAAATTGACACTTGCAGCTCCGGGAGTATAGTTTGCATTAGACAGCTCCTTACGCCCAATGCGGCATATCCAACGTCGGCATACCAGCCTCCCTCATGTACGAACAAGCATCCGCGAGAGCACCTACTGGCTCCTGGCCAACAGCTAGCTACTTTTATCGTGGCCCTTTGGTTTCACCTACTGTACTGCAACATGGCAAACGACATGGTCCGACAGCTGAGTGTTTGGCCGAGTATTGACCAAGTAACATGATGCCGCAAAGCTCCGGATCTCGACAACGTCGGAATCATAGACGGTGCCTATAGTCCATACGCTACTTGTTGCCATGTCCCACTTACTTGCACACCTTCGACTCCGTAGCCCCTCTCTTTGCTACGTACGGTATATCATGCTTCATTCTTTTGACTCTCCTATGATAATAACGCTTCACGACAGATCCATGGAGCGGCTAAACATAGAAGCATGTTTCCTGCCCGAGTTGCCTCGTAAAAGCTGTGTGACGCTACATGGGTAGCAATAGATGCTGATGACATGCAGCCACATGTGAAATTTGACATCAAATGAGGGATGACACCATGCGAAGATCAAATGCCTGTATTTGGACATGACATATGTAGGCATATGCACGTAGACCACCACCAAGACTGAAAATAAACAACATACCATCAAAATGTGGTTACCTCCGCGCCCAGAAACCCCAGTGCAATGAGATCTCCAGCTCCGCACAGGTATTTTTCAGCTAAATGACGCTTGTATTGGTCTTTGCCGATGTACGCTTGGGCATTTGCGTAGGATTGGTAACGTACGATCAGAACAGCATCAGAACCTGCCAGATACTACCAACTTCACTGCAGACAGAATTTAGACATTGGAAGCGGGTTGTTGGTCTAGGATATGGAAGGAGTTGTTTTACTCTGTTTGCTCTGCGAACATTGTGGACTTTATCCACAGCCTGGCTCATTTCGTTTCCTCCCTCCAAGTCACATAATGCACCCATCTTTATGCATGCAAGTGTCGAGCCATTGCTTCCTTAATCGCATCCATACCTCCAGATGTTCCGAAAAGTCTTTGCATGTGTGAATTGAAGGCTGACAGCGAGCAGACAAGAAGAAATCGTGAATAGATGCAATTGATTGTGTACAGACATGGGTCTAGATGGTGTGAGCATAGTACTCGTATAATCGACCATTCTAGTTTCTTTTGTGATGATACACATACTACCAAGGATGACATGCATTTGCTGTAAGGAATGCAGGATATGCATTAAACCTTGTCACACAGCTTGCAGCACAAATGACAGCGCACCTCGCATGTACATCTGCTCCCGCCCCCATGGTGAATCGGAGCGACAACAGAAAAAAGCCATATGAAGACAATAACCGCCGTTGGAGAAGTGCCACACATTGTCCTTGTCCCGATACCGGGCTGCAAAGCGGGAAAGCAGAAAAAATTCTACTTTCTCCTCTCGGACAGCTGCAGTCAAAAAGATCTGCGAATCAGGCGATCCCCTTGATTCGGAGAAAAAAAGAGAGAGAGAGAGAAAAGAGGTAGCACAGGTGTAATGTATGCCATTTAAAAGTGACGATTCGTGTGACACAAGGCATGTGTAAGGTAGGTAGCTGACATATCTTCGGTCATGCTGCAATATTAACCGGGTACCGGAGTCTCGCGCTGTCCCCAATGGTCTTATGTCAAAAATCCTGCACCTTGTTCCTTTCCCGAAGCAACAAAGAACCCGGGTGAGGATGTGCCGCGCTGCGGATGTCGTGATGGTTGCCGCCGGCGGCCTAGTCTGGAGGAGCCCGTTCCGGAATTCTGCACGGCGATTCCTTTCCGCTCTGGGGGGCCGCGGACATTTCAACTTCCGTGTTCAGCTTGGTCTTACGCAAAAGACAGAAAACAAAATGTCATTCGTGAGTCGTTCCATACCGAGACTTGTACAAGTCTAAGAGGAGGAAGCGACTGAACGAATACTTAGTCGCTTAATGCGGGCAGTTTGAAGTGACACATGCACTCCAAGTCGCAATCTGGCAGCCTTTCCGCATACTCCTGTGATAACAGTCAAGATGGCATCAGCTGAGACACTTGTCTTCTGTAATTGGAAGATCCTTTTCCTCACAATGAAAATACCTGGAAAGTCTCCAATCGTGATGTTCAGGCAGACAGACAATTGACCCAATCAGACCAGAGGGCTTAAAGGGCTAACCGCGCGTGCCGTGTGTTTTTTTCTATGTTCATAAAGTCAAACGTTGGCTTAGCGATGATCCATACATGTCTCAAGGGGCTCATGAAGTTCTCAAAGCGAGGGAATGAGAGCTTTGCTCATGGCATAAACCTTCACACCTGTTATTATCTGTTGAATCTTTGACCGGCATCCCGCGTCCATCACCTGAAAGTTTGTGATCATTAACTGATACTATTCTTATCTAATGAGCAGACTATTATGTCTACAACATGCTACAGAAGTATTAGCCGTCTTTGAATTTGTATCAGTCTGTGAATAATGAGACCTGGGTTGATCTGTCGGGATCATACGCCGCACGTCTCAAGATGAACCGTGAATCCAAACATACACAGCATATGAGGACTCCAAAACTAATTACATTATATTCCTCCTGGTGAGGCTCTTAGAGATACGGGCACCCGTGATAAGGATTGTTACCTTTCAAAGCAAGTTAGCTAGTTACTGGGCGCAAAAAGAGCGTATGATATAGGATAAGTCTTGAAATCTATCTATTTCGCTGGACCATTTGAACCTGATACATGTCGATATTCTACCCTCCCCAAAGGGCAAATCACGGACTTGGAATTTGTGTTTTCTTGAAACCGACGTTGCAGAGAGCTGGCCTAGGGAATTGTCTTGAGCATCACCATTGAACGGTATTCAATTCGACCTACTTTAGGAGCAGCTATCTTGAGCTCCCGGGGTATAACCAGAAGGTCAGAGTAGTAACACCCAAATCTTCAACCGTCACAGGCGCCTGTATGTGCCACAGGATCATGTGTGCCGTCTCTCTGCTCAGCACACTCGCTCCGGCACGTCCGTAGACTTGGTATATTGAATAGCATACGAGAGAACAGTTCTGGAAGGATTGACCAAAAGGTTTCGAATTTTTGTATTTCATTTCTAGCCAACAGAAAGGACCATTTGGACACGGGGAGACCCGCTCACGACTCAATATACAAGAACTACAAGCGCACAGTCGTCATTCTAAGATGTCTGGAATAGAGTTACCTCAAATTCGACTTCAAGGTCAGGGTTTCTTCGCCAGGTGAGCCGTACCTATTTCTCCTCAAATTTTCGGAATTCTTCTGATAACACGGCGAGATGAACTTAAAAAAAGGGTTTATAGGAGAAGAGTGACAGAAAACGCACAGACATGTGAAAGGAGCTGCGTCAATGAGAGAAATATTTCACGCAACTGTCCATTTACAGCCCATTACTCAGAAAAATAAAAAAGCACAAAAAAACAATGTTGTGTCAACAAGTTTGTTGGTATTTCGCTGCAATGCAGACCAGTGAATGGATAGGCCGATGTCTAGATAAGGACAATCTCTTGCTTCTCATACAGTCCCTCAAGGGCATCTACTACTGCTTTCCCATCCATGTACCCATGCACATAAGCCGTGTTTATGAACTTATATCGTATGGTCTCGCCGCTAATTACTGGGCGCAGTACGCATGGGACTTTTCCGCCATCCAATACCGCAAGAACATCTCCCTCCTTTACACCTTCCCTGACCATGAGCATCAATCCTGACTTCGATCTTGCGAAAGTCCACCCGCGAAAAAGCCTCTCCACCATCCCTTTCGATACAAGCTGTTTTCTACATCGCTTTTCCTCATCCTTGCCCTCGATGCTAAAGTCGACCTGAAGAAGTTTCCTGAAGACTTCGTCGTCTGACTCTATCTCTCCTAGAGAGAGTCTCTGAATTGGATAAGCTTTGCAATCCATGACGAGCGTTCTCCAGAAAGCACGGAATAGGGGTTCTGATGTGACAGGGTAGACGCTAGATTTGGTAAACAATGTGTCGCCGAAATCTGGTGGCCGCAAATGTGCTGCATTAGTTATTTTTCTCGACTTTCCCCTGCGACTGGTTTCTGATATATGACAGGTCAGATATCACTTACTATAAAGAAGTCAGTATGCTTTATGAATATAGTTAAAGAATAATCCGCATGGGATCTTTCTATACTTGCCATTGCTTCATCCATAATCCTGGTAGCCGGCGCCTTTCGTCAGAAGACCGGGCGAAATGAATAACTCCGTCTTTCCCTACCCGATCATATCCTTCGTGTAATAGCGGCGAAACTTGGTCAAATATGACACCTTGGGTTCGGAGTAGATTTCCGCCCAAGACTTCACACGGTACAGCACAGTTAGATACTCCTGCAGAGAATATGCCTCTCTGAGCAAAGAGCATTAGTGTGAACCCCTCTTCAAACTGGTCGAATCGCCTTGGATCCGTTAAATCCGGAACCCATGAGGGAAGTCCCTTGACCGTCTCACCGCCCCCGAGCCAGGGGTTTTGGAAGATGATATCTAGATTCCCGGCTCTATTGATCATGAACTGGGTTAAATCAGTTGCAACGTCAGCAAACGATTTGCTGTAATCCACCCTGATGGGATGCTTCTCAGAGACCAGCCCCAGCAACCCGTATATAAGGTCTCGCTCATCTCTTGCGTTGGCGTACTTGAAACGTGCCAGCACGTCCAGCAAGTTGGACTGATAAAGGTTATTCCCAACATCGCGCATGATCCGCCTCTGTTGTTGAATAGTCTGGACTTGGGTGAATATTGCTGCGACCAGCCTAGACTTTTGAGAATGGCCCCCCGTGACATGGAAGGCATCAGCATAAGGCTTATTTTCGTCTTGCAGGAACGAAGCCACTGCATCCCAGTCCAGTGTTTCTCTTCCAGCGACAAGAACAACATTCTGCGAGACAGAAAGCTCCTGCATAATCCAAACGCGGCGCCATAACTTAGTTCCCCGGAATAGGATCCACAAGACACTTTGTTGATGTGTTGTCAAAAATAATGCGTCAGTTGTGGCATTGGTAGGAACTTCGTTATCAGAACTTGGATTGTTTTGGGTTTGCCAACGGAACATAGTATCGAGAGTCTCGTCGTCCCGCAGGTGTATCTTGTGGAAAAGGCGCATTCCCTCCTGTATACGCCGGAGCTTAGGATTCGCGTTCAGATCAGCCTCCATAGTCGTATTGATTTTAGCATTCTGTTCAGACGCATTTCCGACATCCGGACCCAACCATGCAATATCGCGCTCACATTGCGAATAAATGCTCTTCATCAAAGTCACTTGGTGATTTCGCTCAACGATATTACTCTGGTCGATACAGAGCGCGTCGATCCAAAGGATGCGGTCCGTGTCTATGCAGCGAAGATAGCGGAGAGCTACCTCGAGATTCCGAGTTATTTTGTGGGAGTGGCCGTCTACAGAAACATCTTGGGTAAAGTTCAGATCACCCCATACGTAGGAAAGAGCTTCGTATGGTGGCGGATCACTTAGTCCCGTGCAAAAAAGTGAGCATCGTAGGGCACCCTCAAAAGTGTCTGAGGGGTGCAACCGAAGTAGACGGATTTCATGCAGCTCTGGAACCAATGGCTGATATATGGTAGGTGTCGAATTTCCTTTTGTTTGCGACATGTTTGTGGTTAGATGGGAAGTGCTGTGGTGAGCATGTTCGTAAACTGCGATGTGAGTTGGCTGCCCCGCCTGACATGAAGGTGGTCGATGATCCTGGAGGGGGCGTTTTGAGGTTGTGGACTAATAGCTACCGTATCAGCCTACATGCTGGTCCCCTTAACAAAGTGTGGCCTAAAACTACAGCATGTCCCATAGCCTGAAGCCATTCGCTTATACTAAACATAAGCATTTGGGTTATGCTTTGAACAATGAATTGCGACTCCCTTCGGATCGTCAGTTTTCTGTATCAAGTGGCGTGTTCTGGGCATGACCTTGGCCCGCAGGCTACGACAACAAATACTGCTGCTGGCTACCGTTTCGGATAGAATGATCATTTTAGAACCGCGACGCGTAAGGAGTCGAGGCCGATAAATGTGCGTTTAACCCCGATGTTAATTTGTATTCGCTTCGTTTGGACTGCTCGCAAAAGCCAAAGATGCCTGAAAGATGAATCCAAAGATTAGTCACCTTGCCAATGTATTGATGGCTACATGTATGTAGGTAAGATCCACGAATGTGAGTGTAAAGGTCGGCCGCTCATCACTACTATTTTATGTTGGTTCTCAAAATGTATGCCGAGATTAAGCGGGAGAGAATCACCAGCCCATATGCTTAAAGAGTGTTACGACGTCTTTGCAACAGGACAATGACACATCTGTTTTAGAGTTTGGTCGGCTTGCTTCAAATGCCTGGAGTCACCTGCAATAGCTCCATGCGTGACGAGGGTATCGGAATCTGATGCAGGGTTCCAGATTCCAAGATACCCACCTAACTTGGCGGAATACGTGACAATATCCCTTTAATTGCGATTTCAACTGCTGGTACTTACTGGGATAGTTATCGATATCGTTAATCAATAAAAACGCATCTAGGCAAATATCGGCTGCGATTTATTGGGTGCATCAGACACCAGCTAGACCCACGCTATCAACCCTGCTGCGTAGATCCGTACCAGCAGTTGAAATCGCAATTAAAGGGATAGCGATGTAATCATACAGTTATTACATGACGTCTGCATGACTGCGCAGGGGAGACTTTGCTGAGAGCAAGCAGTGAAAAGATCGGAAAAGTGAATGAATCGCATTCGGGCCCGGGGAGCGTCTTTCCCCGCCTTGTCACGCTGTGTTTGATCAATTGCTGACGACCCAAACGTGCGGCTTGATGAAGGTTGTTTCATCGGCACCAGCCAGCTCTAGACCTGCGTTCCCCCTGTCTGTCAGAGATAAGACAGTTCCAATGTGAGAGGATATACTTGTGCCGAGAGCGTCTGGGGCCCGTTTCGATTCGCATCCGACATATCCTGAAATCGCAAAGTTGCCTAGACCGAGGGTCGAGGAGAGTTGCTCGTGAGCATTGGAATTGCAAACAGTAGCTCTGGTAGTTCGACATCGTACGGTGGGAATCCTGTTGTAGGACGTGACGGGCCTGGAGAACCTTGTCCTCGGCTTGTCTATCTATGACAGCGACAGTCTACAATCGACGACTCGTATGGGGTCTCCCCTCGTTGCTTGGCACTGTCGCTCGAGCTGGGCCGATTAGGGTCGATCCCATCCGAAATCCCATTCCGCATTATCTCGTCCCCTGCCGACCACCCCAAACCACGTGCTGTGTTGCTGGCAAACAACCGACTGAAGGTTCCCCGAGCTGGCTGGAGACGAATGAGGGGCTGAACCGACGGAATGAGGCTGAACGATCTGCTCTCGACTGTTCCAGCTCCAGTGGTGTGGTCTTGTGCGTGGACTGGTGATCATCTGTCGGTCCCTTAGCCTTTCCGCTCACCCCGGTGGCCGTGCTGCGTTGCTCGCTCGTTGCCCGCTGCTCGCCGTGGCCAGTGTCCACTCTCATCTCACGCCATCATTTCGCTTCCGCCTGAGTCTTGACTCTGTTTCTCACTGCCTCAACCTCGCCGCATGCCAAACACGTAGGCAAAGTTGCGGTCGGTCCATCAGCCAACCTTGGGGATGGTGATTTAATTTCCCCTCCTCTTACCAGCCTCTGATCGTTATTCTCTCGTCACACCAATGTCCACTTGGGCGTCGGTCCACCTTACCCGTCGCCTCCATTCTTGTCCTTTCGACAGTAAGGCTTGTCCTGCAGATCGCTTGCTGACTCAACCCTCACGTTTACAAGTACATACACGTTCTTGTACGTGCCAACTTGCAGAAGGTGAGCGTGTTCGCCGATGTGCCGGTCCTTGAGCCTGGATTGATCACGTCCTGCATGATCCTCGCGTCAGCCACTTCTTGAAACGCAAGCAATTGTGCCAACCCCGCGAGCACGTCTATTGCTGGCTTCATTATGAATATTATCGTACTTACTGGTCCTCCCCATGCCACCTGATATTCCGTTCTTCGCACTTAAATTATCAAGCGGTAGACCCGAACGCTTTCATCTCGGGCGAGCAAGATCAGACGTTGTCGTGGCTCAGCTCGGCTTACGCATCCTATACGCACTTCCCAATTCGCTCTCAGTGTACTCTAGAGCAGATCCAGAAAGTCTCCTCTCGAACCCGATCAAATGTGTGCAAGGTGATCCCGTGATCCCCTTCGTTCACTTCTGTAGGGCTCAAGGGCGGGAAAACGGCCGTGAGTCGCGTCTTGGCTGACCGCTATTTGGGGACATAACCCCACGGTATAGACGGTTGGACTGCAGGCGGACGCACATACTTTCCGTCGACTTGTGTCGGTAATTGAGAGCCACGATGGCATCCCTTCACTCACTCCCTGTCTTTGGGCATCATGGTTCAAAAGATAAGCCTGCCAAGCTGAAAAGCAAGTCGACCGTCAGGCCGATATTGAAGAAATGGTCGCAATCGGAGAAAGATAAGAAGAGTGTTGACCTGGATCGAGGATGGGAGGATCAGGGTGAGCAGTCTCGCGTGTACGTGGACCAAGGCGCTGCTGTGTCTGAAGTGGTATTGGGAGGAATGGCAACGGGAGGAGGCAGCGGAGTAGGACTGGGAGGTGCTACAGGCTCGCGACGGTTCAACCACTCGAGGTCCATCAGTGCCACAAGTCACGTCTCGATCGCGACGTCCAACAGCAGTAACGGCACACCCGCACCTCGCCAGGCTGGCGCAACGTTCGTGCACCCCTTTCAACAGACGCCGCGCACGTCGACCCCGCCGTTGCTGTCGTACGCAAACTCGCTAGCATCGATGGCCGACGCCCGCGACTACTCGCCCGCGACCATCACCGAAGACGACGACGACGACGAACTGGCCGACAGCACGGTGCTTGCGTCCACTCAACAGCATGGTCAACAGCTAGACGCCGCCATCGTTCACAGCCACAGTCACAGTCATAGTCACAATGCAAACAGTAGCGGCGGCCTGCACATTCACCAGAGTGCCCGCACTTCGCACGCCGTGATTAATAGCCACCCGCTCGCAAACTCAAATCCGCCCTCCACCTCGAACCTGCGCCGGCCCTCGCTAGCCAGCCAGCACACCTCATCTTTCTCCGAAGCTTCCAACGGCGCCGCGACCAAATCCCAGCCCAAGGCACCGCTCCGCGTCAATACCTCCCGCGCCTTCCCCAACCTTCCCGCCCAGTCCTCGCGGCTGGTCAATGTCTCCAGTCGCTCGGATCTCTATCTCGACCGCACCCTCGACAGTCCTGCCTCGTCCACCCCCGCCTCGACCGCCGTCATATCGCCCTCGGGCTCCGTCGCGCCCATGTCACCGCTGCGCACCTCCCTCGACGGAGGTTTTCCCCGCCTGCGAGCCAAATCCGACCTCGACACGGCCACGCGGGCCGAACATCTCCGTGCTGCACGCCGCAAGTTCGAGATGAAGGAGCGGGCTAAGGAAGAACGCTACGCTCGCGAAGAGGTCAAGCGCCGGGAGCGGGCCGACAAGAAACACGCGCATCAGCTCGAGAAACAAGTGGCCGCGCAGCACAAGGAGCAGCTGGCGGCACAGGCGCGGGAGCAGGCGGCCGAGCTGGAAGAAGCCCTGCAGCGCGGCAAACACAACCGCAAGATCAGCATCGCCAGCAGCGGCCGGCACAGCTTGACTCTGGCTCGACCCAGTCTGAACATTGGCAGGCCCAGCACCTCACGCAAGAACACCGCATCGAGCCAGGTTGGCGAATGTGAGAAGTTCTCGAGCAACGGCTACGATAACACAAACGCCTCCCACGCTTCAGCTTACGGGCCTGAGCCTAGTGTCCAAGGTGTACAGTTTTCGGCGCCCAAGCGAAAAAACACGGCCAAACGCAAGACCCATAGCGCCTGGACAGCATTTGTACTCTGGTTCAGGACGAAGCTGCTCCGTATGAGTGGAAGCTGAAAGAAGACACGGTCTCTTGGCCTCCTACCCAAGAATATCTGGTATAGTACTTGGGGACAACAACATCCACTCGACTCATAAAGTCGACATGATTGGTCTACGATATTGTTACCACACCCGCTTACGACACAGTCACGAAATTCTGCATTTGACACACGGCGTTGGGGTAGATATTCTCTTCGGTCGTTGGCTCGTTGGTGTTGGCGGTTTGACCCAGCTCCATACGCCCTGGAGAGGAAATGAGTCTCTTTGCGTTGCCTGGGGTGGATTCGGGTTCGTTCAAAGGAGTTGGGTATAAAGGTGCCGCTCGTAGGATAGGCGGGTATATGGCATTGATGCGTTTCCAGTTGGAAATTGACCCAAGTGGAAGCCAGTTATAGGTGCGGAGATGGCGAGCTACAGCATTGTTTTCCCTCTCCCTTACACGCACCATTGATGTCGTCTTGATAGCAAAAATTCCTAGGAAGCGATGCGTTCGGTAGCTGAAATAGGCCACCAATAACAAAGGTCTTTTCAACTCAATATATCTATGTGTGTATTGTATACAATGCCTTTGTCCTAAGGGCATCCGATTCCGACGTCTCGATATACGGGCCTCGATGATCGCTTCCGGAACGGGTATATCAGCTACCTAGGTGATGTAATCCATCTACGCGCTGCGCCTATGGTTCATAATTCTAAGATTCCAATATTCTTCGCCAGCGTCATCCAGCAAGGAGTTCGACAGCATCAAGCCGCGGGCGGCGGGCTAGGTAGTTCTGATGGCTTTATGGGGCTCGGCAGCTACCTACCTCTTGCGTACCTTAGCTGTCTCTGAAAGGCATAGCGGCGCCTTGACCAACTTGGCTTTAGCACACTCGGCACACCTGCCCTTGTAAGGAGGTATGCCAAGATCCGCCGATGCACCCCACCATGTCAGCGCTGTAGGCTGTCCGAGGCTGTCAGGTCTAAGACATCTCCAGCTATTTGCTTGCACCACACAATCTTGATGGCAGGCTTACATTCACTCTGGCCCCTTGACACTTTGCGAAGACCACGGTCAGCCCCCAGGGAAGCGCACTTGTACCACGAACCGAGTAATACACACATCGACGGCCTGAGCAGGAGCTCGTGTGGGACGCAGTGGCATCGTCCAGGAGTAGAGAAGAGAGCACACGCGACAATGGCGATAGGGATAGTAGTCAGGTTCGTTTTTATGGCTTAGCCAACTTGTTGAAGAAACCGGTGAGGTAGCCAATAGGGTTCCTGCCCATCAATCTGTCTTCAGGCGACAGCAAGGTTTGGCTAGTCGTCCCCCAGTCTGCTCGCTACAATTTGACGTCCCGTATCTGCAGATGCGCAGAAGGCTGAATGGAGCCTGAGGTGAATTATACTCTGTCCTGCGCCATCTCGACCGTTTGAGAAGGTTTCTCGGTCTTGGGCGCCCTATTCTAGCCAGTGCTGTGCGATTGAATGGCCTCTGATGTGTGCTGTACAATCCCTCAGTCACTGCACAATGAGCACCCTCACCTCGGGCTCTCAGTCATCTGTTCGTTCAACTTCGCCCTGCGCTCCCCCCTGAGACTCTGAATGTTTGTGCGCGTTTGTCCCTGACCACGTACCTAATTGTAAGACACGGCACGGTGCTACGAGACACCTGCCGGTCTGCTACCTCCCGGCATCACGTTCGTTTATACTTCCGACCTCGTCGCCCTTGCTTCCTCCAGTGATTTCCTCGTTGCGCCTTCCTTCCAGCAGAGCAGCATACGTCCGTCGCATTCTCGATTCTCGCCACGCCATTTGCAAACTGGTGCATATATCAACAGGCCATCGAGCAAACAGCATGGCGGCATCCCCGAGTTTTCTGCTGGCCTTGATGAGCCTCCTTGTTGGCCAAGTTTTTGGGGCTCTCCAGGTGAATCTGGACGACCAAGGTTCGACTCGTCTACTATTGATACTTCCTGGTTCTTACGAGCTCGAGCCCTGCCTAATACTAATATCGTGATGACCTAGCTTCCATCAAGTCTGCCGCCAAGCTCAAAGCCCAAGACGTCCTCTCCTTCTACAAGGGCGACGATCCCGGTTGGGTCCCAGGTATTCTTCCCGGACCTCCTCCGGATGGCGACTACTACTGGTGGCAAGGCGGTGCCATGTGGGGAGCATTGCTAGATTACAGGCACGCAACGGGGGATGATCAGTTTGACGACACCATCTTCAAGGCTCTGCAGTTCCAGGTAGGCGAGCACCAAGATTATAACCCCTCGAACTGGTCCGCGTCCATGGGGAATGATGATCAAGCATTTTGGGCCTTCGCTTCGCTGCTGGCCGCCGAGACGGGATTCCAAGATCCCCCAGAAGACAAGCCACAGTGGTTGACTCTCTCGCAAGCCGTGTTCAACGAACAGTCCAATATGGACCGACGCGTATCGACGGGCGGGACTTGTCAAGGGGGACTGAGATGGCAAGTGTACCAAACCAACAACGGATGGGATTACATCAACAGTACGTACACGGAACACCATATACTCTCCCTTGTCAGGAGCCCGACACTGACGCGGAACTAGCTGTCGCCAACGCCTGCTACTTCAACTTAGGCACTCGACTGGCACGTTATACCGATAACACGACCTACAGCGAGTATGCCGAGCAAAGCTGGCAGTTCCTTGAGTCCGCGGGCTACATCAACGAGAAGTTCGATGTCTACGACGGCGCCCACTTGCCTGACTGCACTGATATCAACAAAGCACAGTTCTCGTACAATGCCGCTATGTTGCTGCAGGGTTGTGCTTACATGTATAATTTCGTACGTGTTTAACCCCTATTTGATTGACTCCCACGTCTTTGCCATAAACGTATTATACTTGCCCTCTCTAGGCTGTTGTAGCTTGTATATCGTGTTCCATTGCCATAGCTACCTAACTCATTTCATGTGAAACCCGTGCGACCACCGGCTGACTCTAAATCCGTAGACAAACGGAAACTCGACCTGGAAAGCTCGGCTCGACGGCCTAGCCACCGGCGTCCAGCGCGTCTTCTTCCCAGACGGCATAGCATACGAACCCTCCTGCGAGCCGGCCCCGGGATCCTGCAACTCGGACATGGAGTCCTACCGAGGATACATGCACCGCTGGATGGGCAGTTCCATCCAAATGGCGCCCTACCTCTACGACGTCTTCATGCCCGTGCTTCGCACCTCGGCCAGAGCAGCCGTAAAGCAATGCACAGGCGGTGCGAACGGCCGCATGTGTGGATTCCACTGGACGACTGGCAAATACGACGGCTTGCAGAGCGCGAGTCTTGAGATGAACGTCCTTGGGGCTTTAACCGCATTGATTATGCCCCAAGTCTCGGCGCCGCTAACGAACACTACCGGAGGCACGAGTAAAGGAGATCCGAATGCGGGACAGGATAAGACGACTTTGCCGACGCTTAGACCGATCACTATAGGTGATAAGGCGGGCGCGGGTGTGATTACGGTGCTTCTCATTACTGGGGCGTTGTCGGCTTTTGGGTGGATGAGTATGGATTAGGGGTAGGTATTGGAGTCGGACCTGGGTTTTCAGAGTTAGGCTGGGAAGTATCGCGTTTGATGATTATGAATAAGATACTACCGTTTGACGAGGATCGGTATATGACGGCATGTTGTATGTGCGGAGATGCAATGAATGGATGCATAGCATCGTGTCCCCTAAACGAACATGCATGTAGTGAGAGAGAGAGTGATGTTCATGTCCATAAGCTTGGAAGTTCTTGTCGGGCCTCAGGGCTGAGCTTCAATGATGAAGACCATGGATAATCATGGCGTCGGTAAATTGGAAAGTGAGACTTGAGTCAATGGTGATGACTGTCGGTTGTTCATGACCTCGCAGTTCCATGCTGGACATTTTGTCAGTAACTTGATTTAAACAATTACTGAATGCGAATAATCAAACAAGTACTTTCTTAACCTTCCCTATGCCAAGCGAAAATCCATACGGAGACAGGGACCTATTACGAGTGACGGGGTGCTACAAGTCGATTCCAAAAGCTTTCTATGGGTATATTATTATGCTCATTTACTTCAGCAGCACCTATTTAACAGTACATACCTACTGGTGTATAGTCTTGTCTCTCCCTCTTTCACTCGGTCCACCAACACCGCACAACATCTCATTGCCACATCGACCAGACATTCGATCTGCATTTCTCCATCTCATCTCAAAATGGTGTTCGAACAGCAGTGTGCAGATGAGTTTCTTCAGTGGAACGCGTGTATGGGACGAGGAAATTAGGGGTGTCAAAGAAATAAGAAACAATCAAAGCCTAGAACGAAACAACGTAATCCCCGAAAGGAATACAAGCCATTCTAGACCGCCCTCGAACGCCCATGCCGAATGCCCATCCGTTAGCAGTGAATACTGAGTATAGCTTTCGGCCCATTCACTGTAGTCACATCGCATCGTTCGTGTAAAATAAAGTACCAGGTAATCCATGCGCTCTGCGTAAGTCGTGTTCGTCAAAATATCCCAGTGTGCGAACTTGGATGATGGGACAGGGGTAAACATTCGGAGTCAGAGAGAAATGAGACAACCCATCGCGCCGCAGATTTTCGAGCTCGGATATCGCACCTTTCTCAGGGCTGGTGACGGTGACACTTTGCAGATTAAGGGATGCGCCTCGTCGGAAGGGACAAGATCGTCGTTAAGCTCGCCTGCCTAGATCTCACCACCGCGGGCCCGCCCTCTTCGTCGGAAAAAGTCCATTACTCGTTTTGCCGCACCGCTACTCCCAGCATGGTCACGTGGTCTCCCATACTCTTCCTCGTCGTATGCATCCACGAATCTTTTATTTTTCTGAAGCACGCGCTGTCCCTGGCCCGTCCCTGTCTGACGGCCGTCATAGTGATCCGAGTCATAGCCCGTTTGATATGGGGCCGAGTTGGGTGGCCGCCGCTGTGGCCGATCAACGGACGTTTCGGAATCTGAGTTTAGGACTGCTCCTTGCTGTAAGTATGATGGAATAGCAGACGGCTGAGACGGCTGGCGTCGATGGGCAGAATTAGAATCGTACCCCGCTTGGGGTGCGTTTCTTAGGCGGTCCTGGGGTTGTTCATACATTCCATCCGTCTGTGGCTGGCCAGCATTTCCACGGCTCTGAGGCTGGTTTGGATACCGCTGCTCAAATGTCTCAGGCTCTGGGGGGTCCTGGATTGGCAGGTCTGGCTGAGAAGAATCGGCTGTAGGTGTTGTAGGCTCCTTGCTCAGTCCCATCGCTTTCATGAGGGAGAAGCGCCGCCCATTGGGTGGCTTCTCGTTTGATGCTTGCGATCCAGTCATGCTGCCGCTACGCTTCTTTCCAAGTCCTAGCGAGAATGACCTGCGCGACGCACGAGAATCCATAGACGTTCTCGACTCGCCAGGCATTGCGTTGGACATGCTGATGGGAGGATATTTCTTAGATGGCTTCTCGGCCTGCTCTGGCCGATTCTTGCGACCACCAAAAATTGACCCACTGCGGCCGAAAATCTTGCCTCCGATTTCACCAAGAGTGTTGGATCTTCTATGGCCCTTGGCCTCGGCTGGTGGCTTCTGCGCTGGGTTTCCGTATCCAGATACTTCGGCAAATTTTGGAGGCACATTGATGCTGGTGCTGGGCCGTCCGTAGCCTATGTCCGGCGTCTCCTGAGGAATGGGTTTGGATATAACATAGTTCTTCGATTTCGGTTGTTGGATGCTTCCTCGCGCGTTAGTACCGGCTATGGTAGGGGGTATAGGTTGCCCGTACGATGTTCGTGAAGATGGGTTCAGTCCCCTAGAACCGACAGACTGCATCGATCCACCAGTAGCAGGTCGTGACGCCGGTGCACCAGTAGCGGTAGTCATGTAGGTATGGTCCGTAGACCGCTGCGGATTCGCTCTTGAGGGAGGCGCATCACGTCGATGCGCACTAGGTGGTTTTCTCGCGTCTCGAGGTGACCCAGTGTACGCATCTTTCGTGACCGGCGGGTCTCTGGGCAAAGGTTTGTCATGTGGTGACGAGGTGTGACCATCCGTTGGGCCTCTGCTGGATGATCTAGCTCTGGTCTTGCCACGTGGTGATGCATGAACCTCCGGTTCTTGTCCTCTTTGGGTTTGCGTAGTAGGCGCAACATATTCCACCTGTACAGTCCGCCGCTTGTCGTCTTTTCGTTGCTTCGCGTGGGCTGCCTCTTCGCCATCCAGTTTTCCTTGCTTGCTTGCCAAGCCGCCAACCGCGGTTGATACCGGTGTCTTTGCCTTTGCCGGCTCTCGGACTGAAGCGCTCCTGGCCAAACCGGCTGCTTCCACGTCATCAGACGGTACGGTCGTGTTCTGTATTTCGCTAGACGTTGTTGTAGCGCTGGTTATGAACTCTACAACATGAGCATATTCACTAAGCCAGCTGTGCCGAGCCACCTCGAATAGGTCTGCTCGCTTTCGTGGACTAGGTACTAGAATGCGGCGCAGAAGATCTCGAGCATGTGGTGTGACGTATTCGGGGAACGTGAGAGGAGTGTTAACAATATACTTGTACAGTAGGTTGATATTATCGCCTTCCGGATTGTCGGGGTCATCGTCGAAAGGGAGATATCCAGCAAGCATCGCATACTACAGGTCATTGTCAGCTTTGCTCTAATCTGTCTGTGATAGACCACATACCAGTATGACCCCACAGCTCCAAACGTCGACTTTTCGGCCTGTGTAGAGGGAATCACTGACGACGAGTTCTGGCGCGGCATAACATGGACTTCCGCAACTCGTCTGCATCAGATCGCCCCTTCGCATGCCGTCCGCGTTCGTCTTGTCTAAACCCTTTCGCTTCACAAATTCGCGATCTGATAGTTTGAGCTCATCCTCTTCCGTCAACTCGTCATGCGCATCAAAGGTATTTGCGAATCCAAAGTCGGTAATGATGATGTTGCGGTTCCGGTCTAGAAGTAGATTTTCAAGCTTCAAATCTCTGTGAACGATACCCTTCTTATGTAAGTACCCTACGCCAGATATCAACTGCGCAAAAAGTCTCCTGGCTGCAGGGTCTTTAAGGTATCTATGATTCAATATGTAATCAAAGAGTTCGCCGCCAGAGGCATACTCGAGGACAATTCCAATATGGCGCTCTGTTTCAGACATTTCGTGTAATCGGACAATGTTCGGGTGAGAGAGGCCTCGAAGAATAGAGACCTCACGGTAAATCTTGGCAAGGCGCGAGGGGTTGTTCCCAACGCTATCACGACGAATGAGCTTGATAGCAACCTAGAGAATCGAATTAGCCGTGGCGAATATGATATCGACCATGTTGGAATTGCATACTTGAACACCACCGTCTTGTTTCCAGCCTAGCTTCACCTTTCCAAATTCGCCTTCTCCAATAGTGTTGCCCAGATAATAGTCACCAAATTTAGTCGATTTTTCTCGTTTAGAATGATCGTGCCGACTACGACCACCGCGGCGACTTTCATCCTGAGCTTCGTGCATCGGAATGACCGCGGGAGAACCGGTGGCATTGTCATTGTCCAAGTTCGTTGCGGGCTGACGCGCAGACGATGAATTTGGCTGTGCTTCTCCTAATCGCTCACGTTCACGCTCCAGGTCCACCTCCGGCTGAGACACTAGAACCCGGTTGAGGACTTCGCTCGCCTCTCTCGACGGCTGTTTAGACCATGTCGACGTCGAAGGTTGCTGTTCTCGAGTTCGTACCGGCATGGTAGTCGACATGGTTTGGCGGTGTTCGCGGGAGCTGTTTGACGCATGTGCCATTTCTTGTACAACATGCTGAGATGCGGCTCTTTTGGTGCGCGTGCTCGTCTCATCATAAGGGGATGATGTCCCGTCATGTTGTCCGTTTGCACTGCTCCTCGAGTTCTCTCCGGGGGTTCGCCTGGGAGATTGTGCAGCACGCTCTTCAGCTCGCGCGGCCCGACGTGAATTGGCGCCTGCTGAGCTTGAACCCCCCTGCTGCGTTGATGAGGTTCGAGGTGGTGCCACGGGAGGCTCGTGCCGTCGGCGGCTAGAAGACTGCTGATCGTAGTCTTTTGATGCACCCGCCGCCAGTTGCGGAGAGGCCAGAGCTGTGCGTGATGTCATTGGGGACGATTGAGACGATTCCTGATAGACGGAGTTGGGGATGGTGGCGTTGGCACTGTTCGCACTTGGTCTCCTCGACGGACGTCGCGAAGAGGGCGCAGGCGAGGCGGTTGGTTGATCTCTGCTGGCATAACGGCCCTCCTGGTTCAGAGATTCGGATGGGGTATATTGCCGGTTCGAGGATGCTGAAGGCGAGTGTGTGGTCAAGGCTGCGACTGAGTTTGGCTGATGCGGCGCAGACTGCAACGCAGCTGAAGACATCTTCTACGCAAAACGCGTAGGGATATCGTCTGGATACGAACGCAATGCTGCTTTTTGCCGACGAGATAAGCGTGTGCACAAACAAAGTATAGGTCCTATTGCGTGTTGATTTTCAGTGTTACAAAAGGACACCCGTTCAACTTGGTACGCGACGGGTTTCGATACTGGTGTGAGGCTGGAGAGGATGTGTCGGCTGCGTTGGGATTTACAGGCTGGACACGTCCAGATAGCGTGTAGGAACCAAGACAAAAACAAGATGTGTTGGTCGGTGAGATGGGCCGCAGAGCTGAGCAACGCGCGCCTGGTCAATAGTACAATGGGATCCACGAGCGGTCTAACAGTTGGTCCTCCAATGAGCCCGTCGCCTTGTTAGAATTCGTTATCAGGTAATTATTAGTCGAGGATACGTCGCTCGCACTCGCACGCGGTCGTTTGAGATTACCTGTATGCGTACACACGAATTGCTGGCCCAGCACAATTGGTTTGTCAGACAATTAATTATTAGGCTGACAGGTCGCAATGGCAAATCTCCAGTTGCGCTCGCAGCTGTCGACGCACCGTGACCTGAGACTCCGGATACCTGTCGGAACACACCACAGCTTGGCTTGTTTATGCGATATCGTGGGACCTTGTGGGTATAGTACGGGCTTATTTCGAATAGGTGGTGCAGGATAAATACAGCTGCCTGCGGCGTCACAGGTTGATAACAGCGTTCTGTTATTGTTGTTTTACTAGGTCAATATTACTACTCCGTGCAGTTCGAAGATGTCGTCTGACCAGCGCCGGTCGGGTGCAGAGGTGATTTGTCGTTGGGGGCGTATCGGATGGAAGGGCAATCGTCCTAGCAGATTACTCTGGAAGAGGCGATGCCGTGTTATTGCTCGCGCGATCCTCAATAGGGGTCGAAATGATGCATACAGAACCTGGGCAAAGGCGAGATGCATATGCAGACGCGCGATGTCCAACGTAACTTTAGCGGTGGGTGAAAGATAGACCTGGAGGAGGCGAGCAGCGACGGTCTCTGTTCCCAGCTCACGATCCCAATCCAGAGAGGAGTCGCTGGCGCGTCGTGGTGAAGGAAGACCAGCTCTAGAGGAAGGGAGGAAGGGAAGGCAGAGCGCGATATCTGAGGTACCGTAGGTAGGTAGGTACTCTTACCACAGGCTGGGACGACTGTGCGCACCCTCTAACTTCCAATTTCCCGCTGGGTGCAAAGGCGTAAAGGAAAATGGGTCGGTGGCAGAGAGTACTTGGGCTGCAGTGCAGTTGAGCGCCTTAGACATTGTACCTCCCTCCAGCGGGTCTTGGGTACGTGCAGCGCGGAGCATTGAGAATTCCGGTCACGGAAATCGCTAGTTACCTGATCAAGTCAAGCTTCAACAGTACGCTAACTCTTTGTGTCGGAAAGTGCAACCCATGATATTAGATTATGCTTGCCCACGTCGTACAGTAGATGAAATACGGACACTCCAAGTTGGTGGCACAGTCCTACCTCATCGCTGTGTTCAGTCGAAGTTGAATTGCAAAGGATTATAATGAAGAACAGCGCTTCGTCTCAAATGCAGGTAGGTCGCCCGATATCGACCACATATGAGATACCTAACAGAAGGCTTGACGCCGTGCGGAATAATGTGGACTACGTTGGTTCTTGAATCTTGATCATCAAGTGCCTTTTACTGACAATAAGGTAGCGTTTCGTAGTCTCAAGACGCTCTATTAAATACTCTGAAAAAATCCGATCAAAGAGGCGATCATGTTATCTCGCTGGGGTGCCTCGGTGTCTTCCAGTTGCGACACCTTCAGCTTGGACATATGATCCGGTAAGTCCATCTCCCTTGCAAAATCCAGCAAACGCCATCGTCGACCATCATTTCAAGATGTAAGAATGCAAGTTACTCTTGATGTTTGGGGTTCGTTGGTCGACAGCTTGCGACAGCGACTGCCGATGACAACTTGATCGACATGTACTTCTTTGCTAGTAACTCTCATCTCAATCCTCCAGAGGTTGCCCTGGGAAATTGCGAAATGGAGACACGCTCCAGTGCTGTGAAGGGTGCAGAACCCTTACGGAACCAATACAGTATACATTTAGCGCAAATTAACAGAATAATCTGATTTCGAGCTAGCCAGATAAAGCTCTCTTCGCGACCCGAAGCTTTCATGCAGGTACGAAGAATTGATGACCTGGAAAGCCAAAATCCGAGGCCACAACTCCAAAGCACGACTATATAAGGTATGCCCATTGAAACGTGACGTGTCTAAAGTGTGAGATCACCAGCGCCAATGCTCGATGCGAAGCGCTACGGCCTTCCAAAGTTGAAACACATCCAACAAGTTTTATCATTGCCTCACTCGTCCACGTTCCGTTGTTCGCAAGGCATCACATATCACAGTTACCAACTAGTACACCCCAAGGCACATCCTTTTTCCAAGGTCACATCTCGTGCTCTGTGTGAGATTTGTTGTTTCAAGCAGCGAACTACTACCGACCGATGCTCTGATGGGACACAACAAGGTGTTTCCTTCAGATACATACAGCTGCACCTCATGACGTACCACTTTCGCGGATCCAACGCAGCGAGGGAATACCTAATAATTACAGGGCTTGAGCGAAGGCATTGAAGACTGATATTAAAAACTCGGCAGGGTAGCAAGCGAGCCAAGGTCTGGCGCATGGCAATCATTTCGGCAACCGCGAGGGCCTTAGTATCTTTTGCATGGGTCGTTCCCGTCTTTCACTGGCAGAAATCATTTTGTGCATCTCGATAAAATCTACGGACTGTACCTCATACCTAGAAACAAGCTGTCATAATGAAGCAGGCGGGCCAAGATGCGACGGGTACCTTTCGAACGGGTTGAAACAAACAAGGTTCTGGGGTCTAACTAATGCCGCCTAGGATGGGCGAGGATGGTTTCATTGCATTTCAAGACATCCACTTTCTGCCAAACCCGCCGCCTCGAACCTCTCATGAATCGGTGTTCATTCTCTAGCTCAGCCTTCAACACAACCGGAGCGAACAACAAGACGAAAAGCTTGGATACTGTATGATTGTTGGAGCATGGAACCGCCCATGTACAAGCCCGGTCTAGTGCTTGGTGGTCTTGTTTCCTGTTTCTTCACGATGGCAGCGCTCATAATCGAGCCATATTTCTGCATTCATCAATGCACAACAACCAAATCAGTCTTTCTCTTTCGTCTCAAAAAGTGGCGCTTGACCAAGATGGACTCTGTGCCTGGTTCGTGGCGGACTCACCGCTAGCTAACCAGCTACAATGTAGACCAAGAAGTGTAGTGTTACTCTCTCAGTCGACACAAACCGCACAGGATCTGAACCTTCTCCATCTTCCTGACAGAGGTTTCGATCTACAGTTAATCAAAACAAGGGATCATGTGTCTTCATTTGGGTCGAGTGTGTTTGTTGTCTATTATGTCGGTGACCTCGTCAACCAAGCTTCCCTGCCACGTTGATGGAGCTGAGATAGGGTATTTCTTGCATGATTTCTCGATATGGTTTGCTATCGTGCGAATATGCGGACTGAAGTTCTGCATCATCAGCAACGCTATGGCCAGTGGTGATCACATTTCTCCGGCTCAATTGCCTAATGCAAACCCAAACAAAAGCAAAGGACGAAAAGTGCAAGCTTGCAACATTTCCGATGTTATCGAACATGTCTAAATGAAATGCTGAGGATCGCTCCGGCGGGCTGAGAGAAAGAAGCTGAAAGCATGTTGAATATACTGCATGAAGGTCGGAGATGAGTCCCATATCAAAATGCAGGGTTCGTAAAAGGGGTCTGCGTCGCGAAACCTTACGAAAACTTCTTCAATTGAGATGCGAGCGTCGAGAGACAAACAACAGCTTCGCATTAATGCATGTCCAAGAAAACGAATCAATGCTTTAGTCGAACGATCAAGTGATTCATACTCGTCCCAATAATAAAATGCCATATACCTAGAGTTATCCTTTTCTACAGAGACACCACTGAAAGTTATCGTCCAATACTTGTACAATTTACCCATTCAGATTGCCAATCTACCCGAGACGCAGCGGGAGTCGTGTTAAGCGACCCGCGTATCCAGACTGTCGGGTAATATGATACGCTTTACTCTGAGTGACGCTTCCGAAATGTAAATCTGGCTTGGGATGCACTGCATAACGCATGGTGGGTTCCTTAGCCGGATTTTCAAGTTTGTGACACATTCATTTTCCCCCTCTGTTTTGTTCATTATCTGTTGATGGTTCAGGGAATGCTTCAGTCGACTGCTCAGCACGTTAGCGTATACTATAGTAGGGGCGTTTCAACGTAATGACTGTGTGGTAAACGGGGTTCTAATCTTGCAACGGTATGTAAACCATGGGTATAATGATAAGGTAAGAGCACATTTTGTCACCAAACGTCGTTATTGGATATTTGACCCACGTGACACGGGTATCGGTTTTGGAGAGCAACCGACAGCGAGGTTGTGTGTTGACCTAGAGCCACGATTCGCTCGATTTGCTATAATGGACCATACATTTAGCATACAATACTGGCTTATGGCTACCTGGTAAGTCTGAAGAGATATAGTCGTCATGTAACCTAACCCAGTCCTGTTGCACCCTTACACAGAGACACCTGAAGCACATTTAGAGGATTCAACTTATTGGAAGAACACACTGTATTTCAGGAAGACTGATGAGCAGCACAACAACGTCACTTTCTAGTCTTCCCTCCGGCTTGTCACCTGGCCCATTCACAAGTCGGCCGAGTCGTCTGAACTTCTCAAACACGCTCAGATACTTAAGAAAGACACGCGAGAACAGCATCTTGTCTCACGTTATCTTTCCTACCTACAATAATAGACTCGCGGGAAGAAACAACAATCATATGGGCGTCTCTGCTCAAAGTTGGGCCATGACGTACATTTATAGCAGAAGAAACAATGACAGGAAATTAGCACCAGAGCTAGAAGGTACGCACAATGAGGTGTAAACCTTTCTGAGATCACAATCCATTGTCTTTCTTTCCTCTCATCTTCGTCAAGCAATCAGAGAAGCACATTTCTCAAAGGGATCGTTTTAGTATCAAACAAGGCTTATGCAGCTTTGTGTAATTCCTAGATCTGGAATCACGACGTATTTGTTCCAGTTCAACAACCACTTGGAGAGACCAACCTTACGAATTGTAACGTTCAATGATGTCTAGATAGCGTATATGCAGTTTCATTTTCCTCGTCTCCCTGCTCTATCTCCAGGTTCCATTTGGCCACCACGATCTAATGCGCATCATGATATCCATGACGCATTTTTCGTCTCCTCTTGGTCCCATGTCTCCATTTCCACGACGCGACTCTTTCGTGCTCAACGCCAATTTTATCCATCTGTTGGGACTCCTCAACTTTTCCGCCTTATGATGAAACCCATGCCGTAACGCCTAAAGAATATGCAGTGAGTCTTTGTTTGTCTCTCTAATTATTCTTTGTTCACTTTTCCGTCGTTCTCTGTACCATTTATTTTTGAGCACCGACGAAGGAAAGGAATGGTAGCGGCTAGTCGAGGTACCCCTTATAGAGCTCTCTCCTTGCGATAGGAGTCGGCAATCAAGAATGCAAGCTCGAGCGCCTGTCGCTCGTTCAGGCGCGGATCGCAGAAGCTCGTGTAGTTGGTAGACAAGTCGTCTTCGTCGAGGCCCTCGCTACCTCCTAAGCACTCGGTGACGGCATCACCAGTGAGCTCGAGATGGACACCGCCAAGATAGCTTCCTTCCTCCTTGTGGATCTGAAGCGTCTCTTGAAGTTCCGAGAACACATCGTCAAATCGTCGAGTCTTAATGCCTGAGCCTGTGGATCGCGTGTTGCCATGCATAGGGTCGCACTGCCAGATGACACAGCCCTTGTATTCGCTGCCCTCGACGGCACGAATGTGTCCAGCCAGCAAATCCTTGACCTTTGAAGCGCCATATCGTGTGATCAGAGTGATCTTGCCAACCTCGCGAGACGGATTCAGAGTTCGGAGGAGCTCGAGAAGGTCGCTTGTGGGAGTCGTAGGACCAACTTTAATGCCGATGGGGTTGGCGATGCCCCTGAAGAACTCGACATGGGCGTGGTCAATCTGGCGCGTACGATCTCCGATCCAGATGAAGTGAGCTGATGTGTCGTAGTACTTCTTCTGAGACTCTGTAGCCGCGTTGGCTCCGTTGGTAGAGGACTCCGTGGTTACTGCAACTGCAGAGTGAGGCACATCCATGAGGCGGGTCAGACACTCCTCGTACTCGAGTAGAAGACCTTCGTGGCTAGTGAAAAGATCGACGGTGTGGAGTTTGGCATTCTGGTCAGCGCCAATGGTGTGCATGAAGCGAATCATGTCCTGGAGGAAGTGGACGGCAGCCTCGTACTTGGCTTTGAGCTGGGCATCCTTGACGTGTCCCAGGGACCAATTCAGAGGCCGGTGAAGATCGGCGATGCCAGCCGAGAGGGAGGCACGCATGTAGTTCAGCGTTGCAGCTGAATGATTGTAGGCCCTGTCCATGTCCGTGTGAGTGTCGGCCATTATAAGTTCAAAAGAATGAGACGACTTACTTGATGAGTCTCTGAGGGTCTAGCTGACGTTCGTCGAGATGGTAGCCATTGAGAATATCGCCACGGAAAGACGGGACCTCCTTGCCATCGACAATCTCGGTCGGGCTCGAGCGAGGCTTCGCATACTGTCCAGCCATGCGGCCAATGCGGACAACGCGCTTGTCGGCACCCCAGATGAGAACCAAACTCATCTGGAGGAGAAGCTTGATCTTGGACTCGATGGCATCTTGACGGCAGTAGTCGAAGAGCTCGGCGCAGTCGCCACCTTGGAGGAGAAAGGCTTCTCCTCGAGCAACGTCGCGCAAGTTCTGCTTCAGGGCCTCAATCTCATGAGGGTGCACAATGGGCGGAAGGCAGCTGAGCTCAGCGGTGGCCTTGCGCAGTGCAGACTCATCGGGGTACTCGGGGCATTGCTTGACGGGCTTGGATCGCCACGAAGCAGGCGTCCAGTCCGAGGCGGCAGCAACGCCGTTAGTGCAAGAAGCCATGCCGCAAGTTGTCCTGGGCAGCTCCCTGTCAGAAAGCGCAATTGATGGATTACAATGCTTGGGAGCTGTTGCAAAGTTGAACGTCAGCGTACCTGCTTCAGCTCTCAGTGTTGAAAATCCCGATCCCGTTATGTAATAGGTGCTGGGCCCAGAATGAGTCAACAAGTTAATTATAGTACCTCCTACCTTGATATTGCTTGCAAAGAGTTGATGGAACTCCTTGATCGGCGCAAAGCAAAGACACTGCACGCGTGGCGAATTTGGTGCAGCTGCAGTAATCTTCGTGTAAGTGAATCAATTAAGCCAGCCTTCTTCTATATGAATGCTACATGTGGCTGTTGTGGCATTCACAGCAGGTGTTTGGACATTCCCGTCTTATTGGAACTTAGCATTGGGCAATAGCCAGCCATTCTTGTTACCTTACGGATTATTCTACGCCGAGTCGACGTAAAGTTTGGTCGGACCAATGCCGCAGGCTGAAATTGGACACTGAACATTGAATGGACCCCCACAAGACATGCACAACAGCTCGCTGCCCCGCTACCGGTAACCACCCGTCGCTGCCAAGCGGGATCAATTGATTCCCTACCTTGAATAAAGACTACACCGCATTGCGTGTTTGCGCCAACGAGACGCTCCATTCAAGACCTCGGGAGTTATCGATATACCTCTCTCGACGACGAGTCTACCCGAACCCCCAATTAACATCGCCGCAAGTCGCCTCGAGGCCTCTCCCACCCAACGTATAATTCAGCAGCCGCGCGCAATGGCCGAGCCACAGCCCAAGTCCGTCCACGAAGGCGCAACGGGCGGTGACATCGAGGACGAGATCCAAGAGACGCAGGCCAAGTCCGCCGAGGACAGAAAAGCCGCCGCCGCCCTCGCCAGTCTTGATACACAGGGCGATGGAGCTCAGGCCGAAGTTGACGCCAATGCCGTCAGCAAAGCTATGAAGAACCTGGGTTCTTCCACGGCTGCGAAGAAGGACGTTAAGAAGGTGAAAGTCGATGCTGCCGACGTAACATTACTTGTGAGTTTCCTCCTTTGTGGCTATCGGACCCAATCAGGGATAAGAAAACAAGGGAAGAAGGGGGACAATAGCTAGGGCATTGCGCGTGTCGGCTGACGCTGGCTACTTTCTAGGTTGACGAGCTCGACTTGACCAAAGCGAAAGCTACCGAACTCTTGAAATCCCACGATGGCGACGCCGTACGTGCAATGAGGGCGTTCATTGCGGTATGAAATACAAAGATGGTACCACAGGCGTTAGTTACATTTGCATTCGTGGCGTTAAAAACAACGGCTTTAGAGGACATGAGAGAAGAGGTCACCATTGCTCCGCGTTCACGGCATGGCTGAAGGATTTGACGAATAAAGTCATCTGATTTGATGTGTTTACTCATTTATAAACCCCCAACTCTACATGTGGACGGAAGATGCAGGGGTTCCATTTCCATAGTACCATAGAGGAAGCCACTCTAATTGCTTCGAGCCAAATTGTTGGAGCGACTTCTCGTCACATGATTGTCCGGCGCTCCCAACATTCAAGTTCACCGCGTTTAGAATGCAAAGCTCCCTTTTATTACACTTTGGCTTTTTACAGAACTTTGCTGTAGTGCAAAGGGGCTTTGGTTCGTCGTTGTAGTTATGGTCTACATGGTGAAAACACCGGGCAGGGTGGACAAGTCCCATTTCTGCCAATGCTGCATGCTTCTTTTATAAAACGTGCCTCGAGATGCATACACTCCATAATGATATTCGCATCTCTATCCGAGCATACTATAATGCTGAATTCTGCTCCCAGTCAACTTCCGCGCCTGTCTGAAGTATATGTGGCATCAGAGTCACCCGCATGTCTCTTAATACCCTCTCCACTAAGCCGTCACCCGTGGTTCAGAGAAAACCCCCAGGACAGACGATGATCTGCGGACCAAAAGTTTATTGCACACTTCACTATGCCAGGAAACGCATGCTAGCTTGCCTTTACACTTACGAAAGAGTACTGCTTTGTCTCAGTCATCTATGATTTCCAGGTAAAGACCAGTCTCCTGATATCCACGGCAGCCTGCTGAATATCCGACAAACTGTGGAAGGCCTATTATAGATATAGCCAGCTACTTCCATGGGCGGTCAGGGTCAGAGTATGCAGAACTATCACTTGCGTTCTTCCTAGCCTCGCTTACGTCGCCTAGGTTGTTACATTCGTTAGTTTAATGATGGACAAACCCTGCATATCTCGAGAACGCAAGCCTTGATTTAATTTTTAGGATAACTGATATGTGTAGCTATATTCTCTTTGTATCCTTGGTAGTCTTGATCTATCGTAACATTGCAAGAGGAGGACCTAGAAAGATAGTAACGTCCCGGAGAGGCTGCAAAGGTAGAGACATCAAGGCCGCCCCCACTCATAAGCTGCTGGCCTCAACTACTGAGCATGTTGACCACCGTAAATACGCGGGAATCTACTATTTCAGGGCCCACAAATTTGTCTTGCACTCTTCACCGAACTCAACCTGTAATGTACAAGTTACATACACGCCACTGGTCGCCTCTCGCTCACCCCTTTGATCTAGCTCTTCTCCAACAGACGGGAGTTGATCACCACAGGGCTCGGCATTCTTCCTCCTCGGTACCAAAGGACGCCAGTCTCGTCGACTACCTTTTGCTTAGCATACTCTGCAGAATCCCCATTTGACGAGCTATACACATTCTGTAAAAAGCCCTGGTTAGATCAAACTATTGCTTATCTGACCAGGGACAAACATACGGCTTTGGCAGTCCTCTCTTTGTCAGGCTCTACCCACTGGCAGTCGGTGAATGCAGTCCAGAGTGCTCCCCAATACGACGTCTTGTCGACGTGATATTGATCCCCTAGCAGTGGCCTAATGGCGTTCGTCGCCTCCGCGGCGTGATAGTGAGGGATACGACTGTTGTAACCTTGGTCAGCAGCCGATAGTTTCAATGCTTACGAGACAAGCTCTGTTACTTACGGGAACAGGTGGTGAATGACGCTGCGAAAGCAGAGATGTGAGCAGTCGAAATCAGCGGTGACCTGGAAAATAGTCTAGAGTATCTTACTGCAGATCAATGATATGGTGTGTCATGTGTCTCAAGATGAAGCCTGGGTCACGATCGACAGTTGCCAGGGCGCCACGAAGATACGTCCAGCTCTCAGGAGCATACTTAGGCAGATCTGTGTGAGTATGATGGAGGTATGTGATCATGACTAGGTTTGTCATTAGTCAAACTGCCTTGTTCGACAAGTTCAGGACGTACTCACCAATCCAATGGTTGACCCATAACAAAGGAATGCCATATGTCCATAGCACAGTCATGAAGCCGAACTGCTTTCCGGCCGCGTAGACGACACCCACCATTCCCAGAAGGCCAATATCAGAGAGGAAAATGTTCCAGGACTCATCGTCGCGGAAAAGTGAGCTATTAGGAAGGTAATGGCTATTGTCCCACCATCCACGGCTTTTCTTGGGAGATGATTCAGGGCCAGCGGTGATATGAGTTAACAGATACCAGTACCATCCTATAACCTGCTGGAGAATGATGCGTAACAACACGACGAAAGGTGCATCCTCGAATACATCGTCATCATGCATGCCAGTCTCTTTGCCTTCTGCCTCGAACTTCTTCTTAAAAGCTTCCTGGCCACGCTTGCTCCTGTTTCCAAACATCGTGCGGTATTCCTCACGGGAGGGCGGAACATAGTTCAGGTCTATGGAGACGTTGTTGGCGTACTGGTGATGACGGCCGTGGCTAGAGCGCCAGGCGAAGTAGGGCGACATCAACGCTGAGTGGATGATGAACCCGACTAAGTTAGCTACCTTCTGGTTAGTCGAGAAGGCACCGTGTCCTGCCTCGTGACCGAGCACCCAGAGGCCGGTCAGGGCGATACCAGCAGCATAAGGGAACACAATGAAGCGATTCAGGAAGCTGAGCATATAGTTATTTGTCGTTTTCTCAGCATACAAGGCCGTGTAGAGAAAGGCGAGATAGAAGGCGAGATCGCGGAAAACGAAGAAGAAAGAACGGAGAGCCGAGGGCTTGAGGCAGTGTGCCGGAATGGCTGCACGAAGTCCCTTGACGTCAAGCTTGACGTTATCACCTGTTGTGATCTCCTACATGTTGGGTCAGTAATTTCAGCTTCCACTTTGACTGTTTGACATCTTAGGGAAACATACGCCGCTTGGCACGACGGCCTCGTGAAGGGTCTCGGTGACCCAAGTCGTCTTGGTTGTACTCATTCTTTTCTATGAAGTCGCTGTAGTGGTCAACTGTTGGACAGGAACGAAAATCACGTATCCAGACTCTGGCCCACGAGACGTGTAGCTCGGAAAGTCGAGGGGTAGGTAGTCAGAAAGCCATGTGAATCAAGCAGGTCGAGCACCCACCCCTCTTACATATTTTAAGTAAACGAGCGTCTTGCTGCCGTCAACGGAAGCCATTCATCTGATCTGATGTTGCCCAGTCATTCAACTCTCGCCACTCCCCGCTCATGTAATCCCTACATTGTGAATCAGGTGAGCCATGAACCAACCATCTAATCCTCAAGGGGCCGGGGCTTACCGCTATCCACGTACCCGGAAAGGTCAACATGTACGAGAGAGGGGACCCCGGGAGTACTTTTGCCATTGTGACTGGGAGCCACAGACGACACGTATATGCACTATCCGTATCAACTGATAAAAATGCTCGATGGCTTGATACCATGTGGCGATGGTCCGGCTCCAGATGCTGCCGCTACTCTCCCATTTAGTATAGACTAGGTCCCGCTGTTAGGGATGCCTGTGTTCGAGTCGACGTGGGTTGGTGCCGGTAAAGGGCTTAGCATAATGCTTGGTCCGGGGGGGTGGGAGTTCGAGCCGTCTTTCGATCCTGTTGTACTTCTCTTAATAATCATTACCCTGTCTGTCACCCAACCTGGTTCGGATGCAGAATTCATTCCATTCTCTTTTCTGACTAAGCTTTAAAACGGTGCTACATCAATTCCATCATAATCGATCGATTCGTCCAGCTGGGAGGCTCTTCGGTGCAACCGTACAGGAGGGGTCGTGATCTCGCATTGGATTGCCTCAATGAAGCTCTTATATGAATGGTACTATGGAACGTTAAACCAGCAGGGCGAAACCCCACACCGTTAGTAATCTGCAACGGCCGCAAGGGGCACCTTAAAGACTGTTGACTTACCCTTAAAAGATGATATGCACCCAGATCCTGTATTCGATGAACTCTACTACTCTATGTATATCTAGACTGTTACGGAAGTAGAATCACGAAGCCCAGTACTAGTCAAACGCCAAGCCGAAAAATAAATGGACTACCGGCAGGGGAAGACATGTACCTAGTCGCAAGAGTGCTATTTTGCCCGTCGATCGCATGTCAACATATCAGCTCGACCCCCCGCCCCTCACGCCGTGGGATCGTCCGGGTGGCCGACGTTGGCAGCGCGCACAATGGATGTATAGAGCGATCGTCCGGTACATGCCTTGAGAAGCCTAGGTAAGTTATTTTTCATTGTCCAATCAACCATGTATTGCAAATGCAAGGGATGACTTCAAGCCCGAGGCTGAAGTTTTGCGCATCTTTCGGAACCACATTGCCACAATGTCGGAGCAGTGACGCGATGGGCGAGACGAAATGCGACGTACTTGAGACAGAGCCCGGCGACCAATATATATATAATGAGTTGTGACCCCGTCTGTAGCGTCAGGACGACAAGGCAATTCATCTTAAAAATCACATTCAGCCCACTATGCCAGACTACAAGATGGCATTGACGGACAATCTGATAGCTGTGGTTGCAACACTGGGACACAATTCGTTGTGCCAGAAGCTGGGCACCCAGTGCTCTATGAGCCGTTTGTAGAATTGTATTGAAAAACTCAGCTTGATTTCATCTTTCTGGGCGTTTAGTGCCGTCAAATACATACCTAATAATAATGAAATCCGATTACCCAATAGTGCACCTGTCCTCGCCATGAATTGCGACCCATTCTGTCGGGTTCCAGCTTACGTCTCTCATTGTACATCTGTACGGCCCTGAATCGTTGGAGGATTGTGCTAGGTTCCAACTGTTTGGTACCGCTTGTCTTGGTGCATTCCCCCTCTATGTCACTAAAGTCCTGGTGGCATGGAATAGATGTGAAGCAAGCAGGAAAGAAGATAAACGGCACACCCATTTACCTACGTCAAAGCATCCGTGCATTCCTTCGAATGGCCATTGTTATAATACGTCCGACTTACATAACAATGCCTAAGATCAATTCAAGATCAATGCTGAGTCGGATCATCACTCGAAGACGTTTCACTGTCTGATTCGGCTTCGTAACCATTGTGATATTCGGTGGTGCCATTTATTGACTCGTGGCTGCGAGTGTGCAGGTCGTTTTGCGACTCATCACATCCATAGGACCCGAGCTATACAGTATTAGCTAATACAAGAACCTCTTCGTTGTCTACTATTGTGTGCTTTAAACATGGTCTCACATTCGAACCGACGTCGTATTTCCTCGTTTTGGAAAGTGAGTTGTTTAAATTATGAGCCGGATATTGTCGGAGCTGTTAAGCTGTGGCTTACAGCCGCCGCTCTGCTTACACGAGGCAGTTTAGTGCATAGTCCCATTTGTTTGACCAGCAATCAATGTAACGATAATAGTGACGAGCAACCCGTGCGTATGACAGACAGTTTGCGACGATGCTACCCAATACCTTGACGTTCACTGGCGGCTAGCTACCGCTTCTGGAGGGAATCCGTCGGTCATTAGCTAGGCTGGTTATGGCCAAGAATCGGTAGCGGCTTGACGAAACAGCGTTGGTGAATTGCAATGCTCACCGTCTGCCTCAAGGATTGAGAGGTATGGATTCTAGAAGCTTGGATGTTTCGACTTTTGGAAGATCACAAGACCAACGAATGCCAGGTGGTCATTTTCTGATGGGCTTCCGTTGGTGGATTTCCAACCTTTACCTTACGCATTGACGAGAACTATCTTCCAATAGACTGTGGCAGGTCGAATGTGGTGGCAGGGATAAGATCTTAGCGAGGTCTTGGGGCGTCGTCCTTCACATGCGCAACAAAGCCAAGGCGAGCGACAGAGAACCAACGACACGGTCAACTGAATTACGAAAGACTCGAGAAATAGAAAGGCGCCTATTGGATGTAAACGAGAAACCAACTTGGTATGTGAACCCCGCTTGGCGCCCTGTAGCTATCGGGATCAAACGTCTCCGAGACCACCACTCCAGTTCCAAAGTCTCCGTAAAAGTCAAATACCTTGTTGACTCCGGTCCAGCTGGGAAGGTCACGCCGATTGGCGCCCGACAGACTCTGTAACTCTACGATAGGACTTTGCGTCCGCTTGAGACTCCGGAATATAACAATAGAGCTCAAAGTAGCCGGCAAACCTGATCTCGCCGTTTGCGAATGAGAAAAAGTTCTTGAGAGAAAGCTGTGTCCTGACTCCTGGCTTCTGACGACATAGACTATCCGACCACGTATCAGATTGACGGCACCCCCGCTTACCGACGGCTCCCCAGGCTCGCAGAGAGCCTCTCAACGGCGTAAAGAAAATAACAGCGCATCTGGGAAACGTTGGAAGAGGCCTCGAGATAGGGGCATATTGAGTGACCATGTTCTCTTCAGTATTGCTCGTTGTCGGCGCGATCATCGCGTGGCGTGCCTACATTTATCTCAGTGGATTTCTCGCAAATCTCGAAAAGGCCAAGTCCACTGGTCTGAAATATTACGTCGTCCGTATGTTCTAATGCTCAAAACATCTGAGAAATGGCCTTGTGTTGACTTGCGCGCAGCAACGAACCCTATCAATCCTATAGCCCAGGGCTTATCGTTCATTTGGATACCAGCATGGCAATTCATTGCGCCGAAAAAGTACTGGGAGGATATCATCGAGTATGCTGGCTTCCTATCTCCGTCGTCATCGTACCGCAATATTAACTGCTAGGTGTGAAGAGTGTGCGAATACAACTGGCAATTCAGAAAGCAGTTCGCACCCTTTGCGAAGATGGGCGAAACATTTCTGATTGTTACACCAACCATATTGATGATATTAACCACTAACGCTGGTGTCATGCACGAAGTGCAATCGAGGCGCGAGGCATTCCCCAAACCAACAGAGCATTATGAAATCTTGGCCCAATTCGGTGGCAACGTTCTGACGACCGAGGGGAGCGTTTGGCGACTACACCGAAAGGTTACATCTGCCTCGTTCAACGAGAAGAACGCAGCCCTTGTGTTCAGAGAGTCTATCGAACAGGCGCAGGGAATGATGGAATACTGGCTCCAAAAGCAGAAGAATGGAGGCAGCATCAAGACCGTGGAGGGCGACACGATGACGCTCGCTCTCAATATCATTAGCTACGTAGGTTTTGGGCTGCGACTGATATGGCCAGGTCAATCTCTACCGGCAGATGCGAACCCTCAAATGGTCAAATACGCGAGCCATGATGCCCCTGAAGGCCACACTTTGACGTTCCACGAGTCCATAGAGAGAGTACTTAAGCACCTTCTTACTATTCTGATCACGCCGTCAGCTATACTTAGTAGGTAATGAAGCGTTTTGCATTGAGTGTCCGCTAAACTAGACGCAGACATTCTCCCCATTGAACGATTCAGATTGGCCAAAGAGGCAAGGGACAATTACACGCAATACATGAGAGAATTCCTCTCGGAGAAGGTAGAAGAGATTCGCAAGGGTGATAAGGAGCAAGGGATGGACATCATGGGATCACTTTGCTCGACTTCATATAAGGATGTACAGGGCAAAACCAAAGCAGGGATTCAACTTGACGACTCTGAGATCATCGGGAACGCCTTCATAATGTTTGTTGCCGGCCACGAAACGACAGCAAACACTATGCACTTTACGATTCTTGAGCTAGCCAACAATCCTGCAGCTCAGCGACAGCTACAGCAGGACATAGATGCAATCCTAGGTCGCGATTCGGACCCGACAACTTGGGACTATGAAGAGAAACTCGGCGCCATGCAGGCATCGATGCTGGGGGCAGTGATGAATGAAACATTGAGAGTGATGCCACCCGTGACAGAAATCCCAAAGAAGGCCACACCAAATCATACACAGGAGCTTACCGTCGACGGGGTGCGGCGCACTCTTCCTGCCAACACATACTTTGGTCTCTGTGTCGCCGCAGCACATCGCAATCCCAACAACTGGCCTATAAAGCCCAGCAAAATCACAGACGCCCCCGACGACCTTGGCGATTGGGTGCCGGAGCGCTGGTTCCGAGCGACTGCAAGCGAAGAGAAGAAGCGGACGGATTTCGTCGAGGATACAGAGGATTACGGCGGCTATGCAGGCCCCGATACAAGTGCCTCCATGTTCCGGCCCGTTAGGGGCTCGTATATGCCGTTTTCAGATGGCGCACGCTCCTGCCTAGGCAGGCGTATAGCTATTGTCGAAGTGCTCGCGGCGCTCGCAGTCATCTTTCAAAAGTATAGCGTCGAGAACGCAGTTGACGACTTAGCTACGGATGCCGAGGTTGCTGCTATGACCAAGGATCAAAAAGAGACCATTTATAAAGAGGCGACGAAGCGCTCGAGGGATCACATGGCCAGGGCCGAAGCGAGGATTACTCTCAAAATTTACAATGGTGAAACCGTGCCCTTGAGGCTGGTCAAAAGGGGCGAGGAGCGCTTTGTTAACTGGATTGACTCTTGAAGACTTCGTCAGGTGATGTTTAAGTAGAATCAGTTTGGGGCAGATATTCGATGTTTCTTAACGAGGCACATGAGTTCAATAGGTACATGATGATTACTTTTGAAGTGTTTTTGGTCTTGAACGGACATCAGGTGATTTGCCGCCCCATCGCATATTGTGTCTACTCTCAAGAATAAACCCAGTACCATGTACACGCACAAGGGAAGGACGGTCTTGTCTCGAATTGGCTATTCAGGATTTCGAAAGCTGAAACTGTAAGAGCGTGCAAAATAAACCATCTGGCCAAGATGTTCTTGCGACTGCTTCACTTAGTCTCCTGGTGTGAGCGGATTCTATATCGACTCGTCGGGTTCTAAACCCGCAGTTGTTGAGTGAGGCTAAGACACATGTTTGGAATACCTAGAATGAAGTATAACCTGTCACAGAGTGGACTACTTATTCGGAACACTCGTCACACATGATCCGTAATGCTCGTGTGAACGTAACACAAATGCTCATACGTGTCTCACTTTATTCGCGGAGTATTCGTGGGAATAGTTAATGAGTATCCTGGAATTTGCCGTATTACCTCGGATCTGGAGTGCACGTGAAAGCTTCCACGGTCGATCTCCTCTCACGTCCATGAGGCATGAGGCGTCGTGCTTTCGGATTCAAGGCCTACGCTGTGTCTCGTCTCAAGTCTTAATTCCATCGGTTAATAGGACCCTGTTGACTCTATGCAGCTTGTTGGAATGAAAATGAGGACTCCTGTAAGTCATGGCACTAGCAAACAGACAAGCTAACATTGCGTCAGAAAAGAATTGAAGACGAAGTACCTGAAGACATATTCCAAGTGTCTGGGGCAAAGATGAATGTATAGCAACGTATCGTGTGGCAAGACCAATAGCTACAGCTACGTCTACCAGCAGATATTGTATAAAAAGACACGACTGTCCACACCATGACATTAACAACCATTAGTATCTATGCACCCTAGAATGATACACAGACTACAACAGGTGACGGCTAAAAGTCGAGTCTGGCCTATAATTAGCTGCTACAGCAAAAACTACGAAGCTATTTCAATCCCTGTTATTCTGTGAACCCAAACCTTTACTCATATCAAGGACAAAAGAAAAGCAATTCGATAGTAAGAATACCATTGTTAGAAAGCTATCTGGTAACCTCGTGAAAGGATCTATGTACTTCAATGTTGTTCATAAGGGCAGCACATGCAGTACCTACTGTGTATTAGCTGTGTACATACACTACGTCATGATCTCTAGGGTAACTGGCCGGCTAACGGCACGATGCCAAGCCACTCGCCAAGCCACAGACCAGCTTCCAAACAATCTTGGGGAAGTGGCGGCCATCGGATTCGCAACAGTCATTGGCGAGACTTGGTCTTCACCCGGCTGATAAATTAGAGCCCCTGTAAATAAGCGGAGACTCCCTTCGCATCAATCTGCCTCTCGCCTGGAACAGACGGCGCAAGAATGCTGAACGGCCAGATGCAGCATGCCGGCATGTTGCGTCACGTAGTCCGTACCCGGGCACTGGGGCAGCATTTCGTCCCGTCGCGTTTGTCCCCTGTCCTCGCCTCTCTGTTGCCCTGGCCGAGCCTGTTTCGACCTGTGCCCATCTGTTGTGAGTCGTGAGTTGTGACCAAGGTACCTAAGTGACGCCTCTCGAGCTGTGACGGCCATCATCAGTGTGGATTACGCCTGAATTACGCCTGGACCCGAGCATTTCTGCTAATAATACCAGCTAACTTGGCCTTGATTCGGTTGTTCCTCCTCGACCTATTAAGGTACCTACCTACGCGTCATTTGCTCGAGGGAAATTCCCTTTCTCGTCTGCATCCAACTGTATCGTCTGTCTTCTACATCAACCTCGCCAGCAGTACTGCAGTCCTGTCTTAAACACATCAAGCCCTCTCACGTTTATACCGAAAGGATCAAGCACAACCATCCAGAATCAAACAGTGTTTGTCCGGCCCAACACCAATCAAGGCGAGAGCTGAGTGCCCAGATCTGAGAATTTGTGGTCACCTGAGGCCGCGCAACTTGGCGCTCCGCTTTACGACTGTGAACGTCAACGACGTGCGAGGTATGTGAATGTGTGGTGGCGGTAAAGTTGTTCAACTCCTCTGAGTAGCTGTTCCCGGTATGGCGAAAACTATACCGTTTGATTCCAGCCATGTATGAGCTCTCATCGCAATTCGATGTATTGACTATATTCCCAGTTTGCGAGTCATCTTGTCACGTGGTGTACATTCATTCCACTTCTTAATCATTCCTGGTATGGCACGTTGCTAGGAAACACCGACCTGGAGACAACTCTCGGCTGATATCATTAGACGCATAACGCTTTTCGAAACTGCGCAGCATCAATTAACTCGCCTATTCGCACCCGCTTCTTCGCCGAAGAGTACCGCGTTACTCTAGAGGGCGCAGCAGTTCTACTGCTCCACTAAGCCGCGTAGAATGCGTAAGTTAATTCTCTTCCCTTCCACTCTTAGTATACTCGCCTCGCCAAGTTACACATGTCCGGATGCGTGGACCCCCAATTGCCATGTCGCCTCACTCACCTATGCCGGATCTGTATGACGGAGCAGCCTGGTCCAATCGCTTTGCTTGCATTGCAGCAAGGCACGTGTGACAGCTCCAAACCCGCAACTTGCTTCACTTATTGGGAAGCATGACATACCATGACGACCTCTCAGGCCTTTGCTCTGTTTGCGTCTATGGTCCAATTCCCAACAGTGGGCTCAAGCGAGATTCGCAAACCGTGGTCTAAGATGACTGAATACAACATGCTTACCCGCATACAACAGCCCGGCAACACGTTTCTGATTGTCTGCTAAAATTACGCGTCTACTTCCCAAATTGTCACGAAACCATCTGCCATCGGAAACTCTCTTGTTAGGCCGACTGCGTCCATCTGATACCAATCACATCGAACCTCTCTCAGTGCCCTTTCCTACTAGTCTATCCACATCAAGGCTCCCGAGTTTTGCATTTCAAGAGGAGCCAAGTGGCTCGGTCGCTGGCATATCAAGGCGTAAGACATTGGTACAGTGCAAGTCAGAGATTAAGTCATTGTGCTGGATTGGGAGAACCGGGAACCAGTGGTGACGATCCCTGCACCCCAACTCGCGGCGTCCAGGGAAGTCCCCGCCCGCGCCCCAATCCTTGTCTCGTTTCCTTATCTTCCTAGTACCGTCCCTTCCATCACCAAGGCCTATTTAGGCTGGGCGATTCGTCAGTTGCTACTCGCCCCTTCTCCTTCGTTCTCTACCTACCACACACACGACCTTGGCGTCGACATTGCCAAAGTATTATACATCGATGAAGGAAAGCTCGTCTGACAAGCCCCCCAAAACAGATCGCATACGCTCTTGGGCACGAACTCATGCGTATGGAGGCTCGAATCGACGCGCGTCTTCCGGTAGCAACCCTACGTTGCCCTTAAGCAATCCCCATCAGTCTACAGACCCCAGAGATGGCGCCTCTACCGCCAATGGAAATCCAAAAACTCCTACTCAGCCCACAGGCGGCTCTGTCCGTACCAAACAGGATACCGATAATGCCGGTCACTCAGTTCCGTCGGCATCTAAACCTGAGGGGGAGGGGGCTATCCTAGAACCTGAAAAGACCGAGTTGAAGAAACCTAATATTGCCATGAGATTCTTCTTGACTGCTAAGAAGGTCCTTTTCCATACGTGGCTCAACTTGGGGTTGGTCTTTGTGCCCGTCGGTATTGCTGTTGCGAATATCCCAAATGCCAACCCTGGAGCTACGTTCGGTCTTAACGCCGTGGCTATTATCCCCCTTGCTGGACTTCTCGCCTATGCCACAGAGTCTGTAGCTCGTAAACTAGGTGATACCATCGGGGCGCTGCTCAACGTGACGTTTGGAAATGCTGTTGAGTTGATCATCTTCATTATCGCATTAGTGAAGGGTGAAATTCGCGTTGTCCAGGCATCCCTTTTGGGATCCATCCTCGCTAATCTGCTACTCATTTTGGGTGGTGCATTTCTCCTAGGTGGTTTGCGATTCCGAGAACAAGTGCGTTGTCTACATCCTCCGTATTGGGCCAAGACTAACTGTCTATAGGTCTACAACAGCACTGTAACGCAGATGAGTGCTTGTTTACTCAGTTTGAGTGTCATCAGTCTTGTCCTGCCTGTAAGATCGTTTGGCCACCATGCACAAGTCATTACTAACGATTGCCCTCACAGACTGCATTTCACTATTCTTTTACGAGCATCGATAAAGCCGATGCGGAGTCGCTTAAGATTAGTCGTGCTATCAGTGTTGTAAGTACCCCTTGACATGTTCTAAGATACCAATTCTAATGTGTTTCAGATCTTGTTATTGATATACGTTTTATACCTGCTGTTCCAGCTGAAGTCGCACGCGTACATGTACGAGTCGACACCTCAGCACATCATCGACGAAGAGGCAACTCCAGGCCCTGTGGCCGCTTGGATGGACACTTCTAGTTCAGAATCGAGTTCTTCTTCTGACTCTGACTCTGACTCATCCGGACACTCAAAGAACACAATGTCTCGCAGAGTCAGGCGTGCCATTCGCAACCGCCGCCGCAGAAAGTCGAGCGTCGCCTCCGTCGACACTGATGATGAGCGAGCACGAACGCGTGCGTCTTCCTTCAACGCCAGCCCCGGTGTTGAGGGATCCAAATCCGGAGAATCTTCCAGCGGTTTAGGTGGCTTTTTCCCTCGCATGAATTCAACAGGAAGCGAAGAGGCAGTTGAGGACGAGGCCAAACATGGCAAGTCTCACCGCAAACATCGTCACAAGCAGTCAAACCGCAAGCATCACCGTCAACGCAAGACGTCAGCCCCCTTGGAACCCGAGGAGGTGGCCGAAGAGAACATCATTGGACTTGTGCCTGGAGATGCGACAGCAGAGTTCGCGAATGGAGAACCTAGACGCGTTGATTTCGCCGACACTATTGCTAACATGGACGGCACTGCCGAAATCGTTGACCCTGGCGCTGAGTCTGGCGGCGCTAAACGGCCCTTCAACAACTTCCGCGGCCTGTCTTTCCGACCCGTAACCAAGCTTGCTCCTCCGGTTTTCTCGCAACAAAACCAGCAGTCCGCGACAACGCCTGCTGTACCCCTCGGACCGGTCCCCCGTGTTCGATACGGCATTCGCCGGACCAACTCACTCCCGGACAAGCTCAACCAGTTTCCCCCCTATCGTGCTCCTGGAGCGATGTTGCCTGCTAAAGTTCCACCATCGGCGTTGGAGCCTCATCCTGGCCAAGGCGGAGCCGAGACCGAAGACGACGATCTTTCAAGACCCGCGGCTATCATTCTGCTGCTCATCACGACGGCCCTCGTGGCGGTGTGCGCTGAGTTCCTCGTCGACTCGATTGAAGATGTGGTGGAGAGCAGTTCGCTCAAAGAGATCTTCATCGGTCTCATCATCCTGCCGATCGTGGGTAACGCAGCGGAGCACGTGACGGCGATAACGGTGGCGATGAAGAACAAGATGGATCTTGCTATCGGCGTGGCCATTGGTTCCTCCATCCAGATTGCACTGTTCATCACCCCTCTTGTGGTCATCATCGGGTGGATCATTGATCAGCCCATGACGCTGTACTTCACGCTCTTCGAGACGGTCTGTCTGTTCGTTTCGGCCTTCATCATCAACTTCTTGATTCTTGACGGACGTAGCAACTATCTCGAGGGCGCTCTGCTGGTGGCGACGTATGTCATCATCGGTATCATTGCGTTCTTCTACCCCGAAGGCACGGACGCGGATCAATGGAGCGCCGCGCGTTAAGGGGGCTCGCTATAATGCGATTTCTATGCCAGTAAAGATCGAAAAGCATTTGCCAAAATTACGTTTACGCATAGCGGTCACAGCACATGACGCATATTGAGGCGCATGGTGGAGCGAAAGAGAGTGGATAGTCCTAAGGTGTATCTATTATCTGTGGTGATGTGAAGCTGTCAATGTGGTTAGCGGGTTGCGTGGAGCGAGAAACCAGCATGTCTGCATCTGACTGGCGGACAAAAGGTTGGAGCGTGATGGATTTGATTTCAGCGATGATGGCTCAGCCAGCTTGAGACTTGAGACCAAACACACAATCATTTGGCGTTGCCTATGTTCAAATTTCCGAATGCACTGTGAAATAATTTATGATTTAGATTTTGTTACTACCCGCACCTCAGGACGATGTTGCCGAACAGGGGATAGATACCTAGTAGGTGTCAGGAACAGACGTTTGAGCGAATACTTAGTACCGTAGAGTGTAAAACATTGAAATGTCCCCTTGTCCGAATGTTTCATATTCTAGGTTTCTAGAAGGGCGGTCAGAAGTCAGCCACAAGTGGGACATTGGAGGTTACCATGCACATGGTACAGGTACTGGCACAGGCGACAGATCGGGTGGGTGAACGACAAGCATGTTTAACCGGGTACAGCATGAGGTGTGTTTGGCGACGCAACAAACGAAAAGGTACGTGCCACAGTCTTGTAATCTGCGCATTGCCCATGGCATTCGTGCACGACAAGCTGCCGATGGTGCTAACTGCAGTGTTGATGTTATCCGCAGGTCCCGTCGTGTATGAAAGCATGCCAAGCTACCACCAAGGTCCCTTTGCAGATACCTAGTCGACATCGCCTCCCCATTCCAAATTCAATTCATTTCGCTGCCACACCAACTTCAATACTCACATTAGATCCTTTGTCGCCTTCGTATCCGTGCCCAGCCCATGTGTGTTACGTGATTGCCGTTGTTGGCGCCTTAAGTAACCCGACGCCGCCACCATACCCCTACTTGACGTACCTACCTATACTGTACAATCCTTCCGCCGTTGTTATTGCGGTTTGACTTCCACCAACGTCATACCTTAGCTTACTGCAACACAGCCCGGGCAAATGCTATCGTCTCAAATACAAATAAGAGACACATGAGACACGAATAGCTTCTCTCAACAAGCAAAGCTCTCAAGATGTGCTTCACCAGCTCAGATCGCAACGACGACCCCCCAAACAAACCGACGCATATCCCACACCAACAAGGTTCCACTAGCAGCAGGCCTCCTGCGTCCAGAGCAAGCATGCCACAAGATTACGCTCCTCCTTCTGGCCCCCCGCCCTCACAGCAGCGTCCTCAGGCACACGCAGCATCGGCCGACGACTTCGTGCCGCCCTCGGGACCTCCTCCGTCTCAGAGCTACGCTCCTCCTTCAGGCCCTCCTCCCTCTCACGACTATGAAGCACCTTCAGGTCCACCTCCGACCCACGGCAACGCGGGACCTTTGCCATCTAAGACCAATAATCCCTTCTTCGATTCTCCGCCGGGTCCCCCGCCTCCTCAGGGAGGCCAAGCATCCTCATACGCACCTCCCCCAGGACCACCTCCTTCCCACGACTACACAGCTCCACCGGGCCCTCCGCCGTCCCAGGACTACGGACCACCTTCTGGTCCTCCACCCTCCCAGAACAAGCAGCATGACTGGGAGACCGCCGTGCCCGACACAGCTCTGCTGCCCCCACCACCCATGTACTTCGGCGAGTTCGAGCGCTCGCCAGCCAACAATGCCACAGAAGCCGAGGCCGAGGAGGCTTTACAATGGTGCCGACGATTCAAGATGACGGCCCCGATTCAGCTTGACGCCGCTGCTCTAAGCGCCGTAGAGGCGGGCAACATCAACATGTTTGCGCCAACATTCTATTCTGATCACCACAACAGAGGCACCTTTGGGCGGAAGAGCGTGGGAGTCTGGGAAGGACAAGCCACGAAAAGCACGCGAGACACATGCTTGGCGTCTTACCCGCCGCTCTATAGCGTCTTTGCCCACAGCCCTATGAGAACGCGCCGCAGGAAGACCATCTACTACGAGGTCACAATCAAGAGTTTCGGAAAAAATGGGCCCGTTCTCGCCATCGGCTTGTTGGCACCGCCATACCCGCCATTCCGTCTACCCGGATGGCAACGCGGAAGCCTTGGTATTCACGGCGATGACGGACACAAGTACATCAACGACCATTGGGGTGGTCTCGATTGTACTTCGCCTTTTAAGCGGGGGGATACGGTGGGTATTGGCATGCACTTTGATTTCAACCACGGGAGGAACGAGGCTGAGGTGTTCTTCACGCGGAATGGCACGCAGGAGACGTCGTGGAATATCAACGAGGATGTGGACTCGAAGACCAATCTTACCAGAGAGGGTTTGGAGGGGTACCATGATATCTGTGCCGCTGTGGGTGTGAGTGATGAGATTGCCTTTGAGATTGTTTTTGTGCCCGAGTTGTGGCGATGGCAGGGCTGGAGAGCTAATAGGGGTTAGGCGGTAGGGAAGCAGGTCGCGTGGTTGCAGGAGACAGTTTACTGTATGGAGTATTGCTGTGAAGATTGCTGTCTGCTTTTATTGAGCTACTCTTTGTAATGGATGATGGGCACGGAGTTCTTCGGTTGCTACTTTTCAATGATGAATGAATAGCGGTTTCAATACTATAGTACTCTACTTTCATTTCTTCAGACTGACGGTACAACCAGCGTGTAAAACTGGGTGCCTTTTAACCATTTCAAGTTTTCCTTTTTTTTTTTTCTTATTTGACATAAATTGAATGAGTCTGGTTCAAGGGCATATTTAACAGAAAATAACAGCATATTCAGTAGCAAGACTCACAGCTATGTAAAATGGATCTGGCGGAACTTATGAAGACATCCTTTCCGCAGTTTGTAGGCTAACTGCATAGTAAGATTGCTGCTATATGTAAACCTCTGTTGAATACTAGACGCTTGTAAGGGAGCTCTGGTTTCCAGCCAGCATAGACAAGAGGTATGTCTCATGGATGCAGCATGGACGGACAGGTTCTTGGCTGGCTAGTACTAATTACACAAGGTCATTGTTACAGTGGTAAGATTTATCCATGATGTCTAAGGCAATTTCCATAAGAGAAGCCACTGTACAGTCAGAGGTCATGATAAGGCTGACGACGAGGCCGCAGCTCATTCTTCTAGACCAACTCTTGCCTTGGGACCGGCATGTTGGGATGATTATTGTGTATATATATTATGATAAGTGTGACAGCTACCAGGTCGGATGAAGAGCATTCCGCACCCGGAATGCTCCTCGTTCGGTCTTTTTGTGATAGATCACCCGGTGAAGTCAGCGAACTTGTTTTGGTCGGTGACGACTACAGCATTTTATGTCCGTTTTGAATCTTCTTTTTCAGAGATGGGGATGTTAGAATGGCACATTTAGTAATGATTGTAGATTGCCACAAACATGGTACGGTGTTGTTATCAAGTGTTTGTGTCATAGGTCAGCCTATAAAGTTAGCGAAGTTCCCTTGGTTAACGGTAGCTTCGTTTCTTTCCCTTTTTTTTGGGGGGGGGTGGGGGGGGGGAGGGGGGTTTGGACCATGTTAAAATATGTGAGCACGTGCGGTTGTAATAAGTTAAGCACGTCCAGGCGTTTCAACATTAAGAAATAAAGAACAATAGCTACCAAGGTATTCTATGAACAGCTAGCACATCTCAACCATCGTGTCCCTATTGCTTCAAGCAAAAAGGAAAGAAACAAGAAAGAAAAGAAACGAACCTTCAAACGCTATGTCGAAGTTGTGTGGCATCACAGGTATCAAAAATGCAACACTTGCGAGCTTAGATATTAATGTGTATGGCCACCGTGTTACGCGATGCTTCACTTCACCACTCTCTATATGCAAAACCCTAGATGCCTAGCTAATCATATCAGGTAAGTAACAGCTTGTGTAGGGTTTTCCTATAGTCTTTTATTCCTGTCATGGGCTATGAGTCTTACCGGCCTATCTATCCCAGAGCCATGGAGCCTCGCTACGAATCTTTTAAGTTTGAGGCTATAGCCGATATCCCGCCGCTCACTGTTTTGCAAAATGTCTCTGCGGGTCATGCGGAATTTACATGTTTATGTAGCTTCCAATGCGTTCGATTCATTCTAGTCTGGCGCGATATGGGCTTGAGGATATCGCCAGAATTCACAACTCCCTAATACCTGCAGAATATATCATCATATCTGTACACATTGTCATGAAATATTCTAGCATCATTATCTGTTGTCCACCTATGGCGTGTCTCCAGCGTGAATCGTCTCCCCTCCTGCCCACCGGGTATGGTTCGGGAGAGCGCCCGGCTCCCGGCCTGGCACAGAAGAAACTTCGTAGAGCCCGTGAAAAGGCAAGAAAACACGGTCCAGTACCTTATCTTATGGAGATCGTAATATGGGCAGTAGTCGTCCGCACAGTCGTTCAAGTATGGGCTGTCTGGATATCTGGGAAAAGTGAGAGTTTCGAATCGCAGATACAATCCTATCCAGCTCCTCCTCAGGACGTGGTAGACCCTGGCGAACATACGGCGAATCAGACATTGGGTGTTACTATCCTCTCCATCTTCCCCTTCTTTCTTTGGGGTTTTCCTCACATTCCAACTTCCATTTACACCAAGAATATTAACAAACACTCAGTTCTAAACCATCCTCGCCCTCCAGGTGGACCTGCGGATTAGCCGCAGCAGCAACTCTCACAAACCTCTCCATAGCCATCCCACGCCAGCCATAAAACAGTGAAACCCTCATCTCGGCATTCCACTCCATAGACTCGTCCGAAGCCATCAACCCATCTTTATGATCAGCAAAATCGACTTCCTCAAACACGTGATAGCCTCAAACTACACCACAGCCCTCATCATCGAAGACGACGTAGACTGGGATCTATCAATCAAGTCCCAAACGAGCCTCATATCGGGTGCTATCCGGAACTAAACCCTAACCCGTTCGTCTGATCCTCGGCCTTACCGCACAGATTGTGATTTCAACTGGCTAGGGCACTGCGGAAGCTCAATCGATCTAGGAGCCTCCCACCCTTTCCTATTCCAAGACATCACGCGCATTCCCTTCCCCTCATATTCGGTCTGTGCGCGTCGTTCCGTTCGCCGCATACCTCCAAGATCACCGTGTAATCTAAAGAGCGTGGTTCCGAACCATCTGTCCTTTCGTCTACGCCGTTCACTCTGCATCCACACAGCGAGTTCGCACCGAGACATCTGATAGACAGGGCGAGACGTTTGACACGAAGCTTCGAGTAAGTGTCAAGAGGCACGACTTTAATGCCTTGTTGTGAACTTACAGGTTTTCAATCACTATGAGCCGCCTGAGTAAGCTAGTGAACTCCAGCCTGGGGACGAACAAGGTTGACTGGGGATGAAAAGGAGCTTGAAGGCATGAGTACGACATGTGCAGCGGTTGGGGGAAAGAGTCATGTCAAGGATCCTTGGGTGTTGACTAAGGATGAGGCGCGGGAAAAGTGAATGTGGCGGTCGAGAAAGAGAAAGGCGCTTGAGGCAAAGAATCAATTTATGGTGAAAACGGACGTTTTTACGGGGGAAAATCGGCGTTTGGTCTTGGGTGAAGGTGAAAGAGCTAGACTATTGACAGCTGTACGCGTGTTTGAGATAGGGGCCTGGCTGAGGAGGCTCTTGGATTAGACCTCTGGCGTTTGGCGTAGGATGTTGGAGGAGATATGAGACGGGTATTGTTTACATTTGGTGTCTATACTACACTGCGGCTGGTTCCTGCCATCCCCAAGACGGCGAAGAAACATCACGAAGCCTCGCTTTGTGGAGCTGTTTTGTACGTCTTACTGCGCATGGATTTTTGTCGGGCTCCTCTTCACATGAGATTATGCATCTGCCTCCCAGGACAGCTTGAAGCACTTAAGACCGTGTGTGTATGACTCCATAAGCCCCTCCTATCTAATATGAAATCTGTGTAGTAGAGTAGCAGTGGGGCATGACATGTTCACAAGAAGAGCATAGTATGTGAGATGCATCTATGATTTATTTCCCTTCGACACTGAATGCGAAGCTTCAATGTTTGAGCTCTTAATGTGGTGCTACATGAAGTCTGGAGACGACCATAATATGTTTGGTAGCAACGTACTCCTCAGCAATACGCCTCTCGATAGGTATCATAACGTAGAATTCTCTTTGCGTCCTATCCTAGAGGACAACTGTTGTTGAGGCCTGCGAACCACGTCATCTTTACTGCTTATGCTGTCGTCGCTCTCGCCTTTTCTGTCTCTCGTGCGCTTTTAGGGTATCTTTATCTATACAATCGTCAGGCAAGTCGAAATCAACTTCCGCCATGTCAGGTATCGGATGACCCCATGCTAAGAGTGTTCTCCCTCTCCGGCGGCTCCTATGGACTGCCGCATCTCTCTGGTGCCTCTTCTGGAAGAATGAGGTAAACTCGCGACGTGCAGGTTCGGGCAGCAATGGTAGTGGCTCACCTCGACTTCTACTAGATGCTCTTGATGCAGCCAGCCCGGCGCGAGCCATGGCCTCGTCATGGAGCTGACGGGCAGCCGCATCGACATCGCTGTAGTCGGGGGGTTCACCATTGCTCTCGAGTTCGCCGGCGCTGTCTTCGATGCTTTCAGCCATTTCCACATCCTGGTGGTTGTCGCTGTCCTCCACTTCTGCTTCGTCCTCTGCATCTCCCAGCTCATCGGAATCCTGCACCTCTTCATCTGCGGCATCTTCCTCTTGAGAGGATTCCTCGACTTGGGCGCGTTCCTTCTCGAGCTTTCGCCTCTTCTCCTCTGCGCTCCAGAAGCGAAACTTGTCGAGAATGGCCTGGCAGCCCTTGATGAAGTGGTCGCGGGCGGGCTCGAAGCTCTTCTTGCGGCTCTCGGTCACGCCATTGACACCCATGGTCCTCAGCCAATCATGCCCCTGGAGGTCGCTCAAGAGGCGGATGATCTGGTCTTTCTCATGCTGGGCACGTCCGCGCTCCGTGTTGCGGATGGACTTCTCCAGCCTTGCGGCCTTTCTATGGGATGGTTCGTAGTAGGCATCTGACAGTGGATCTTCCAGGTGACGCTTACCCCTGTACTTGGACTCGAGGTTGTGGAAGTCCATAGGCTGGACATTGTGCAGGCTGGAGAAGAGACGATCACCGTATGCACGTACTGTGAGAGGGTGGGGCAGTTGGTCGCGGCCGCCTGGAGAAGTGGGATTGGTGAGGGTGCTAGCATCGACTGCAGCGTCGCTTGGTGCGAGATCCGCGTCAGACACGACAATTGGCGTCTCAATGTTGAGAAAGTCTAAGTGGGAAAAACATGTGATGTTAGCCGTGCCGCTCGGGTGAACACAGCACTCAATTGGAAAATGATCAGATACGCGTGCAGACTCTCGTCCAACCCGCGCCACCGTGTACCACTGCTACAGTGCTATGCGGGCACAGGTACGGAAGATCGGGGATAGGAGGAGCGATCAATCAGCTCGTCACCTTTATATAAATACAGCTGGGGGTGGTACAATATGGATAAATAATCTCGGAATGTGGACACAGCAAGGGGAGATCTAACGTACGTTTCTCTACCGGATCATTGCCAATGACTTCATCGTAGTCGGGGAAATAGGCCGACAGCTCGCTCTTAAAGCGAGTGGCCTCCTGAGATCGGAGCTTGCGCCCCTGTGTGGTGCTGGCCGAGCTGGCGTCGGCGGCACTGGGCTGCAGGCGGTCTAGTTCGTGACGGATGCCACTGATGACCTTCTCTTGGTGCTTCGTGAGGACATGTTCCTTGTTCGTCGCCGTCGTGGAGGAGGGAGGAGCAGCGGGGGGTGGGGGGACGGCAGCAGTAGCCGTGCTAGCGGAAGGAAGAGGCACAGGCGTGGGAGAGGAAGGGGGATTGGCGGTGGTCGTGGTGGAGGAGGTGGTGGCTGTCGGGGTTTGTTTTGGGACGGGCGCGACGGGGAGCGATTGTGACGGTGGTGGTGCAGCCGACGGCTTCGAGGCGGGCTGGTGACTCTGCTGCGAGGACTTGTTCTGCACGGTCTTGGAACCGAAGCCGTGGACGAGAGGCCTGGCGACGATCTCGACGGTGATGCGTGTTCTCTTAGCCGGCAGCGACTCGCTCAGATTGTCGGGGATGGGGTCGAGCGGGCGCTTCATACGGGCGGCCTGCGACAGGAGGACCGCCTGTGGTGGTTGCTGCTGCTGCTGGTCCTTCAGCGAGGGTTGCGACCGGCGAGTGTACTTCGGCTCGGGGCGATGGAACGCTTCAGGTCGTCGCGAAGCGCTGGTGGTGGCCATGGGGGGCGTTGAGGTTGTTGTTGACCATGGCAGACAGCCGAAGAAGCAGAATTGAAATAATTGAGGGCGTCAGAGCTTTGCGCTGTATGGAATTGACTATTGCAGCTGGTCTGCATCCAAAGCTTCAGGTTCTCCCTCCGAAGCCAATACAGTGGCCGTGTCCCTGTGCTTGTTGGGTGCAGCACAAGTGGCAGTCCAAAGGGGGGGGTTGTCGTCAGTGAGGCAGTTATTGCTTGTAGCGTGTGTTAAAGCAAGACCGTGTTCGCGCACGGTGTTTTGGGAGCAACAGGCGCATGTGACTGCCCCAAGTGCTGGACAGCTGGGGCCTATCAGCGCATCGGTCCCCTGCCAGTCAGTGCGCATCTATTGCTAGGATAGGCCAATTGGGACGAAACAGGCCCAACAGTACATTGGATGATGCACCTTTACCAGACATTAAAGCAGATAATGTATGAGAGACAAACAATTATTGGAGTCATTTTCGTTTTCTTGTGAATGGGTGGATACCTACTCTAAGGTACACAAACAATTAATAAGCTTGCCTTTGAAAGCTCTCTGATGTATTGCGAGAGAGCTTGCATCTGTTGAATTCTCAAACAATGAGTGATCAAGACACACAATTTCACCCAGAATACAGATGCGAAGTGTCTCTCCAGTATCATATAATTTCACCTGTGAACAGTCAACTAGACACCTCTTTGCTCTAGCTTGGTATCTATCTTTATTCGGATTATCTTTCTAACCACATGTTAGGTATGTACCTGGGGTTTTTGTCGCATATGAATGGGGATATCAAAAGGTACCAGCGTCCTTCGGGACAAAAATGCCACTTAGTCAATTGGAAGACCACAGTATATCAAGCAATTTCCGGAAGTATGCAAAGTACAAGTCGTGTTATGGAGAGAGTATCATTTTGTTGATGATGACCTGAGAGTATCAGGCTGATGTAATTTCTCTTTAGTGGTGCTGCGTATTGCCTAGAGCTATTCAACAGCCCGCCACCGTCTCTCCAGTCTCTCGGCCTCGAGGAGTGGCACACCACCCATACCAGACTGCATTGCCGCGGCTTGTTTGCTATACTCGGCCCCTTGGACCTGCAAACTATTCTCAAACCCATACCCCACACCCGCATGGCCGTAGGTATAAAGCCCAGGCCCAACAGTGTTTGCGTACGTGTTCCCGATCGACGTGTAGAACATCCCGTTCCTGGCAGTGTCCTGCCACTTCAACATCTTCATCTCCTCGTTCTGCAAAAGTTCACGCACGCGTGGCATCGTCTCGATCCAGATGGACCGTCGACGCAGACTCTCCTGCAGGAACAATGTCGCGTCGGGAGGGTGTGTCGCACACGAGGCCGAGTAGATCTTGCGCATCCGGGGGCTGTAGAGCTCACACATGATAGGCGCGCTCTCGAACGCGCTCTGGTGCGGCATCAATGGTGCTAATGCCGTGTTGCGCGCGAATTCATGGTAGCACTCTGGGCAGATCATGCACTCATTCCATCCATACCAACGGCGGTTCGGGACGCGCTTGTCGCGCTGGCATATTGGCATCGACGCGTATGTGCGGACGAACTCATCCAAGGGTTGAGGATCCTGTCTATACACCATCTCGAGCGCCTTGGACATGCAAGTGCTGAATCGGGGTATGGTAGGGTTGAAATCACACATCACCCGAGTACCAGCGGGATAGGTAGGCTTTTGCTTGAAGTGTTTGCCGATCCCCATTGGTTCTATGATTGTCATATAGCAAGCTTTACACACGTCGAAATTTGCGGGATCTGAATTCAAGGTGAACCACGTTGCGCCTGTCATACCCTTGGCCTCGCACTGGGGTTGTCGAAGGATGATGTTTAGAACACTCCAAAACTTATCGAAGTCTCCTGTGTCTTCTGTGGTGCGACCTGCTAGGCATCTAACGTTGAAAGGTGCTAAACAGCATCGCACCGAGACGCCGAAGCTCTTGACGAGATCTCCTTGAAACTGCGTCCAATTTTCCTCATCGGGCGTCGAGCAGAAGTAATCACAGAAACATGCAATGCAGATTAAAAACCCGTGAAAGCTACCATTCTTGGGTGTAAACCATGCTTTCCCGTTGGGGTAAACAGTCTTGGTACCAGGGCATTGCTGTGTTATGCTCAGCCTACTAGTCGCCTCCTTTACAAAAGTCGGCCAGTCATTAGCGGGTGCTCGAAGATTGTACTCTCGAAGGATATAGGGACTTGCGAAATCACAAGACCACACATCATCCGCTCTCTGGACCAGTGAACTCGGCTCAAAATGACATTCACCGAATCGGCGGTATGTGAGGACATCGTCCTCATAGCAGGCCTGGCATACGACCATAGGTGGAATGGCGTTGTTCCTGGCTCTATACCATGTTATCCCAGCAGTGCCCTTGGCACCGCCCCGTCCAGCGCAGTCTTTTATGTTCGCACGAGCGTTCAGGAACCGAACGAGAGGACCAAGTGATCCCGTCGCCAGAGCGGTCTTCAATAGATCCTCTTTGATTCGCGTGGTCTTAAAGCGACATGCTCGAAGTTGACCGTCGGTCCGGTATACCCCCTGAAACTCGGATGCGAATCGTGTGTTCCGAAGATTAGTCTTGTAGCAAAAAGCACAAATGTTGAAAGCTGGTGCTTGAGGATGAATGTACCAAGTGGCCGCAAATGCTGTGAAGGTTGAAATGCACTATCATGCAATCAGTGTTAGTTATTATATCTCTGGGATAGTCTTGGGGTTAAGAGGTAATATCGGATTGTCTCAGGTGTAGATCAAAGAATCCGAGCCCTAAACTCGCCCCGAGAGGATAAGAGAGACTCTGATACTTACCTCCGTCAAAACTGGGCTAGACGGCAATTGTTGCGTTCTCTCCCAGGCCGCTGGCCCCGTTTGCTGTCGTGGTTGATGCTCGTACAGGGGTTGATTGTAGACATGATTTTGGTGTTGATGGCTTTGAGATGGCGCGTCCTGACCCGTGGCGGAAGACGGCGATGAATAGCCATCCTGCGGGGTCGCTGAAGGCATCGGGGGTTGTGCATGTGTTTGAGCTGTGTTCACGGCCTGAGTTCGGCTTCCACAATCACAATCCTGACAAGGCGACACTTGGGCATTGTTTGTTGAAGATGAGGGTGCTGGGGATGATGAAGGCGAGTTTGGGGCGCTCTCTACCGTTGGGGCTGGCGGCCTCCCTTTCTGAGTGGCCATGCTTTCCGTGCCTTTCGAGAACACTTTAGCATACGGTTGGGATACTCTAATGGACCGCAGTCCCTCGTTTATGTCCTGAATATCATCTTCGTTTGAATCTTTGGTCGTATGCTGTGGTACCGGAGAAACGGAAGGTCTATTTCCGTAATTATACATATAACCCAGACCATCGGTTTCCGTTTCAACCGCAGGCGATTCCCGCTTTTGCTGGGAGCTTGAATTCAAACCTGGTCCATATGGAGTTGATCGTGATGGCTGTTCATAAACTGGTGAGACAGGTACTGGTATCGTTGAGTTTGCATCGTCTTGTGACATCGGGCTTTCTTGGTGGTTAGAGACGTGGCTCATGTTATCTGTGCCATGGCGCTGAGATCGGTCCTCTCTCGGCGTCAGACCGGGACCATACGGAGTCGACCGAGATGAATGTGTCACATCCCCCGTTGGAGAGACGGCCTTCGGAGGCGGAGGTGGGACGATCCCTCCAGGGAAAAGATCAGAAACATTGAGGGGTGTTTCCTGCCCCAGGTACGAAGGTTGGCCTCCGGATGGTGGCACGGAGGCAGAATGTGGTGGGGAAAATGCCCTTTGCTGTGAAGCACTGTATTGTCCCGCACCCCGAGATGCCGTAGACTGTCCAGCAGAACTAGATTCAAAGCTGGCGGGTCGAGGGGGCAGCGGAGGAGGGGAGCGGCCATGCCATTGCGGTCGAGGTGGTAGTGGAGGCCGATAACCCCCGCCCTGTCCCTGTCCCGGGACGGCCGCGCCGCCAGCCTGCGAACTCTGAGGGTAATGGAAAGACATCTTGAGAAGAAGCCAGGCCTTTGCTCTCAGGGAGCTTTTGGCAAGTCGGGGAAACCTCGAGTATTTGAGGAAAGACACGACCAACTCAGCCGCATCTTGGCATCAAAATTACCTAACAGTCTGGTCACCGAACCCAACGGGCCAACCACACATGGCCTTCAGAGACTCAAGGGCGGGTTCAATGAACATTTTGAAGCAATGTTACTAGGATGTGTATTGTGGTCCTTTGTATCTACACGGTTAGTATTGTTACTAACAGAGTACTACACTTTCGTCTCCTGTATGAACCGACTTACAGTCATAATTCGACTGAACGTATAAGAGAGCGTATCCGCGTCCGCCTACACTTAGGTTTCAGCCTCAAACATTATACTACGAATAGATCGCTGCTGCTGTAGCTGGTTCGTGTTAGACCGGCGGGACAAGTCATTCTAGTAATGGCGGCTGGCCTGGCCCAGGGCTGTGTCCGGCGATGGTTACGAGCTCGATGCGCCGGACTCGGTTTGACCCAACAGACAACTACTATCGTATCTCTTGCTGCTTAGGTGAGGACATGTAGGTACAATAGTAGTGAGTTTTTGCAGACGGCGCGTACCACAGAAGATGCCGACTACCGGTCCCACGAGGCGAATTACGTCAGTTCGAACGAACGCAACATCATGTCGAGACAAAAGATTAGACTTTTAACCGGCAAGGGCATGAAGATGCATTTGAAGGAGTCATAGGAGCTCCGTGTAGTCTCTATGGGCTGGTTCGTACAACGTTCAACATTCAACACTCGGGCGAGGACCCGCTCCCCTACAACGTCGGTACCCCTCGATGCCGTCACCTACATGGACACCTGATCCTTTGCGACTGACTACATATACCTATACCTACATGTAGGGAGGTATTATCCATATGCTTCATTCACCACAAATCTCGGCCTTTTCCATCACCAGATTGTACACTACTATTTCGTACATACACCGCCTGTTTCTCCCAGTAGGCCGTCTTGGCAACCGGCCGCCTTTCCCGGGTCGTCTTGCTACCTTAGGCATGAGTCCGTCGGCTAAGGCGCCGATGGCGTCTGCATGCGAAACCCCGCTAGAGCCCGCCGCCGTCGAGTCTGGGCGGCGGCTTAGTTCAACGCCATTGACTCCCCCACACTCCGCCGACTCGACGTCATCGCACCGCCAACATCAGCTGTACTTAGACTCCCTAGAGCCGCCATCGCCAAACAGTTTTGCGCGACTTTGCGCCCTCCAGAAAGAGCGCGAACAAGAGCACAGGAAGCGCAACAACGACCTCAGGCGTGAGCACAACGCTCTCCGGCGTCAGAGCATGGAGGCAAGGCGCGATTTTATGCACGCCAAGACCTTGGACGACGAGGCACAGGAGAGGCAAGCGGCGAACCCTCGCAGGTCCATGTTAGACCGCCGATCCCTAATTCCAGTGTCGTGGTCTCGTCCTTCAACCAGTGGTAGTGATGTGCAAAGGTCTATAAATGCACCGGCCTCTAAGACCGAAGAGGAGAATAGCGATGGTGAGTCGCTGAGGGGGAAAGCTGCTACAGTGATCCAGCGCACATATCGCGGCCATCGAGTGCGGCGGGAGATGCAAGGACTAGGTATAGATGCTGGCACACGATGGACCCATGCGATTCGTGACGCGCGGTGGAACGAGCTGAATAAACCCAGACCTCGCTCAGATTCGAAGGCACAAAAGAGATTGGATGGTACAGACAGGCCGAGTACGGGCAAGTCGCAAGCAAGGCAAAACTGGATAAAAGTTGCTACGATCGCGCGTCGGGCAGGCGCTGATGAGGATTCTGATCATTTCGACGAAGAGCATTCTTCAGGACCCGACAGTGATGAGTGGGCAAACATGAGCCCTGAAGAGCGTGATGCGGTCCAGAAAAGGAGAGAAGAGGCACAAGCAAAGAGGCGAAACCACGCGCGCATGATGGGTCTGCAGTATTTCCTTGAAATGGTAGATTTGAAACACAGGTGGTATGTGTAGAAAGATCCCATGCGAGTTGGTTTTTAACTACCGTTCCTAAGACATCGTACTGACTTCCTTATAGTAAGTGATATCTGGCTTGTCATATATCAGAAACCAGCCTTCTGTTCTAAAGTCCAGGGCCCCGCATGGGGAAATTCGAGGAAAGTAATAACTAACGCAGAGCCTTTGCGGCTACCAGACGGATCGAACCTTCGGACATACCACGAGGAGTGGAAGCGGGCTAATACCAATGAGAACTTCTTCTATTGGTTAGACTACGGCGGGGGCAAGGATGTGGAAGCTGCAACCTGCCCACGTGAGAGACTAGATCGCGAACGAGTCCGGTACCTGAGTCGGGAAGAAAGGCAGCATTATCTAGTCAAAGTCGACCTTGAAGGTAGACTGATATGGGCGAAGAACGGCATCCGTATCGACACGACTGAAGAATGGAAGGACAGCATTCACGGCATCGTCCCGGCTGACGACCCGACACCTGCGTTTTCGCCCGAGGTAGAAAGACACGCCCAGCATCGTGACACCTCTTCCACATCTTCCATATCCTCTGAACGCGAAGCAGAGCTGGAAGCCGCCCGTGCCGCGAAATATGCAAACACCGACCTCGACGATGCAAAGGGCATCAAGAAAATTCATCACGTATCAGCTGCTACAATATTCAATCGATTACTACGGAAATCAGTGAAGAAGAACACCTGGATCTTCGTTGCAGACACAGCGTTCCGCCTTTACGTTGGCATAAAAGCAAGCGGCGCCTTTCAACACAGCTCCTTCCTTCGTGGCTCACGTATCTCCGCAGCAGGACTCATAAAAGTAAAGAACGGGCGACTATCCAGGCTCTCGCCCCTTTCGGGGCATTACCGGCCTCCCGCAACCAACTTCCGCGCATTCGTTCACAGCCTTAGGGATGAGGGTGTCGACATGTCACATGTCAGTATCAGTCGCAGCTACGCTATTCTTGTGGGGCTCGAAATGTACGTTAAGACTCGACGGAAAGGAAAAGAAGCGCTGAGAAGAGTGAGCTTAAAGAAAACGAAGGTCCTTCAGCCAAAAGAGGCGAAGAGGATCGAAGAGGAGGCTTGGGATCATAGCCAGAGCGCGGCAAAAGAACGCAAAGTCCTTGAGCAGGAAGGGAAACAGCGTGATGAGAACAAATCAAGTATGAAATTGCGGCAGAAAATGCATATTAGGCCGAGGACACCGACGATCCATTCGAATGGTGATGCAGAAAGGGATGAAGGCGTGGAGGGTGTATAGTTCGGACCCTGTAGGCCTAGGACGGCATTAACGGGTCATTGGGCTTATATAGATCGAGTTCGTGCGGCTTGCTGTTTGGAGGCGTTCGTTGGTATCCCTAGGCTGGGAGGGAACAAGCGTGGCCAGCATGGATGGCGTTAACATGTTCCTACCTAATTGTATTAGTGTCAGAAGGATATACTCCAAAATGCATTCCCATACCCCTCGGTATTTCGGACCACTGCTATATGATCTGACGAGCCTCGTAATAACTTTGAAGGAGTAACAGGTCTCGCCACACACTATTCAAGCAAAGTAGCAAATTGCCTATGCCGCAGTTTATCATCTCCGCTAAGTCACAAAGCGGTGGTTATGAACGCCCCTGCCTAAAACGCACATATCCATACCAAAGACAGGAAAGAGTACCCCACAATGAGAAGTGCTTACGAATGGAACATAGGTAGACTATGCAATAGATAATAACACCTTAGAGTGGTGATGTCAAGCATCTATAACTATTTGGTACGACAACAATAGGTGTTGATGGTGCTCTGATATAACATAACCTTTTGTGTTCTGTTATAAATACCGCCGTATTGCACTCCAGACCCAAGCAAATCTAAACAATGCCGCATATCTTGACAGAGCTGACTGCTCGAATACAAGGAGAGAGAACAGCACTCATATGTTAAAATGATGGCAAGTCAACCGGTAAGTCAACCTCAAGATCCATATTGATATTGAACCCCTGTGGCCGACGATAACTCCTTTGTATGAGCCAGAACCCCTGCATGCATGACCTTACAAGTAATTCGCACGACATCATAGTCTACTCAGGGCAGTTAGCCCTTATGGATGACCCACGAATCGAATGCTGTCGAAGCCTCTCTCACAACCTCAATTCCCATATGAGATTGTAACTGCAGCCCCAGTAGAGCTTTCTTCTGCTTCTATACGTGCCTCTCTACATCGACATTCTCCTCCACTCTGTTCCGTCTAGTCGATCACTGTGTTTTGAGGCGTGCAGCTGTCATGTGTATGGACACGAGCTTCTACGTTATTTTGATATTGTAGCTCAGGTAGCACCCCATGACCAGCACCGAGACCACCCCCCGCCCCCTCCCCCACCGATCCGAAAAGTCACTTTAACGCGGTTGATAATACGATGACCTCTATGGCTTTTGAGACCGGCTCTGTATCGACATCCGAGAACAGACTCAACAGTATGATGGTGCCCATGGCCTCTGAAGCTGGCTCTGCCGATGGCCTTGCATCGGCCCGCGAGGACATCTCTGTCGGCCAGATAGTGCACGTTGCTTTGGGCGCCGAATCTCTCAACAAAGGCGTATCGGCATCTGTGGAGGGTCACGCTGGCAAAGGCCAGCTGGAGAAGGGTATGGGAGATCCCACTCTGTGCCAGCCATCGTCTGAGCGCGCAACACCGGTATGTATCTAGCGTGGTTGCCCATACGACGACATCGAGTTTCGCTAACTAATCAGACTCTACTAAACATACCTGCCGAAATACGCAAAATGATATATGAACTTGCAGTCATTCCTGAATATCATGAAAATCTCTCCTTCAGGCTGTTCGGAAAGTTGCCCGAGACTGACAAGACAGTTTTATTGCCGCCTGCACTGGCACGGGTGAACCAACAACTCCATTCAGAAGTGCCGTGTGTGTACTATAGCAACTGCCACTTTGGGATCGATCTGAACATCTTAAGGAGCGCAATGTACGAGCGCGCCCTCTCCCATGAATTGCTAGAGATTAGGGATTTTTTTCCGGCCCTCGAATCTCGCTGGCGACAGGGTGGCGAGAGACACAAATTCCGAAGGATGTGTGAGCTGTTCAAGGGGTATCTCTCGCATGCAAAGTCTATTGACTTGTATGTACACAACTGGGACGTCCATGACGGTGTTCTTCCCCCCGGTTGCCCTCCCAACATGGTGGCTAGTCTCATTAAGCGCAGGTCGCCCGAGTCCACCGCAGAGCCCTTCAACGTGGATTTCCAGATGTATCCAGTGGACTGGCATATGTGCATCGCAGGAAGAATACTATGCGACGCCTTGCGCTGCTTCTCGGAGTCTGGTCTGACAGATCGAGATCGGACGAAAGTGCGATTTGACAAGTACATCAACTAGGCTCTGCAAAAGAGGCGTACGGATAGTGAGGGTGATCAGAGTGATGGGAGCTAGTAAGGCCGCCTGGTCAAGCAAAGCCCTAAGACAGTCCGGTATGTGACAACCTCAACATGCAGAAACATATATCACTATTGTTTTGTTGACACTAGACATCAGCATTTCCCATACCCATTCTGGAAGACGAAATAATGGGTGGAGGCCTCAACCTTCCGGCATTCTTTACCACTGGGCGTGGGACTTGGGGTAGCGATTGGTGGCATATCTGAAGCGCTGATGGACGTAACGGAGGAAGATGTTTGAGTTGTGGTCGTGGTCCCGTCAGGAGTAGTGGTGACTCTGGAGGAGATTGTTTGTGAAGTCGTTGAGCCCCACGTATCATCCGATTTTGTCGTGGAGGTCAACGAGACCGTAAATGTCGTCGATGCTCTCCGAGCGGCATTCAAGAACATGCTCCCACTGCAGCATTTGGAGCCACTAATCATTCTTTATGGCGTGTGTCACAAAATTTCGGAAGAATGGAAACATGTATGAGGACTCTGGCTCCAGAGACACTTGCTTCCGAGAACACCGAAGCCGACTCCTGAAAGCTTCCTGATAAACCTAGGTAGAAATAAATGTAGAAGTTACTCACTCGCGCTTGATACTGAGCTTCCCACCAGCTTGACTGATTAGAGAGATCGTATCCGAGGAACGAATAGTGCGACCCTGGGAGATTATGGGCATTGCTCTAAAACTGTGTTGTACACTAGTCATCACAAGGGAACACCTCATCTACCCAAGTCGGACCAGCTAGATATGTTAACCAGCACCTACCTAAGCTAGGTTATCAGGAATTCCAAGTTAATATTCTTGAGCAAAAACCGAAGTTCGATGTGTAAAGTTCAATGTAGTTCTTCAACTTACCCGACTTTAGATTTAAAGCAGTGAAAAACATATATTGCAGTAAGAACATCTTAGTCCGTTTCCTCATTTGCTATACTCTGGAGTTTTGTGGTAATTGCCGCTTGTTTAGCTAGGCACCACAGAGCTACCCACTTTGAGATAAGTCAACATTAACCTAGGTAGTTCCTCTACATAGATAGTTACAATCGAAAGATTAGCACGGAATGTTTTTACATACCATTCATATTGGAAGACCTGGCCAACAACCTCAACGCGAGCCGTCGGATATGGTCGTCCATACCTCCATCGCCTTCCGCATTGCAAACTTTCCTCACATTCTGCACCCAATTCTCCAAAGAATCGCTGCAAGTAGGAACACAAGTTCGCTCGAAGTCTTTGGGTCCTGGATTGAAGTTGGGGCTCCCAGAGGACACAAGTCCGCGAAGTGTCTCATCGCAGTCAATCGGGGCAGCGTATGCAGGCAGCTAAACACGCCTCCGGTGTCGTTGCGGCTAAGTGGTTGTGCACGTAGTACCAATAGTCCCCGACAACTGTATCAAGGCTAAAGGAGCACGATACGGGTTGTTGTGAGACAATAGCCAGAACCATCCCAAAAAGAGCGACTGTAATGCGTGCCATGTTGGTCAAGGTCATATGCTGCAGAGTTGTGTCCGTACTCGGACCGGGGTCTCTTCTCCTTTCTATCGAGCAGCCCAGAGTGGTCGTGGGAATGCTTTTAAGATGGCAATCAGAGAATATGGTCGTGTAAATAAAACATTCTTCGGGACAGCCCACTTATCACCCAGGCATCAATTGTTGCCAAGACAATTGGCGAGGTTGAGTCGAGTCAATCCGGGGCACATAACTGTTCTAGGCTTCTATTTTGCGATTATTGACCTTGAAAACGACGGGAAAGGGTGCACTAAGGTTGCCTATTGAGCTAAACTTATCGTAGCCCAAGAACACACTTGTCAGTACAGAATTTACGGTACCAAGTTGATCGGCACAGGCGGAGAACTTGTTGACGAAATCCTGCTACATCGAAGCCAACTGTCACTTCAGACTTAGCCTAGATAACATAGGCATGTGTTACTCTGCTGTGGTTCGGTAACCTGTTCCCAAGAGGCGACGTATTCCAGTGACCAGGGCGAGCTGAGTAGTACCGTTATGTGACTCTGTTATGTGGCATTCAAGACTCGTGGTGCTCTTGCCGTGTAGTCGATCGGAATCCTGTTGTGAGAGGACAGCTTAACAAGTTCTGTATATCCACGAAAGGAGGCAAGTACCCTGGACGATGATCTAAGGATTGACGCTTTTTCTTAAGTGCACCTACCGTTTGTAGAGCCATTCGGCATACCTACCTCCTGGTACCAGTGAGAGTTATAGTTAGAGTAATATTGGTGGATGGTTGGAACATAGGGCCACAAGGAGTGAAACTTTTGAGTGACATAGGGTGTACATTAAGTCCAATTAAACATTGAATTCGCACGGCCACTTGCTGATTTAGAGGGTATCTCGCCGTGTGATGCGCAGCCAAAAGTCTTTCGCTGACCAAAAGATCGCGGTAAAGGCCACAATAGGCGTCTGCGGATTCACAATCGTAAAATCGTAACGTCGTAAAAGTTCGACAAAGATCTTGTTTAATTCCATCATGGCGATGGGCTTTCCAAGGCATTGGTATTTTCCAAAGCCAAAATCAAGGTCCACCACAGCATTCATCCTCTTTGCCATTCCCTCGTCAGCTTCAAGCCATCTCTCTGGTCGAAATACGTCGGCATCTGGTCCCCAAATATCCTTGGACCGCATAAGTCCGAAAAAGTTCATGCCGATCTGTGTACCCTCTGGGATATAGTATCCGTTGATTAGATCGCCTCCCTTTGGTACTTGTTTGCTACCCAAGCCAATAACAGGAGGGTAGAATCGAAGGCCTTCCTTAATTACGGCTTGCAAGTATGGCATTGCTCTTGCTTCCAAGTCTGCAACCGGACTGCTCAGCATGCCTCGAGATATTCTTTCGTCAATCTCGTGTCGCAGAGCAGCATAAGTCGGCGGGCTAGTGAGCAGACAAAGCATGGTCATACAAATTGCTGTTGTTGTGGTCACAGAACCTGCAACACTGAGTTGAATGGTTAGTCGCTGACGGCGTACAACTTTGCATATTCATTGTTATAACTTACATCTGGACAAATACTTGCTGTGTTAGCTCAGCTTGTGTCATGCCACTGTTGATGAAAGCCTGCATCATGTCCTTTTGCGGTCTCGCACCAGGCTCTAGCCTTCTGTCAACAAACGACTTCGCAACGCTAAGAGTGTAAGCCGTGGACTCTTATATCGAAGGTGAGCTAAAACATACTTCATCAAACGGCCAAACCCTACTCGATCATCTTCATTCGGGAGCATTAAGCTGAGAGGCCACGTCTGGAGAATTCTTGCTAGCCATGGCATCGTTGACATCATGTTCATGAGGGGGAGAGCTTCGTCGTTGATCTCGTGGTAGCGGTAGAGATCCTCATCTTGGGTGAGATAGCCGAAAGCGCCGCCGAAAGAGATATCGCCTATGACGTCTAACGCGAAGTAAGATATCTTCTCGAAGAATTGGACAGGGCGATAGTTTGTAGCAGTAGAGATATAACTGGTGTCAATGAGTCTCATGAGCTCCAAGAGTTGACGATCAATGCCAGCGCCAAAGCCAAAGCCCTCATTCTCTTTCCCTCCAAACTATAGGTTCAGACTGCGAGTCAGTAATGAATGTGTGTAATGCAACCAAGATGATGGGGGATAGAGCTTACAGCGGGTCTCAGCTTGGCTCGCAAAATTCGATGTTCGTCTTCATCACGAAGTGATACCACAGTGTCCTCTTCGGGCACAATGCGACCCGTGTCATAAAAGTCGCCCTTGGTGTAAGGCGATCGAACAGCAGACATCATCCGCAGCACTTCAGGATCGGTGGATAATAGCTCATTAGGACCGATCCGGACCAATGGACCTGCGGACCAGTCAGCCTGCGCTCCTTGCAGTCTTCGCATCGTCTTGGCGATAGCCTTTTGCGCACCGTGTTCTTCTGCAACATGATGCAAGTGTTCATGAAATCTCCCGCTTAAAGACCTCCATATCATCCACATGACCGAGACAGAGGCCAGGAAAGGGCCAGGAACATGCCGCAACCGATACCACGACCACAGTGCACGAGCGAAGGCAAAGAGCAGACAGACACTAGCACCGCACACAGCCAGCGTCGTCGGCGTCAAAGCATGCACACTCGAGGTAAGGATTAGTGTGGTCCCCATGCTGAGAGAGGACGGGCAGACAGACGAATGCCGAGATTGCTCATGCAAGATGGACGTTAGTCTAGATCTTGTTGAGGTGTCCCATGCAACTTTGGTCTTGTTGTGCGTGTAGTTGGGCGCAGCGTCCCGCCTCGCATGCAAGTTGCGACCCGACAATGTGGTAACGGCCGAGGATTCGTGGTGACGATGGGGTAGAAGTTGATTACACGCGCAATAGTGTGGAATCTTGTGGAGTCTACTACTGTAGCGCTTGGCACAGACGAGACCTCTCGTAGCAACGAAGATCCGGATATCACAGTCTTGTCGCAGGCAAAGGAGGTTGTGCTGTGGTAATCTCGAGGTAATAATTCCTCGGTCGGTAAAGCGGCCGCGTCAAGCAAGATAGCTTTCATTGATGGATGAGCTAGACCGTGGACTTTTCGCTCACACTTGAACAGTGGCGGTTAGCCTGTGATTATTCGGAGGATGCGGTAATTTGGCTATCTGTTGGAACCAACAGTCAACTCGCAGAGACGAGGTAATTACCTACAGCACAGTAGGCATGTGGATCGATTCAATGGAATGCATTTCAGTACTGTAGAGTCCGCCATACAACATACATTTGACACCTTTGTACTCAATCATTCGGACCTGACGGTGAGCACATATCACAACATAACAGTCAATGGCAGTCGGCAAGCATCGATAGACCAGCATTGCAGCGCCTCTCAACGTCGAAGCCGCGGCTGTTTTGAAACTACCTCAATATCCAATGTGACTCCAACTCGGACCAAAACGCAAGGCAATGTAACCGAGAGCTTAAAAAGGTTGGAAGTAGGTAGCCATCTGTGGTCATCACATCTACCACAACTCGCGACGGTCTGCCAATACAGTGTGACATGGAATTATAATTGCGTGCAGTTTTGGTCCACACTTGTCAATCCATCGGGCTGTGGACGGATTGCCACCGGTCCGTGATCCTCGCGACTATATAAATGAGGTATCTTTACCTGCGGAGAGGAAGGCAACGGTCCCGACCATGGTGTAGACCGCTCCCCTCTGAACCCGAATATGTCCCAGCACCCACTCATACCGAACTATCAGGACTTGCGATCGCGACGTTAAGGGTGTTGATTGCCTCGACAACAGTGGCGTGCCGCCGTCCCGCCACATACATCTAATTTCAAGGGGATGGAATCCGCAACCCGGGTCTGCTAGAACATCGGAAGAGTTCTGGTGGACGGAAATGCCTGCCGGTCACATTCTATATCTCTGTGTCTGATATCCCCGGCGGGGGGGTATGCACAGGCTAGATCCCAGCCAATGGACACGCCTGGTGTCCATAGCTTGCATTCAACGCTGTGTCAATTCGCCAATCGCCGCAAAGATTGGCGAGCAAAGCTGTTGCTGCGATATCGTCGCTCCCGACTCTGCTGTCAGTCTCTAACGCGGCCCATATGTCGCACGCTACGCTGGACTTCACTGGTATCGACGCCACATGTGCGATTTCCTACATAAACAGACATTACATGTCTTCTGGGTCCCTTTCTGCTGATGACTGTAAGCGAAGGTCAATCGGGAAGAAGTGCCAGGCGCCACACACCCACACGGATGTGCGACCGGATGTGAGCAGGCTTCAAACGGCGCCACAGCTCATTCCTATTGACCAGGGCCGGAGGCAAGGAGGCGCTGAACCTGGCAGTACAGATGGTGTAACCTTGAGGCGGCACTCTACTGGAATGACTGTTCGTTTTTTTTGATACTGCCCCGGCGAACCCCGCAGGTGAGACGACATCCTCGACGCCAAATGTCGGCGGGCCAATCAAGAGAGAAGCGCAGACAGGAAGAAGAAATGGAGGAAGAGGATGCCCTTGGGCCTTGACAGCTCCCTCCCACTTCTTCCACGTCGCCTAGAAATACCTACCTCTCTTGGGCTGCGGAAACGTCAGATCGGAATCTGGACGATAGCGCAGGCGACTAGTCACATCCGCTTGGCATTTGCGCATCCTCTTTGTCCAATGTGCCCATCTCACCAAGACACCAGTGCCTCGCCGTCAAGCTCGTCCTGTCCACCACCCTCTCCCCCCAGCCAATCCGGGGATGGGGCCCTGATTCAGAGACACTCCCATCAAGCTCGAACGCCAGCCCGCGCATCTGAGTTCAACGTTTACCCACCCACCTACTAGAGGCTGCGTGCGCCCAGCGATGGTTTAGAGTCTAGAGCCCCGATACCTCACTGAGGCTTGCGCTGCCACCGCCCCTGTTGTCGTGACTTCAGCCTTCTACACGTCCCTGTTCCCTAAACCGAGTACCATGGTCGCTTTACCTTCTTGCTGCGTCCTTAGCTAATCTTCCAACCGTCTGCACCGTCCATGTCGAGCCCCCAGAGTGCGTAAGTGCGTGAATCCGAATGGTATCAAAGTAATTTCTGCCGCATCCAAGGCCTACTTTTCCTCCCGCCACCACATAGCTGCGCCGTACCTCGAGCATCAACCTGCGATACTTCACCGAGACAAACTGGACGTGGCGGGCTGTCAGCATGGGACAAGATACCAGCGGTAAGCGCCGACTAGCTGGATGTTGTGCTATTGTCTACTGAAAAGGGCTCTCTTCTCATCTGTGCCAAACCCAGATTCCCCACGGAGATCTATCAGTCCGGGGCACTCCGAGACTTCGATTGCAACGTCGACTGCGTTGCCCACCGATGCCGATTCCGGTCAGGCAGCGTCCGTGATCGAAGCCGGTGGCACGGACGAAGAAGACGAGTTTGCCCCAAGTGATTACGACTCTGCCTCAATCGCCGAATCAACCACGACCGTCGGATCCTCTGTCTACGAACATAGTTATCAAAATGGACGACGCTATCACAAATTCAGGTGTGTCGGCTAGGGTGCTCATTTCTTCCGCCTGACGCATCATGGTGAAGCACCGCGGACTGACTCGATGATTTGGATAGACATGGAAAATACCCAATTCCGAATGACGAGACGGAACAAAACAGAGAAGACCTACTACATGCCATGATGCTCGAGGCCACTGACGGCAAGCTCTTCTTTGCTCCCATATCCAGCCATCCGCAGAAAATACTTGATCTCGGAACCGGTACTGGCATTTGGTCTATCGAAGTGGCCGAAAGATACCCGTCGGCAGAGGTTCTTGGCATTGGTATGACCGACTTAGTCAACTCACTGGTCACTACTCGTTGCTGATGGCGACGGTCAGATCTTTCTCCTATACAGCCACCCTGGGTTCCAGCGAATTGCAAGTTCATAATTGACGATGTGAGTAAACTTTTAGAAGCCCACATCGAGACGGTGACGTCTAATGGTTAAACTATGAAATAGATAGAGGATAGTTGGGAAAACGGCCCGGACTGGGATTTTGCTCACTTACGTAACATGATCCCCATACTAAGGTCCGTGTTGCTCTATCAAGTGCGTTGACCAAACTGACACTCGGCGTAGAAATCCTATTAATGTACTGAAAGACGTTTTCAAGTAAGAAGGTTTTCTTTAAGGCTCCTTCTAGGTATATAAAGCTAGCTAACGGCGTTTTAATAGCAACCTTAAACCCGGTGCATGGGTTGAGCTTCAAGATGTCGACGGGATGGTACATTGCGACGATGGGACACTACCGCCTGACTGGCCGATTCTCGTATTCACTAACTTGATGGTCGAGGCATTTGCAAAATTGGGCACAAAGTCGCATGCTGCTGTTTTTGGTGGTCAATATCTCGCCGAGTGTGGTTTCGTCAACATTCAGCATCACACTGTGAAACTTCCGTATGGAACATGGCCCAAAGATAAGACGATGAGGCTCATTGGCATGTACTATCGGACTTCTGCAGAGCAGTTTTTGCCAGCAAGTCAGTGCTCCTTCTATGAGGTATTCCTACGTCTTTTTGTGCGATGTTAATAAACACAATAGTGGGTGCACTGCAGCTACCCCTCTTAGGGTGGCAACCGGAAGAGACAGAAGTCTTCTTCGCTAAATGTCGCAACGCGATGAGGGATCCGGACGTGCATGCTTAGTGAGTAACAGCTTTCAATCCGTTCTTCGAAGTATCATTGACTCATGTCTTTAGTGGGATGATGCATTTCTGGTCAGGCCAAAAACCGTACAATGCAATATGAGATTTCTGACGCAACTTCAAACCTGAACCGTGAAGTTTGGAACCATACGACAGGTACTACGAATACAGCCGAACAATCTCCAGTCAAGCCATACTAATGACAATACACGCTCGCTAAGCTAAAGTGAACTCCCATGTTGTCGTAGTACCTAGTTGTCTTGATCAAGACACTTTGCCAGGCTTGTCAATTGTGGATCTCGCGAAACGGAAACTCGGAGTCGATTAGGATCGCAGGAATAAGGGAAGAGGTGCAGAGTTTTTGAGCCATATGATACCCCCATAAGAACATGCCATGTTACCAAGCTGGATTTTTGGAAATGCCGTTTGATTGTTTGAAATATGGCAACCTGCTTCATCGACCTGCCCTCATCGGCGGCACGTCGCCGACAAGTGGCCATTTCACAACATCAGCGATTCTGCATTGTAAATGTGCGAATTCAAAGTTGTACATAGCTTTCATGTAGATCACCACATATAGACGGATATTTACGTAGCGGGTTTAACCCCGAATGCCCTCCCGCCTACCAGCTAGCTCATAATCGAAGGAGAGTCCCTTAGGGACTCTTCGAATGGTTCTGGCGATGGATATGACATAAGAGGTCGTTTCGCAGAAGCAGAGCTATTCACAGATGCGTAGAGGTCTGTACATTAAGAGTGGCAGCTTACTCGCGAATCATCATGTGCGACGGGGCAAATTCCCTTGTGGCAGCATAGTCGAACATGTTCATAGTTACAACTTAGGGAATTGGGCATAACTGCACTGACGTAAGTCATCAGGTGTAGACAACAACAAGCGATGGGGAGCCATACATGCCTTTTTCGAATAGGGGGAGCAGTAAAACTCAGTGCCGTGCCTCGATATACTAAGTCTCTTTCGATCCCGAGCCAAGCTCTCTAGCTAAGAAGCAGTTAAGAAGGTGGAAACGAAATATCTTTACCTGGTAATGTCGCAGACCGACATTCTACCAACTACTGATAATAATAGTGAACCACGTGGTAGACACGCGTTGGGCTGAGAGATAATGTTATTTATGACGAATTTCTATCTCAACGGCCAAGACAAAAACATGGCATGGTGACGGAGAGGAAACGTAAAAGCAATACACCTCGAGCATGCTCGACACTTGAGTTGATGCTGGCTTGGCTGGGTCCATATACTGTAGTGGTCGTAGGATTGCGTAGCATCCTGGGCGGGTCACTGCATTCGACGCAGAACACACCTACTTTTGCTTGATGCACTGCACTCAGTCGGGTAGGCGTTACTAAGATCTATCGCCCAGTGAATGTTTGTCTCTTTTTCAAGGTATCGCCTCCAGCTTTCACATGTCGAGAATGTGCCTTAAAAATGCCTGCCGTAGTTGCTGAGGCTCATCAACAGGAGGCTGGGGACCGATGAGCTGGCCACATTGTTCGGCCAAAAATGACGAGACATGAATTTTCGCAAAAATGCAGGATATATGCGGCGAATTTATCAAGTACGAACTTCAGTCCGGGGTTAGTACCACCTTGCGGCTCCTTTGATGCAAGTGTACGTCGCCACGTCCATCTTTTTTGAGCAACAGCGATACTTTGTCCCCTGACGTTTAGTTGAGTTTGTATTCGATGAGGTCGTCCAGTATCGCTCGAACAGTTTATTTGATGCATTTACGGTGTCTCACAAGGGTCCCTAACCGGACCTCGTCTGTCGAAGCTGTCTACCTAACTGCCTAGGTACTGTAATATTGATCCCTGACCTAGATATATAGGGCCTACCCAGGCTGTGGGAGAACAATTCGTCTTCTCGATCCTTGAGCCTTGTAGCTCCAAGATGGCATCCTCTTCGTATCTGGTGACCTAGCTAGCCGCCCATTCGGGCACCGGTCTCACTGCTCTAATAAGCGCGGGCGACTTAGTACCGGCGCAGTTCATCGTCCCCATCTCATATCTTTCAGCGCAGAGAATCTTGGGACTTATTGGGTTTTAGGCTTTGGGCCCATACGCGGATTTTCTCATTTCCCAACCCCCCGGCGGCGGATACGCAAGGATACTGGAGATTGCTAATCCCCTAGGAGCTAGCCCACTAGGTATTAGTCTAGGATGCTCCATCCCATCTCACATTATGCCATCGAAGTTTCTGTGGAGGGGCCCTGCCGCACCGGAACATGCCGATCAGCACCGGTCGGTCGTCGTCGCCGCCGCGTTGTTCATTCACGGCTTCCAAGGGTGACAACTATTCGGAAGGAGAAAAATTGTTGTCTAGGTCTTAGAGAGAGGGTCAGTTCCTGGCCGCGGTTGTGTTGGAAGGAACCGGTCATACATCAAATAAAGCACGCTGGGTGTAAGTAGGCTGGTTGCCAAGCTAACATTGGCAAAGATGCCGTGGCACTTACACGTGCGAGCATCATTCTTCAACTTGCTGGGCGCCAACCATATGAGCCTCCATTATTTGGGTGAGGTTCGTGACGCTGCCGGCCTTTTGCAACGCCGCTGCATGTTCAGATGCTGCGATCTGCACCCAGACTTTCTTGGGCTTCGTGATGGCTGTCTCGTCGACCAACAAGTCTGGCATTTTAGCTGCCCAGGTTCCCAGTCCGGGAAGCGCAGAGACATCAAGATCTCCCTGCGTCTCGGTGTCCTGTATTAAGACAGAGATCTTGCCAGACTCGAGTGGCATTTGCAAGACGTCAAAGTCCGAAACGTACAAACTCTGGTGCTCGACGAATTGTTCCACCTTCGGCCTGCCCCAATGCTCCAATTCCTGCAATTCGGAACTAGCCTCGACTGAGTGAAAGCCAGATATGACAGCAAGGAGATCAGGGTCATCATCGCTCTGATATAGGGTATGAGGCTCACCTCGCAAAGACGTGTACGAGGCGGCGACGGATAGTAGTTCCCTCCAGGTTTGTTGGAAACCCTCTTCGATTATGCTGTGGTTCTTCTTAAGCTTGATAAACCAAACCTTTGTAATTGGCGCCATAATGGATGACGGTTTGAAAATTTGGGTGTCGATGATTAGGTGATTCGTTCAACTAGAAGAGGAGGAATATGGGTGCATGGGATTTTATATGCCAACCCCTGTAGTTCTTTGCGACAGCTTTCAACACCAAATGCGTAATCCTGTTCGCTTGTATAGTTCATGTACAAATGGAGCACGGTACCTGTCCCTCTGGAGACCCAGGTTCTGGGTGTCTTCCATGGGGATGGTTCTTGAGCTTTGATGTAGCCAACATTCACGAACCTCGTCCCCCCATTTGACCTTCATCGTCTGCCAGCGCCAACACGGAATGACGCTACTGCAAGAGGACGTGGCCCAGCTGCCCCTTGACGACTTCTAGCTTGCCAGCCACTCAGCTTTCCCCATCCACTCGTCAGGCTATCCCTTCGAACTAGTATGTTGGAGTCGACGAGTCTGTGCATGCGCTCAGCTAATCTGCGAAGCCCCGCCAATGCAATGATAAGCGAGCGACAACTAGTGCTCATTACCCACGCCACTTTCACACTTTTTCCTATTCACCAGTGGTCAATTACTGTTCCCCTGGGTTTACAACGATAACAGCAACAGATCAAGTATGATTAGTCTACCAGGGATGTCTCGTATGTGGGAGTCGGGACTTCATTCCCGGCTCCCCTATGAAACCAAGCTTAAGCTACGGAGTATCTAGTGGAAACTAACTTAGCTGTACCATCTCGGCTTCAGCTTTCAAGTCTTTCGATAGGGAGATTGCATGGGGACCATGAATTTAGACGTGACGATAGTTAGAATTTAGTCAGGGCTCGGCTCGTTGGTACTGGGATCACCCCGAATATTGGTTTAAGCCATGTCGAAAGGGTTTGGCCAGATCCCTAGATCGGGTGACGACTATTGTACAGTAAATCAAAGTTGACGATACAGTCCTAGAGGACGATAAAAGGCACAACAGGCGCCAACCCATGCCATGCCCTACAACGGGGACCAGATCGTGATGCAACACTGCAGTTCCGTGCCATGAAAAATGGAGCAAATTGACCACGACCCCCGAAACCACGGATATGTCGCAATATCGGTGCACGCCAAACATCCCGTTTTTGCCTTTAATTGTCCTCCCAGGACTGTAGAAATTCTGAGGCCAACTCAACGAGGAGAGAGAGTTCCACTTACCCTACTATACAAGGACATCGAGACTTCGACCGAGATGGATGGAGCTGAGACGCAGTGGTGGTTCTTGACCGCACGTACGGCAAGATTCCCTTTATGGGGCTAAAGACTCTGCGCGATTCGGATCTCAAACCGCTTCTACTTTATTGCCTGGCCGATGGTCGGTGGCAAGTGATCGACGACATTACTGAGATTACTTTGAATTAATCCAGACTAAAACGGGAACTCAACTTCCAACCCCACCATAACATGGCACCAATTGAGACCAGATTGAGATGAATGCTCATTGCGTGGTTGAACGAGAAGGATCGCTTCAACTCTTTCTTTTCTAGACTGTCTGGTGCTGAGTTGGAGTCTCCGTCCTTTGGTTTGTTCCGACCATCTCTCGTCTCTGCGCCTTGTTAGCACACATGGTGTCTCGTATTTAACATCAGCGGTTCGCGCGCAAATACAGTCTTCGCCTCCTCGCTTCTATGCAGCTAGCAATCAAGCCACCACAAAGGGAGGGTTGAACGAACCTTGATGTATCCTATCGATCATGATCTGACGAGTTCGTGGCCCGTAAACCAACATGCTGGCCACTGAGGTTGTACCAGCGATAGCAAAGGGAATCCATGTCCCATTGGTGGCCAACAGCGTTAGACGGTCCTGGGAGGGAATTGTGGCAACCACCAGCAGCAACAGCAGCGATGTGCTTTTGAACTATATGGGAAATAAACGCTTTTGAAGAGTGGTAAAGGCGGAGCGTGGGAGGGTGACGAAGCAGATGTGGGTCACCACAAAGGTTTGATATAGCGATGTTCCTAGAAAGGTTGAGTAGGAAAGGAGGTGCAGAGGCGCAAGGATCGTGTTGATTTCCATGGTCGTTGAGAGAGATTGGACTTGCAGTTCGAAGGGTTGCGACTACTGCTAATGATAGGCGTTCATTCGATTTCCTCGCAAGCTTGATTGATAACCCTAAATGTTACTTCATTGAGGCCTGCTACCTTTATATATATATATATATAATTCGATAACTCGAAGCTATCCTAACGCCGATCCATACCGGACCTTGAAACAAAATAATTTGGCCGACCGACACCTTACCCAAAGTCCGACGACTTGCGGCTATAGTCTGTTTGGAAAGTAGGCGAATGTAGTCTGTAACTGCTGCCTGAAATCACGATGCGCCACAGACACCATTGTCAAGTACTTTGCAAGTTGTATTGCCCCGTCTCGCAATTCCTACAAATGACCTCTTGAGCACAGTGAATTCTCCAGCTGGCCTTGTAGTAAGTGTGAACTCGACGAACGGACTTGGCTTCGCAACAACTACCTACCTACCAGATAATGTCCGCTTTTCTCACACTCATCCATGCACCCTCAGTTCGCCATAGGTTTTGGCAGAATACAGCTACTAGATCACCAAAGGACAACTTGCGCATGTCGTTACATTGTAAGTGTCATGTAGTTTTCTACAAGTAGAAGTTACTGATATCAAGGTGCGCACAAGGGAACAGAGTTGGGATCGCAGAGTTAGGTCTTAGTAAAAATGTCCTGGAAGAAGTTATCCATATTCAGGTACCCATATCATTGAGACATGGGCATCAACATATAGCTCTGTCCTTCCGTGGGCTTCACAACAGGTTGCAGCTCGCCTGGTGTCATCGAAAAGCATTATGCAGTACGTTAGCATGGAGTTACTTGTTTGAATTTGGAACATGACGTTATAGTCATTTATAGTATGAATGCCAAACATACACTTGCCAATGGAGTTTCCAACTGCAAACAACTTCCATACCTCTCGGTTTACTAGTACGTGCCAGTGTGGACAGTACGTAGTAAACCGAAACATTCTTGAATCTTGAACTTCAGACGGTTGAAGGTGTGACATTTTGAAACCTATTGCACAACACGTGTGTCTACATCATACGACTATTGCCCTAAAGTCTTGAAGGTTGCCTAATATCTTTCAGTCAGCAAAGCCGAGGTGGTTCGGAGGTTTAGGGAGTATCTCCATGTCGTTATCGGGGGCATTGAGATTGCGTCGGATAAATCAATTAGCACCCTTAGTAGCATTTTACGGCTTTGATGACGTCGCACTATCATGAGCCGCCGAGGCATCCTACAAGAACTATCGACAACTTCAGATGAACCAGAACATGTTGAGTATATGGCTACTATATCCGCGCACTGAACTGTAAAGGTACTTAATCAGAGCGGAACATAGTCACACGGACGCTCTGTTGACTGCCCTACTCACGACCTGCGTGCACAGGGATCAACTCGTTTCCAACATGTGAGTGACGCGACTTCATCACCGTTACACATACACACTGAAAGCTAACAAAACACTCTCATACCAACTTCCTGATTCCATGTTTTCAAGAGTGCATGTTTTATACTGCGCTCCAGAACAGAAGTGACTCCGATTCACTAACATGATGCCTAGGGCTAAAGTCGAAACAAAATTCCCCTCCGTCACAGAAATTATCAAGACGGAGGCCTTTCCCACAGCGACATGGGATCTCGAACCACATAGCGAAGGGTTTCTCCCGGTAGCTGCGCGGAGAGGAGGGCCATTCAATGTCCACTGGGAAATCCATGGTGAAGGACCAATAAAGGTCGTCTTCGTATGCGGTATGGCTGTTTTCAAAACATCGTACCAAAGGCAGACGATGTACTTTGGGCACATTCATGGAGACAAATACTCCGTGCTGCTTGTTGATAACCGAGGAATGGGCCGCTCAGATAAGCCTTTGATGAGATACCGCTCCAGCGATATGGCGGCTGATATCATCGAGGTTTTGGACCATGTAGAGTGGACTGAAGAGAGGGGACTGCATCTTTGCGGGCTCAGCCGTATGTCTCTTTGTCTATTACCACACACACTCTCTCCCCTCTCACTATATCGAAAAGTTGAGACTGACGTGAGCAAACAGTGGGAGGAATGATATCGCAGGAAATAGCCTACGCGATTCCTAACAGAATCGCGAGTTTGAATCTCTGCTGTACAGCGGCAGCGATAGAGAACACGACGACCTTTGCCGAGAATATGATGAACCGCATCATGATGCTTCTCCCCAAAAGGTATCTCAATCGTCCTATTTCTCTGCCATTTTCGCTTTCCACTTTCCCCATGCAGTCTCTATCTGCCACCTGAATGGCTCTTCTGCGCCTCCATCTATCCTCCTTCTTCGCCTGGCCACAAAACTGACCACTCACATAGCCCAGACAGAAGCCTCTCCTACAGCGCAGCGGCTCTCTTCCCAGCAAAATGGCTCGCAGAACCTGACCAAGAGAACGTCCCCACCTCCTCCACACCACGCGTACGCGGAGGACCATACCTACACTTCCGCACAAACTACGAACGGTTCGGCGCCCAAGAAATCACAAAGTCTCGATCTCCCGACTTCACCAAGACCGGCTTCCTCTTGCAGCTCATCGCTGGAGGATGGCATCACAAGTCCCCAGAGCAACTTAAAACCATCGGCGATAAGGTAGGCAGAGACAGGATTTTGGTTATACATGGCACAGAAGACAGGGTCATCACCTGCCCCCATGGCGAGAAGTTGATCAAGTACTTGCAGCCCGGCACGAGTATGATAGTACCTGGGATGGGCCATGCGCCTGTTATGGAGCGCGCGGCTTGGTTTAATGGCTTGGTTGAGGAGATGATTGAGAAAGGGGAGAAGCTAAGCGGTCGGTAAGGAGGATGGTAGAGAGGGGGCATTGTGATTTAATATACAGTTTGATGCGAGGAAGATACACTAGCTATGTGAAAACATGTCGGCGTGCTGTCAATCGTGATGATCTGGAATTGCTGGCTGTCGCCGGGTGGTTCACTAGGCAAAAATTACAGTTATCATAGGAGAAATCCATTTCATTTAGGCGTCTCTCCATTTCCATTTACTGGAATTTTTATTCCCAGCGGACGCATAGCTCTAGTCAAGCACAGAGGCAGTTGAAAGCCCTCGCAGGGGTCTACACAAGTCTTCTTTTGAATCGCCAGACCCAAAATCCGTACGCCAATGCTGAATAACTCCCACACGTTGTTCAAACCTCAAATCATAGTCTACACTTATCATGCCACTTTGTGCGGAAAAATTCCAGCCATCTTGCCGATACCAACCCCAGGCAGGCCCCTTACTCCTGATGAGTTATTGAGACACGTTATTAATAAAGCTCTGGTAGTTTTCGTCCTCAGTACGTGGCATCAACCCCACAGGTTTCGCCAGTGCGGGCTTGGCGGCGGCGATAGGCCTGGCATCCCACATCACACCTGGCAGCTGTGGTTGTTGCTGTACAACCGGTTGATCGATTCGCGAAACGTCCGCGTTGTCGTCCGTGACATCTTCTTTATCTGACTTGGGAAGCCGCATGGCAAGGAGAATATATTCGGATCTCGTCATGTTCTCCATGACATCATCCATGTACTTCTGCACCTCGTCTAGTGGCGCCACAACTCGCTGCAGGTTTTCGAGGATTTTTGCAGACTGAGCGAAGATGCGCAGCGTCATAGGTTGGTAGAAATCCATCGAAGGATCTCCACCATGTTCCAGTCTGCTGCCTTTCCGGACAATTAGAAACGAGACAATGACCGATGACTTATCCTCGGAAAACTCAAGGATACTGTATTTGGGAAACAAGTATCTGTCGCCTGTACCTCCGGCAAACTCGAAGACGACGGCGGCAATGTCCGGCTTCGCGGCTGGTGGAGGTCCCTTTGATCGCAACGCCTGCTGGGCGCTTTGAGGGCCGGGGCCTGCCGGTTTCTTGGTAGCTGAACCATTCGGCGTCGCTTCCACCTCCCCATCCCCCTTAATCCTAGTAAGGGAGGCTTGAGAAGTAGCCTGGGCATTCATATGTGGTTTGGGAGGAATATTGGCTTCTCTATCAAGAACTGTCTTCATTCGCTCAAGAATGCTCTTGAGCTCTGTAGTATCGGTGTACTTTGTCTTGCCAGTATGGATACGTCGGACCATCTCATTCAAGTTCTTGTCCTCGAGGCACCTTTTCACAAGATAGACGATCAAGGGGTCGCTACCAGGAGGTGGCCGTAAATCAACCCCTCGTTGCTTCTCGTTCCCGCTGAGTACAATGTAGAGGATGGCCATAGCTTCGTCTACGATGTACTTGACGTTTTTACCGTCGACAAGCAGCCGGTCAGCAGCTGGGCCCACTGTCCCACCCCCGTTTCTGTACTCGAGCGTGATTTGATCAATGATGTTCTGGAAGTGCGCCAGCTCCTGTGGTGCAGCCTCTCCAACGGCCACTCTCTTCATGAGATCTCGGAGCCCTGGATTTTCTGATGCCTTCTCAGCCAGGGTAACGATGATTGGGTCCTGGCCATGGGCAACAACTGGCGGTGGGGGTTTTGTGGAGGGCGGAGTCAATCTGGTGGGACCATGGCCTTCGGGGGAGGTCGAAACGCCAGGGACAGGAGGCGGGGCCGGTGGGCGTGCTGCTGAAGCTGAGGGATGCGGTCCCGTGCTCTGCGGCTGTGACAGTGGAAGTTGGGCTGGCCGCGGAGGTGCAGAGGCAGCTGGCGCATGTGCAGGCTGCGGTGGGGCGAGCACGGACTCAAGGCCACGGGGAGAAGCGAGTTCTTTCGGGGGTTGCGTGGGTTGCGTGGGTTGCGTGGCTCGTGTGGGCTGTGTGGGCAACGGAGGTCGCTGAAGATCCATTGACTGTAGTGGAGGTTGCACGGAAGGAGGTACGGTTGGTCCGGGTGGCATCTGCTGTCCCGGTAAATGGCCATTGTCTGCGCTCGGCAGAGACACGGGCTGTGGAGGTTGGATGGGTGATTGCATGTGCGATGGACTTGCCACGGGTGCGGACGGGGCGACAGGTACGGATGTAGATGCGGTGCTCGGCTTGGGAGGAGGTGGCATGCCATCGTTGGGAGGACCATACTGAAGGATAGGGCGGACGGACGAGGGCGTGGCAGGAGGGTGCTTCGTGTCCTTGACGGCGTAGATAGTGGCATCGAGCACGTGGGGTTCGACGGTGATGGTGACCTGGCCGATCTTGGTCATGGTGTCCTTGGCGGGGTTGTTCGCGTCTTCCTTGACGACACCTTTCTTCTTGGAAGGCTTGGTCCAATACTTCTCGAAGATGCCCTCATTCAGCCACTTCTGACGAGATCGGGTCAGGGACTCAGCCATGACACCGCTGAGGAGAGACATGTAAGCAGTTTTCCATGGGCTGGAAGGCAATGAACAGTATCGTACCTTTCCTGTACGGACTGATAGTCCTTGGAAGACAGGTCATCTTGCTGAGGCTTCTCGACGGTGGGCAATGGCTGGCCAGACTGTATGGCGGTGGGCAAGGGAGCCGGCGGTGAGGGCTCTCGGGCTGGGGGATCAGAGGGCGGAGAAGCCGACTTGGGTGCGGAAGCGGGCGTCGCAACAGACGAGTCGGGGGTGATATTGCGTCGCTTGGATGCACTCTCGTTGCGAGCAGCAGCCCTTGCGGGTAGCTTGCGCTTTCGCTCCATGGGCGGCGAGAAGGTATCACTTGTTTTCGTTGCTGTCAAGTTACGGAGGCATGTAGGCTGTGATTTGATGCGGTGTAGGAGGGCCGACACGAAGGACGCGGTCGCGGGCGCAGGGCTGGTGCTGGGTCGGAACTCTAATCGAAACCGAGGCCACCCGGCGAGGGAGACTTGCTCTGATGTGCCGATTGGGCAATGGGTGTATGCCAAAGGTGCCACCCAGAGGTCTAGTCAACAATGGTGCAGTGTCTCGCCAGTGTCTAAGACCGAGGGTGAGATACCTATGAGACGCGAGCCCTGTGTGTGCAGTAGATTAGATCGGAGAAAGCTATGACAGCTTCAAGCCTTCCATTCCCGGTTGAGACAAGGCGAGGACTCTCACTGATCAGCATGGAACGGGACGCTGCAAGTTTGGTGGGGGCAAGCACGCCGACCTCTACGTGTCGAGGCGGGTGACAAAAAAAGTGATACCGCAACCCCTTATTTCCTCCGAATGGTCATTGTTTTAAAATCCGAAAAAAATACGTAGAATTTGCATGTAAGTAAAACTAAAATAAGATATATTAATGCGATGTTTCTTACAATAATATCTCTAAATTCGAAGGGAATAACGTGCTGGTTTTTGGTGGTTCACAAGTGTGGTTTTGTCTTTCGCGGTATCACTTTTTTTGTCACCCGCCTCACGTGTTAGGTAGGCTCTAGTGCCTTTTGTCCTGCTACCCTTGTATGCACTTATCCGGTACAACATCTATATCTGCGTGTCAAGCTCAAGTCAACCTTCCGTGCTCACGTGCAAGTGTGCTTCAATGAACAGGAACTTTTAGCTCAAGTTCCCACCTCCAGTCTCTGCCATCCCGTATTCACTGGTAGCGATCCTTCTCTTGCCCAACGACATCCTTCCAGGCTACTAGATCAACCGCCTTGGCCTATCGCATTCACTTTTAGATTGTTCCATTTCTCATCACCTAGAACTGGTTCATATGTTAATTATAACCTTCCTACCCGGTAACCTTAGCCTACCTTATATTCAGTTCATTCAATTTGGCATCTCAGATACGTTCTATCTGAGCGCATTTTAAAACACCCTGTGATCCTCCCTTCTTCTCCTTCTTCTTCTTTTCCGTTCCTTGTCGCAAGAGCTCTCATAAGCATCAAACCTCTCTGGTGCTTGCTCTACCATGACTCCTCGCCCTTCTCAGTGGGCAATCCCCCTGTTCGTCAGTCTTGGCGCGCCCCTCGGTCTCTACGTAGCCTTCATTCTGCTTGGATCCATACCTTTCTTCCAGAGACAGTTACGTTCTCCGTTACTACATCCCCTTCCATCTGCAGTCATGGACTCATTTCATCTTTTAGTTTTTTCTACGCCCACAAGATCAACACTCTGTTCTGGCACGATTTGAACAGACCAGAGTATTGGGGCTTTGCGCGTCAGTGTAGCCGAAGCACTTGCTTACCCTCTTTCTCTTCAGTTCTGAAACATCTCTCTTAGATAAGCAAGTCACTCCTTTCATTATAAATTCAACCGATGGCAATTCCATCTACGCTTGGCATATATTGCCAATGAACATATACCTCAAGCATGAAGAGCAGCTTCAGACTGGTCTCGCCGAATTTTCCAACGACATCACTACTGCAGAACCATTCAAAATTCTGAAAGACGATCCTAATGCCCGCTTGGTCATCTCCTGTGAGTCCTCAATATTAGACTTCCCTAATATGAGACTCACTTTATCTGACTAATTGTAGTTCACGGTGTAAGTGTGTTGGAACAGAGGTATGAATATGGGCTCACACTGACGATTCCCAGAATGCAGGGCATATCGCTCAGGGCGTGAGAACCGATCACTTTCACTCTTTGACAGATACTTCCAACTACCATGTTCTGACTATAGATTATCGCGGGTATGGAAAATCAAAGGGTCTTCCATCTGAAGCTGGTCTGATCCAAGATGGCGCTGCTGCGGTAAACTGGGCCATGGAAGTGGCGGGTGTGTCCCCAAGCCGTATTCTCGTCATGGGACAGAGCTTGGGGACCGCCGTGACGAGTGGTGTCGTTGAGCACTTTGCGCAGAAAGGTATCGAATTCGCTGGTGTTATGCTGGTTGCCGGCTTTTCGAACGTACCCACTCTCCTTGGTTCCTACAGAGGTGGCGGCGTAGTCCCAGTCCTTTCCCCCTTCCGCCGTATACCGCCTTTGATGCGCTTCTTTGAAAAGTTCATTGTAGACAAGTGGCATTCCGACGCCCGCCTCGCCTCGATAGTTGGGTTGACGCGGACAAGACTGCGCTTGACAATACTGCATGCCAGAGATGACGCCGAAATCCCCTGTCTTCAAAGTGACCTTCTTTTCAAGTCGGCTGTCACTGCGTTAAAGATGGAAGAAATGGATGACGCGGCTTTTGCGACATGGAAGAAAGAAATGAGCATCCGTCGAGACGATGGCACATTCATATCCGTCGTCAAAGCCAATCCAAACATCATCATTCGGCAGGAACTTGTTGCATACGGAGGTAAGTAGAGCAACCCCCATAGTCTGAAAAGAAGCAAAAGCGCAATCTCACATTTCAGGGCACAACGGTGTTATGATGTCTTCAGCTGTTGCACTAGCAGCCATGAGATCATTTGCTCCTGACGAAGTGTGATGTGATGGAATGGGTCGTCCAAGCCCTCCATCTTCAAGGTCAATTAGCAACGGACCCCACAAGAGACCTCTCAATCGAGGGAAATATCGACCAGCCCTGCATGGCACATATATCAAACCTAGCCTCAAAGACATGGCCACGCCCAATCTTTCCCTGGTATTCATCTTGAGCTTCGGTATAACAACCCAAGAACCGGCCAACACCAGATTCATCGCCACGGAGTATGCAAGAGAATGTAAGTGTCAATGACAAGAGCAAGATGATACCGTGCTGCGAGTCTTACAGGAATGGACCATGGTTAATGCCATGACTGCTTCGGACTTCAAGAACGAGCCTCCCTCAATCACGTCCAACACTTTCGTGACGATTTTACAGTTAAAAAAAACCGATACGGGCTTCACCCATGAGCACGGCAACGATTGTCACAATTGTGGTCATAGAACCCTTCTACATTCTGAGCAAGATGTTCAGAAGCTCATACAGACATCAGAACCGGAGTAGTCCTGTCTTGCGTTCCCCATATTTGACTATAGACAATGAGACTAACGACACGTGTTCTTCTTTCCCCTGGCGGCCCTGTAGTAACCTACGACAGGCATTTGGAGTGCCTAAAGGCGAAGAAAATCCTGTATGTGGCCATTTGGCATGTGAAGGATCCAGAGATTAGTGATGTTCTGCAAAGCCGTCCCGTGTTGTCAAACGGATCTTCACATTGACCCTTGGCATCTTCTAAGGGCTTGAACGGGCGGGGCATAAAACCGTAGAAGTATGGTACGATTATCGCAGCATCCCACAATGACCGAGCAGCTCAAATTCAAGATCGTCAATGCGAGATCTCATTTGTATCGATCCGCATCCCTTACCTTGTCAGTCCTAGACGATATCAGCGAAAAGTTTATCTCCAACTTATACTCCTAGAAAACGTGGGAAGATCGAACCCGATGCTGTGTGGGGCATCTGCAACGCAAAGTACTTTGGTTGTGTCTGAACAATCATGGAATATGCGAGAAGCCCGCACTCAATGATATTGCTTGAAGGAAGCCGGATTACCGAAGGCGAGAATCACCTGTTTTGGGGCAAAGCACGATCTGTCTGGGACCAAGAACTTCGCCTACATGACGGAACTGCGGTTAAGCTCGAGAAAAAAGCAGAGATACAAAACAGGAAGGCAGTCCTTTGGAAAAGAAGGCCGCTCTGACCACTCAGGACTCGGGGCGAGGTGGATTTTGGTGTCGTTTTTGCTCTCCCCAATCTTCACGGACGGCGGTTAAGCAAAGATTTCTCTTACGTCTTCCGAAGTATAATCAGAGCCAGCTTCCGGAGGTACAATAGTAATAACCCTGAGAGGGCGTTGGTACAGGTTGTTCAAGGGCTGTCTCAAGCAAGGCGTTATAGTCTATTGATGGCCACCCCGCGGGCTTACGGACTCGATTACCGACAGAACGAGAATGGAAGACGGCGTTTTGGATAGATGAATCTGACGTCGGTCGGGCTTAGCTTTTTGAAGAAACAACAACAGACATGGAGCCTTTCACAAAGACTCGCTTTCTCGACACCGTGTTTCCTCGTTAAATCTCGTCCCACACCAGCGCGACGGCGCCCTATTGATAATTTTGAGGACATGACTGGCTGCTCCACCATTCGATGCTACATATCGACGAGTTCTTGCGGGCTGTAGCGAGGAGAAAATATGATCTAAACATTGAAAAAATCCAGTCAGACCACAATCGCCGTCGCGCCATCACAGAAAAGCTCTAGGCTCAATATTAACCCCCCTTCCCTCCTTCCTCTGGGTTCGCCCCGGTCTCACTGACCTGGCGAGCCGCCGCCGCCTAACCGCCACCGCGACTTCAAGATCTGGCATGATGCGCCATGCCCAGACACCAAGCGTCTGGCCGATGCTATATGACTACCCAGGCGTCCAGGCATCAGGGGTTCTCTGGACGTTTCGAATGAACACGGTGCAATAATCCACTGTCACTCATATGAAGGTTCATCGCTGCTACATGCTCAACCTGTCTTGACAAGTTTGTTCATCGCGCGGCCGTGTTCGAGCAACCGGCGAAAATGATCGGGGACACTGCATATCGCATAACAGGATTGAAATACGAGCTTAGTCGCTTAGATGGCCCTAGAGTCGTACTTGAAGGGCGCAAGATAATAAGATTATTGGGCGATCAATATACATGCCTCCCCAGCTTGCCCATGCCGAGAGAGGGAAATGGTCGAGATAACACTTGATAACTTGCCCTTCATCCAACAAACCCTTGATTGACCTGCTGTCATAAACCAACAGAGAAGGACGTCCAGTACCCTAAATCAGCAAGAAAGTAGACTTATTGACTACAGAGCTAGGTTCGCCCTTCGGGGCTTGATGCGGACTCGCCGAGGGTATGGTGTAAGAGGACGTAAGCCATGAGGAAAGGATTAAAGACATGTCGCAACGGAGGGCGCTACACAAAGAGATAACGATGGCAGGCATACCCGTCGGTGGTTTAGAGGCTGGATATAGGGACATCTCCAACTGCGACTTCAGTTGCAGCTTGTTATAAAGAGCTATTTTCTGGTCATTGTCGGGCATCTCATCATGTGGATATACTGAATGCCATCTCAGCTGAGTAAAGCACATAGCGGTCGAGGCAGCGAGTACGAGGGCATGGTCGATGAACGTTGCAAGGTTGATGAAAGGCAATAATATTGGCTTACCTCCTTGACGGTCATCTGATTACAACCACTCTGTCTCATTCCAGGACGTGCCATCACCGTGGAGGTAGATGAGTATTGGATGATGATGTGTGGTGGTGTCTGGTATCATAGGAGGTAGTATGTGCCCAGGTGTGCTTTTCAAGGTATTCTGGCGCCTGAAGATGACGGGCCGCAGCCCAAGCCACACCCAATGGGATGTCGTCATCAGACATTATCTACTCCCCCCACCGCACCCCAAGCTCAATGTTCATCCGACCACGACGCAGAGTACTCTATCTCCCACCTTTGAGCTTAACACCCATCCCCTACGTGTAGCGATACGACATAACAACTCCCAGAACATCCAGTACTTGATTGCTCTCTCTAAGCTACCGCCGGTCTACATGGCAGCATCCACACGTATCCTAGCCATCAACACCTAGCCAGTTCCCTCCACCACCTCGCCGACCATGGCTGTCATCGACCATGACAACTTTTCCAACGTCTCCTGGACCAGCGATGGCAACCCAGCCGGAGCTGAGGGTTCGAGCAGTGCCTCCATGCCTGCTATAGAGCCTGAGCCGCCCACCGCCCAGGACGAGCAGCATGGCCAGGACCTACAGCGCCAGGATCCGGGTCTGTCGGGAGACATCCTCGAGTGCACCGTCTCCGAGCCGCACAAGGAGAGCGACGGCACCAAGGACGCCTTTGTATCATATCTCATTACCACTACTGTATGTCTACACTCTGCTCTCCCTCCTTTCGCGAACCCAAATGCTAACCATGTTTTCCCCTCTGCAACAGTCCACATTCCCTTCCTTCCAGAAACCAACCTTCACTTCGCGCCGCCGCTTCACCGATTTCCTGTTTCTGTACAAGTCGCTATCTAAGGAATACCCGACTTGTGCCGTTCCGCCGCTTCCCGACAAGCAGCGCATGGAGTACGTCCGTGGAGATCGCTTCGGACCCGACTTCACCAACCGCCGCGCATTCTCTCTACATCGCTTCCTAACCCGCATCGCCCTTCACCCTATCCTGCGCCGCGCACCCATTCTCCACACATTCCTCGAGTCTCCGGACTGGAACGCCACCATGAAGTCCCGCGCCGGCAGGACAAGCGTCGATTCCAATCAAGCGTCTGGTGGCGTCTTTGACAACTTCGCTGACACGTTCATCAACGCCTTTACAAAGCCCCACAAGGCCGACAAGCGCTTCATAGAAGTCAAGGAGAAGAGTGATAAACTAGACGAGGATTTAGGGCATGTTGAAAAGGTCGTCGCTAGAGTCGTGCGCCGAGAAGTCGATCTCGAGACAGATCTCAGGGACTTGACAGAGCAGTTCCAGAAGCTGATTACGCTCGAGCCAGGCGTTGAGGCCCCCGTCCATGGCTTCGCTGCAAGTGTCGAGGATACCGCTGCGGGACTGAAGAGATTGAGGGAACACACTGATCAGGACTATCTGGGGAGCCTGAGGGATCTGCAGGCGTACTCTGCTGCTGTGAAGAACCTCTTGACAGCGAGAGAACAGAAGCAAATGGACTACGAAAGCCTCACGAACTATCTCAACAAATCCACTCTCGAAAGAGATTCGCTCGCATCAGGATACGGCAACTCTGGTGCTCTTGGTGGCGCGGGCGGGTTCATACGATCCAAGCTTGAGGACGTGCGGGGCGTCGACCACGAGGCGTCCAGGAGGGAGCGTCTTCGTAAACTGGAGATCAAGATTGATGAACTTGGCACTGAGGCCGAGCGTGCCAAGAAGACAAGCGAGATGTTTGATGAGGAGGTTGTCAAGGAAGTTGTGGACTTCGAAATGATCAAGAGGAAGGAGCTGAAGGGCACGATGGAGAATCTGGCTGTCAAGCATGTCCAGTTTTATGATGATGTGGCGAATACCTGGGAGAGGTATATCAAGGATATGGAGGCTATAGGGGTGAAAGTTGATGGTTAGAAAATGGGGAGATAAAGAGCTGCGACGAGGGGCCCACAAGACTCGAGAAGGATGAGAAGGATGAGAAGGGAGTGATGAAGTAATGAATTGCTTTGGTACCTACATGTATTCTTGACGCCGAAGTCTTGACATGCAGAGTTGGCGTTGTCTGATAGTCCGGACTAGGCGTTGACGTGGTTTTCTTTGGTATGCATGGATATGCATGATCAAATTCATAGTGCTGTGTGGATTATGAGAATTTACAGTGATAAGTTATATGTGATTGTGTGTTTTACGCAGTGGTTGTTTAACTGACGTTAACTTTAAGAGGGTTTGGGAATTGGCATGAGTACAAATCTGTAAGCAGAGCCCATGTGGGTGCAGGGATAGAACTGAGACAAATCAAGACAAGGATGGGTTAAGGGAAGGATAGGTAGTTGGGGCATGATAATGGGCAATAGTACTGAAGACTGGAGTGTGAGTCTTGGTGGGAGTTATGGACCCATAACAAAGATGTGTACATGCCTTAGGTATAGGTATTTAAAGAGTTCCAGGAATATGGTAATTGTAGACGAACATTGATCCGGAAGGAGTGAGGCTTCGGCCAAGAGACGCTGGGACTAAGTGATACCGTTGCGGTCTTTGGATGGTGAGATAATGTTCGGGAAGCAACGCTGAGGTGGTTGATAATGCCGTTTTCTCGGCTTGCCACTGGATACATCTCCGATGTCGATTATTACATGAACGATTTCCTGAAGGAACGAAGAATCAAAGATAATGAGCGGCGAAAGAGGCACGCTGTTGGAGCTATATGTCAAAAACTTCTCGATGGTCATGATATTTCACAGCGCTAAGAAACCACTTTATTGGCTGCAACTTGGCAATTTTAGATGAGATTATACCGTACAATGTAGGATAAATAGAGGCTGGCATCAGCCTCTCAGACATCGGAATATGTGAACCATAAGATATTAAGTCTGTCATACGTGGAGACAAAGTAAAGCTGATATATGGTAGTTTGGTGTTATGGGAACGTGGCTCGCGTGTAGTCAGGTCCTTGCCAGATAAGCCAGGTCTGGCCGCCTGCTCGTACACATCACTTCTTATCTAAGCGTCCTGTAATTAATGATTCACAACGCTGTCCACGTAGGGCTTATATAGCTTGATCCAAGGACTACTGCCAAATATCACTACCTTGCTGACGTCAACCAGCTGCTGATGTCCGCAAGCTATACAATGGAGGCCGCTAAATTTTGTATTGATGCGTGAAAATCATTTGAGAAGATTTAGCAAGACCTTTCAATTGGGCTTAGTGGTGCAATCCTCACTGTTTCTCTTAGAAAATTAAATATAGTAGAAGAAGGATGGATATCGTCACACCTACAAGTTAGGCCGTGGTTATTCCGTTATCAGAACCTACATATATACAGATTCGCTAGAGGTGAGCAATGACTTCAGAGCGTTCATCAATCAACGACGCACTATCAACTACCATTCAAGGTCAACACCAGTGGCTTCCGTAATATAAAAACGCCAGCCCATGTAAACTATGTTCGTTAGGTATGTAAGATATGTACAGAGGCAGACGCCTGCCCCCTATTCTATCTCGAGCATGAATGCAAGAGAATAGAGCCACACCTCATCCGTGACCGTGTCAATACCTAGGCAAAAAGGAAAGAAAAGGCCCAACCCAACACCAACCATGCAAGCGAATCAATTGTCACTCATCAACCGCCCGGTCCCTTTCTCCCTATTATGGTGGCCATCTTCATCATCACTTTCGCTTACTAGACTTCCATGTTCATCCTCTTCACCGCTGCCATCAGCGAAAGCATCGTATAATTCTTCCCCACGTCTCCTGGAGCCCTTTTCTTGTCCACCCGTGAGGCCCTCATTCTCATCCGGGTTCAGAGGCTCAAACTCATACTGATCTCTAGGGTTGTTCCTGAGTCTCTTGCGTCGCACCGTCCACAGCCAGATACCAAGCCCGGAGCAGAATGCTACAATAAGTGCGAGCGCAGAGTAGATCCATATTTGTGTTCTTGAGGAGACGCCAAATGTGGGCAAGAATGACGGTAGCCATGAGCTGTGGGCAGCTGATGAATTGGCGGGTTCAGTTGGGCCAGAGCTTGTGCTACTTTCAGTCTCGGTGGGCTTGCCGGGTCGTTCAGGATGGTCGTCAGGGAGGGAAGTTGGCAACGCCGAGTTTGTAGGAACGGGAGCTAGGGTCGTTGTTGACGCAACGGCTGTCGTGGTGGGAATGGCATCGTGGTCATCGTCGTCTTCCTCAGTAGGCATGGGGAGGAGTGTAGCCTTCGATGCATCAATACTCTCGCCCCACAGTTTGAGGTGCCAGTCGATAAATTTGCCTTGGAACTCGTTGACTTCTGTGTCGCGGACAATGAGGGTCCATTTGCCAACACCAAGCTCACCCCTGGTGCTGTGTCAGTCGCATGTTACAGGTAATCACAATATCATCAAGACTTACCAGTGAGCTACGCTCATGAATGTCCAGTCAGCGTAGCCTGTATCAGCCGTGTCCATCCTTCTTGTGGCAGAGATATGGCTTATGACGTTGTCAGGGCTGATGAGATCAACACTCAAGTCGCCTCGTCGAGTATGCTCCACGTTCATTGTGACCGTCACGTGCTCCAAACGTGCAAGATTCGCCTCCTTAAGCATGTCCTTTGTAACTTCGAAAGTGACAGATAGTCCCTTGTCGCCTTGAGGAATGTCCTTCTTGACGTGCAACCAAGGAGAATAGTACCATGCTTGTGGCTTAACGTTCTTCCATGTCCTTGCAGTCTCCACAAGAGCCCAACTGTCGATTTTTCCATAGCCGAAGGTGTGACTGAACTTTTTACCGATGAATGTATCCTGCCACTCTGTGGTGTCGAGATCAACAGGGACGGCACTCATCAGGGCGATATATTGCATATCTCTCCACGATAGATCCGGGCGAATCTCTAGAGCCAAAGCGAATATGCCCGCAGCCAAAGGCGCTGCAGCTGACGTACCGCCATGCCCATCGGCACATTTATTCTCACCCACATCGGTTGTGTGCTATTCGACCTGTTAGTACTTACGTTCTCTAGAGCTCAGGATAAACTTACAATACTGTCACCGCTTCCACTGCTGTAGGTGACGACGAGTTGGGCAGAGCATTTCTCCGAGTAATAAGGATGTATACCCTGCCGATCAATAGCACCGACGGTGATGCTGTAGATGCTGTTGGTGTAGCCGTCAAAGTTGCAATTGTCTTCACTCGCTGCACCATTGCCGCTAGCAAAAACATAGATAGATCCCAGGCCATCACGGCCCTTCTGGACAGCATTGAGCATGGCTTTCTTGATGAGAATGCCAGGCGCATCCATAGACTTGCCATCGTCGGGTGGACCCCAAGAGCACGAGTAGATCTGATTGTGTAGAAAGTCATAATTGAGAGCGGCTGCTTCATCGGCATCGCTGATGGGAGCGCTGAGAATGCGGATACCAGCAATGTTGGAGTCGTAGGCAACACCAATGCCACAGACATCGTTCTTGGCGGCGGACACCTCTCCAGCACATCGAGTTCCGTGGCGGTCATCGCTCAACGTGGGCTTGGGCTCGGGGCGCTGGTCGTTGAAGTCCCAACTGCCAAAGCTGTAATAGTTGGGCTTCAAATCTCTGCTGTACAAATCTAGACCATCGTCAACAATAGCGACAGTGGCGTTCTTGCCAGTGACGCCCGAGAGCCAAACGTCGGTGACATTGACATCGTGGCCGACCTGCATAGGATTGAACAGATGCCACTGCTCTGTGAAGATGGGGTCGCTGATGTCGAGGCTCTCCATCACCGACTTCTGCCTCCTGAGTGCGTCGGCATCGGCGCCGTCTTGTGGGTTTCGGGGGAAGAAGCCGGCCGGAGGGGGCGGAACGACTCGCTTCTGCATGGGGGCTCGCAGTTTCTGCTTGTGGGAGGCGAGAACGTGGTCGAGGATGTCAGTGGTGCCGGATGATCGCTTCCTCTGGCGCTCCTTGACTTCTCTGCGGACCACATCATGTTCGGCCCTGGGAGCGCGGAAGATGTAATGATCTGCCAGTTCACCGAGCTGGCCCTCGTTCCGCAGTCCCAAGCGCGAAGCTACGTGATCTGGATTGGCGGAGTGTTCGAGATGGAGGACGTAGTAATCGTTGGCACTGAAGTCTCGGGAATAGAGGGAGGCGTTGCCCAGCCCAGCCAGGCCGCCGAAGAGGACGCCAGCAAGAGATGTGAGCTTCATGGCGGCGACTGTTGAGGACGGTGGGATGGCTTCGAACGTCGAGGCTCACTATTCGAGATGCTCGCGAGATAGAGAGATGGCAGGCTGACGTCGACCTGAAACAATGAGTACGAACCGACCCCTTTTCGGTGGGTGGCTTTGAAAGGACAATAGACTTCTATACGGCCAGCGCCATTTACGCCAAAGGGTATAGGGGATGTGTGACGTGTGTAGTAGCAATACCAGATTACTGAGATGAGAGAAATACTGTGACCGAACGTAGGGTCGAGGGCCGTTGCTGTTGCTGTTGCAAAGTCCCCAGCCGAGGAAATGATGAGTCTGGGGCGATAGTGAAATGTAGCACGATGGTTAGCGGTCGAACGGGCCAGATACTAGGTACCTTACCTAGCATGTGTTAGGTACATGTACCTACCTATATGTACCTAAGGTAGGTGGGTACATAGGAGATAGGTAGGTAGGCGGAGTATGGAGAACACTTCAATGTTACGGGCCAAGTGTTCCAACCCGCCGTCTCTGCCTTCGTCCGAGCTGGGGCTGTTGGTAGGCTGTGGCGCAGGGCGTGTCTGTACCGTACCTAAGTACAGCAGGTACTGACAGGACCTACTAAGATAGAACCTGGAAGTGACATTGACAGGTCGGATAAGATACGCTAAATGCCCCGGCCAGCGACCATCCATGGACGGTCTGCAGCGTGAAGGAGCTCGGGAGTCTGGCGAGTCTGGAGATTCACGATCGCCTCTCAATTGCCTTGGTTAGGTCATTCTCGGCTACCATGAATCCGCTCCCAATCACGAGGCAAATGTTAATCGCCACATCTCATCCAGGCCCCATTCGACACCTCAAATCTCCCCTACGACTTCTTTTGGGCATTCTTCATCACTTCAGTCCCTATTGCATGTCACCTGTACCTCTTATAGGCCCGGTCTGAGAGAGGATCAAATTCAATGTAAAAAACACTCAGTAGGTAGATACCTTAGGTACCATCCCTGGCCGCTATTCGCCTCTGTGCACAATCACTATATTTACAGCACGAGATGTCCTCGTCCATGGAAGAGGCATGGACCATCTATGAGGCAGACGGGAATAGTGCACTCAGAGATCTATATGTCTTACGGTTGGACCGTATGCTTAATGCGCTGTCTTCGAACAAAGTTCTAGATGTTCATCAAGCAATCGTTTGCCGTTCTCCTCGGCCGCAGTCTGCCTCGCTCAAAAGACGCGTCTCACGTCACCAACGCCATCTGTTCGACGACCAAGACATTACGCTGAAGAAGCCATCCACTTAAGGTTATTTAACGATGCAGCCCCCAAAGCAAACTACCCACCGCAGTTTCAAGAGACGGTGGTTTTTTGCAAATCGAGATATAGCAAAAAATACTAGGTCAGAATCCTAGGTCATGGATTGGAAACACCTTGAACTGACAGATTCGACTCGCTTATAAGGCTGTGCTGGATGACATTCTGGCCCATTTGAGCCAACATGGTGGCTCTTATGGACAGCGCATTCCCCATCGCCTCACATGCTCAGCTAACAGGTGCGAAACCAACCCGTCTCGATTTGTGCCGGCCTGTATACCCAAGAGAGTAGGTACACCTAACTCAATAGCCTCAACGTTCAAGCTGCTCGATGCATTGAACTCAATGTCTAAACGTTGCCCCCGTTGTTCATGTCCGGCCCTGGGAGCTACATTATATCCAGTATCCGCACCTCTCGTAACCTTATCCCTTTCCTTGGTCGCTGGTGTTCCCAGCCGCCTTTTTCCTCGCCGTAGACACATCGGATCCTGACCCTGCCCTACCTACCTTGTATCCGTTGTCCTACAGTCTCGAGGGCGCACAGCATGGGTTCATTCAAACAAAGTGTTCTTGACAGAGTTGATCCTATCGCCAACTCCTGATCCACTCCGGCAATTCGTCGTCCCATCGTGACCGAACGGCTTGGATCGCTAACTCACAGACATTACTCCATCGCAGAGAGGCACATCTAGTCCAACTTACACGTATAGTACACAGCGGACTGGCCCGAAGGAGCTGGCCTTACGCGGTGAAAGCTTTTGACCGCTTCTTCGGCTTGGTATCGACCCACGCATGACTATATGGCTTCCACTCTACGCGCGACACAAGCAGACGTCTCGGCTTCGGTATCCTGCGATCTTCTCTGCATCTCCCGAGTCCTGTTTCACACTCGGCCCTCGTAGCCTGCATTGGCCATTCTCCGTCAAACGGGCGCGAGTATTCATCCCGGCAGCTTTCGTTAAGATATATCCTTGCGCCAATCTCTCAAGTCCTCAGCATCCCTGCAGCTGCCAAGATTCCCCAGCCGCCTCGAAAACATAGTAAGAGGCGCCGCCAGTCCGGGAGCTAGACAAGGCACGGTGACGGCGGGCGAGAGCTGGAGCTCTCATCGGAGCTCCCTCACCTTGTCGCTCTGTCGATCCTGCATGAATGACTTGTTTCCTCACGATAGCTTCGTCTTGAATCCCTATTTCCACATCTCTCCCGCGACGGCTTAGCTGCGGTTTCTTTTACCTCCACCCTTTTCCGCCCGTACAGCGCATAGCACCTAGAGTATATTCCGTACAGTCGCATTGCATATACCTGCGTGGCATTAGTCTATTCATGGACGTGTCCTGCATGAACCCACGAAGCTCCGTGAGCGCTTATAGGCACGAGCTACGAAAAAGTCCCATCTTTTGCTAGTTTCGTCAGCCTTGCTTGCAGCCCAACCGCTCGGTCGAGTCTCGAGCGTCCAGTCTTTGCCTAAAAACATGTCTACGTCTACTCCGTACTGGGGGCAATTGCCCTCGCCCAAAGCCCGTCGATCATCGTCCGATGGTAGTGATCGCAGGTATTCATTAGATCAGCCAAGGGCTCCCCAGTCTAAGCTCGATTCTCAACGCATTTCAACCCAAACTGCCAACACCGATGCTTTGACCGAGTCAACGTTCTCGCCGATTGCTTCTCCCACGGCCTCCAATGCTCCAGGAGGCGGTCTAGCGCCCCGACCTCCCTCTTTCCCTTATGCGCAGCATCAGTACTCCGACAGCACAGAGAGACGACGGAGGCGCTCGAATAAGTCGCAGGGCGACGACCTCTACGACTTTTCAGACACCGCATCTCCTCCCCCAGCTGCTCCCGACGTACCCAGAGCACCACCACTCAGCTACAAAGCTCCTTTCGGAAGCCCTGAGCCATACACCTATCGACCTCATTCGACTTACAGGCCTGATCCCCAGCCCCGAACTCTCATCATGGAGCCAGAAACCTTCTACAAGGATGCCACACCACCTGCAGAGCAGCAGTCGAGCCGACCTGTACTAGACTGCAATTTCCAGACATTTGATGATGGTGTTGTACCAACTGAACACCTAGAAAGAGAGCTGCTTAGAACTGGCTCCCTGCGACGGCCAACCAATGGGCATCGCCAACCCGAAAGATTTGCGCCGGAACCTACCTCATCATCACAAAGGAGAGAATCACCGGCTCCAGATCCACAGCGCAACATGTGGGCCGCAGACCGCTCGCCACTACAAAAGCTAGAGCTGACGCTCGATAGCATCACCAAGGAGGAAAAGAGAGCCCGAGTGGAAGCTGCAGAACGACGCGCAAGGGAGAGGGCCGCAAGAAACAGCGCGTCTGCAGGCACTGCCGAATTCGAGAAATCTGCAGCAAACTCCACTGCACAAAAGGCTGACAATCCAGATCGCCGCCAATCTGTTCATGTCAGGAAGAATCCTCAAGTAATTGTGGCTGATCCAATCCCAGCTCAGCCATCAACGGCTGCGACACGGGGCTCCTCATCACGGTCTCCATACGAAGATGATAACCCCATTAGACCACACGGTCAGTCACCAAGATCTCAGATCCCAGTAGCAAAGAAGCGGAATGTATCAGGCACAGAGCACAACAGGTTGCCACAACGTGGGTTGAGCTTCAAGGAGAGAGCCAGCTCACAAGATCCTGAATTACCTCAAGAATTTGCCGACGGGCCAGCCAGGGAGGCTCCGGGCAGACGTCCCACTGTCGCCCTTGGGAGGAGTGGGAGTAACAAGTTGAAGAAGAACCCGCCTGGAGACCCGTGGTATAATGCACGCACAGAGGCTGAAGAAAGATCCACTGCATACGACAGATTGAATTCTTTCGATGACAGTCGTTATGGAGAAACTGTCCCCACGAGTCATAGAACTGCACACGATACAACTGATCACGTTAAAAATGAGCCCATCTCGACTGAAGACCTTCCTAGACCGCCAGCTCGAGGCAAGGCTTTCGCAGATGAGGCCTACGAGGCGGAACGCCCAAGTCGGATGAGAGGTCTTGCTGCAGCGATTGGCCTCGGGCGTTCCAACTCGATGAGCAACCGTCAACAACCTCCCCCGTCACATTATCAGTACGAATCACCGTCGCACAATCAAGAATATTCACAAGGCGATGAGAATGATGCATCACCAACCCAGAAGCAAGGACGCGCCACCATGGCTGGTTTCGGCAAAGCCAATTCCATAGACATGTACCCTCAATCGCGGGCACCCGTGTCAGCCTTGCACGGCGCTGAACTGAGCGAACGGGGCACGAAGTCAGTTAAGTTTCAAGATGGTGACCCTGGTAGTGAAATGTTTGGCAGCAATGTTGCTGACTCTGGCCGTCACGAACATCATTTGGGCCATTTCTTCCACAGAGACCATCTCAGGCCTGGACGGGGAATGTACAAGCCGCCTGTCTATTCAGATGAATGGAAGAAAGGCGCAATAGGACTGTTATCCGAGTCTCAAATGGACCTTAGAGAGGAGCCTCAACATGACCAAGCGCCTGATAAGAACACGCCTTGGTGGGAAAGTGATGGAAAGCGCCGATCTAGCTTCACAGCACAGCCACACAGAGCGCAAGCGTATGATGGCGCGCATGATGAGAACCAGAGACGGACCAGGTTCACGCCACCCCTTTATCTCAAATGTGGACCTTTGCTGCGATATTGTGGCATGCGCCATGAGACGCCAATGGCGAGGACAGCACGTGGGGACGCAGGTTCAAACAAAGAGATATGGAGAGGATCCGTCATGATTGTCACGCAAGACTCGGAATCATCATATGATCTCACACCCACGCTGAGACTATTTGTGCAGCCCATGGAGCTTATGCCCCCTCCACCTGCTGAGCTCCGAGGGGAAGAACCGCTTTCTCCAGAATATGTCGACCCAATTGCGGGAATACCGAAACTCGGCCGCCAGGGCGAAACACTTTATGTGCGACCTGTCGAGCATCTGGAGGAAGGCAGAGATCTCTCGATATATGAGCCAGACGATGGCTTGTTTGAGCTCATAAGGAGCGCCCCTGATTTCAATTCCAACACTGCTGAACCACCCGGCTCTTTTACTAGTCGCAAGAAGCGCACTGAGGTGGATGGAGAGAAACTGGGAAAGCTCAAAGACGTGCGTGGGGTTCGGCTTCACGAAGAACGCGGCCACACATTTTGGAGGTTCAACATTGAAGTCGAACTTCGCGACAAGCAACAGCGTATCGCATACCGTATCAATCGCGGACCTGCTACTGGTTTCTGGGTTCCAGCCCGTGGCGAGGTGATGAATGTCATGTTCCACAGCTGCAATGGATTTAGCCACAGCGTGGACCCTGATGAGTTCAGTGGCCCTGATCCCATGTGGCGAGATGTCTTGAACACCCATCAAACAAGACCTTTTCATGTCATGATTGGTGGCGGAGACCAGGTATACAACGACGCTGTGATGGATGGTACTAAACTTTTCCACGATTGGCTGCAGCTAAGAAATCCACTGCACAAGAGCAATGCCCCTTTCACACCAGAAATGCAAGATGAGCTAGAGAACTTCTACCTGCAGAGGTACATGATGTGGTTCTCTCAAGGACTATTTGGCCTTGCCAACTCTCAAATCCCTATGGTCAACATGTATGATGACCATGACATTATTGACGGATTTGGGTCTTACCCTGATCATTTTATGAAGGCACCAGTCTTCTCGGGCCTGGGTAACGTTGCATTCAAGTACTACATGCTTTTTCAGCATCAAAGTCTGCCTTCTGAGACAGAGGAATTCGAGCCTAGTTGGATCTTGGGAGAGAAGCCTGGCCCTTACATCAATGAGCTAAGCCGGAGCGTGTTTGTATCTCTGGGGGAGAGAATGGCTCTCCTGGCCGTTGATGCCCGAACGGAGAGGACAAGAGAACAAGTAGTAACAGAGGAGACATGGAAAAAGCTGATTGATCGGTGTTATAATGAGATTGTCAAGGGAAAGACACAGCATCTGCTTGTGTTACTCGGCGTTCCTATCGCGTATCCCAGACTTGTCTGGTTAGAAAATATGTGAGCACCCGGTCGTACTACGAACGAAAACACTGGCTAACGCGCATCTGGCAGCTTAACCTCGAGACTTCTGGATCCGATCAAAGCCCTTGGCAAAGCCGGGCTACTTGGTAACTTCCTCAATAACTTCGATGGAGGTGTAGAAGTGCTCGACGATCTTGATGATCACTGGACAGCCAAGAACCACAAAGAGGAGCGCAGATTCGTCATCGAAGACCTGCAGGACCTTGCGGCAGACAAATCTGTTCGTGTGACAATTCTCAGCGGCGACGTGCATCTTGCCGCTGCAGGTCAATTTTACTCCAACCCAAAGCTGAAAATCCTGAAACACAACGATTTCCGCTATATGCCCAATATCATCTCTTCTGCGATTGCAAACACGCCCCCACCGGACTTGTTAGCCGATGTGCTGAACAAGCGTAACAAAGTTCACCATTTCGACAAGGAGACTGACGAGAGCATGATACCTCTCTTCACTCACGGAGTAGATGGGAAAGCCCGAAATAATAAACACCTCCTACCCCACCGTAATTGGTGCTCTATCAGAGAGTACGTACCCGGGCATACACCGCCTCCAACACCGCCTCCGGAAGAGTTTGATCATACGCCAGAGGGCAGTCCTCCAGCCAGTCGCGGTGGTATTCTACGCCGCTTATCACTGTCTAAAAGCAAGGGTCCTGCACTACGTCCTGACGTTCCAAAAGATGCCGACCGTTCTCGACCACCTATCTCAGGAGGAGGATTTATGCGCTCATTCTCACGCCGTGGTTCAGTCTCAGGCAGCTCAGAACGGCCGAGATCATCAGGCTTGTTTCGGAGTCTATCCCTTGGGTCTCGTCGTAAGAAGAATCGATCAGATGATGACGGTATGAATAGGTCTTGGCTTCCGGATCATGGAGACGACTTTGTCCAGACGCCACCTCACCGTATTCCACATGGGGCAGGGGATATTGGACTCCGTGGTGGTGTGGGAGGCAGCGAATACGAAATTGGAGACGAGGCACACTTCACCGCTAGACCGCCGCAACGTGCTCTCAGCCAACCAGTGCAAGACTCCACGCACTACGCACCGGACTCGGAGGAAGGGGAGGAATGGCCACGCGCTGCACCACGCCCGTTCCATCGCACGCCTACTGGACTTAGTGTCAAGAAACTGAGGAAGAACGGGGCAGAGCGATACGAAGTGAACGTCGAGAATGGACTTGAGGTCTGCATAAATGTTGAGGTCAACCCCAAAGATCCTGCTGGTATCACGGTCCCATATCGGTTGCTGGTGCCGAAACTGTGGTACGAATATACGGGAGAGGATGGTGTCGGTAGTGATGTTGGTATGGAACAACACGGTGAGCAAGGACAGGCATTTGAGGAAGAAGACGCTGGTATTGAGAGACCGAAACAGGTCTCGGGCCTCAGACGCTGGTTTAGTGGACGAGGGAAAGGCGCTGCTGCCAAGGGGCAGATGGATGGAGGTGACGATTGGGAGAGGTGGGAGGAGAGTGAAGTCAGCAGGGTGTAAGACTAGGTGACCTAACGCGAAGGTGGATGGTAACATAAGGCTCTGAGTACATGGCTTTGTTTTCCCTGTAGGCTATACTTGGCTTTACTTTGAGCTGGAGCATGACGGTACACTACATTGACAGGTTTCAGGTTGGCATTGCGTGGATAGGATAAGGTAGATTAAGGATGGAGAACCATGGTAATGAGTATGTAATACATATATCCTTTTTACCCAACCTCCCTTGGTGTAACTCGAGGGAAGGGAGGAGGAGGGCAGGGGGTCGTACGAGAGTGATATAGTGTGTGCGGTTATGCGTTCAAATAGAAATACAAGAACGATCTCGATAAATAATCTATGTCGTTTTTAGTTTTATGATCTCAATTCAAGATACACATTAGGTACTTATGGATCCCTGACACTCTGAGTCTAAGCATTTTCTTTTGGTGCCTCTGCTTTACTTGTAACATCAGCAATAAACCTTCTTAACTTTCATGGATGCATGGAGTGATTGTCCTGGGTGACTTTGTTGGTCAGATCTTTACCTCATGAACAACACGCTCTGTAATGTGTACCTCTTTAGTTAGACTAGGTTTGGGACGCGTTTGACAACGGCTTTCGAAGTCTCACAAATCACAATACCAACGAGACCAACACCTTTATTATCACGAGGCGAGTGCGGGGTGACTTAAGTGCTGTAGTGAGTAGATATATGTTCTAGAAAGCAAATGTATGTGAGTATCTGTTCACGCTGCAGTTTGGGGAATGAGCAGAAATAAAGGCTATCCAGTTTGCGCTTGTTGGAAGTCACATCCCTTGATGTCTTTCAAACCCAGCATACTTCCAACCCATCACTAAAGAAACTGTGCTAACCAAGAGATGACCTCACACGTACGCACATAGAGAAAAGGAACAATTAAACCCGAAAAAAAGCCCTACAGTCTTACCCAAACCTGACCTCATTGTGGTTTGGTTTCGTATCCAACTGTTTAGTAATGGGATAGTCCCAATGCATAAAAACAAACCACACATTGTGTAATAGCGACCTAACACCATCGAAGTAGCATTTGTTCTCCTTTGCTGGCCACTAGTACAAGGTAGACAAGTATTCACAGCTCAGAGATAGTAAGGACATGGTTATAAGCATTAGATACTTAAGACGATCAGCATTGGTCTTGATCTAAATCTCTTCGCGCTGCTTTGATGGTTTTCTTATAGTTCAACTATCATAGAGTTCCGCGCATGAAAGTTTACCGAGCTTCCTGAACTAGGAATAGGGTAAAAACAAAGCCCAGCTTCACTAAATGAGTTGTTGGGCTTACTTTCCCTACTTCATTTCTTCACATCCCGTTGTAATTCCCAAAACCGGGAACATATGCACACATATGTTCTCATCGCATAACCTGGTCAATAAAGGAATGATCATATACATATTCGCTCTATCTATGTACGTGTCTTTACATCTAACATGTTTAACTATTTAACCAACACCGATGACGCCACTTATGCCTCTACGCGCTACCCAAATGCATCAAAGCACAACCAAATTCAATATGCTTAGTCCCTGACTCTCAACGTGGTACCTTCTCCTCATGCCCAGGCTCTTAGCCATCTTCAATAATTCATATGCCTCGTCGCCACCCCCAACCATCAGCATGGATATAGGACGGTGTCTTGCAACTCCGGCCGGAGTCCTTTGCTCCTCATCCAACAATGGACGGATGTAGTTAAATCCCCGAGCGTTTTCTTCGGTCTCCTCGACAGATTCCTCATCGTCGGATACCACGATGACAAGTTGAAGCGCGTTTCGATTTGGGGCAAATGAGGGTATTGTTGCCAGCTTTTCAGAGAAAGAACAGCCACCTCGACGCATTACGATGACGTGATGGGACTTCGGTACTATATCCGGGAGCTTACCCTCGCAGGACTGGCCAGCGAAATAGATCCGGCTCCAGGAAAGGGAATCGATATGAGATTTGGTGTTTGGGTTAGGCGCCTCGGCTACATCTGGTAAGGCGGCGACACCAACGCCCACGGGTGTCACCGCCGGCATTTCTTTGTACTGGTAGTTGATCTTGGGTGCAGGTTCTGGGCCAAACGTCGCTACTGGTTCCCGCAAGGCGGATGTGATATGCTGCAGAATGGAGCTCAGCAGATTTCCGCCAATATTCGCATCTTCCAGGGCGAGAGTAGGTTCTGGGTCAGGCGAAGGGAATGCACTCATAGAGCTTTGGTTGTACATGTCAAGTTTCTCGGGGAGTTCAATTTGCAACAAAATGTCCAGGAGAACAGTGTCACGAATACCCTTGAACAAGGGATCGGAGATATCCGCAAGTATCTCGCGGGGGACAAACACCTTCTCATCCCGTCCCAAAGCAAAATTTCCTATGCTTTGCACTCTCCACCCCCGTTCGACTGGTGAGTCCTCCATGACCATGGAAAGTTTGAGCCCAGAGAGGTTATTGATCGCGATGCCTTCGCTGCCCATTCTCACCAAGTTGTTGCCGCCAAGCATAAGGCTGAAAGCGCTCCCCACAGACTGCTGCGCGTTGGAAGGGAATTCAATCACGCTAGTATGCCTTTGCTTGGATGCAATGCACATTCCGTCGATGGGTAACACTGAAAGAGGTAGCGTCCAAGGAAATATCGTATGGTTTGCAACCGGCTGTACATCTGATCTCTGGTTATGCGTCGAGTCCATATCAGTGCGAACGATGCTATTGAAGTTTGGGACCTGATGAAGTCGGATCAGAGATGCTGCATTGAACAGGTCTGACCGCGCAGCAGTAGCTGAGCCTGATAAAGGAGGCAGAGTCGGAGGAACTGGGCACGTATTCGTGAAGCTCTCATCAAAATAAGGCTGGACAGCTGTCCCGATCGGCGACTTTTGGGGCCTCCAGAGCGCAGACTTGCGGGGAATGATCAATGGATGACCTTCGGTGGTGAAAACATAGGGCGCATCCAGCTTGTTTAGGGGGTGGTCTGAATCAAAGAGAAGATAGAGATACTTGGCAGTTTCTCCGAGAAAGAAACTTTCCATGCGATCGCTCATCTCACCAGTACGCACATCTTGTAAGCCAGACCACCCGCACTCCGTTCTGCAACGCCTCGTAATGTCCTTTAATACCATCTCGCCAGCGTACAAATACCATGGATCTCGCGTAGCTCGATAGATATGATATGTAGACTCGATGAACTCTGGTCGGCCGGGCCACCAACCAAGGCCGCCTTCAACAGTGCCGTCACGGACAGACCACCGCTCAGGCAGAGCAGAGTATCGTGTCCAGAGTGCCGTATAGACAAGATGCGTTTCAATTGCCTCGTCTAACTCTCCAGCCAGGGCGAGAAGACCGGAGTAGTAGGCCCCCAGACTATCGATCCAAAATGTCTGAGGGGATCCGGTCGAGATATGCGCGTTGACATAATGTGGGTGGTGTAGATCAGAGTAAAGATGCCGCTTGATAGCCGCATGAGCATGATGCCAAGCTTCGAGAAACGAGTCAGCGGAGTTGTCCCTGTCCGTTAGTGGCTTGTATATCAAATTCGGATCAAGCTGACTCCCGTGCGGAATACGATCAGGCATCGTTCGATTTGGCAGCTCATGTCCAGACAGGAGGATGTGAGTTTTAAGCGCGTATTCGAAGAAGCTGTCAATGCCAGCACCGATGCCAGAGGAGCCACCGATCCAATGGCCTTCTTCGGCATCGACGCCAGCGCCTATAAGACCGATAGTGCTCCTTCGGGACCATACGGCCCAGAAAGCTCTCTTGGCCGCTTGCTCGAACCTTGGATCGCCCGTCAGCCGACTCAGGACAGTAAACTCAAGAACAAGACTTCCAGCTCCCGCACTACAAGTCTCCGTTACTTCCACCGAACCTCGTGTCTTGTCAGGGTTCAAGCTAATGTTTTCGTGTAGCGGAGAGTTTACATAAAACGGAATACCATATCGCAGGTTGACCCGCGGGTACGGCATGCCTGTTTGTGTGTAGAAGGCCGGGAGAAGTCTTTGAGCAAGGTCCAAGGCCAATCTCAATAGCTGGCCGTCGTACTTGAAGCCGTTTGGCCACGCAATGGCGTGGTTCTCGAGGTCCGACCGACCAGCGCTCCCAGGGCTATAGCCCGATATCGGCAGCTCTCCTACAGCAAATAGATGCGCGCTTAGCAAACCGCCAACACCCCGAATCACAGTCTCAAACACCTGCACTTTGCTATCAACATCGAATCCACGACCTCGGGCACCTTGGCCGGTCGGACCGTGACGCCCATCGCCATACTGCACAACGAGGCCAGCAACTCCGTCTTGGAAATCGGCAAGAGCTCTGGGGCCAGTGTTGGAATCATCGGGTGGCGACGAAGCCAGAATAGCCAGTGTCGAGAGACTATCAATCAAGGTAAGAGAGTAGTTGCCCAGGACGTCATTCAGCTCGACGTTTCGGGGATTGTGAGGGTCACGGGTCAGAGGCGTGCAGGAAACTGGGCGCAACTACGTCAAAGGGGATAAGCGCATGTTCTGACTACGGGATATAGGAGCTACGGGGGAAGAGGCCTACCTCGTCCTCGGGAAATGCTATGTTCATGTAGTTATCGAAGCCATGGTAAAACATGTCGACGGTCGCGCGACGCAAGTCGGCGATGTTGGCAGGCGACATGGCGTCGGCGGGGGCAAGCCATGACAGCACAAGGAGGAGCCATGTCGCCAACAGGCTAAGGCGGCGCCATGATGCAGAGGAAGTGGCCAACTTGCAGCGGGCCAGGCCAGGCAAGGGCATCACCGGCAGTGAAGCGGCGATGGAGGCATCTGAGGTCCGTTGCAGAGCGGCACAGGCGCCAGCACGGGCGGAGGGTCGCGGTGAAGCTGGAGGCTCAACCGGATCCCCAAGGCAGGAGGCACGCGAAAGCAACTGAAGCAATCGGTCCAAGCGGAAGTGCTATGCAGCGCACAGTATGCAAGAGAGACGGGTTGGCTATGGCAGCCTCGAGGTGCAGCCTTGAGGGTGGATAGGAGTTGAGATGCGGCGGTCGTGGTCGTGATGATGTGCCGGCGTTGCAGCTAGGCGTTATCGTGGCGCCGAGGCGTCGGCCAGGTACTCTCTGCCCAGGTACCGCATAACAGCCCGTCTCGCTGCAATGCGCCACTGTTGTTAGATGAGTACCTTAGCTGGCCTGCGATCAACGTCCTTGTGGACACGTGCCAGCCTCCAGCACCTAATCCCCAGGCGCAAGACTGTAAAATCTACCGGGCTTGATTGACCCGGAGTCTTCCCGGGTAGCCTGTCTGCACTCCAGCTGTACCTCCTTGAGCTTGAAGACCACCACTCTTTGGGTTGCGTGACACTTCTCAACTGTTGCCCGACAACAAGCCGGTACGCATCTTCGGCCTACTGATCGTTCTGGTTGTTGATTTTCGTGTCCAGATGTGTAGAGTGTGAGAGTGAGCGGCTCTCTTTGCCGCCTGCGAGCCATGTCAGGGAGCCGCGATGATGATAGGAAGACATGGTCAATCTCTTTGCAAGCAACTAACTGCAAGTCAATGTCTATGTCTGTACGATGGGGATCAAAGAAATGCCGATTCCTTCTCGGCCGATAGGCACCGCACCATCCATCCGAGATACAGTCTGACATAGCAGTTGTCGACAATAGCAAGCCGTCTCACTCCATGGATATCTTGCACTTTACCTGACAGTGCTTGAGACGCGGCACAATGCCTCGCATCTTTCAGCATCAGTCTGAATGGTGTCCAAGCAGGTGCAGAGAGACGGCCAGATCAGAGCATAAGAGCCCGATGCCTGCCCATTCGCGAAAGAGCCAAGTACGCGGAATCCCTTGCGTCCTGCGTCTGATCATCAAGCTTCAACCGAGCGGCACAAAAGAACCACAAAAGGACATGATGCACTTCTCGTTTCCTGCTTTTTCACGGCCAAGAAGCAGCGTCTTGTTTCCTGACTAGATAACACCCACCGTGTCGAGAACAAGTCGCTACTTCTGCGAGACCCTGTCATTCCCCAGCAACTACTTTAACTGATGACATACAGCGCTGGAAGACCAGTCCCCAGAGAGTGACTCCAGTCGCACGGCCAGCATCTCAAAGGTTAATATGAAATCCCAGGATCTTCTTCTTAAATGTAACCTGAATCCATACTTAAAATTAGCTTTTCTTCCTCTGCCTACCTTGGTCATTCCATTCTGCACGTGTGACGATGCAACGCACAAGGGCCCAAGTATGCGGGCGTTATTCCTCCAATCTCGACTACGAGACCATTGCTACGGTGCTGCATGCCCCTCTCCCGTGTCCGTGGCATCGTCAACGGAGACGATACGGGGTCGCACAACCTTGAACTGGGCAAGATCGATAGGTACTCTATTGCCGCCCTATGCCATGAAACGGTGCTGTCGGTTCTCCTGGCGACATTGAGGAACACTACTTGTTCTAATACGAGTAAGTCTTACAACGACTTTCAGGTAATATGAGCTTCCAGCTTCATGCTATTGTCTTGACGCTTTGGTCCCGATAAAGGAGCACGAGGACACGGAAGCTGTCGAAGCAGACAAAAGTTATGCATGGTCCCTTTAGGCCAGATGGAACTGCTTCAACACGATTCAGGTATTGCGGATCTAGATTGCACCTTACCCTCGCCTTACAGATTGTACGCAATGTGACTGAACAATTTGTGCTGTCTGGGATCGCATGCTGCAGCAAATCCTATCGACGAGACTGATACTACTCCATAGCCAATGAGGGACTTTTATTCACCTTCAGTATTTCCATTTTATGGCCGGGGTTAGCAACACCGGGACTGCAACAAGACTCTTCCGAGATGCACTGATCAAGGGAACCCCAGTCCCCGCCATTCCACCGGTGAGTTGCCAATGGCGAATCCTCGATAGACTATTGGCATCGTCAGCGGATCAACGACTAGCTGCCTACGTACTTTCGGCCGTCACCTAGTCCTCAAATCATCGATTATTAAATTACTCGTACGAGTGACTCTGCTCCGCCGACCGGCGGGTGAGTTGATCTTGGGGGCTATCCGGTGAGCCCTCCCAACCACATGAGCAATCAGGACCGTTGCATTGCTGTTCTCTCGGCCGCCACTTATGCATTTGAACCTCTTATGCATTATGTGAGGGCCGAACTTTGTGCTTTGTGCGCATCCTGCTGATACATTCACGCACTTGGAGGTATTCTCTCGGATTACCTGTATACTATTACTGCCTACTATGTATGCCTGCTTTCGCGATTCACTAGCCACGAACGGGCTAGTAGATTTCCAGGAGGATATTTGGAATCGATCGTGCGATGCGCCTCAGTCGGATGCCCAGTGCCGCTAGGTTCAACGAAGGAGCTGAGCACCCGCCCCTTTCAAAGACCGTGCCCACTTGGTACTTGCTCTGGAGGCGGCTCCAGATTGCCCACCTCGACACCTGCAGGGCACACCCTGTACCTAGGTAGTGGCTAGGGCATAGGCGCTGTCACTGCCTATGGCGGCGATAACCGTGCCTATCAGACCAGGTCGACGACCTATCTCGACCTTCTGGAGATCTTCACAGCCTCGAACTGGAAATCGACCACACACTTGAGGAACGGGTTTGTTGATCATGGAATAATTTGATTTTGGTATCTGTATCGTGTTCGGCTGATGAGCAAGGCCATTGATGTCGTAGACACTGGCGAAACATGTGATTCTTCCAGACCACAGATGCCAACACTGTGTGGCTGATGAGCTTCGACTTGCATCCATACTTTACATAGCCTCCGACAAGATTCAATGAATTTTACCTCCACGGGTGTCTCTAAATGACCTGAATCTCCGGCAGTTCGGTTCGGTGCAAGAACTGCGTTATGAGGCACATCTTTGCATGTTTAGACTCAACACTGTTTGTCCGGATAGATCAAGGACAAGCCTAGTCGAGCATGGAATTGGCCCTTGAAATTGGTATTTGTAAAGAAAGTGCTCAGCTTAGAGTGGAAGCTATGACTGTAGTCTAAGCGGAATATTCAAATTAATACTGGTCATGGGCAAAGGTCCAAAGTGTGGGGAAAGGTCTTAATATGACACTTGTAGACATAACAGGTTGTATAACTCGTTCTCTAAGTCATCAACTCGAAGCATGGGAGGCCGAAACTCTCCGGCACGGCAATTTCGACTGCTGACCTCAACGCCATCCTACATTGCAGCCGGACGTATCTTATTCGTAGAACTGCCACAGGGCTGAGTGAGTCCCGTGACTTAACATGTGCGGCCATTACGTGCCTCGTACCAGCATTGTGTAAGCAAGATATGCAAATAAATTACTGTCTATCCCTTTATTTCCTAGCCATGAAAGCGTCGCGTGGCAGTGCCCTTCTACCAACACCAATGTTAGATTCAAAGGACTCCGTATACTGCGATATCCACGATAGAGCTGCCCAGGTCAAGAGCAAGTATCGCTTTTATCCCCCGAACAGATCATAGATGCGGCAAGACTCACTGGGAACCCGCCAGACAGTCACTTACTAAAATGGAGAGCGGCACTTCTGATAACTTGTTGTACCAATGGTTCATTAGTGCTATATTGTATATCCCGTGCTGTGCCATAGGGCCGAGTCGAAAGGGGTGTCCCTGCGACTAGTATCACAAACCATGTCTCTCGGTCATTGTCAATAGGCTCGCTCACGAAGATTGCCACACATAAAGTCGTCTTATCCATTGTCACTTGATCATAAAGGCACAACAACAGAAAATTAGGATTAAGTTGTCAACATCAATCAAAGTTTAAATACTGTTATTATCTATCATCGTGAATTCTCGATTCAGTCACTCTCACTCATTGGAGACTAGATATATACAACGGCCTATTGATACCCCTATGGAATCTGCCAGCTTTGCCATCGCACTATCTGACTTCAGTACCGTTGACCAAGACTTCAGTCCCCTCCTCGACTTCAGAACGGTAACCACATATACTGAAGCTTCTACAATTTAGTACTAGCAATGGCTAGGTTCACGGAGCAATTCTACAATATTGTGAACTGTTCTCAAGGGTTGTTTGATAGAAGCCCAAATTTCGGACGCTGACGCTACGTGAGGACTGACCTGCCCCGTCGGTATTGCAAGTATACCTTCTCGCAAGTATCGATACAACCCTGGCTTTGGGAGTCCATTGCCATGAAGTCTACGGTACTAGTGACAACACGCCGGGATGAACAGACTGCGAGTCGGCAACGGTTTTTGGGGTCTAGGTCTAGCCGGATACACGGTGCGCTTCGCGCCATGCCACTGTCGTATTCGCCATGGCGTGAAACAAGAGAGGCGGGACTGCAAGGAAGACGAGTGAAATGTTATAGGCCAGTAGCGGACAAGAGGAAATGGAATCGCACCAGAAACCCTTCGAACTGCAACGATGCCGATGGGTCGCCGTGCAAGAGATCGGCGTAGCATGCGGCACGGCGCTCAGCTGCCTTCCCACGTTTTCGTGTTGCAAGACAAAGAAGAGGCGGGAAGAGCTGGCGAAGGGGATCTCATGCAAGATCAGCTAACTTACATACAATGATGCCATACGGGGGGCCGCCTTTTACAAATAATACAAAAGCAGAGATGAGTTGACCTACGGTACAGCAAGCGAAATGCGCTTGGAATCGCATTCCGGCTCCGCTGATTAAGCCTAGGGGTTTGTATATTAGAGGGGGATCCACACGACCAAAGAGCGGACCTCGAGCGATGGACGGGTCGATGCAAGATTTCAAACACAGGTATTCGAATCTCGAAACTGGAAGGATTGATGAGAGCAGAAGCAACGGAATCTGACAGGAAGCACGACATCCATGCAGCGCACGTGCCGAGTGTAAGGCCGGATGTGCGGGACTTGTTGTTTCGGCACCACGCCCTACGAGCAAGTGCACGCTGCTGTCAGGCGGCACGGAGCACTCCAGTACAGGCTGTGGCCGGCAAGCGAGACAAACCAGTGGCCAGCGGTAGCGTATATGTCGACTAGGATATAGGAGAGGAAGGCGATGGGGACAACCATTGCCATTGGGACCAGCGTAACGTTGGGGATCCATATCTAGTACCGGCAATACTATTCTAAATTAGGTGTGGCAGCGCAGTGAACGACCCGGCTTGGTAGCATTTCCCATTGTGATATACAGTGGACGAGACTCGGTATACTCGTAGAAAGAAGTTCTAATTACTAGTCGCCCCCCGTTACTGCTATTTACTTTGCTCTTCTGATGCCTGCGAGCCTATGTAAGTCCCCACAACTGGGTCTGACTTTATTTGCAAGTGATATCTTGCTGCGTTCGTGAAAGAAAGTAATCCAAGCCCCGTCTCTGAGTCATTCAACGTACAAGTATGTAGATCATGAGCGCCTTGCTGCACACATGTATAGATTGCCCGCCATGTTCCCCAAAGATCAAAAGAAAGAAAAAATGACCAGCAACAGCTTCGGAAAGCTAGAATATAGAAGTCACCTAGTGGGACTAATGATTCACATAAGGGAATGGCTGCTTAGCAGAAAAGAGTCGAAGAAAAGGGTCTTGCGAGCCAAGATACCTCTATGATGATGGGGGTATAAAGGTGATGATGAATGATGCTGTACTTTCGCCCTAACCGCCCGTCGGTGGAGAAGTCAACCTGATGATACAAAGGGGTATCTTGTGTAGAACATATGTGCTTGATGAAAAGAAGCCGCGCAAAAGCAACTTAGGAAGACATATACTGGTTGTGGTGGCTAGCAGAGGCGACAGATGCGTACATTGGACTCTCGCGAGCCATCTGTGCACATGCCTGCTTAGCCACGCGTAGGCTCTGGTGGTCCCCATCTGAGTATCTCTCAATGTTGTTCCGAGATTCTACAGGTCGTTCCATGCCGTCCTCTATATCGTCCGTCTCGGATTCTGGTTCAACTTTGCAGGCGAATCCGTCGTCAAAGTCTGCGGTGAGGTATCTATCCGCCTGTTGCTCTGTCAACCGGCGTGGTTGCTGGAGAAATTTGAGACTGTGACTAGTCCCACTATAGGCTTCTTGTTCAGACTTCTTCCTGACAGTGCTCTTATTCCTTCGTCGCTGGATTTTAGGCGGCTGTGAATCATCGAGCTCATCAATGCCGAGCTCGACAAGGCGCTTGGCGATATTACTCGGTTTCCATTCCCAAGCCCTGCAGCCGCCTTTTTCTTGCATGATCTTTTGGATCTCGGCATACTTTCGTTCTTCATACTCCAAGGTGGCTGCTTTCAGAATTTCGTCCTGGTGCAAACATGTCAGTCCGAGATTTCCTTTGTCAACACCTTCGACTCTAGGTGAGAGAGGCTTACCTCGCTTTCCGGCCACACTGCGTACTGTAAGATACCACGGGTGAGTTGCATCTGAAGATTCTCCTTCTGCTTCTTTGGGTAGTATCTCGCATACTCTTCCGCAATATCTATCCACATGCCCTTGCCTTTCTTATTGAGGTATTGGCATTTCAATTTTAGGAGGAACTTGGTCTCCTCGGGAGCATTGTCGTCGAGAACAATGTATTTTGGAGAAACATCGCCATTAACAGTAGTGGCATGTGGGATCTTGCCACTTGTATGGATTTCTGATTGCGGATGGCCCCCGGCTCGTCCAGCCATTGAGTTTTGTCGACGTCCTCGCTTCGTCACTCGACCAGAACGGTTGGCTCTGGCCCGAGAGTTTTTCCTAGCAGAGCCTCCGTCGATGACTTCTATTTGTACACCTTCGTAGTTCAAGTTGCCTGGTGGAACCATCATGGCTTGGTGGTCTGTGGAATGTGGGTGTGCAGGAGCAGGTGCGAGAGGAGTATAGTGTGGAGCACCCATTGGTCGCATGAGCACCTGTGGTTGAATGCCTGCGCTGTACATTGACTGGGACGTCACTTCTTCCTGTTCGCCTGAGCTGGAGACAGTATAGTGGCCGTAGTAGAAAGACGGTGGGATGGACGATTGCTGCTCAGGTGATTGCGACGATTCCAAGCCATGAACGTCCAACATCTCAGCAGTGGTAGTTGGAACCGCTATATGGCCAGAAGGATTATTCATGTTGGGTGGATAACTCCAACGGGATGATGTGGGTGGCGAAGGCTGTTGATAATTGCTTCCGTGCTGGCTGTAAGTAGATGCCATCTTGTTTGACCTTTCTTCTAGCAAGGGAGACCCGGTCACCGAGACAGCAGGTGTAGGAATGCTCTGTTCAAACGTAGACTGTGCAGGATATGGACTGAATGGAGCTGTCACCTGCTCAAGTGTCAGAGTCTGCCGCCTGTGTCTTATACCCCCTGATGCTTGGGATATACGTACAGAATAAGACCTTGCCATGTCATGTGTTCCGTAGGGAGAGGACGAGGCAGCAGAGTGAAAGCTATGTTCAGATAGAGGTGACTCTACTGAGAAGCTTCCGCGCATGTGATCACTCTTGCAGAGCATATACGCCGAGTTGTCCATGTGGATATGAATAGAGAGGGATTGAGGCTGCTGTGTTGATAGCAAACCGGTGTCTACGGTTGAGAATTGTGCTTTGAAAACAGAAACAGATCTGGACGAGGGTGACGAGGGTGTAACTGTATTCTAGACACACATCAGCCCTCAGACCGGAGGGTCAAAGGAGAGTTGTGAGGGATGTATAAATGTATAGCAGCAAGGTGACAAAGAAATCTGCCTACTTGGGTCTTCAAGTTTTGGCCAAGTGTGTCGAGGGCCTTAAACGCGGTCAAGAATGAATGAAGGAGCTTGGGTACATATAGTTATAAGGCTTGGTCGAGAGAGAGCCTCGTCTTGTGCTGGGTCATGAAAGAGAAGCATGTCACTGCCTACCCCATGCCTGCCGACGTGCTATTCGTCACAACTTGTAGGGACAAGGAGGAAGACCCATGGGCCCCATGGTCTCTGGCGCATTCGAGGTACACGTACAAGTGCGTGAAAGCTAGACCGGGGTCCGGATGGGAAGCAGATTGTAGCAGGCTGTCAGAGTATGTACAGCAGTACCTACTGTACGCGATACAACGGCAGAAGTAGACATGGTGTACACAAACGTCAGTCGAGAGTACTGTACCTGGGTGTTGCCTCAGAGCAGTTCCCTGACCCCAGAAGCCTCTCCTGGACCAACGGCATAGGGTGGGCAACGACATCCAATGCGGCACAGGGCCAGCGCTTAACGTGACGGGCCCTCGGGTCGACTCATATCGAGGGCACGAGTCTCGATACGCAACGTTGTAGGCCGAGAGCAGACGATCTCATCATACATAGCTTGGCGACAGAGAAGCACGCAGAGCATCCATTTTACGGCTTCGCATGTCAAGGAATAGGCAGACCAGGACGCCTTTTGGGCAATGTACCAGTATAGAGAAGTGGAGGAAAATGCTCAGTGCTGGGTCAAGTCCAGACAGGCCACCAAAAAAACTCCTACACAGAGTGCCCAGTGGTTTGGTTGCATGTGGTTCCTCTCCTCTGTCAATCTATGCGCATCTCCTTGAATCTACCTGTAAAGCGGACTCCTACAGCGTGGACAGTGACAATACAGTGCCAATTGCCAAGAGAACCGGGTCCACCTCGAAGCGATCCCCTGCCCGGTCCCATTGCAGGGGACTCGTCTGGGTGAGGGGGGGTACGAATGTACATACATAAGTGAATTGGATCTGGAAATGGGGGTCGAGAGGGTATGCGAATCATCTTCACATCCGAGTGGAGAAACACTCCTAAGGTGTGTTCTCAAACAGTTTCTGCCTGTCAGTCCGCCGCACGGCGGGCAAGATTGGTAGATCAGGATGAGGCAGCCGTTGTATTATAACGAGTGAAGATAATCGGTGCCTGTATTAGCCACATGCAAGGTAGCAAGGGGAGCGGGCCGTTTACGCTGAAAACAAGCTGCCGATTGCCCTCGTTTTGAGATTGCACAACGGTCGCTAGCTATGCTTTCACTTTTTGGGCGCAGACGGACCGCGGATTGGTGGGTTCGCGATTGAGGTCGGCAAGGTATTGAGGAAAACGACTAGTTTGAGGGAATGCTAGTAACTAGGTAGTCGGTGGGCTCAAGGGTAATGAAGATCATGGGAGGTCCCGAAGTCAGCGCTATGAGATGCCGACGACGCGCTGGCCCTTCCCTTTTCCATTGTCAAGCAATAGGCATATCGTAATGCTTTCCCCGGCGAACGTCTGTCCCCCAACTCTCAAAACACTGACCGAGCACTGAATGCCTGCTAGATACTTCAACTTGCTAATCTGCATGGGTGGAACAGCAACCATGTCGGAGTCCCCACAAGCACTGTTATGTGACGCCTGGCAACTTCAGCAAGAAGCCGAGATCAATCATTTCAATAGCACTTCATAGTCAGGGCATGAGGCTCGCGACGGGTGTCGACTTGGAGACGAACGATGACGGAACAAAACCCCCTTCCAGTGCGAGTGGAGCAAGAGATTGGCGACAGGCCCTTAGCGGAGGGTGGATAGAACAAGTGTACCTGAGGTGTCGAGGGTGTATCGTAGAGCTGCTACGAGGTGCCGAGCGAAACGGAAGATCGAACGGGGTAGAGCAATGGAGACAGCGAGAGGAATGGACCTGCAACACAATCGTTGTTCGCTTTGCCCAAACCGGCATTTGATGGATGAATCCGGCCGCGAACAAAGCAGATGTGTTCTGCAAGCCTGGCCGATGGCATGGGAGGACACATGCCTCCCCGGAAACAGGAGCCATTCACCTCGGGTCGGGTTTGGAGCCGATGTTTCTGCTTGAAACCAGGTATCATCTGCACTTGTACGAGTACAGTGTCCACGTTGGAGAGCTCCGCGCTTTCTAGAAGGTGTTCCTCGCGGTGACACTTTCGTCATACGAGGTGAATAGTCTTCTTGACCTACGCTTCACGAGCAAGACGGATGGTGTGCCTCACCAGGCAAGCTGAAGCCCGGACCCAGAACCTGGGGTGATGATACTGAGCGCCGCTCACGAACAAAGAAATGAGCTGCATACGAAGCACCATGTACCGTTTCCTTTTCCGGCCAATTAAAAAAAAAATGCAGAGTCCTTTCGGGCAATGATTCTACTACATACACGTATCATGCCAAACCAGAGTGGCTGCGGGTCGAAAAGTGTGACAAGATCCAGGGCGGCCAATACCTGACACTCCGGCAAGGAAAATTCAACTGTAGACTGAGGCCCGCCGCAAAGTGGTATGATGGCGTCTATTTAATCGCGCATGACTGGCGTTCGTGTGGATTTGCATCTGTCGGCCATATGTATGCGTTGTGCGGTTCCAGAGGGCTGGGCCACAACAAGAACACAAATAGTTCTCCCACATCGGATTGGGCGGCTGCCGCGGGACTGCAGAACGCTATAGCTATAGTGCACATATAAAATACCTAATCGAAGACCGGCACAGAGCTGCCTTACCGTACTTGTATGAATGCAACGAGCGGCAGGACACCAAGGGCAATCTGACAAACGTCATGAGGTGAGTCCCGATGTTGATGGGTGTCGACAAGATTCGGTCCTGCCCAAGATCGCATTTGGGGATGAAAGACTCGGGTCTAATGGCGAGTTGCGCCGCCTTTTGGACAGGCAGAAGATTGGATGCCATATATACCTCATGTACGTGTAGGTAGTATGCAAGAAACGTAGGTAAGCACATCTAAGTCGAGTCCACGACTTAAGATAGCAGGTTTGAATTCGAGACCTGTCCTGGCGGGCGGTAGGGCTCCGGGCGAACTTCGAGGATAGGGGCATATGACGAACATCTGCTGGCGACATACGATGATCACCCTCTGTACCTTATTGAGCCGCCCGCCTGGCAGAGAAAGGCCAGGTACCAGCTATGCTCCAATCCACGCATCGGCAGAGAATCGAGGAGGTCTGCAGTTAGCGGCATGGGTACCAGACTGGCTGCGGCAGGGCTTGCTGGGGTAGGAAGGAAAGGTAAGTAAGGTAGGTACCAAGAGCAAGACCCGGCCTCGTCCGCAGGCGGGAGAGGCGGGCAGAAGAATTCTGAGCGGGCAGAGAACGGATGACGACAAGGGTGGCTGACAGCTCTGCATGTGGTTGAAAGGCAAGTCTGATGAATATCAACACGCCCCATCACCCGGGCCGGAGGGACTGGAGGGTATAAGGTGTTAAGGTGTTCGTTCTGTCGATGGCCACAGCAGTACTTGGCCGGGCCCTCTGGCTACTTGGGCCGGTACGGGGGCCGGCGAGGGCAGCACAGTGCGAGAAGCCCCGAGCATCGAGCAGCGACAAAGAAGAGAACCCGTATCTCTCGAGGTACCTCCTGCAGGTCTGGGGCCAGGGTGCCATCGAATCTGGAGTACGGGTGTGTCCAAGCTGCACGCGCGTCTACCAAATGCGGACACTACAGCGCAATTCAGGTGCCTTGCGCAGGCTGATTGGTTACCGACACGACGTCACCCAATGGTAGCGCTGGAAAGTGGCAGGGTTCAGCATTAAGCCCCAAGTACATCCAAGCCATTTGTCACCTCCAAGTGTGGGTTTGACTTCAGGCTGGAGTTGAACTGAAGCCATCGCGTCGCTCACTCGCGCTATACTCGCCAGATCGCTGTGCGTTTGGGGTCGATGCAGCTTGCAACATGATCGCGAGAGCAATCGAATCAGTTGCGAGTGGTGAGACGCAGACGACAGTGGCAGTTGGGTAGCATTCGCACCTGTCGCTAAACCCTGGTCGCCCCGGGCCATCTATTAGGCACGAGGTCCGATGTACTTGGGATTCGGGAACCGCAGCAACAGAGGTGTCAGGCTGTCCAACGTCGTGAATCTGCATGTCTCTGCGCCTCATTCGAGAACAGTTCGATGCCGATACTTGGCTCCACCTTACCCTGAATGCCACTGGCATCCCCTCCGACACATACTGCTCTTATGCTTGGGTGGACAAGCTTTGGGACTGAATTTGGAAATCCCTGAGCGCTTGTTAGCAGTCTCAAGCTCCGACCCAAGTATAGTCAAGATGTGATTGGCAAGCAAGCCGAGCGCGCTTGTTGTCTCGACACTCAGCACTTCAAGGGTCCACTGCCTAGTAGACCGACCCATAATGGGCCGATCGGTGCAATCTACTACATCTTACCTGTCTAGCTGTGCCGGCAAGCAGGTCAGTCACCTCGTCGTGATCGTCTATGATTGCTCTTGGCGACCCGCGGCGGATCTCCTGCGCGATCGACTTCGACCCGACTACGCGACTGCGAGTCACTGACTTGACTCCTGGTTTTTTCCATTTCGGCGGCGAGTCAGAGCTCCCACCAACGTCCTTCTCGACTTCCTGCTTCCAAGGTGCCCGGGATAGCTCGGCCATATCAGTCTTGGACAAGGCTTCTTCTGTACACCCATTCGCCGTCAAGCGAGATGGTCCATTATCATGTCTATCTTATGACCAACATCCGCGCGTCTGTTTAAACCTACGCGCCCCTATCGGCTCTCCATTTCATCGTCGTCGTTGGAAATAGGCATTAAGCGACGTGCCAACACAAATTCATAACAAACAGCCGCCCTACCGAGCGAAGCCAACGGACCGAACCCAGCACTTGTACCCCTCGTCGTGTCTAAGTACACCGAGCCCCTTGTCCCAGTCTTGCACAGTATACACTCTCGTCATAATCGCTGAAGGTTGCGGTCGAAGCCGCTATAGAGGCACCATTACTCCTCGCTACCTAACCTATTTACTTCCAACCTACCCTCGGCGGTCTGCCGCGCTCTCGACGAATACAAGTGCCCGTTATATGGTCGGACCAACGACATCCTTTACCAAGCCTCTCGTGTGCCACTGCAGGGGGAGCTTAATCATCCCTCGGGGTCTAAGCCGTAGGTTGCAACGGTCATGGACAGCCCTATGAAGCTGATCATCCGAGAGGTGCGGGCAAGCGCCCATAGTGCCTCCGCACGAATAATCCCCTGGCTTTGATTTGCTAATTTCACGGCCCGGCTCTTGCTATGCTTTCATCTCTAGCCAGATTAACGCAATCGTCACCGTTTAAATATCCACCTTCAATGGAGAAATCTGGGTCATTCATTCATGTGAAGCAGACGTCTTGGAGAGTGATTGGCGACTGGCTCAATCCATGAGATGACTTCCCACAGAAACTGTGACGGCGATATCGTTCTTCGTGGGGTAATGTTGTCAGCATGTACTGGTTTCTTGTATGAGGAGCTGTTTTGTCCCCCGAGTGTTCCATGAAGACGATAAGCCAGCCATGCCAGCTTTCATGAGCCCATGGCCTTCCCCTTCTTCTTCATCTACAACTTTACGGTTGTAAAGGGCTTCCGAAGAACCCGTCTCGAGTGCGGATCTTCATCGTATGTCATCGCTGACTAGCTAGACCTCTGTTCCTCTGTTCATTTGCCACACCGATTGGCTAGGATCAACCATGATATGATGCGTACGGTTTTTTGTACAGACTCCTATCTTTCATAAATCCACTCCGCGCCATGAAAGCTGAGCTTCTGCGCATTGTCGCGTGGTCCCTTGCAAATGTCAATCAAAGGACAATTTGACAACTACAGGTCGGCAATCGTTCGTCTACCTACAGGTAACTTGCCTCCCACGGTCCTCTGCCACAGTATGAGAGCCGCTTACACTAGAAGCGTGCATCATTTCGTCAAAGGTTAGTATGCTATAGTCATAATGCTGCGCCTAGACACGACAAGGCAAAACGACGCCTACTTTGGAACGGGATCCTAAACCAGACATGCACTAGGCCTCGGCTGTGGCGCGGTTGAAGCATAATAAGACATTTTTGAAATTCTGAGGAGAACCGATGTTGTACATCTTCCAAGCTATGACATGCAACACGCATACTGATTGCTAATTGAAAACTCGAGAGATGGGTAATTTATCGCCGGCTACCGAGGTCCTGCGGCTTGTGTTTAACACACGTGCTTCAACTTCATAGATGTCTGTTCCAATCTTGTGCACGTATTAATCGCGAAGAGGACAGAAGTAGGAGTTCGGGCTTGCGTATATCTGCAACCCGTCTCTCAACATTCGGGTTCTTATTGTAGGCTCTAGTACTATTAAAATGCGTATGAACAAAAACACGGGCAAACGCCCGAGCATCAATGACTTATCCCAAGCATACTATCCCAAGCATACCGTAGGTATAGACAGGTACGTATGAATATTTGCTGACGTGTAGCTCCTGCAACCCCATTACCCCGGATCCACAGCTCCAAGTCAATCTGGGAGATCATCGTGTAATTCTGGTGCTACTCTTGGAAGGGAGAGGAATTGCGGCATGGTCCTTTTGGACCCTTTCAACTGTCCCAATCATGTGAAAAAAGCTTTCTGTCTCGCATGATGGCCTATAGGGCATTTTGGGGAGTCGGCTCTTCAGGCGATGCTATTCGGTCGGTTCAATGCATCTGGCTCGGCGAGGCATTAATACCGGTGATAAGGATGCTGTACATTAGGATTCGCTATTGGCCCTAGAGTAAGACACTCGGCTTGCAAAAGTCCTACGTACTAAGATATATGTATATAGACCGCCCCCAACTCACATACATGTAAGATAGACCGGCACTTGCTCAGCAAGCTTCCTTCGTGGTACTAGGAAACGCACACAATCACTACTTTGATGTATGTGGCAGCCGGCTTTGCTTCCATAGAGGAATAGCACCACCACAGGCATCTCTATACGTATACCACTATGACCTAAGTGCCATGGAACGGGGTTGGTGATGTAGTTCTGTGGTGTTTTGCCCAGATTTTGCAGTGAAATAAGGGACCGCGACAAGACACCGCCTCCCGCCTGCCCGGTCATCGCTGTGCTGTGTGTCAAGGCAACATACTTTCGGTGTACACGACGCTGCAAAAGAGACACACTGTGGAGGATTCCGACGACGTCACGTTTCTAGAATACTCGCGACGGTAACATGCGATTGAGAGGGAGGAGGTAGAGACGGTGGTTTGAGGTAGGTGAGAGGAGGAGAGACAGACAGAGAGAGAGAAAGCCTTGCGGCCCTTGCCAGCATCGCCGCACCAGTAATTGCGACCCCCGTACCCCACACCCAGCACTCGGGCAGCAGGTAGCCTGGCTGCCCGGCCAATCGTAACCGCGTCTGCGTGCTCCAACGTGGCATCGCTCCGTGAACTGCGACCGCCGCTGCGACCCTCGCTGATACCGTCTTTCGCGTGCGACGAAACAACATCGTGGACACACTTCCACAGTCCCGACGGGTCGCATTATCTGGCCCGACCTCAGCTGTACACGGCACGACGATGCATCGCACAATATCGGAGCATCGTCGGTTGCACCAGTCTGCGCCCCTATTTCCACTTGGGACCCTTTGGAATACTCGCGCCAGCGAGCCTGACATCGCAATCCCGCCCAGCGGCCATGCCGACGACTCATACTGACAGTACACAGCTTCCTTGGGCGAATCACGGCGCTGGATCTCGTGGATCTCTTTATGTAGCGACTAACCCAACAGAATTTCATCCCTCGGGGACGACCACAAGCAGATACTTCCTATGAAAAGGGGCCTCCAAAGTAGCCACCGACGAATAATCTTTGCCGGATGTCCCTTCATCTCATCACTTGTGATGCAGAATCAGGCTTGAGCACGGCCGCTCCACAGTACTCTCTGCCTTCGTCAAGACGTTGATGGATCTGAATACGAATACTCACGTCATTTCATGCGACCTTCGAACCTCGTAGGTGAAGCGTGCAGTATATCCTTGGACTTAATACGCTTCTACCATATTGGTGCTCCAGGAACATATGCATTTGGGCCCTCAAAAGACACCTTCGGCGCGCTGTCGTTCCATGTGCTGTTCAATCTAGGCGACTGGCTTACTGTAGAGCACGCACAGTTTGGGGGCTGTACCGGTCTGTTGGTGTCGAATGACCTGCTTGCAAGTGGTGCCATTACGTTCTAGATGCGTTGTCCATCCATGGTCTCCTATACATTAACCGTGATGAATGAGTTCCGAGTTCCGCCGTCGAGTTGTTTCATAGCACGGGGAATGCAACGCCACGGCTCATACGCCGTACTAGTTGCACATGCTAGTTTCGAGTGCTGGTCATGATCGTTCCAGAAGGTCCATCCTGCAACATAGGGGCTAAGTCACTATGAGTCTAACAGGAACGGTGCTTGGGGGCCAACCCCGTCAGTTGGTTGTGAGGCGGTACGATCCATTAATGGGCTGCGGGAGGATATCGTTGCGGATTTATGAAGAGCAGGATCTCAAACAGCTTATTCTCTTGGCTTCTCGGGGCAAAGTAGTCCTCGGCGTCATCTTAGACGGTCTGATGTGTCTCACACTGACGCCTTTGATGGCATTATGACTTTTTGGGACTATATGTCATTTACAAAGCAGATCTTAAGGAGCTTCGTCCGAGGCCAGAGACGACCTTCAATCCCGATTGCACCACAAAGGCGCGGAATTTGGGCCCATGATACGCTGGCCCACTCCTACATGCTGCTCGCTACAACACAATACTCTCGTTCCCCCTCTGCCATGTGTCTTACAAACACTTCTTACTCGTGGAGGGGTCCATACATGTGCGACTCTAGGACTTGGAATGTGAGGTAAGACTCATAGGGCTGGGGTACCACGAGCCCGGTATCTGACATGTTGTTGATAAGAACAAGAAGATGCACAGACATCATTCTAGAACCAATCACAGATCATTTCTCGCAACATGTCACTGAAATACCTAGGTAGGCAGCGAGCCAGAAAGCTGTGCGTCCCAACATCTTTCGTTGACGCGCCATTCGCGGTTGTCCAATATAAGGCGTCCAATCATAATGGAACCTTCCGGCGTCCTCTATCACGCTGCATAGAATAAAACAACCCTTTGAGGAGAACTAGATGAGCAGAGGGGGAAAGGCGATTGATTCAATCAGGTGCTCTATACTATCTCCCTTCAAAGTCTCTACGGAGACAATCATTAGACATCAGGCATCTCAGCCCTGATGGTGCTTTCTTGATCACCCAACATCATCAGTGTGGTTTACATAACTGTTCGGCCAGCTAATTCATCTGCTTTTACACCGCTGGCTCGTGACTCTTCTCCATGGGAGCAGTGGATCTCACCTGGAGTCCAGTTGGACTCAAAAGGAGGTGGCCGTTGGTCCTTCGTAATTTTGTTGGTTTCTAGCCGTCAAGGCCTGTCGGGGCACAGCGACCTCCTAGACCCAACGACACATCTTGCGTGAGTCAATCGCATTCGATGGTTTCTTCGGCACAGTGCCAATGCTGCATTACTACTGACTATTGGAGATATCACTTGTTCCCTCACCCTGCAATCCAGTGCGATTTCTGTCTGATCAGTGCCGATAAATCTAGAAAGAGAGTAGTGCAGGCCACCAGGTGAACAAGCAATTAGAGCCGCGACCGGGTGACTGAGTTGGAGTAGTCAATGCAACGCTCTCGTGCTATCTGCCATTTCTGGGTGGTATGTTTTTATTACTCAAGGTAAGCTTGGCGATGGTGAATCGGTATGACAGTTGCACACCAATGGTACTCTCTGGCTTGCTTCTCGCCACCTGTTGCCTGTTCCTGCCCAATATGGCCTCAAACTCTCTATACTTGCGCTTGAAATATCTCACATTTGCACGTGTACCACGGTATCTCTCCGAGGGACATTGGTCCTGCCTCTATATTTGGACAGCGGACGTAAATTGTCCCCCTACTCTATACAATGGACACTTCCGAGCGTAGTTCCCATATTGCAACTTGAATTGCATGCGATATAGAGTAGACGTACAAGTCGCGGGACTGGTCCTGTGGCGCAAGACAAAGACTCATGAATACAACTGACAGACAGGTATTGATGTATTTCGTCTTTAGGTATGTTTATTTTCGAATTTCTCATGTCTGTAGCAGACATGCAAGACGATACAAACAGCATTCGTCTTGGATTGGAGACTTCTAAACACTTGAAACAGGACCTGGCAGTTGCATTAGACCCAATGCCACACCTGGTGATCGCCTGGGTGCGGCCAGAGTACAGCCTCGCCTCCTAATGTTCGGATTCAGAGTCTTTGTGCCGGAAATAAAGCACCTTAAAGAGTCGCCAGACGGATTGTATAGAAGATTGACACTTGAATAGTGGCAAGGTTGGTATATGTGTTTTCTCCTTTAGATTCAACTATGATCACTGACTTGGGCAACCTGCAACTTCAGTTTGGAAGCAGTGCGAGGGTTGCTCACAGCCTTGCGTGCCAATCTCATGCACTATCCATAACATGACATCGCGTTAGCGAATCGGGCTCGTCCGTTCTTCACTGCCGAGTTCCATTCAATACCTGAGTCCATTCGCTTATAAATTTCAGGCTGATAACTCACCCAATGAGATGCAACAGTGTGTGTAAACCTGCATTTACAGACCGGCAACCCCCGTTCTTCTACCGTTCTCCAAAAACACACCGTATGATCGTTGGAAACGAGATCCTTTGATGCTACCGACAAGGTTGCCTTTTAGTATAAAGGCGGAAGGCCATGTCTGTAAAGCAAAACCGTACGGCCGGAAGATAGAAAGTCCCATGCATTCCTGCAGCTCTCAGGTACCAAAAAGCCGAGAACACGCTTTTCTGTGATCACTTAAAAGACTGTTTCGGTTCCTATACTTGAAGGAACACTACGTACTACGTATATCAATCTGGCGACACTGGACGTCGGGTGAGACGGCCAGTGAACATCATCCCAGATGGAAGGCCAAATCCTCAGCTCGTCACGCAACACGCTCCAGAGACCATCGTCCTGAGGATCTATTCGTTGTGGAGCATCGTACGCTCATCCGGACTATTTGCACGATACGGTGTTCTCACCTGCGCGACTGTGGCGAGAGTGTGTCAATCACCTGCACGACCTGACCAACTTGCATAGAAGGTGCGTCTAAATGGAGACTGACGTCTAATTATAATCTGTTTCTCCAAATTGCATCACAGTACGTCCACGACTGCAGCAGAAAGATGTTCCTCCATACCTCCTCCAGTCTCAGGGCAGGCAACTGGTGCAGCGGTGTAATTCCGTGGTTACAGTTGTAAGCCAGCTCTCATCTGATATCTGAATTTCGTTGCCCTCATGCGGAACAGCCCAGGATCCCTACCTGATCAGCCGTATCGTCGGCAGGCATGAGATGCAATACAACAGCAAAAGGTATGTAGTTGAACATCATGAGACATCGGCGACCAAAGGTGCAGGAGATGCCATACCATCACGGACTGTCTACGCCGCAGTGAAGGAAAGGAGGCGAGCATCCACAACCGAGCACACCTCTTTGATCCAGACCGAACATCAGATCCTTATTAGTCGATCAAATGACTAATTGCTGTCCTGGTCCTAGAACCAAGAAACCGAAGTGGCGAAAGCAACCCCAAAGCTTCCCTCGAAAGACTTGAGCCAACACCCCAATATCGGTCCCCAAGCGAAACATCACCATGGGCCATCGTGGCTCAAGTAGGTAGGTAACACACTCATCTCCTGCACGCATCGACCCCATACCACCTCCCTCAATCCCCTTTTCGTATTCTTGTATCAGAGCCGGAGCCGGGTCCATACCGCCGCGGCTGTAATTAAATTGAAATAATGGTTGGTTAGCAGGATGTTTTGATGCTGATGGTAGCATTTCTTTAAACAAATCCTCGAATTGACAGTTATCTATTTCAGTTGGGCAAAAGACATCTGGATTACTTAATCCTTTAGTCGATTTGTTTGGTGGTTATGTTTATACAGATAGAGGTAGTTACGGTTCTTTCAAGTGATATATAACCAAAAAAGAAGATATCTTTAAACTGATTGAATACTTTAAAAAGTATCCATACCACCACCCAATCCCACCCAAAGTCCCATTCATCCTAAACCGTACAGTTACCCAGATCAAGGTAAAGTAAACGAACGTAACACTTCCACGTTCGGTCCCGTAGAAACAGCAGCGGGCGAAGTGCCAAATCCAGAGGTACACCACCACGTGCTACGGGGGCTGTTGTTGCATTTTCCCGTTACATGTCATCCAGCACTGAGAACCAGTCTTGCCTCGGAGCACGGTCCATGTGCGCCCGCCAACTAATATCACGGAACTTATCCTCTCACGAGCCGTTCCGCTCTATCCCATCAATTGGTACTTGGGATTCGCAACGAAAATAGCAACTTTCTAGAGAGGAAAAAGCTAGCCGTGGCGTCCTAATCTTAAACATGGAGCTAGACAGCACGAAACACGGATATAGACACATCAGGGAGCTATGACTTCACAGAGAAGCTACAATGACCATTCATACCGTCAATAATTTGATAGACTACCTGCCGTACTCCTATAAAGTATACTTCCCGAGTAAACCTTGCGAAATGAAGCACCCAAGTTATAGTACTTTAAAGTACATATAGGAGACAAAGGTTTCATGCTCCATAATTCCTTTGAAGTAAACGCGAAGGGGAACTATGCTTCGTGGCCCAAGGGTATCTCTCTGAACTGCATAGTCTTCCGCACCTTCTCACTTCTGTTGTATCATTATTCATCTCCTCTTACTCTCGGAGAGCTGTGCTATGCAGTCGTACAATCGACGCTAGAAAGTTGCGCTCCTATCATCGCCTTCCCATTCGTAACCTTCGTCGAAAGCGGATTTTTCCTACATGCCTTCTAGCGGTTGGCTGAAATTATTGTAATTGAAGTCCAAAAGCCCGTCAAGCACCCAGTGCTGCGGGTCGAAGAAATCGTAATTCGTTGTCTCACTCCCATAACCGCCCAAACCGATCATGCTGTTCGGGCCGGTCGTGATACCATGTTGCGGTGCAGGCGTTAGGTCGCCATTGTTAGCTAAGGGTGTGATGGTGGATATGTTGTTCTGAGGAAGGAGGGTGCTATCCATGTGAGTGGATGACGCTGAAGACTCGTTAGCCGAGTCCGGATTAGTTGCTTGCCTCAGGGCTAATGGACATTAGCATGTTCACGTGAAAATGAGCTGCCAAAGTGTGGAAACGAAAGGGAGAGCTTACAGTCCAGTCCTCTTCCATGAGCTTGGAATTCTTCCCTCCAGCGCCAGATTGAGTCGTATACAAGACTCATGCTGTGTCGACATCGAACTTTAAGTTGCAAGCTATCATCAACAGGCACGGCGGAATCATCGCCGTAATGAGTCTGATTAGTAGTCTGATCTATGCGTGCACCATTCCACATTTGCACCATGAGCTCTGCCAAACGCCATTGTAGGTCATTGTCGACAACGCTGGTTTTGCGGATGGCAGTAATGGTCCTGTGGAATAACGTCCTGCCCCTCGCGAAGTCTATCGTTTTGGAAAAGAAGGACCTCATCAATTTAAGCAATGCAAACCCACAGGCAACCAACATTTGCTGTAAGTAATTTGTAGAGTAGAACAACATGTGCTGGTTGGCTTCAACAAAGAGAAGGTCGAGGAAAGACGATACAGCCCGCCATAAGCCCATTAAATCATCCATATAGCCTGGTGTGGCGCTGGAATCAAAAAATCCTGCTAGGCGGAGATGTACAGCAGCGGCTTTCAAATGAGCATCAACGATAACAGACAAATGTTGAGAGAGAATTGAGGCTTGCAATTCCTGGAAATCTCGTCGGTACACGCGCATCAACATGGCTCTATGTTCGTCGCCGGCAACGCCGCGTGGATCGCTGGCGTTACTGTACATTTCCTTTGAGACTTTATCCGCAAACCTCTCGATTCGCAGTCTGGCCTCCAGCTCTCGTGATAATGTGAACGGCCCATCTTCACCGGGACGGATCGCAAGGGTCCAGTCGTACAATGTGGTTGCTGGCTGGCCATAAGCTGTGCCTATAGACTGAGCCACGATGTTGCACACAGCCCAGGTGGTCACTCGATCGTGGAGCTGGTCTTTATTGAGCTCCACCGACACCCTTGAGAAGTCCTGCGTGTGGTTAGGTCGGTGAAGGCCAATGCCTGTTGCAGCCTTCATCATCACGCCACATAGGATATGGGTCGGGTCTGCAGTTGTTGTACTCGTCGGCAGAGGCCATGTACATAAGAGACACAGCGCTTTGACGACGAAATAACTCGTTGGCACATCGCCGACGGTGCCCCACAGTAGTCTATTGAGGGGTCCACTGGATAAGTCGTGCAAGATACTGGGCTTTGCGACATAGCGACGAGAGGCAATGGCGATGATGGTCCAAAAGAGAAGCGCGTGTTGCTGGTAATACAAATCAGGCGACTGTGTTTCTTGGAGGAACGGGAGGAACGGATGGTAGTGTGTGAAGAACTCCTGGAACAGCCCGTGGACATCCTGTTCCGTCAGACGCACGTTTTCTAACTCGTACGCGTAATGAGTTGCCGGCATCCCGTAGGAGCCACCTCTCTTAAGAGTCAGGAGAGAGGTTACGGCCTCATCGGACCCCATGAGCGAGGGGTTCCGGGTATGTGAATAATTGCTATTGGCAATGGGGGACTGCAACTGAGAGTGGAGATCTTCTTCTTCGTCCATGATGTAGCCCTGGACCTTGGCTTGGGCAATGTTCCGACGTAAACGATCAATCTCCTTCTCCATTTCGGCATGTTTGGACCGCTTGCCAATGCGCTTGAAGTTAGATTCGATTTTGCACTCGAGCTTCAGACGGTTGCAGCGCGAGCAGCTCTGAAACGGATCCTGTACGACATCACACCGTAGCTAGAAGACGGTCGAGTAGTACGGTCAGCCTCAGCACGTTTAGGAGAGCCAGGATAATGCATGTTTGAAAGGCCAAGAAGCTTGAGCTGGCATGGCGCGTGTGGGAGAGAATGAGGCGAACAGTAATGCAAACGCCAACCAGAAACGGGCGGGGGCTATGTTTCGGGAACTGTTGCATCAGGCGACAGTGGTAGGAGTAACGGTAAGCTGAGAAATTGAAGTAGGCTCACTTTTTGCTGGCGACACTCGTTGCAGGCACGCTTAACGCCGGGCTGTCGTTTCTTCTCAGGCTCCATCATCGAGTGGTCCTCATCGCCGACACTGCCGGGGCTGCTGTCGACGATGCTGCGCTTTCGCTTGACGGAGCCATGGCGATGCAGGCTCACAGGACTCGTTGGACTCATGGACGGTGCCGAGATGGCGCCGCCGGCGACGATGTGGCCATCCATGCACTCCGATGGGCGACGGGACAACAACGGTCAGCACCGCACACGCCGCACCAGGAGGGGAGAGAGGCGACAACGCCAGATGCCTGACGCCAGACGCGAGTCCGGATCCGAGCGGCAGGGCCGAGGGATGACGGAGGCCAAAGCTGCTGATGGGGTCTAATTGGTTCGTGGCGGCCAGCAGGAATTAATTTGGACTTGTCGCGCAATGAATTGAATTTCGAAGAGACCGATGACGGAAGGAATTGGGTGAAGGAGGGGTCTGAAACTAATAATAAAAGATGGGAGCGCACGAGCAGAAAGAGACATCGGCACAGTCAATCAAAAGTGTTGAAAATTTGCTTCTGTCACTGAAAAGGCAACCCGGCCATGCCATCCGTCGCAACTCCACCGCTGTGGCCGCCTCCAGAGTCCAGACAGCCCACCACCAGCAAGCGGACCAGGGTCTCGAGGCCCGACTCTGACTCAAGACCGTCGTTGTAGTGGGAGCCGACTCACGATGGCCGGCTTACAAGGTCGCGAGCACGTGTAAGTCGTCGCGGGATAGCCAGACAGCGCCCGTGCAATTCAACGTTGCTTAGAAGGTACTTGAGAGGAATGCTGTTCGTAGCCTGCTGCGACACTCGCCTGCCAGTGATGGTACGTGACACCTCAATTGGAGTGTAGACTAAATCTCTCGAGGCACTGATCGACCCTTACAACTGGGTAGTCGTGAAGAGAAGAACAATGGGACGAGAGGACGAAGATTCTGAGGACGTCAAGGGGAGCTGAACTCGATACTTACATGTACCGTAGGTAATTCGAGACTTCCAATTGGGCTCAATCGAGCCGGGGAATCGGAATCGGTCAGGCCTTCGTACATCCGTACATATTACATGGAAAATGAAGCTGTAGCAGGTCACATGCGCCAAAGCACCTACATGCCCGGCTACCAGTTGACCTCATGCTGGAGCTATCTAACCTTAAGGTACCATAGGGAGGTTGGCTTTATCGGACAAGGCGTTGCTTAACGGTCCCGACACCTTTAGTACTCCCTGCTGCGAAAGACACGGCACAAAGTCTGTGACGGAGACAAGACTTCAATCGTGGTCGTAATGGTCGAGTCATGTTGCGTGGTGGACATCTGTTTGACAGGTTCTCGACTGCAATCCACATCAATGAGCAGAAGCTGGTCGACAGTCCCCGACTCGACATCCACTGTTCTGCCATTGTCCTCGTGCTGACTATGCCAAGCTTTGAGATTGAGGGGTAGCTCTGGCCCGACGAGGACTAGCGTGATAAGCCAACTGCGTTTATAGCCTCAGGAAGCTTAGCTGAGCGGGCCGCTGGGCAGCAAAGAGGAAGAACATTCGTCCTTGATTTGTCGAACGCTCGCCATGGGCTGCAGCTACTTAGACCCCGCTACATCCAACCTCCGCGTGTTGCAGGTCATATGCCACTGCAGAGTGCCCCTCAGCCGTACCTAAGGTATGTCCCATGCGGATTGCGGGATAACGGTCAAAGGTATTAATTCACCCTACATACATGTATTGATTGCACTTGCAGCCTCCAGCTCGACAATATCTGGGTTGGGGTCTTACTATGCGATTCACAATGCTCTAAAGCAAAGCGGACAAGATCGGTATGACCCATTGAAGCTGTTTACCGATGGTGTGAATAACCGGAACGGGACTACATCGGCGGCAGCAGTAGGCGTACCTTACATGTCGGTACAGGTCGCGAAAACCCCTGACCTACCTGTAGGTACCTTAAGGCCGCTTGTCGGCAGGAAAGCCAACCAAAGTCAACGTCACAACTCAGGATTATCGTCAAACACGCCAGCCGCGCCGAGCTGCAAACATGCTAGGCGAAACGCTTATTCAGCGCGCCAGATGAACCAACAACAAGGAGACTGGGGATTCGTGTTCCAACTTTCACGGCTACAACTGTACATCAAGGTACGCCACAGCCAAAGTCTCGTCGAGTACCTAATCCAAGGTCTCGCCGTACTTCCCCTGAACTTGTTCCATTATGGCCACTCCCCCAGAGGAGAATCCTCTTCCGCAAGCGTCGCCTCGAAAACTGTTCAAAGGGACTCTGCGCCCACCCTGCATTCCGACAGTCCGTAAATCATACACCTTGAACCCGGCGCCGATCGAAGATCCTGTCATCAGGGACCCTGCTGTCACGCGTAAGTTAGTTGGGCCGCATCTTGGACCAACTTCCCCAGATGTGACGCGAGCTGAGCTAGCTGCTTGGCCGCGTGAAACTCGACTGCCGCGCAGGCTCAGACTCTTCTGACACTACGTTTCTCGCTTTTTGCAGGTCCTCCGCCAATTGCCATCAACTCTACTGCCGTGCGCCAGCCATTTGTTGACCCAGCAGCCCTACACCGGCGTCCACCCTGCCGTTGAAACGTATCCCTTCCTGCTCCATGGCAACCCCAGCATTTCGCCATGGTTAACTTAGTGTGCGGGAGGCAATGCAACTGCCCGCAATTCCATTCCTGCATTCCATGCGGCGAGGGGGCCAATCTTGCACATGGACGACACCCATCCGTAACGCCTCTCGGAAACTAGGACCATAATGCTCCTTGCCGAACTCCGGAGCACCCCGGCCGGTCAGTCGGAACCGAATATACAACGGCTTTACATTGGCTCAGTCATAATTACTACCCTGGGGCTGATACTCTTCAAACATGGATAGTCGCATTGAAAATCCTACGAGGCGTCCGAGAATACGACTCTCAGACAATCGAAAGCTGCGGCCCATCGCTGCATTCGTCAGCCACTGCTCGACTGGCCACGATGGTATTCCAACAACAAATCACTGGCCAGCCCCAGATTTGAGCTTTCGTGGGCTGCGTTTGACACATAGTCACCATGTCAAACCAACACCGCGGTTTAAAACGTGCCGGGGTTTGTTAGGACTATTCAACATCATCGCGTTGCCTCATGCGTAGAGCCACCAGAGTTGTCGCGACATTGAATATTCGCACTGGTCTTGCGCATACTGTAGGCCTAGACCCACTCGGCCATTGAGAGATTGTTTTCTTGGGGCTACATTCAGACTGCCGTTGGGAATATGGGGTCTTTCTAGAAGTTGAGGCGCAAGAAACATCATTAGGCTTATCACTTCATGCTTCTGAGTAGACATCATCCAAGTCTACAACTCGTACGTGTGGCCCCTATTTATTGCATTCTCCCTACTACTCAAGTCGTGGTGTATTGGCTGGCCGTCACCCTGCTCACAGCTTATTGTGCTCGCATAGCATAGATCTATGGTACGTGTCCAACATTTCCATTCTACAATTCTCTCGAGCCGTAAGTGAAGTTGCAGTAGGCACTAACAAAGCAGCACCAGACCAGCGCTTGCAAATGCTTCAGTCCACCAGATATAGGAAACTCATTTTCTATTGTATGAGCAGAGTTGCATAATTACGTTCATGTGACCGGGTCTGGTTCATCATTCTGCCATCGAAAACGACGATTGAATCTGTAATGTATTGTTTTTAGCTATCTCGTGATTATATAATACGAGCAAGTACAACCTCCTGTGAATTTGGAAATGAAGTAAATGTAAGATGAGATATTGCAACAAGACCCGGACTCGAAGTATCAGCGCCCAAAAGCCCGGTGGGAGGCCTTCGATCGTACAAGCAATGGCGAAACTCATGCAAGCGAGAAACCCGAGTTTGCATCATAGAATAAGCTTAAGACTCGCCGCATTCGAAGCCCAGCTGGGAATTGAGTACTCTGACATCCCCACCAGGAACTTCAAATTCAGAATAAATTGTTTCCAAATCACTTGCTACTCTAACCATGCTTAAAGGAAATAAGGTGTTTACGATCTAGTAAATGGAGGCGTCGGGACCAAATTGAGCCCCGAGGACAAAGTGTCGAATACAGTTGGAGTGAATGGGGTGACCGAAAAACGGGCGGAACAAATATTGGTACTATCAAGCGTAAAGCAGATAAGGCAGGCAAGGACAAGGATGACGCGGCTGAGATACCTATAGTTCTTATCTCCTTGGTATATCTCGTAGTGGACGGCAGAGTTAAGAAGTGGCATATTGGGTCGTGAGGACAATGTGGTGCCAAATGCTTCATTTACGCCACCAGAACTACATGATCGAGAATAAAGATGCTTCAAATTATGAAAATTTCGGACACGACATCGGAGATAAAACGCGAAAGCCGTCCAAGAACAAAGGGTAAAAACCAGAACGACAGATCACTCAAAGATATTGCCTACATAGACGACAGAAGTCAAGTGCGCCAATATTCCAATATCTAAGGCATGTTACTTTGTTCCACGGCGGCATGCAGTCCACTCCATTTTCTCTCTCCCTTTTTTTTTCTTCCAAAAACTGCTTCCCCGTTGAGGACACAAACAAAGCACCGCCATCACTCGGCTCCAACAGCCTAATGCGTCTCATCAAAATCACTTTATCTCTGGTCAATGATATGTTCGAAAGGCTTCGTACATCGAAAAGGATGGAGAGACAAAAGGAGAAGACAGTCACCATTACCAGCTCGCCTCGCGAGTCTGTTTCGAAAAAGGATGCATCGACGACGGCATATCCGAAAGTGCCAGGCCCAAAACTACATCCTTTGACTTGAGCGATTCGAAACTCACTTTCATCAGCTGTCTCGGCAAAGCACGCGATGCGCGCGTATGGGGAGTCAACATTAACCAACCAGTGTATGTGCTCAAAATCGTACGTGGGCCCATTCAATTCAATTGACCTGCTTTCTAGTGGGTGGAGTTTGTTTTCGCCCGAAATTATGGTAAGGGCCGGCGATACCATCTGAACCTTACCGAAGATGAGGAACTCGCTTACCTCCTCCTATTCGGATGCGAATGTCGAGCTTACGGTAGACTAAAGGAGTTAGGTCAAGGCGGATGAAGTTGCAGCACATTGCTACGGGATACATCAATCTCGATGACAGCCATCAAGAGGCACTAAAGTCTATCGGCGACTTGGATTGGGAAGAATATTGGGGTCATCAGCTGGGTTTCAAGGGCCAACCATTGCTAGCTCTTGTTAAAGAGTATATTGAATTCGAGCCTTACGATAACTACCGGTACAGTAGTAAAGCGTACAATCAACATCTCGCCAATGTTGCCACCAACCGTCATACTGGACCAAAGCTCCTTCGGAATGTAAAAGTTTTGCATCGCCGGGGCATGCTGTTCCAAGACCTGCACTCTTTCAACGTCATACATGGCCGTATGATCGACTTTAGTTGTACATGGACTGCCCCTCACCCTTGTTATTAGCGCGAACGTCACAGATTTAGGAGGCTCGATGCATGTTGCACATTTATGTAGTATGGATGCCTTCGACGCCGACAATATCTACGAGTGGAACAGAGTGCATTGGTATCAAGACCGTATTTGGGATTGGATGTTGCCAAATGACGAGTATATGAAGAAGCTTAGGTCGCAGTTAAAAGGAAAATCTATTGATAGGAAAGAGAGAGAGAATTATTGTCCCAAGCCAGGCGGTTATAGCCGATACTTGTCACGTCAACTTGACATATGTAGGAAGCCTTAACCAATCCATTGAGCATGCACATTCGAATGAACCAACACCACTGGGCAATCATTGACATTGCGAAGATGCGTGAATATCAGATTCCAGCTCAACATCTTGATCGGACGCATTTATCGACAAAACCAAAGGTTCAAACAGGTGAAGATAGATTCTGATCATAAACCCACAGTTGACGTGCTGATTTGGCTATAGAAGATGATCAGAATAGCTAAGTTGGAGAAAAACGGCACAGGACTCACAAAAGATTTGGCTCTTATGCCTATTTCACATTTTGGAAAATAGACATATATAAACACATAGAAATTCAAAAAAAAAAGGTGAGTGTTTCTCGAAAATAGGTAGTAAGAAGGTGACAGTGTTAACTTGTGTCTTGACAACGTGCAAAAGTACTCATTGTATGGTAGTTTATTAATATCAATACAACCTAGATACACTACTCCAACTACACAAATGCTATGAAGTCCTAGCCAATTGGCATGCTAGCGCGCTAGGAACCTGATACGTGTTGAATGTATGTCCATGGTTCGTGGCCTATACACGCAAACTGCGTATGGGTACTCATCAGTTATAAGAGACTGAATGGGATTTTGACTGAGGCTTTATGCATCAATCAAAGCATCAGGGTGAGGTAGCATGTGTAGCTCGAGATCATCGATGACTGAGCCGCAGGCAGCAATTTCGAACGAACCAATCAAACATCGTCAACGACGTCATCTTAGTCGCACATGTTTATTTTATAACAACTCACTCCGCCTGAGCACATCACGATGTTACTGATTATTATTTTTTGCAATCAAGGGGAACCTCACTTATTGAATGAGGGATTTCTCCAGATCAGGCTAAAGTCATTTGACTGAGAACACATTACTGCTCTTGGCGCCACCATGGCAAGTCAACAATCTTGGACAATCAGCGACCCAAGTCAGCTTCCAAATACAACCATTGAAGCGACCCGCAGCGAACCACAGTCACAGTCGCAATCGCAGACTGGGCAGCTGAGACTAGTCCTTCTTCAACCCCTTGCGAACCCTTCCATGCTCGCGGCATGCCGCAATCCATCGTCAAGAATCCTCCGCTTTCCTGACGGCAGCGCAAGTAATGGTATCGGCGATGAGAATCTGGATCTTACAGTGCTTTAACAAGGCGTGGCGCCAAGGGCTGAGAGACATACCTCCCCCGTCGTCAATCGTATTTGACCTTACGCTACCAAAGCAAAACCCGGCCGACGCGAGTCCGTCAGGACGGGACGCGGAAGAGGGAGGCACAAAATTCCAGCAGATCTATTGGAATACTAGCACTCCTCTTAACGGACGACATGTTACTATATCGGCGGGCGACGTCATGCGCTTGGCTGTTACCATCGCCACTGTGACGCGTATCAAGATCAAGGGACATGTGGACTTTGGGGTCTCGTTCGACAATGAGAACGGCCCATCTGGTAAGGCGATGAGGTTGTTGCGTAGCCAGCTCCAGGCCATTGCAAACACTACTGTTGCGACGGGCTGAAAGATAATCTCGGTGCAGTCTTAGACGGGTCTGTTTCAATATATTCGAGCTATCAAACGTCACCGTTCTGCAGCTGTGTGTGGATCGTAATCAACCCTTCGAACACATAATCTCTTGGAAGCCTCAATAGGGAGTCTCTACACAATCTGAGGGGTTCCGAATGCTGATAAACTGTTCTATTACTTCGACATGTCTGACTACACGTACGATGTTGAGTGACGATCCTGGTTAAGCATCCGTGCCCGGCTGGATGATAGATCCTCTCATTTGCTGCCATGGAAATTCGCCGCTGACAACCATAATGTCGGCATGTTAAGCTTTTCAAACGGTAGGTATGAAATTCTTGGAGTCTTTCTCCTGTTGCTCGAAGGATTGAGGAAATGCTGCAATGCCTGCAATAATACCAGCGGCGAGGAAGAGGACCGAGATAAAAGACCAGATAACACCCCAGCACTGAGAAGAACCCCCATACCGCTGTGCAAAAACACTGGCATCGGAGCTGTTCACTTTGCGAAGGATCAGATCATCACACTGCTGAGGTTAGCAAAATGGTCTTTAACCGAGGCGGTCAAAATACGAGATCAACGGGCACATACAATATCCCAGACACTGTAAAGTGAGCTCATGACACCGATAAACAAGACGACAAATCGTAAAGCCTCGGCATGGACGATGAACCAACTGGCGATGAGGACTCCAACAGCAAGCAAGATGGTAATAATTGTCAGCCAGTCTCTCTTCCCCCACCAGAGAGTAAGAAGAAAGCAGACTCCCAATCCGATGCTAACGATCTTGCTCGCCACAATATTGAAGCCGGTGAAAATGAGGATGGCTCCGATGAGAGACGAGCCCAGATAGCCTGCGGGTAGGGTGAGAGCGCTCTTTCCACCGACCATGTGCGTGACACCGCCCTCACGAGGGTCAAGCGAAATAGACTTGACGCGGCCTCCGGTGAGGACGGCAGTGATGGCATGCCCGAACTCGTGAAAGGCGATGACGAGCATCTTGAAGGGCCACAGTGACCATCTTACATAAGGAACATTCCACAGGATGGCGATGACGACAACATAGACGGCGATAATGCCCAATGTGACCTTCTGCGAGTCGCTCCGCACGGTGAGATCGCGCTGGGCGAGCACATCCCGGCCTGCAAGACTAGCGACCGCGGGCCCGGCGGCGGTGATGGCGGTTTTGAGGTTCCGGACTAGGTGCCCGGTAATGATGTGGGTTCCTGCGGCGGAAACGGGTGCCATCGGTGGTTTTTCTAGGGGCCGTCGGGGAGATTCTGTGCTACGGGTTTAGCGGGTAGAGAGCCAGGAGAGCCTCGGTGTAAACGATGGCCGGATAAACGAGCGAATAGATAAAGTCACAGTTGAATGCAGCGGGATCTTGCGGAAACCTGGTGGGACACAGACAGAGCTGAAGTCTTATGTGTTTCTTTGCTTTGATTTCTCTCGACGGAGATGTAGAATGTAGACCTGAGACTCGTAACGACGCGGAAGCAGGATGACGTGGACAGGGTGGGCGATGCTCTGGTTTGCGCTCGTGCTCTGTTTGGTGGCTTTGGCCGTGGATTCCTCACCCTCGCCATCAGAGCCGGATGCCGGCACCCGTGCCCTGAAACTGCGCTCGAGACCCCCATGCCTGCCGAGATCTTGGCTGTCAATGGCTGATGTTCAGGGGAAGAGTGCGCAGTGCTCACGGCTGCGCCTCGCTCCTATGGCAGAGCTTTGAATCAACAGGTCTGTGAAGTCAAGGCTCTGTCTAGGTGAGAAGCATTCTGAACAGCGGATAATGGGAGTGCAGTCATATCGCTAAGCAAGAATCAAGAAAGCTATGGCATTCAGCCACGTTGAACGAATGCACCTGCATATGTACCTACACGTAAGGTAGAGAAGCAGATAATTCTGAATAATTGACCAAATCGAGGTTCATCAGCCATGGAGATGGCTAAATTTAGCGCAGGGCCCTCCCTCTTCGATAGGCAATTTGCAGGTGGGCCATGTCCCCTGGTCGGCAGCGTCGCAGTCACCGCCTGAATTCTTGACTCGAGCTGGTGAGGGTGGCCAGCTTCTACGTAGTAGCCTCCCAGGTCACGGCGACAGCTTCATCCCGACAAGTGACGCTGCTCGAGCCATCGTCAGCCCTTCCCGAGGTGCGAAGTGTCTAGTCAATGCCTGACTGCAGCTGTTTGTCCCCTACCCCTTCCTGTCTATCCTGAACATGCAAATTGAAATTTCATGGAGACAATCCTTCACCGATCTATCTTAGCTACCTAAACGACGCGGCTCGCGTCACGAGTGTTTTCGCTGCATGAAATCCGACTGAGATACCTTTTACTTTCACGGCTCTCTCATTTCTCCTCTCTCGCGTCGCGGCCGACAATGACCCCCGAGCTGCCGCCATGGCCTCATCGTCTGCGTCTGCGTCTGCGTCTGCAGCTGCCTCAAGCCTGACCCGGCCACGCATAGCCATTGCTGTCGTCTCTGCCTTCGTCGCCGCCTCGCTGGGCTATTCCTGCTATCGCTACCTCTGGCCCGAACTCTCCTTCGACGACTCACAACTCGACGCGGCGTCGCGTCTGACCTCTGGTTTGGTGCGCCGCAATGCCTTGAGACGGCCCCGTCGTGCCTCTCAGCGACGAGACGACTCTTCGGCCTCTGAGTCTCATGGCGACGAGAATGCCGCCGCCGGGACCCTCGTGCCCATTCACGAGAACGCTCCCTCCATCGAGGAGCAGCCCCCCGACGACTGGTACAACGATCCCAGCCAGGGCCCCCGCCTGCGTACCGGCGAGAACATCGTCACCCTCCTGTTCAGAGTCTCCGAGGACAACGCCCGAAGGAATGCCTACGTCCACAGAGGTTGCCAGTGCAACTCGTGTGGCATGGTGCCTATCCGCGGTTTCCGCTACCGCTGCGCCAACTGCGCCGACTTCGATCTCTGCGAGGTTTGCGAGGCCCAGAATCTACACAACAAATCCCACATCTTCTACAAGGTCAAGGTCCCCGCGCCTCCCTTCGCTCCCCGATACGTCCAGTCCGTGTGGTATCCCGGCGACCCCGACACCGCCCTGAGAAACCTACCACGGCCTCTGCTGGACAAGTGGTCTCAGGAGACGCCCTTCGACAGGATGGAGCTGGACGCCCTTTGGGAGCAGTGGACTTTCATGGCCAACACGGAGTGGCGCGATGACCCCAACTCTCTGGGGCTGGCAATGGACCGCAAAACCTTCGAGCGCTGTCTAGTCCCGTCTGGTGGCTATAGATATGCGGCCCCCAACCTCATTCACGATCGCATGTTTGCTTTTTACGATACCAATCACGACGACCTCATCGGCTTTGAGGAGTTCATCCGTGGCGTGTCGTACAAAAAACAGAGGACAAAACTTTTGAAGATATTCCAAGGCTACGATGTCGATGGGGATGGTTATGTCAGTCGTCGCGACTTCTTGCGCATGTTTCGCGCCTACTACGTCATCTACAAGCAATGGCACCGCGATCTTCTGGACGGACTCGATGATAGTATGGGGTCCAACACGGAAGCTCAGCAGTTGGTCAACAGCAGGCAGCCTCTGAGCAGCGTGTTCGGCAGAGAGGGCAGAGTCCCCGCTGCTGATCATGGCAGGCCCATGGACGGCAAGATATTCCGGTCTGGCCAGGAGGTCGAGGTCCACGATGGTAGGGGAGCTGTTAGCGAAGACCGGCCCGATACCTCGAACCGCGAAGATATATTGCGCGAAATGTTCGTTCCGGCCAGCAACCCGAGCCATTTTACCGAGTCTTTCGGCTCTTCGTCGCGGTCAGATTATCGAGGAGCGCCCGACAGAGATATGGCGTACTGGTCTGGAATCCTGAATCCACCTCGGAACTCAGTCGAGCTCACTTCTTTGATATCCGGCAACCAGACTCAACTGAATGATCTCATCGACTCTCTACGCCGCCAAGAGCCCGGAGATTTTCTTGCTGACGATCCGGAATCAGGTACATCTGACGAAGAGGATGTAAGTAGCCCTGATGAACAGTTAGATGATGAAGGTGAGCCTTTCCGGCCCGCGGTGGCTGACGATCCCAACACATCTGTCAGTCCTGATGCCAGAGGATTCGTGAACACCCTACCAGTTGAGGTTCAATTCCAGACTCGGCCAGATACGGCGCCTGTTCCTTCGCAGCGCCTTAACATGGACAAGAAGAAACGCCTCATCGCGCGGAAACAGCTGTTTGAGAGGTGGAAGAGACGCCAGTTCTATGTAGACGAAGAAGAGGGCGGCCTACCACCGCAAGGTTGGCGAGAGGATCAGGACATCTTGAATAATGTCCAGGGTATACCTGAGCCTACGAAGCGCCCCGAAGAATTATCATCAAGATCGCGATCGTCATCCAAGGTTCGCTTTGCTGAGGACACCGACGAATTTGACACCATTTTAAGCATGTCTACTTCTGGGCGGAGTGTACCCGAGCGGTGGGGTGGCATGGGAATTCCAGACGCGGAGCGGGATGCGGGCAAAGAAATTCTCTACCAAGTTACACAACAAGCTTTGAACGAGCTACTTGACGAGCTCTTCAAAAAGAAAGAAGATTTAGCCATCAGAGCGGCTGAGACGAAGGAACAACGTGAACAACACCGCGACGTATTAGATTCTTTGGAACTGAACGACGAAGACGATAAGTCTGAAACGGAATCCCTTACTCGGTCTAAGGCTCGCAGTTCGTCAGAGAAAGAAACACCGGCCGCGCAGAAAAGCTTAGAGGATCTCCTGGCTACTAGTGGTTATACGATCAGTCCTCGAGCCGACACTGATTTACCACAAGTTAGCCCGACTGATCCCCAAGGGTCCGTCGAGCACCGTGATCCAACTATGCCGCAGTTTAGGCCCAATACCAATGGCAACCCCATCAACCAGGAACCGTTCCCCGACGTAGATTCAAACATCGGGGGTCCAGACACGCCCGGTCATGTCCCACACTCCACGTTGGTTACATGGAAACGACTCGATCTCGCAGAGAAAGAAGCTACGGCACGTGGCGGATGGGGCCGCCTGAGTTACGAGGAGTTTGACCAAATCTACAGAGAACACGAACTGACGGACAGTCGGAAAAACCGACTTGACTACCTCGGCAGCTGGATTGATTTCTGTATTCCTTAGCATGGAAAACCTGCCGTGTGGGCTCCACGAGGCAACTGGCCAGAGGTCTCCAATGACACAGGGGGGTTCAATACTTCAGTGCAGCCTGGCGAACTTGACAGGGTCTGAGAGAAGTTACCTTCGTTGGATGCTGTGAAACAGGGATAAGTGACGTAGTCTGCGGCTCGGGAGCTCGTATGCAGGTCACGTATCTCAGAAGCAGACGTAGTACGGCATAGAAAACGTATGCTCTTGTAATATCTGTATACAACTTAACCCATAATCTGCGCAGGCATGGCGAATGTAGCTTGTTACACAACGGCAATACAATACCTCGACGAGGACTTGACTGGTTTGCATAAAACTACTTGTATGTCCAATTTGGCTTGCAATCAGGTGTCTTCTTACGCAGCATTCAAAAGCCCGTCGACACAAGCACCTCTACTTAGAAACGACCGTAGCAAGTTCTCTTGAAACTCGGCGTAGATTGCCCGGCACGAGCGGATCGTGGATCTTCAATGTTGTACTTACGTAGCACCTTCAATGTGCATAACACCTCACTACAGTACACGGATGTAATACTGTATGTCGGTACTAGGTACCTTGGGAGAGATTAAGTCCGATGGGTGTATGTTCGTAGCGTATCCACAACAGCCGCCCGCAGCCCACGAGACGACGTCCAAGAGCTTACAAATCTCCGACTAAAAGTGTAGCCATCTACGATACTCAAATCGCCGGCGTTTAGCCTAGTGACGCAATTTCAGCGACGGTGTTCATTATGACTTTACTACGTTAAGGTTTGCCTTTTTCGGCAGATCATCATGCAACGCTGAGATGTGGAGGGGCCGCCATGAATGGATCCCCGCATGCCTCTCGATGATTGTATACATCGTAGTGGGCCAGTGGCTGGCTATATATTTCCACACGCCACGACCTTGATTCGATCTGATTGCTGAGTGCTACGTTTTTCGATGTTCGCTTTGATATTTGGTCGAGAAGTGGAATCCAATTTTGAAAGAAAACAACATCGCTCAAGAGAACAATCACACGACCGAAGTGGCCACTATGAAGGAAGCACTCGTAGAAAAAGGTATCCTCACTTCCGAAATTTATTCACACGATTGGTTTCATACTATCATGAGCTAAATTTCGCTAGGCCCCAAGGTCACAATCATCGACTCACCCATCCCCAAGGCAGGGGCTGATCAGTTGGTGATCAAAGTGATCGTGAGCGGATCCAATCCAAAGGATTGGAAAGTCCCTTTTTGGATGAACAACAAGTTAAATCAAGGCGACGACATCGCGGGCATTGTGCACGAAGTTGGTGAGAATGTGACCGAGTTCCATGTCGGGGACCGCGTTGCGGCTTTTCATCAGATGATGAGTCCTCATGGCTCTTATGCCGAGTACGCTGTTGCGTGGCAGCATACTACGTTTCACATACCCAAGAAGACATCTTTCGAAGGTTCGTGCTTGCAATCCAACATCTGCAAAAGAGGATCGCTCTTCACAAGGATGCTATACTTTGCTTGTCTGTCACGCATGCTAACATAAAGATCAGAGGCTGCTGCGATTCCCTTGGCGGTAATGACATCCGCCATAGGCCTCTACCAGAAATTGGAACTGCCACAACCGTGGAACGCAGCAACAAACCCCATCCCACTCGTGGTGTACGGCGCCGCCTCCGCAGTCGGTGCATATGCCGTGCAGCTCGCAGTCCGAAGCAACATTCATCCACTTATCTGCGTTGCGGGTTCCTCCTCGGCACATGTCGAAGCACTCATTGACCGTAGTAAAGGGGACACGATCGTCGACTATCGCGTTGGCGCCGACCAGTTAGTCGAAGATCTAAAGAAGGCCGCGAATGGAGCCCCGTTGCTGTATGCATATGATGCAGTCTCGGAGCATGGGAGTTATCAGAATCTTAGCAAAGTCCTTAGTGACGGAGCGAAAATAACGCTTGTGCTGCCCGGCAAAGATTTTAGTGAGATTCCTGATAGAATCACTCACAGCGTCACGAGTGTGGGCGCTGTGCATGATAAGGAGAAGGATTTTGGGAGTGTATATTTCAGGTATGTGGCGAGAGGACTACAAGAGGGCTGGTTTAAGCCGCAGCCGCAGGAGGTTGTGCCGGGTGGACTGGCAGGTGTGCAGAAGGCGCTTGAAAACTTGAGGGATGGGAAGGCGAATGCTGTCAAATATGTTTTTAGGATTGCTGATACCGAGGGTGCTGAGCAGAGTGCTTAGCATCTGTATGTTGCTGTTGAGGAGATAGACTTCCCGGAATTTGATAATAACGTAAAGGGGGATTATATCAGCCGACTGGACTGGAAAACTAATAACTAGCAAATTGTGCGACCGGAACTTGGCGATGGTACTGTACTGCTCATGCACAATTCAATGGGGGGAGTTATTATTGACATTCCACCAAGTAATATGCGGGCTCTTAGTGTAATCCTATACATTTATATCGTGGTTCGAAATAGTCCATCACCAAAACATATGGGGCTGCGATTCAGAGAAAGCTCATTTGCAGTGTTGATAGACACCGCACCTCATGTAACTGCCTTATAACTTGAACTCGCTATGTTCTGAGGGAATGCCATGGCAGAACGCAAGTTTAACAGTGACACAGCCCCCGCGGTGTCTGCACCTGTTCCTACTTAAAAATCCAACATTTACAAAACTTACCTCCTTTGCTTAACGACATGAGAGTTCTCAACGCCACACACAAAGTCCTCAAGACCTATACTCTTCCACCAACAAATCCTCTGAGCACAAGGAACCACGTTTGCCCGCAAAATTTGCTTGGTAAATGCTCTCCGCGCTTCTCATCTTCGCGATTTGTTGTGCATATGCCACGGTCATTGCACTCAATGTATGCATCCTTTGGCATTGTCGGGAGAGGCGTCCGCCTGAAGGACCAGACGTACGTTCAGGTACAGAATGAAGTGACTAGTGCATAATGCAGGTTATGCGGCGACTGTGTCCTCGCCGCCCGATCGGCAGAGAGCAGGGTCACGGCCGGGATACATAGGCTTGAGAGCGTGCGGATAGTCAGTCGGGGCATTGTAGGAGCTATACATTGTCAGCCCATGATTCAGATGAGGCCTCGATTAGTAGTTTTATATAACACACAAACTCACCCATATCTGATAGTTCGGAAGTTCATGGGGGTGTGAGAATTCCTTACTTAAATCGCAGGGATCTACTATGAGCTCTGTGACGCATACCTACAAGCGAACACTTGAATTAAAAGTTAGCAATATCCTATTGCCCACATCCTCCGCGACGCTTTCCTGAATAAAAAGTCACGAAGCTGGCTTACATGACACGTACTAGCGACGACCGAACTACACAGATCAACTACCATACACTTACCTCACTACTCTCAGCATGGCTTCGCTCGACGTCACGATCGTCTCTGTCTTGACAGTCGTCATCGTAACCTGTTGGTTCATGGTTCTAATTGCAACTTTGATAATTCGCGTTTCTTTGGAAGAGAGTAGCTTATTCCTGGCTTCTGGGTACGAGGCAGATGTTAATCCGCGAAACGAATCGTCGGAAAAAACGACAGGAACCAAACATTCCACTATTGTTTGACGCTGGAATGCCCTTCCAAAATTGATAGAGACGATGTACTATACATACTAGAACATCTGGGAATAGAGAGATGGAGTGGGGAAGTGGAACGAGGAATGGATGGGGTGGAATGACCTTGAATGACATTCTCACTAATCCAACATATTGTAAAGTGTTGGGCTTGTATCATTGACGAGTAAAGAGCTGCAAGCGTCACATGAGTGTTATATAGCAGACTTCTAAGCTGATCGACACTGCAATCGTTCGGCTATAACCCAATCCCATCTTTGGTTGGCGCAGAAGCACACTTATTGCAGGACTCGTGGTTCGCAACTTTCATATGCACATTGGCTTCTCTGAATTTGTAAACAATTATGAGGCTGACAAGATTGGAAACGGAACCTGAGAACCATGTATGAGCCTGGAAATTGATGTGCCCAACTTTGGCCTGTTAGGTGGCAGGGTCTAGACAGAATCTTTATATATACAATAGAATAAACAAACTACGCTCTATTGCGGCGAAACTCAACTGGATACGGGGACATCCAGTACGGATAAACAAATGTTACAAACATTATGGCAATAAGTTGCTCAACTACACGATCAGAGGCTCTTTATTCGCCATGTGCCCAGTCAACGACATGATCGAAGTAGCATATGTTGTGTAAGGGACGACACCTGTTGATGCGGTGAAAAATGCGCGCCTCTACGCTGTCCACATCTACGACTCATTCTCTACATCGCCCACGAACCCCATTTGATGCAGAAAGGACTAATGAACTTTCTTTCGGCGCCGTAACGGGTACCGAAGTTGGCGCAACCCCAGCTGTCATCATTTCTGCAACAATAGCACGAATTTTGCTGAAACGATCAAGGAAAACGCGTACGAAGTCTCAAGGTTGACCTCGGCAAGCAGGTGATCGAACGTATAACCCGCTACGGCACTACAAACCAGAGCCAAGTGCGATCCTACACCACCTACACATGTGCAAATGGTATATAGACGACCAGTACAGCCAACTTCCAAGTATTTTCTAGGTATCAAGATGCTAGAGAGTTGTCAGCGTAAAGAGCTCCAAGATAGCAGCTAATATCAGTTGTTAATACGAAGACCTGGGGTGTACTTATTCATTCGTCAACCGGTCTCGTGATGCTTTTGATGCTTTCAGCCCCTCATTGTGAAGGAGATGATGTTGGGGCTAAGTGTTAAATATTGATTCGTAAGCAGGGGATGGCTAAAATACGAAGCTATCTTGAACTAGGGTAAGAAAAATCCTACGCCTAAAACTAAGCACATTCAAATTATCGAGGGGAAATTATAGTTGAGGACACAAGACAGGATTAGAGGTTCCGTTGTATATTGGAATCCAAACTGCATTGCGTGTTAGATGGACCACACTCGGCGGGACCTTTCGCGAAAGACGAAGAGCATGCCTCATAGCCCGGACCACGACAACCAGAATGCTACCGCTAGCTACGCATTTATTCTATTTTGCGATCCGAAGCCTTGAAGGACAAGCGAGGCGCTGGAAATATCATTCACTCAAGCTGTGCTTCTGCATTTAGGGGCCGTTAGTCTGCGCCGCACAGACTAGCGAGTGATGAATGACCAAAGGAATCCCGGATATGCGACCGGGCCGACCTGTATGGTTCCCATATGCCGTATCTGTATGTTAACTGGGAGCAATATATCCCAGTCTGATATCCGGAAGAACAACGTCGCGGCACTGTTTTGAAGGCCTTACCAAAAGCGGCCACTTGGACAGAGATCTCATCACTACTGTGTTCTAGACAACCCCCGCAAACCTCTACCAGATCTCGTTTGTTGCATCCATTTTTTATTTTCAGGCTTAAGAGGACTGCGTTTGAGGCTTGATTAGTTTCCCTGCCTCGTTTCCACCTGCATCGTGCGCTCGACATTCACCACTTCTTTGCTGCAATGGTATTATGCATTGCGTCTCCGTGCCTAGCGCAGGTATAGATATCTACTCTCGTGGCAATGGGTCTTTGAATAGTCTTTCAGCGAGGAACGATGATGGTGCTGTCAACGAAGGCGGTGGTTTTGTAAAGGGATTGGGGTTGATTTTTATCACCACAAATGTCACCATGCCTCCTCTCATGAGTGGTATTGGCCCGCTCGATATCGAAGTTGACCTGAGCCATGGCGACATCTGCGACAATAACTTTACTGCGGGCATCGAATTATCTCTCACTAAGACTAACGTCACAATCTATAAACCCTTCACTTTCTGGGACAAGAAAATTTACCACGAGGAATACGTTATTGGCGAAGGCGATCCAATCGCAATCACGATGGCAAGTGACTAGAAATACTCCGATTCAGCGTAGGTAACAGTGACTACAGGACATTTACACACCAAATGGCGATGGTGTTTTCTCGGCAGGGCAGGTTCGATTCGATAACTTCAGGAATCGGACACGACTTACAGTATCTCTAGAGAAACAAAGCCCTCTATGCGGTACTTCTGCAGGTTTCGGTATTTTTGATCCCACCGGGCCCGGAAATCCCTTCACCTTCTTTCCTCGCTTCGATCGCATTAGTTTTGAAGATTGTCTCGTGTTCGATAATCATTTGCAGATGTTCGGACCTAAAGATGTGCAATATTATGTCCTAGGGCAATAGGTTAACAGACTGTAAGGTAGCAGGAAGTAACCGAGTCGATTGCGATTATACAAGCTTTTAAGAGCGCATCAAATCTCATATTGAGATAGAGTCATATCGGACGTCCTAGTTCCACGCTTTTCGTACCGCCAGTAATTAGTACGGCTTTCCCCCGTGCAATTGAGTTTCTTTATAGGATCGATGAAGGTGTATATATGTTATAAGGTGTTATCTTTTTGAACTCCGGGCCCTAACTGGGAGGAAGTTGCGGGTATGTAGACGATGAAAGCGTGTCCCGAAGTTGTTTGACCGTGTCCAACCATAGGGGTATCACGACGGCGAGGACGAGGAGAAGTACTTGTGAAGTGTTGCATTTCACTAGTGAGACTTTGTTATATAAGTCGAATCCCATTAATTTTGAGCTGTCATTCGAATTTCGCGGGTAAATCAGATAAGCTGACCCAACCATGGACCTCTAGATGGGCATTTGACAATTACATCATATCTTGAGATGCACACAAAAAGTTACATATCGGTCGTTGTTATTATTATTCAGAAGAGAAGCCCGGCCCGTAATCCTTGCGCATAGAGCTAACACTCAGAGGTTTGGGCTTGTCATTCGAACATCTATTGCTGAGGGGGCCCATATCTGTACCCGTTCTCTGATTAGAGGCCTTAGGTTGTCTCTTGCGGTGAAACTGAACGAGCTGCTTCTGTTGAGCCGGGGCCAACATGCTACTCAGTCACATAAAGGCACATAACATTAGTGCTTGTCGAGCACATTGAGGGTTTTGTGCTCTGCAAATTGTGTGACATCGTGTGTGGAATTATAGGTATTTAGTGAGCTACCTAAGTAAGGTGCCTAGGCTCTATGTGACGAGTCTGGACCATCCGCACCAGCAAGCGGAGGATGAACATGACACACATCATGACATCAAGCTGAACCCCATCCATTATGCAGCTGAGATCATTACTAGCTCTGCCATTTAATTTAGTGCCTTGCGCCTTTCTGTCCTGTCACAGGGCATACGTCATTCGCGACTTCACCCTCTGTGGCTTGCACATTGGGATGCTCGATGACCTTGTCCTTATGGTGGCCGACCTTGGCCTTGGTGACCGGGCACTCAGCACCGTCAGCTTTGCCTGCAGTGCTTGGGTGGTCGGGCGGTAAGACAGTCGTAACGGGTCCCACAACGGGACACACCTTGTCGTCCATTGCCTGGCTCTTGGGTTCGGATACGACACCTCCTAGTGCCGGACACTTCTGTGCATCAGCGGAGCCAGTTGAGGAGACGGTGGCAGGATGGTCGACGCCGGATGGGTGTTTGTGAAGGTTGCCGTGATGCTCTGTCTTGGCGCCGACTACCGGGCACGTCTGACCAGGGAGCGATAGATCAACTTCAGGGTGAGAGGGCGGCAGTGTTGAGTTGGTCGTGCCGACGACGGGACAGACTTGTGCCGACGCCATGTTGGATGTGTTTATGGGTATCTGATGAGTATCTGATGAGTATCTTTTATGTCGAGCTCTGAAGTGACGACGCGGTATCCTGAGGTAGGTGGTGGGGTGGAATGGGAAGATGGTATTTGATGTTTTGAAAGGAGGAACAATTTTTGGGAATAGGCTAGGTTCAAGAGGGAGTTCAGTTTACATGTACCTTTGATGAATGCGGTTCCTACGGCACACTACCTACGCTACGGACACGAGCACAAAGAACGGAACCTACTACTCTCCTCGAAGCCACGACAGGCACGGCTGAGCTCTTGTTGGCGAAATGGGTGAAATAGGTACATGATGGAAGACTCGTCTTCTATCTGGAAGGATGTGCCTGCGGCTCATTTCCCGTATGTTCTGGCCATCCTTGGTCGTCGAAAGTGACTTTGGCAATGATAATGCGGTACTTGAGGTAGATGATGCTTGAGGTTTGGTGTAGATATTACGTCACAAGGCACAGAGTTTCAATAGCTTGTGCGTAATCATATCCTGCCTGATTGGCCCTGGCCCTCGATCTGTAGATCCGAATGATGAAGTGCGGGGAGGGGACCAGGGTAAAACGGCGTTTGCTGTCTCGACTCTCGGCTGCAGCCAACTGAAGCAGACCCACAGCAGTGCATTCCTGCTGGTGCAGACCACGGGCTATGTAAACCGGGCAATACGGGCACATTGTCCAAGGCAAAGCTCCCGGAGAACGCTACCACATGCACATGCAGAAGGACTCTGGGCGAGATGTGTGATCTGGTGGCGTTGAGCGTGTCTGCTTCATGCTGAGGCGACTGCCGAGACTGTCTGGTGCTGCGGTGGCCAGCATGAGCGTCAGCATGGACTCCAGGGTACGGTGGCTGGGCGATTTTGCCGCAGTCATTCCCTCTCGACGAATCTGACTAATTGGAATTAGAAGTCGTCTCATTGGTCGCGATGCATTAATGCCCACCTAACATCTAACATGCAAGCATGGCCCACTGTATCCCGTCAGGTCATCCGACGCTAAGCCAGAGTGGGAATCCAGCCCACCTTCACCGCCGGGCAGAAACCCATCTTCTCACCAAAAATTTGGGCTGTCGCTGCCGGGCAATCGATAGTCAAGTTTTGAAGCTGTCGTGAATCCATACGCCAATCCCTAACAGAGTCAACACGAGCTGCCACGCCACCGCAGCCTCGCCCATCATGGCTCGCAAGGAAGTGTACGTCAATGACCAGACCTATCCAATCCGCAAGATTAGGATTTATATCCACGCGACGCTGTTCTGACTTGCCGCAGCGATTCGCGCATCCCGACCTTGATAAGAAACATCCATCAGACACGACAGAGAGGACTCTTTGTCATTGTCGGTGACCGTAAGTCTATTCATATCCCTTGATTCTTGACAGACTGTATCAGTAGGCTTGCCTCACGCCGTGGCCTTAGTGAACAATGGGGCGAGCCAATTGAGAAGCCAAGCGCTGACTTGTTCCACCCAACGCAGACTCCAAGGATGTCATTGCGAAGCTGGTATGCCCAATATGTCCATCGTCAAGTCGCCAATATATTACGAACACCCCCTGACAAGTTCGATCCCAGTACTACATTGCCAGCCAACTCAACCTCAAACTGAACAAAAGCATACTATGGGCTTACCGGAAGGAACTCGGCGGCTTCACCAGGTAACTGCGATGCGATCAGCTCTGAGCCGGGACGACCTGACTTACACGAAAAACAGCCATCGAAAGAAGCGAGAGATGAAGATTAAAAAGGAAATCAGACGAGGCATTCGAGAACCCAACACCGAAGATCCTTTCGAGCTATTCATTTCCCTCCACGATATCCGCTACACCTACTATCGCGAGACCGAGAAGATCCTTGGAAACACATTTGGCATGTGTATCTTACAGGACTTCGAAGGCATCACCCCAAATCTCCTCGCACGGACTTTTGAAACAGTCAGTTTGGGATGCGCATCAATGCAGACGGTCATCAAGACTAATGCTTCGCTTACTAGGTTGAAGGAGGCGGGCTTTGTATCCTTCTCTTGAACGGGATCCACAATCTCAAGCAGTGCGTATTTCCTTCCAATACTTCTCTTCCCCTCGGGAAGTTTGCGATGATGAGCTGCCCAGTCAGTGTAAGATGGGAGTGACTAACATTTGGCTACAAGGCTTTACACGCTGTCGATGGATGTACACTCGAGATTCCGCACGGAGGCACATCAAGATGTCGTTCCCCGCTTTAACGAACGTTTTCTTCTCTCCCTTGGAGGATGCCAGAACTGCCTTGTCATCGATGACGAACTCAATGTTCTTCCGATATCCGGAGCTAGAGGTGTAGTGCCACTTCCGCCGCCCGATCTGAATGAGGCCAAAAACCAAGAACTGGACTCGATAAAAGAGTCGCTACAGGAGACGCCGCCGATCGGACCACTTGTCAATCTTGCTCGGAGTGTGTCGCAGGCCAAGGCCACCCTCACATTCATCGATGCCATTACCGATAAGCGGCTTCGAAGCACCGTCGCTTTAACTGCTGCGCGTGGCCGGGGCAAGTCGGCAGCTTTGGGAGTGGCGGTAGCTGCTGCTGTGGCGCATGGTTATTCCAACATCTTCATCACATCGCCTTCGCCAGAAAATTTGAAGACGCTATTCCAGTTTGTTTTCAAAGGATTTGACGCTCTAGGATACCAAGATCACACCGACTACTCGATCATCCAATCTACAAACCCCGACTTTCAAAAGGCTGTAGTTCGCGTCAATATCACAAGAACCCATCGCCAGACAATTCAGTACATCAGACCGCAAGATGCACATACGCTAGGACAAGCCGAGCTGCTGGTTATTGACGAAGCCGCTGCCATTCCCCTGCCTCTAGTGAAGAAGCTGATTGGAAATTATTTGGTCTTCATGGCCTCGACAATAAACGGATATGAGGGTACTGGACGTTCGTTATCTTTGAAGCTTCTCAAGGATATGCGAGACCAGTCAAGAGCAGGCGCAACAGCTGATGACACGGAGCTCGTCGATCGATCAACCGGCAAGAGTTCAAAAGTATCCCATGACCACTTCCAAGGAGGTCGGTCTCTTCGAGAAATTACACTTGACGAGCCGATTCGTTACTCTCAGGGTGATGGCGTAGAGAAGTGGTTGAACAATCTGCTAGTTCTCGACGTGTCTACTCAGGGCAACAAGTTTAGTTCGAGCGGAAGCCCTGATCCTGCAACATGCAACCTCTTGAAGATCAACCGAGATACCTTGTTTAGTTTCCATCCCGCAGCAGAAAAGTATTTGCAACAGATTGTGGGACTCTACGTTGCAAGTCATTACAAGAATACGCCGGATGATCTCCAGCTACTCAGTGATGCCCCGGCTCATGAGCTGTACGTCTTAACTGCACCCACCGATTCTAACCGCTTGCCAGAACCACTTTGCGTAATACAAGTTGCATTGGAGGGTCAAATTAGCAGGCAGAGCGTCTTAAACAGTCTCAGTCGAGGATCACGACCAGCTGGCGATTTGATACCCTGGTTGGTGAGCCAGCAATTTCAGGACGAGTTCTTCGGACAGCTCTCAGGAGCACGGATTGTTCGAATCGCCACTCACCCCGATTACATCAAACAAGGCTATGGAGCCAAGGCACTTTCTGATCTGCAGTCATTCTACGAAGGAAAATTTGCGAGTCTGTCAGAGAACCCTCAAGACGAAGAGACATTGGAAAGAGTTACCGAAGCTGAGCTGGAGAACGGGACCTTACAGGACGAGATCCGCGTTCGGAAGGCCCTTCCGCCGTTGTTTTCGAAACTGACAGATGTCACTCCACCTCGGCTTGACTACGTCGGTGTAAGCTATGGCCTTACTCAGGAGCTCCACAAGTTCTGGAAGCGCCATGCTTATGCGCCCGTTTACTTGAGACAAACGGCAAACGACTTAACCGGAGAGCACACATGCGTTATGCTTAGGACTTTGTCGAATGGTGGTGATCAGGCCTGGCTGGGAGCTTACGCCAACGATTTCCACTCTCGATTCCTGTCCTTACTTTCGTATCAGTTTCGAAACTTCAAAGCCGTCACCGCATTGAGCATCCATGAGGGTGCGAACGTTGGCGCTCGACTAGACCCGGCGTACCAAGTTGCTCCTTTGAACAAGGAGTCGCTCGATCTTCTCTTCACCCCGTTCGACCTTAAGCGGCTGGCCGCGTACGCAAATAACAGTCTTGATTGGCACGTCATCTTGGACTTAATCCCGAACATCGCGGTTCCGTATTTCCGAGGTCGCCTTGACGCTGTGAAGCTTACCGGCGTACAAAAGGCTATGCTTCTTGCGGTCGGACTACAGCGGAAGGACATTGATACTGTCGCAGCCGAACTCACCCTCGAACCCTCACAGGCCCTCGCCATGTTTATTAAAGTCATCAAGAAATTTGCCTCTCATTTCGAAAACCTCATTTCGGGTGCCATCGAAGCCACTATGCCAAGAGCTGACACTATCGGTGTCAGTGTTGCTAACGCAACTGGTGTACACGATGATGAAGTTGTTGATAAACGATTTCAACCGCTCGAAACGTCGTTAGAAGATGAGTTGGAAGAAGGGGGAGACGAAGCATTGAAGGAGATACGGCGCAAGCAGCGCGAGCTGATTGATTCCTTGCCGCTTGACCAGTAAGTCATTGTGGCTTGAGGCTCATGTCAATTTTTTCTGATCGCTTTACAGATACGAGGTTGAAGGAAATGCGCCTGCGTGGGAAGAAGCAGAAAAGCAAGTAAAAAATGCTACGAAGCGCGGCGAATCGGGTGCAACAGTTAGTGTCAAGTCTAGCAAAGTCAAGAGAAAAGCGGGTGCGACTGCCGCTGAAGTCTATGAAGAAGCATTTGGAGAGAAGCCTCACAAAAAGGCGAAGAACCACAAGAAAAGCAGTCATTGAAACCTTGTACCTGAACGCGCTGCTGTATATGTTCAAGCATTATCTGGTGTTGGGCGTTACGGAAAAGGTTGTTCTGCCTACGGGCTGGTATCTATCAAGGTTCAATATCAAAGCTTTGCCTGCTTCGAGCCGATCAAACGAGTCTTGTCTCTTGTAGCGGAGATGGCAATAGTCCATGATGGAAGGTAGCTACAAGTTTCAACATTATAAGGAGTTGCTTAATGTAGTTAAAGAGACACGACCTATCATGTAACAGCACGTTCGCGTTGCCCATGTCGTTGCGCATAAGCACCGTATGTAAGAGGATCGTTTTCGGTGCATGATAGCCTAAGCGGGTGGCCTTGCTTCTCAATTCATCAATAATTGTGCCAGTACATTTTCAGGTCCACAAGGGGCAGCAGGATAAGAGCAAGGGCAAAAGGGAGTTGAGAGGCAAAGGTGGAACGAAAAAAGAAACTTGGGAAGAACGAGAATTTGGCTTTGCCAAATGGTATGCCGCGAAATCATACCCAGAATCACCTAGATACGGCTCGACGATGAGACCACTGAGCCAGCTTGCTTATGCTATTTGGTGGAAGGTGACTCCTTGTTTCAATTTTTTGGGCAGGTGCACTTCGTATGAACATATTTAGGCACCATACCACCTCCTGTCGTCTGCTTCAAAACGGCCGTCCTCTGTTCTTTACGGTCTTCCTCGTCATCTACTTCGTACTCATGCTTCCCTGAAGGGCAGTCCATGTGTTGGCGATGGTTGTTTGGCTTCTCTCTTGGACTCGAACTGATCGCAGGTTCTTCGCCCGAAGGGTTGCGGACTGGTTATATGATTCTTCATGGTCGGCATGACAATCATAGTAGGTTCGGTTATTGAGATATGACAATGGCAGATATTATGAGCTCTTTAGGGAAAGCTTAAGACTCGTTTCTTTCTCTTTCGAACTACATCCAAAATGTTCAACCGATGACTGAGGTCGTTTGAGGCAGCATAGAGTGGTCGACATGAACAGGATCGTAGAGGCCGCTAGTAGTTGATGCAGTCTCTCAGTTAATTCAAGGCAACGGTCGGGTCGTCCTGACTAGGTACGCAACCTGATAAAAGCGAGGATGTTTATATAGTGGACCAGGGATTCTCTCGTTGCCTGACCAACCTTATCTATTATACAGGTTTGTATAACGTTAATATATATCCGTCAATGAATCATTTTCCTATTTCATTAAATAACTCGACACTCTCGACAGATCGATGTATCCAAACCGATTGAGGCCAAACGTAATTCCAGCGATCGCGATGACCCAATTCGTGTAACCCAGGATTTGCAACCACTTGAAGGCCTTGGCCATGGTCTCTCGGTCATTTACATGTGGATAGATCAAATCATTCCCTTGGTCATCCTTGGGGACGGGGACCCCGACTGCAACACTCCGAGTCAGTAATTACTCTTTATAGCCTGTTTGCGCATTTCTCGGGAGTCTTGCAACATGTTTCTAGAGCACTTGCTCCCGTGACTAAAGGAACTGACTCCCGAAACCTTCTCAAATAGGTAGAAAATAACACCCCAGGTTACTCACGGAACTCGCACAAGACAGGATAGCCATCCTTGGGGTTGAAGATCAAAAGCTTGTCTTTCGGGACGACTCGTCTGACCAAATCATTGTGAGCGTGATAAAGCCTCACATCGTCTTTAGAGGACCATATGCCGCCGCCGAATTCGCGCAGAGTGCGGGCCTGAAAGGCATTTAGGACTGGACGCAAGTTGAAAGTGAAAAAAGGCAACATCAGCGCAGGAATGTAGAGTCCCCATTCGTTGGTCCGGCCAATGGACTCGTTCACGGAATCTCGCCATAGCTGTGGTGATGACCGTTCGCAGTGAACAAACTACCGGTAGGTCAGCATATCGTGTTCGGTGTCTGACAAAAGATGCAGGGATGCTATCATGACCAGGATAGGTGACAAGCTTTGTCGTCGCGACTCACCTTGGCATCGGGATACAACTCAACCAGATCCTCGACGAAAAGCGACGAGGGATAATCAGTACACGACCTCCAGCCCTTGGTGACGAATATGTGATGTATGAGTTTCTGTCGTTCTTTGGGGTCAAGTATATAACATGCGCGTTGCCATAATTTGCTTGTTCGCCAGGGAAAGCCGTCCTCCACGAAAGCACCGCGAAAGTGAGAGCAAGGCCCAAAGCCGAGTGTTATCAAGGCCTGCTGCAGTGAAGTCGTGCCAGTTCGCGGGAGGCCAGTCTGGAGAATCCCTTGTTAAACCGATGCGGTCGAAGCAGGAGGACAAGGTGTTGTTGAATCTGTTCACTTACTCCAATGACCAAAGGGCCCGCGCTGGGCGATGTTGCTTGGGCCATACTACCTATGAGTGGTTGTGTAGTTGACGTACGGATTGCGCAATTTGTTGATCGGATTGCAACATCGGGCCAGTGTCTGCCAGGCCGATAGCTGTTTAAATGGTTGCTCCTCTAAACAGTGTCGGACATTTCGGGAAACAGCGAATACCGCATGACTGCTCGGGCGCGTTCCGTGGTGGAGACAATCGTGACTCGTTGTTTTCTCTCACCCCAGTCGTGACCATTGTTGCAACCTAGGATTGGCTGTGGCTTGCTCCAATGCTCACCCTCGCGGACTTTCGAGAGACCGTCGACCGTCACGTCTCGTTCCTTAACCATTGATTTCATTGCCCGCATCGTTCCTATGCAACGCAACGCGGATGCCGTCTCTCAGGGATATCTTCCTTTGATGTGTCAGTGTCATCTCAGCCCATCGGATCAGTGAGTTCGTCGAGCGTATCTCCTGCCCATCAAGCTGTAACTGAACAGAGATCGCTCTCGTTGAAATCTCCCTCCGTGAGAATGCCCCGATCTCGAGCTGCCCTGTCCTACCAATAGCATAATCCATGGTATGAATGACACTTGACCCTCTAATAGACGGCGTAGGATTGGATTTGCAGGATCAATGCCGGGGCTTTACCCAAAACGTCGGTTGGCAACCATCCCATCCATAGTATGTTGTGCTCGGTGACATCACCTTGTCCATGCCTACTATGACAAGACTTCTCACCTTACGAGATTCTACGCTATCGCTGTATATTTGTCGAAAGTTGTTTTTGTGGTTTTTCTCGGAAGTCTCGACGCCCGATGAACCAGCAGCCTTGCCCTACAGGTGCTCACAAGTCGGTAGTCAGTCATCTTTGAATATGGTTACCGAGGGCTGCCAAACATAAGTCGTGGCTATCAGGCATAACTAACTATATTTCGAGCTTACAATAGTCCCTGTCGGGTGCTTATAGGGACCGCAATTACCATACAAGGCCGAAAATAAATCTTTCGGATATTTTGAGATGACTACATCGCAGTTGAGCCGTGACTTCGGTGCCGAGTCAAGTCATGTCGGTCCCGAATCCCCCCAGCTATTCCCAAGCTGTCCATACTGGATATCAAGCGCGATATTACAAAACATGTCGCTTCTTATGAAATGACACACCATGCAGAAAGAAATATTGTATTCAACAATGAGGCGGCGAGGCAGCGCTACAGTGTTCATATCTTAACTCATATTTGTGTACTCATCGGCTTCACTGTGCTGATGCTGAACGCATACAGGTTATCGTCGTTGCTCCCTGATAATTCATGTCACGAGCAGTGGTTCTTCTTTCAAGCCTCAGTTCTCTTTCAAATCGCGAGTCCGGAAGTTCAACCATGGCCCACGATGATTGGCCGTGAATATGTCATCTAGTTATCAAAACGTTGGAAAACACGTCAGCCGGTTGATTATCAGATCGGGATGGTGTAGATCTCTGCCCCTGTTGCTGGGTATCATGTTCGAGATAGTGACTCACTGTGTCGAAAATGTCAGCACGCTGCATCTGAAGTAACGAGTCAACGACCCTCACGGGTCGGTGGAACACATGCCATAATTGAAACTCATCTTTCCGTCTTCTGTCATTCAGCTCACCCGCTGAGCCTATTCCCGCACCAATCTTGGCTAGATCTCCCGAACCGGCTGAGAAATCGAAATGCCACATCGTTTTCGCAATTATCATGCTGGCTTCCAGATACGCCATCGCTTTACCGGCGCATCCGCGAGTCCCCATCGAGAAGGGGACAAACGCTTGTTGCATTGTCTTCATATCTTCTTCGGAAGTACAAGAGCTCAGCCAGCGCTCTGGTCGGAAGCGGAATGCGTTGGGGAAGTACTCTTCATTATGGTGTAAGGTGTAGATGCTCACTCCAAAGAGAGTACCCTCTGGAATGACATGGCCATCAATGATGAGCGGTTGACGGCGATCATCTGTCGAAGCTCTTTCTCTCCACATTGCGCCCGGCCCTGGAGGTGCTAAGCGCAGTGCTTCATCAATGCACGCACGGAGATATTTGCAGCTTGCGAGTTTTGGTCCACTGCGAATTTCGCCGTCTCTATTAAACGTTCTCCGAATCTCGTCCCGGAGCTTGCAGTAGCAATCGGGATTCCGGGACAAATAGAAGAAGAGACTGCTGGTAGCCGTTGAGACCGATTCGCCTCCTATCTCCGTGGTGTTGGTGTTACAGAAAGCACAATTCGATTTTAGGAATTCAGTACAGCTACACGCACCTGCTGGGAAGAAGAATAATGCCTCGAACCATATCTCACTGTTTCTAACCGAGACGCCGCCTTCAGCGTCCATAGCTTCCGCTGCGACGGAATACAGGTCATGTTTGGCATTTCGGTCCTGGCTTGATCGCCATTTGATGATGTCCTGCATAATTTGATAGTAGTTCTTTTTCTTAAACAGCATGGACCAATAAAACAAGATCATCTCCACCTGTGAGCTTATCAGAATAGGCCACTGCATGTAGAAGTTCATACGGTGATTGCCTTTCCGGATAGCATCTGCAACATCTCGATTGTGCTTTTCGATTTGAAGATTCAATGGATACCCGAAAGACAAATGGGAAACAATGTCTTAGGTGAGAAATTTCGTTCGCTCCGATAGGTCCACGATCGTCTTTGTGCGGCAACAATCTCTCAGTAGATCAATAAAGACGTCGACTTGACTGATCATTGTAGGCTCAAAGATTCGCATCGATTGAGTGGATAGTACCGCACCGACCAATTTGCGTTTCCTTGCGTGAGTATCCTTATCTATCGCACTAAATACGCTGTTGATATGACCAATCCGGCCACTTTGGTAAACCTTTGATTTTTGGACTCGGTCGTTGTTGTAGATATCTTGGCTCAATCAGTGTGAAAATATGTATAGATGTGCGTAAGAAACCACCGACCTCGGAAGGCTTGAGCAGAATTGAAAATAAGTCTATTCGGTCCCTGTCGAACGACTTTACCTAGAAGCGTTCTCAATAATGGTAGTCATGGGGCTTGCGGACGAGATTTCTACCGTATCGGAGATGGTTCTGTCTAGTAGCAAGATGAAGCCTGCGCAGTAGAGCATGGTAGGCGCCATAGGTATTAGATAGTCGAGCAAGGAAAGGACCTGGGTAACTCCGCAGCGGATGAAAAAGGATATTGTAGGTCCATATGACAAAGAACTTGGATCGACGGTATCTGTCAGCCGGTTATGCTAACAACGAGAACACTGTAATACCTACATAGACCACAAAGGCCACGGCGGCATACCTGAGAGGCATTTGGTTACGATCGAGCCACTCAAGGGTTGACGTTTGCACCATCGTGTCAAAATTTCTGTGGCGGACGAAATCAAATAAGGGAAGAAGACGAAAGGTCGTACAAGACCAACGAGTAGAGGATACATAAGCCTACCTCTATTGATGCAAGGGAGTCTAGCCAACATGGATTAGGATCGCCTAATCCTAGTTAGATCGTAGGTAGCACTTCAGTTTCTTTCCTTCCGCCATTTTCCGATACAAATTAATTCCCCTTGGCATTTCGAAGTGGTATGTTAGCATAGCATCCAACGCACCCGCGAATCTGCCTCGGCGGTGAGCTACGGGGGGACACAGAGGTTGCTACATTTGACGTATCTACGTTCTTATCATCATCGACAACATCAATTGCAATAAGATAACCATGCGGTGTGTTGACCTCATAATATATGTTCGGAAGACAGAGCATACCTTATGGAAGCATCTAGAGAAGAATGAATCCAAGCTCAGAAACTCCCGTCGAGAGGATTTACAATGTTTCTTGCAGAGTAGCAATCAGAACTCGCTGTCACTCACGCCGCATTGTTTACTACTAAATCAAAAACTACTTGAACATCGAGGTAGCTCGAAGGAAGTTTTGCACATGTCATCCACAAACACTTCGTTTCTAGGCTATGGCATACCTATCACGTGTCCAGATTTCAATGACCCGTCCTGGCCTGACCATATTTTATACCCGAAGGTTGCAGGGAGTTCGACTGGTGACAGTGGCGCAAGGCACGTAGCGGGTTTCCCTTGTATTCCACTGTGTATTTCATGGCTCGATATGAAATACTGCAGCATTGCAGCCTACCGAGCCCTGATGCTGATCGACTCAAAGCAAAGGTGGGTTCGTCAAGTTAGTCAATGGAGAGTAAGGGATGAGAACAAAACCCCAGAGCTGGAATTGGGCTCCCGGGTAAACTAGAAAAAATGGGAGCCCGCAATCATAGTTGTGACTACTTCAGCTCTACCCTTCACTTGTAAAGACAACTAGCTGGCTCTGATAATTCATGTTATGCTTCAATGTGGATTTTCAAACGGCTGGGACATCTCTCATTCATCTTATAACATCGAGATTCCCAGGATCCTCCACCTTCGCTTGGCAAGTGACCCTTGGTGAATCAGGTGATTAATTTGACAACGCTCTTCTCACACTGCCTACTTAGTCAAACTATTGTGACGACACAGTGTAGCAGTAGTATTATGCAAGGCTCTCCCGTCATACGAAACTTGGCTCTCCCAAATTATCAGTCTTTCAAGCCGTTCACAGAATACGGATACTAACGTTGCAATTCTTCGTCTATAAGAGTCACGTTCATACGGCTCTTGGTCGGTCTTGCGATTGCTGAACAAAATAATGACTTGGCCACTCGAGTCAGATTTGCAATCGACAGGTAGTTCGATCTAGGAACACGCTCAATGGAAGCCCGTGGCCCCGTGCGTCCTTCCGACCTGACAGTATTTTACATTGACCGTCTCTCTATTCACGTTATGACTCATTCTCCGAAGGCCAAAAGTGCACTGTGTGCACGCCCACTGAGAGTTGCAACTCGAGTCAACTCTCACACCTTACCCAGTGATTACGGATGTCTGGACATGCTCTTGACCACACCCATTTTGGGAACTGATTACTGAGCTCAATCATCTGACCCAGCCCTTGTTGCGCCGTGCCTCCTACTGGTTTCCTGTTTCCATTATCTTCTTCCTCCCATTCGTCAATCTCAGACTTTGCCCATCTCCTTCCACGCTTCCCGCCTATGACAGGGTGAACCTCACACCTCGCAACTTCCGCCTCCACCCGAACGCGATTCGCGATCAACGCATCCAAGTGCCTTCAGTACTCAAGGCCATGTGCTCACGCATTGGGCGGTCGTTTACTCAAGCCAGTGAGACCTTCGGTTCGCCGTCATCTCTTGAGTTGCCCGGCAGTCGTCCCCGTGTCTTTATCAACCCCGCACACACCATGGAAGTCTACATCTCGTCTATCTACTCAGTCTCCGGCGGCTGCCTTCCCGAAGAGCAATCCGCGAAGATGATCAAGCATGGCATTAACCACATAGAGAGCGCGCGAATTGACGCTGTGCCCCAGCAACTCATTTCTGATCTGACTGTACCCAACGGGACTTTCAGCAGCACGTCATGGAACTCTGGAGTCACCGAAGATTCCAGAGGTTCCAAAGCCGACACTAGATGCAGCAGCATATCTCCCCAGCAGGATCGTCTCTAGAAAAGCGATTCTGCGGCATGTGAACATGTAGCTCCTGGTACTGGACGCCAACAAGAGGCAGCTGGCACAACAAGGTAAGTCAGACTCCGTAATCAACTGTGCGATAATCTAAACCTTTGCCAGAACTACTGAAAGCCCTCGACAACGAGGCCCATGTATGGAAACAGCAATCCAGCGAACAACAGATCTCAAGAGCCATGCAATCAGTGTAGATGGCATTGAAACGGGCGTGAAGGGCCCGGACCCTACTGTAATTTCCAGCACACCACTCATCCCTCATTCTGCGAATAGGTTTGTTCAATTTGATCAACTTGGCAACCGGGCCTTGTTGCCGCCACCTGGACTGCCACCTCGCAATGCTTCTGGGGCAGAGAACCTCGAATCTGCTGCGATCTCCAGTACACCACCCACGCCCCACCCTGCCCATCGACTCGTCCGATTCGACAAGGCCGGCCGTCGATTCTTGGCACCTCCGATTTATCCCCCGGCAGAGCCGTACTTTGCTCGCAAACGCGTGCTTCCGAAGCCAGCTGCAGGATCAAGTGGCATCTCGTTAGGATTGAGTCACGAATCTAGATTGATGCATATGCTCCGATGCCGAGCTTGTACTACGTACGTGTTGTTCCCGGCGAAAACAGGTCGACGCTTAATTACTGTCTTCATATGCTAACTGCTCACGTAGATCGCACTCTGATATTGAGGCAAACCACACTGCCAAGCACCAAGTTGCTGAGCGCGAGGAACCCAAGAACACCGAGAACAAGACTAGCACAGCCAGTAAAGCACCTTACTACGGTCCGCTTTGGCAGGCAGAGGAAGATCTCGTCTACAATACCCGCATCCCTATGAGCACTTTCTAGATCAGCACTTACCCTCAGGTGGACAAGTGCATTGTAAATAGAGACAACTATCGGTTGGCAGCCTGGAGCCACCTTCTGAGACTACATGAGAAGCACAAGTTCGACTTTGGAAACGGTCTTTGCCGATTGGTAGCTTTCATATATGTTCTATTGCGTGTTATATAAGGGAGGGAGGATAAACCAACAGCATGCGAAGCGAGATTGAGAATTCTGGGATAATGCTGGGAAAAGCGGATTGTCAGCGTCTGAAGGCTGGGTGGGTTTGCAGCTTGGGTTGTAGTAAGTGGTCGCCGCAGGCCTAAGACTCAGGGAGTTCGTGAGCTGGTTCAGGCTGATATTCGACCATTGTTTCATAACGAACTTCTGGCTTTTGACACTAAACTTTGTGATTGATCCAGCTAGAGTCCGAGGACAAGACCAAAGCGCGTGAAATTAAGTGACTCGAGACCTCACAATATCGGACAGTCGAGGTCGAGTACGATCCATCACCGTCGCGTTTTCCCTAACAACTCTGTACCGCCTTGAAGTGGTCACAAATTCGTAGAACCGCGCTGGACGATTTACAGCGCTCTTTGGCAAGGCAGTTTTGCACATTATGAGACTGACAAGCCTCAGGATAGTTTTGGCCAGTTTTCGTCGCGATACGATATTGATGACGAATCGCGAAAGCGTACCGTACCTGTCTGCGATCCGCCACCGATCTACATAAACAATTAATTCTTGTATTTGAGGCGATTCCAGCATTCGAACGATCAGATCGTTGCAACTACCTGCACGGTGGCGCTGCCGCGATCGCGTCACCCTTAAATCCAGTATCTGGCCTCTGCCCTAGACACTTTTATCATTGCGACAGAAGAGCTTGCATCCAAGTCGTATTCTCCTCGGCCCACATGAAAGCATCCAGTTGCATCATCGCCTCCGGATCGAGCGTAACGATGTTCTCGTCTGCGTCGGTGTAGCTAGGATGACCACTGTCCAACGAGTACCAAAGCCCCGACGGCAATCCCGCCGGGTCGCGCGTTTCTGAGTGAGTAAGCTGCTGCGCTGTGGGCAGCGCCTCGTACAAGACGCCCATCCCAGTACCCGCCACCAAACTCGGAGCACGATGCTGGCTCTGCAGCTGGCTCTGCAGCCGGTTCGAGGTCGGAGCCGTCGTGTGGTCCTGCACAAGATTCGGGGGCGGAGACGTCTGCAGCGGCGGATCCGACGTGATCAATTGGCCTTGAGCGGTGATACATGAGTCTCGCTTCTGGACGTAGTACATTTTAAGCTTTCGCATTACGCTTACGTACGGCCTGGCCTGTGGCATGAAGCCGTCCGCAGTTAGCTGTTCTATTCGCCTTGCGACACTGTCCAAGTAGTGAGAGAGTATGAACTTGAAGGACAGCGTCTGCTCAGCACGCATAGGTTCATGGTTGCTTGTCATAGCCTCGCCGAAATGGCCGAGCTTAATTAGTAGCAAAGCCGCAGTGATATTCCACAACAGATAGCTGTTGGGTAGACAGCGCGCTATGGGGATCTCGAGTGAGAGAAAACTGTCGAAGACGGCTTGTATGGAACCAATGCACTTCATGAGACAGTCGTAATGCTGTGGTGTCAGGCCCATCATGCCATCTTCCACCGAATGCCGGCCCTCTTGCATCTCTCTGCTTCTTTTGCGGACAAAGCAGCGGACGGCAATTTCGTGCACTCGCAAGTAAGCCGTATGCACGCTGTGCTGTTTCAGGCCTGTGATTTCGTTAGTATAGACATCTAATGCCGAATCCTTGGCTGGTGGGATAGATACGCAATGGAAGGTGTCTAGTCCGACTTACGATAATCCATGTTCTTTGGTAGATCTTTCTCCCAGGAGTCCAGTTCTCCCTGAAGCATGGCAATCTTATATCTGGTCGTGGGATCGTCAAAAGCTGACTCGCTCTTATGATTTGACCAATCGAGAAGGATGGAAGCTCTTTCGATGATTTGTTGCAACCGTATGAGACTAGTTTGCAACTTGCTCAGGCCGGGTGACCCTGTCTGGAGCAATATGATGTATTGGTCTATCTCAGGAGAATATTGAACGAGCGAATCGTGATGAAACAGAGAGGCAGTGCTAAGACCACGTCAATAGGTTGCTTTCACGGAGACACCGGTTCGGGACGAGCGTACGTTGATGCGGCGTACCACTCTTGTACAAGAATGCATACATCATCTTTGGATTTCTGTACCTTAGTTGAACAAAGTTTTGCCTTTTCACGGATCCCTAGATCATGTATAATGGCGAATGCTGCGTGAATATACTTGGAGGGCGTAAGATTGGTGGTTGTGTCAAGATGGAAGTGGTAGTGCGAGAACAGTAACAAGGCCATGACAGCGTCAACATTTTGAGAGTTGCGCGTAAAAATATGATACCCAAATGCTTGTGTTAATTTATCTACAAGCTGGGTTGATAATGCCGGATGATGAGAAGTGCTAGCAATGGTAAGAATGGTGAGGAGGAGCAAAGGGCTTTCTGTTTTCATGTGTTCGACATTAATGTCCTGTGTAAACATTGGGATGGGGCAGAACTGGTAAACTGTATCTTTCCAATGGGCAAAGAGGCTTGCTTCCAGGTCGGGCGTCAAGGAAACCCCGCCGGGGTTATCATCGAGTGAGTTATGAGCATCAGGAAGTCCCAGCTGACAACCCACCGACCTACTGCCATCGCTATTGGGAGAAGTGTGAGCTTCAGGATGCATATCATGCTGTCTGGCCTGTTTTGTCTGATCAATATTGTTTGTGAGCGTCTGTATCTTCTTCTCGAGCTCTGCGAACCGTTGTGCAGACTTCATCCGAGGCTTCGGCGGCCCTGGTGGCACACAAGCACGGGAACTCCTCAGACACGCCCGGCACGCATCACTCTCCTTAGATGGTAGACACCTGGTCTTGCTTAGTCGGCAAGGGACACATGCTAGGAAGCGCTTAGCTGGAGGTGAGTTTTGTGCGGCGGCCTCGATGGTGCTGTCTTTGGACGCTGCCGTGGTGTGCGTCTGGCGTGTGAAGACGCCCGTATTCGGACTCAGCATAATTGAAACGCGTCTCGTCTCGCGCCCTGGCTGCAAACAAAGGCGTACTAGCACCGAGAGCTTGCAATGATTTATCAGCCGGTCTTCTGACCTCAGAATCCGAGACCATTCGTGCTGCCTTGGAGGAAGGAAGGTGACGAGCGTCAGTTTATCTTCGGAGCCAGTCGAGTCCGAAGCGAGTGATGTGATTTGCGCTGGGTACCTGGACTAGCAATACCTTAGTGCGCCCTCTACAGGAAATACGGGCCACTCCACACAGAGACCGCACCTTTCGGGCTCAACTGAGGCCGGAATGTCTTGTCAGCTCGGAGTTGCATCATCGACTCGATGCATTGGATTGCGGAAAACAAATAGACCCGTGGATTACCAACAGGTGCTTGACAAGCGATCACGCAAAGCATCTGTATAAGTATGTCTCGCCTGGTCAGGCCAGACTTGATGAAAGAATGCAGGAAAGTCACCACCATGTCAACGAAACCAAGAGGCTATCCTCTCCATTAAAGACGACACCCAAAATACCCCGAACAATAGAGAGCATTACTTTCAACTCGCGTAATGTCCATGTCACGTGCGGTGTTGGTCACCGGAGCGACTGGAAACCAAGGAGGAGCCTTGATCCAGGCCCTTTTGAAGGGCAATGCAGACTTCGAGATCCTTGCCGTTTCGCGGAATCCGTTGTCCCCCTCAGCCCGAAGACTCGCCAACCAATCGCCCAAAGTCAAATTGGTCGCTGGTGACCTCGAGAAGCCGGACGACATCTTTAGGGATGCCACGAGGATTTCAAAGGCTCCCATATGGGGTGTATTCAGTGTCCAAGTACGTTTTCCTATTAATGACGCAGGATCCCTCGTTCCGTGTAAGTCCAGAATGTTGACGTCAAACCTACTAGAGCGTTTTCGGCGGCATCTTCGACGAGCCAGAGGTCCGACAAGGGAAAGCCCTGGTTGATGCGGCGCTGAAGAATAACGTCAAGATGTTCGTCTACAGCAGCGCAGACCGCGGTGGCGCCGCCAGCTACGACAAAGCAACCGATGTCCCGCACTTCCGCACCAAGTACGAGATCGAACACCACCTGGTCGACATCTCTACGAAGACCGACATGGCCTGGACCATCTTGCGACCCGTGGCCTTCATGGGCAATTTCCAGTCCAACTTTTTCGGTAAGGTCTTCGGGACTTTATGGAGCTCGTCCCTCGCCACGAAGCCGCTACAGTTGATCGCAGCGAGTGACATCGGGGTGTTTGCTGCCAAGGCCTTCATGGAGCCTGATGCCTGGCGCAATCGCGCCATCAGCCTTGCGGGAGATGAGTTGACGTACGGTGAGGCAACCAGGATAGTCAAGGAGAGGACGGGAGAGGACATCCCCGTGACTTACGGTTTCGTTGGTTCCTTTGTCAAGGTGATCAGCAGCGAGATGAGAATGATGTTCAGATGGTTTCGGACTGATGGTTTCGGGGCTGACGTCGCCGAGTTGAAGAAGATCCATCCAGATATGAAAACCTTTGCTGATTGGGTTGTCACGGAGAGTGCGTTCCAGAAGAGGTCTGGAGCATAAAGAGGCGGGTTTCGTGGGTAGATCCAATGTATGGCTCCGAATGGATGGGCTACAATGACCAGTATGAGCCTGGAACACACTTAAAAAAGGCATTTGAGCTTGTCAGTAGGTTTCTGGTTATCTACGAACATAGCGAGCCCTTTCATGCGCACATAAAATGAGCACATAACGCGCTATTTGTGAAGTTCATGCTTTTTCAGTAGCGTCAGACATCATTTCCGGTTCTTTGGATCGGTGCAATCTCCATCCCATGCCAAATTTAGAGGCAAGAAAGGTCCCTACCCACCCTACCGCAAGCGAAATGGCTGCCAGCATTGTAAAGTACCAACCTTTACCCATTGTAGTCATCAATGGTTTCAATCCCGCTATGCCTGCAGCTGCGAGTCCGCATCGAACGATGTTACCGGCGGCTGCAGCAGTGCTCGGCGTGTCTGGAAAGATGTCGACGAGTAGAGTATTAAATGTCTAGCATGTATGGTCAGTACGCCGTTAGAGAATGGTAAACCGCCGACATACTTGAACAATACAGGTTTCGAGAGCGCCAAGAGCAAATTGCAAAATCAACGGACCGCTGACATGCTACGACCTAGGTTAGAGCTTTTCGAAATGATTCCCTCCTAATTCTTACCACTCGTTTCTGTAACAGCCAGCCATACACCACGAGGATAGTCACGTGTGCACCATTTAACAGCGCCATAGACCTTGTTCTTGCTTGCTCAATGGGGAATTTGCTCATGTCGTCCCCTCTCACCTTGTCTATGGTGTGGCCAATGTCCCGAGCCTTATGTTTATAGTTATAGTTCATCAACCTTCCTACCGGGAGGTGAGTACATAGTCAATATATGAGTTCGTAAATTAACATACCATTGGCATAACCACCTATGATGACACCGGCGCCAATAGAAAGGTAGCAGGCCCCGATAACTGACTCGTTATAGCTGTAGATCTCCTCGAAGATGTTCGTAATTGACGCCTGAACGCAGTAGTAAGTAAGGTAAAAGACACCGCTGACAAGAAGAACTACGAATGAATCCTTGTATAATAAAATACCGAAGGACGATAGGGGGATCAGTGCACGATGAGCGGGCGCAGCCGGCTTTGGTACCGAGGATAAGGTATTGCCTGCTTGAGGGATTTGAATATTTAAAAGGGCAGATGCGAGAGGTCGTTGCCATCTCGAGGGCAGCGTCAATCCGTTGCCAACGAGTCTTCGTGCTGTCTCGGGAAGGAAACACACGACGAGAGCTAGTATTACGCCTCCCGCAATCAGCAGAAACCAGAACACCCAATGCCACCCAGCGTGGCTTACCAAAACGCCTCCAATCACTGGACCCAAGACTGGCCCAGCATTCGCAGCGGTAATGGCTACGCCCTGCATGTTACCGCGCTCAGCCGGCATTGACACATCTGCGATGACACCGTACGCAATAGCAATAGTGGCGGAACACCCAAGGCTCTGGAGCATGCGGAGCAGAAGAAGAGCGACATAACTGTTCTGCAGAGCCAACGCGAGGTTTGCCACGACGTAAATGGAGAACATAACGACGAATACAGGCCGCCGACCATAAATGTCTGCAGCGGCACCGAAGAAGGCAGGTGAAACCCCCTGAATGATCAAGTAGACTGTGATGGTAAGATCCACGAGTTCACCTGACACATGAAGATCACGGCGTATCTGAACAACGCCAGGGAAATAGATATTCGCGGTCAGTGGCGAGAATACCATTGAAAGCCCTACGATGGCTGTGATGATTCGTTTCTCGCAGATACTGAACACTGAGTATTGGATTTCACTTGTGTCATGCTGGACCAGCCCAGTATCGTGATTGCGTTTGCCCGCTTCGGGGTTTAAGGACGACCTCGAGTCTTTCGTTGACATCGCCTAGGCGGACGTCCCTGGACATCAACTGGTAAGATCTGAAAAGCTTTTGTAACTGAACGATTCAAAGCCCTCGGAGCGAAAGTTGGGGACTCTTTTCCGTAGTTGAAGTGTGTTTATAGGAACGAGAGGGGAAGAAAAAGATGATTGCAGGGCAGCTTGTGCAGCTGGTATCCCCATTGACGCATCCCTACTAAGGTAGAATCCCTAAGATTAGGTAGTGGTGAGCGGCCTACTCATGCAGCCATAGCGCAGAATCTGACGTATCCCTACTACCAGGAGTCGGCGAGCTGCCTTGTCAGGTGCAATGGGGTGGGTCATGGAGGATGAATTCTAAGGTGTCGATTGGGCGTCTAGTACAGCCTACATATATACATTAGCGTACTTTGGGGGTTCTAGGGGACGGTCACCGTAACGAATAATTGCTGTGCCCCAATTTTAAATTGGGGGTTTGGTTAGATCTGATCAGGGTTGTGAAAAAAATCTGTAGTCTTTAGTGACTAATTAGTCAGTCAGATTTTTTAGTTTTAGTTACTTTATTAACTGATTAAATATAGTCTTAGTTATATTACTAACTGATTAAAACTAAAGTTAGTCAGTTTGTAATAATTAATTAATAATTAAAAAATTATTTAATTTTTAAAAAACTAATATAAAATCTAGTTTTAATAGTATTAAATAATAAAAATATATATAAATAGCATTCTATTTATATTATAATAAAATATTTTTTTCGAATTTATTTAAAAAATATTTTAATATATTTTATTTTTAATATTATATTATTTATTATAATATATTATATATTAAAATAGCCGTATAAGTCTTAATATATAATAATAAATTCGGTAAAAATTAGATTGCTATAATATTAATAATATTGATATTTTTTTTTAAAAAACTATTTTAAGTTAACCTTGTTTTATATTAATAATTTTAATTTTTTTTAATTAATTATATTAATTAATTTAATGATTAATTAGTTATTAAAACTGATTATAAATTTTTTTTATTAGTTTTAATTACCGGAGTAACTAATTAATTAAATAAGAACTAGTTTTAATTAATAAAGTAATTAATTAATTAGTTTTTATTTATTAATTAATTATTAAAATCATAATTTTAGATTTAATCGTAAAACGAAATAAGTTTAAAACTTTTATTATTAAAAATAAAGCAGTTAATTAAAAAAGTAAAAATTACAGGCATTAACTTATTATAATAAACGCTATAAAAAAGGTTTAATCGTTTTTTAGCTTTTTAAATCGTTTTAAAGCTAAATTAATAAAATTATAAAATTAGTTTTTAATTTTTAATAACTAATTAATTAATTAGATTTTTTAGTTTTAATGATCTTATTAATTAATTAAAATTAGTTTTAGTTATATTATTAATTAATTAAGATTAAATTTATTTTTTAACAATTAATTAATAATTAGAAAATTATTTAATTTTTACCGAATTTTAGAAAATTAATTTAAAAATTATAAAAAAAAATGATATAAAATCTAGTTTTTACCGTATTAAGTAATAAGAATATATATTAAATAATAGTTTTTTTATAATATAATAAAGGATTTTATTTAAACTTTATCGAAAATTACTTAAGTATATTTAAATAGTTATATAAATTTTAATATATAATTATAAATTAAATGAAAATTAAATAATTATAATATTAAAAATATTAATATTTATTATATTTTTTTAAAATTAATTTAAAAGAATTTTACTTTTTTTTAATTAGTTTTACTAATTTTTTTAATAACTAATTAATAATTAAACTAATTAAAAAAATATTTAATTAGTTTAAATTAATAAAGTGTAAAGGTTAAAAACATATAATAGTTATTATAGCTTTTAATTAATATTATTAAAGTTATAATTTTAATAATTAATTAATTATTAAATTAATTAATATAATTAATTAAAAAAATTTTAAATTATTAATAAAAAACATAGTTAACTTAAAATAATTCCGGAAAAATATAATAAATATTAATATTATTAATATTATAATAATTTAATTTTTACTAAGTTTATTATTATATATTAAAATTTATACGGCTATTTTAATATACGGTATATTTTAATAAACAATATAATATTAAAAATAAAATATATTAAAATAATTTTTAAATAAATTAAAAAAAATACTTTATTATAATATAAATAAAATATTATTTAATATATTTTATTATTATTTAATATTTTAAAAACCAAATTTTATATCAGTTTCTTAAAAATTAAATAATCTTTTAATTATTAAAAACTAATTAACTTTAGTTTTAATTAATTAATAAAATAATTAAAACTAAAAAACTTAATTAATTAATTAGTTATTAAAGATTCAAGATTTTTTTTATAATTTTAAATGTGGTTAAAATAAGCAAGCCATTTAATTAACGCTATTAACACGCCGAAATTCTGCCGAATACTAGGCGATATAATTAAATAGCGTATATTTTAAATAATTACTTTATAAATAAAAGTTTAATTACTTATAAACTATATTTATTTTTCGAAAGTTTAAAAACGTATATATTAAAAAAACGTAAAGCTTTTTTTTAAGTAGCTTTTTCGCCGGCTACGTACATCGCGTTAATATTAGCTTCGAAATAAAATATTATTTTAACTAGCTTTTATTTTTTACGCTTATAACAGTTTATTCTATTTTTTTTAAAAAGTATTTAAAATAAAGAAAATGAATTTATTACTATAAATAATATTTAATTATTATTAAAAAAAAAACTTTTAAACTATTATAAAAACATTCTTTTTATAAAAAGTAAAAAAATAGTAATAAAAGGAAAAACCTTTATTACGTAAAAAAAAACGCATATAGCTTTTATAAAAACTAAAGCATAATTTGTACGTAATAAAAAATATATATAATTAAAATTATAATTTTAATAATTAATTAATAATTAAAAACTAATTAGTTAATTATTCTATTAATTAAAACTAGCTTTTATTTAATTAGTTAGTTATTTTAATAATTGAAACTAATTAAAAATAATTTTAATCAGTTTTAATAATTAATTAAATAAAATAAAAAAAAACATTAAAATTATTAATAAAAAAACAAGGTTAATTCGGAATAATTCCGGAAAAATATAATAAATATTAATAATATTAATATTATAATAATCCAATTTTTACCGAGTTTATTATTACATATTAAGACTTATACGGCTATTTTAATATACGGTATATTTTAATAAACAATATTATTAGTGCGTATATACGTATATCGATATACTAGCTTTAGTATATAAGGTTATTGCCTACATTAATAAGAGCCGTTAGCTATAAAACAGCTGTTAGCTATATAAAATATTACTTTATTAGATCTTAGTTTATAACTATTTATAAAAACCGTTTTTATGTTTTTTATTATTAATTAATAATTATTTTTTATAATTTATATATATTTATAGCTATATTACGTTTATATAAAAAGTAGTTTTAATATTAATTAATATTTATTATTTTATTTATGTTAAATAGGCTCTGTGCGCACTAAGGCAGATATAAATAACTATACGATTGATTTATTTATGTCTATTTTTTTTAAAAAAAGAAATCCCTGGAAAGGATTCCGTACGAAATATATAAGCCTTTGTATAAAATATCCGACGTACGTACAACTTGCTTACGTTAGCTATCCCGTAACCGTTATACGTAATATTTATTTACGTTAGTTATTTTTTACCCGACGTACGTACTATATATATACTATTTACTTATATTATATGTATTATTTATTTATAATAGTTATTTAATATTTATTTTGTTTTTATTTATATAAAACAATTGTTTTTTCGTATTAAATAAAAAGTTTTTTACGTAATAATAATTAAATATTAATTATTTTTTTATATAAAATAGCTGCTTTTTTTAATGCTTTATATATTATATATTAATAATTATTTGTTAAAATAATTACGTATATATTATACGTTTAATTTTTTATTATTTAAACTATTATTATAATTATAAACTATTATAAATTATATCGCTAATAATTTAATTATTTTATACGTAATAAAAATGCTATAAATATAAAATAATATAACTATTACTAAGTTAAAGTTTTTATATATAACGTTAAAAGCTTTTATACGATTAAAGTTTTTTTTTTTTTATACGTTATTATTTTATTTTATTTTTATTATTTTAAGTTTTATACGATTTTATAATAACACTTTTTTATTTCGCTTTTTTCGCCCTTTTTATTATTGTATAAAATGGCTGCTTTTTTTAACTAAGGCCTTAGCTTTTTAAATCCGAACAATCTTGTTCTTATCGCCGCTATTACTAATTAGCCTCCTATTTTTTTGCCGAAAGTCTTACTATTTTAGTTAATACGCTTATTATATTTTAGCCGAATTTTTTAAACTTTATAATTAATAAAGTTTAAATTATCGGGCAATAATATTTTAACCCGTATTAAATCGCTATCGTTAAATTTTAAGCTTATTAAATTACCGGTATTTTTAACGTTAATAATATTATAACTTAATATTATTTAATTTTAAATATATATAGTTTTATACGTAATATAGCTATTAATATACGTAAATATATAAACTTTTATTTTTATTTTTATTTATTTATATAATAAAACCAAAAACGCGTTTTTTACGCGATGCCGTTTTAAAATATTAATATTTTATACGCTTTAAAGCCTATTAATATATAAAAAGATTACGTTTATATATTACGTTATAATTTATATTTTTATAGCATAATAATATAGTTTTATAATATTGTTTTTATAGTTAGGCCGTATAACGTTTATTAACGTTATATTATTATAGCAATAATAACCGGTTACTATACCGGTATTTTATATAAATAATACGTATATATCCTAGGTTTTTTTAACAATTTATGCGTTAATTATATTTATTATTTTTATACCGCTTGTTATATTTATTACGTATAAAATAATTAACGCTAAATTAGTTTATTTTCGGTAAATAGTATAAAATAAAAAATAAATAGTATAATGTTTTTATTTTTATAATTATAAATTAAATTCTTTTTTTCTGTTTTAAATTAATGTTTTAAAAACGTAATATTAAATATATAGTTATATTCTATATAATAAAATAATAATTTTTTATACTATTTAAAAAAAAATTAGAAAAAAAAATTAATATAGTACGAAAAAAAATACGTAAAAAAAATAAAATGCAAATTTATTATTATTAATTTAACCGGTTAATAAATATTTCGATTTATATAATAAATTAATTAAACGTAATTAGTTATATAAACGTTTAATTAAAGTTTTTTTTTATAAATACGTTTAATAGATTATTTTTATTATTAATTTATTATATTTTTAAAATTTTACGATTTTTATACGCTTTATATAACGATATTACGTTAATTATTAACCGTTTTTTAATAATTGTTTTTAATTTTATAAATTATTTACATAATAAACGTAAATTAAAACAAATAATTATTAAGATTTAATTTAATTAAAACGTATAAATAATTTATTATAACGTTATATTAAAAATAATAACGTAGTCGAAACTAGTTATTATATTATATAATTTGTTTATAAATATGTTTTTTATAATTTTTTTATATTTTAAAAAGCTTTAATATATAATATTCCCGTAAATTTTAAAGCTATTGTTTATATATATTTTTTTAACTAATACGATTAAAAAATTAAATTGCGATAAAAAATCCGCGTTATTTATAAAAAATCCGTTAATAAAAATAAATAATTTAATATAAATAAAATTAAACGAAATAAACTATAGGCCGCGCGATAAATTTTTATTTATTATTTTAATTATACGTTTAATGTTTTAATATATTTATTTTTTAATTCCGTAATTTATATTACGATAAAAAAATCGTATACTGTTTTAAATTAATATATTAATATAATATATGCTTTTTTTACGCGTTATATTATATAATTTTATAACGTTATATAAATAATTAAATTAATTTTTAATAACTATAATATTTAGTTTTTTTATATAAAAAAAATGTTTTTATTTTCGAATAAAATACGGCCGTTATTAAATTTTATAATAACGTTTTATATAAATATAGTTTTCGGCTTTATATAAAACTTTGTTTTTTTAATTTTTGCTTTTTTAATTCCGAAAATTTTAATATAATAAAATTAAATATATTATTAGTTTATAACGTAATAATACTAAAACCGTTAAGCTTTTTTTCGGTTAAAAATAAATATAAATTATACGTTAAAATACGTATTTTAAAATTTTCATAATAATATATATAATACGTTTTATATTAATATAGGCCTAATTTCGTTAAATTATATAAAAGCTATATAATATATAATAAAATATTTATTAAATATTTATTTTAAATCTTTTTAAAAATTATATATAAATAATTTAAATTAATTTGTTTATTATTTATATATATATTTATATAATATTTTTTAATTTATTTTTTATTCCGTATAATTAAATTAATATAAGGCTTAAAATTAATATAAAGTATTAATTATTTTGTTAAATCGTTAAAAATTAAATAAAAAAGTGTTTTTTTTTTATTTCTGTATTTTTATATAATTATTTTAAATTTTTTATATAAAATAATTGTTTTATTTTAAATTTTTTATATTAAACATATATTAAAAATATAAAAAAATTTTAATATATTATTAAAATACCGTATAAAAATAAATACGTTTTACGTTAGTAAATTATTAATTTTTTTTATATCCGATTTTTTAAATAGTTTATTAAACGTATTAACTTTTTTATTTTAATAAAATTATATTATAAAAACAAAATCTAACTTTTCTTTTTCGGTAAAAAATATTTATACAATAAAATATTTTTTTAAACGTTTTTATTTACGTTTTAATAAATTAAAAGCTTATTATAATCTTTAAAATATAATCTTTAGCAAAATATTTTATTTTATAATAAATAATTTAAGTTTTATATTATTATATAATAGTTAATAATACGGCTTAATTTATATATAACGAAATTTTTAACCGTTATTTAAAATTACGTTCTATTTTTTAATTATTATAATTTTAAATAGTTTTTTTTCGCCGCTTTTTTTATACTATATAAATATTTCCGATTATAAAAAAAACTAAAAAACGTTATATAATAAGCCGTTTTATATATTTATTATATAGTTAATGTTTATTTTTATACGTTTTTTTAAATTATTTTTATAGTTTTATAAATTGTTTTTATTTTTTATATAATATTTAAAAAAAAAATCTATTACAATTTTAAAATAGACTTTAAAAATTAATAAAATAAATACTAAATTATTTAAACTAATTATATTATTTAAAGTTTTTATTATAATTTATAAAATCGTATAACTGTTTATTATATTTAAAAGTTTTTTATATAAAATATTAAATATATAATAAAATAATTTATATATTTATTTAATTTTTCCGATATTTTAATAAGCTTTAACCGGGATTTTTTTATATGAAAATTTTATTAATTACGCGTTATTCTAAATATTTTTAAACAAAAAGTTTGTATTAATATCGTATATAATTATGTTTAATAGTTTTTAATATATATAAATTTAATACCGATATAAAACGTTTTAAATATTTTACGTAAAAATTTTTTTTAAAAACATAGCGGCTTAAAATCCTGTTTTAACGTCGATTACGTATAATATAAGTTTATTATTAATATATATAACGTTAATAACTATTTTATAATTAAAAAATAAATTATTTTTAATCGAAAATTTAAATTTCCGAAATATTATTATATATAATTAATAATAATAATAAACTTGTTTAATTTTATTAAAAACTTTTAAAAAAACGTTATAATTAGTTTTTATTAATAAGTTATAAAGTTTTTTAACGCGTTAATAACTTATTTTTTTATATATTCGTTATAGTTTTATTTTTATAAAATATAAAACTTATTTTACGTAATTAAAATAAAAAATCCGTAGTTTTATTTTTTAATTATAATATATAATTTGCCGTTTTATACGATTTTATTTATTAAATTATTATAATACGTTTTTTATCGATTTATATTATATACTAAAAATAAAAAAATATAAAAGCGTTAAAAATAAAAAATCGAATTAAATTAATTAACGTATCGATTTTAATTTTTTTAATCGATATTATATTTTTAGTTTTTTTAAATTATATGGAAATTTTCTTAAAAGTTTAGTCGATTTTTATTTCTAAAAACTTTTATACGTATATTAATATTTACGACTTGCTAACAATCGATATATATACGGCTTTTATATTTTAAAAAATACTTTAATAAATATTTTCGTACGGGTTTTTTAATATAAAAGCCGATATATTATATAGTTCTATATTATTATATAAAAAATTATTAAATTTTAAAATATTTTCCCGGGTTATTTAGTATATATATAATTAGTTTATTATATAGTACGAAATTTTAGTTTTTTGTTTTTTACGGGCGTTTTTTTTTTTCGTTTTTTTTATATAGCTAATTGTTTTTATTTTTTGTTTTAAAATATTTTTCAAAATTAATAACGTAAATATCGATTTCTTTATTTTATATACCGCTATATTTAATAAAATATTATTTTATATAAACAATCTTTTTTTAAAATATTTTATTAATTAATAATTTAGTTTAAAATATATAAAGTATTTTTTATTTATATAATTAAATAAACGTTAAAGTTTTAAACCGCGAAAAATATATAAACCGTAATATATACGACTATAAAATAATTTTTTATTACGTTATTTTTATATATAGTTATTATTATATTTTTTATTATTATAATATATATAAAATTTTTTATTTTATATAAATTATAGTTTATTTTTCCGTTATATTAAAATTTATATTATAGTATAAAAATTTAAAAATAAGCTTTTATATAAGTTTTTTATATTAATTAACGTTTATTTAAATTTAGGCACGTTACTATATATTTATATAATAGCCGAATATACTAAATTTTTTTTCTAAAAATCTAGCTTAAAAACGTATTAAATAATATAAAAAGTTTCGAAGAACTGTTTTAATATTTTTAGTTTTATTAATACCGGATTATTTCGTATAATTTATTAAAACTTTGTTATAATTTATTTATTTTAATATTAAATATAATTTACTTTTATATTAAAATATATATTAAACGTATTATATATTTTTTTTTACGTTGTTTTTAGGTTAATATTAGTTTAAAAATACGATTTAATAAAATTTAAAAAGATTTAAAAAAAAACTACGTAATAATAATTCTTTTTAATTTTTAAAACTTAATATAACTATATAAACTAACGTATTTTATTTAATAATATATTATATAATAAACTAATAAAATTTAAAAAGCTATAAATTTATATAAATCGATTTAGCCGTTTATAATATTATATTTTAATACGATAAAATTTTGTAATACGTATTAAAATAAAGTTTATTATATAATAAAAAATAGTTAAAAAGTTTAAAATTGTTTATATAGTTAGTTTTTTCGTAATAGTTTTTCGATAATTTATTAAATATCCGGTTTAAATAATTTTTAAAATCGTAATAATTAAATTATATAAAATTCTTAATAATAAATATCGGTTATTATTTATTTATTTCGTATAAATTTAATTAATTTTACGTTTAAAGTATTATTTTTAGATTATATTTTTTATTTTATTAATTATATAAAAAGTAATTGTTTTACGGTTTATATAAATTTATTAAACTAAAGTTTTATTTAGTTTTTAAAGTTTTTTTTAAATAAATAAAATAAATAATCGCTTATTATATAAATTTATTTATATAATAATACGTAATAAATTATATACGTTATTATAAACTTATTAAATAAATTATTAAATAATTTAAAATTATTATCGTTTTTTTATTTGTTTAATATAAAATGTTTTTTAACGTTATTTTTATTAAAGCCGTATTATAAAACTATTTTAGCTTATAAAGCCGATTATTCGAACGAAATTTAAAATTTGTTTTTAATTATTTTACGGATTTTATTATATAAGTCGGTTATTATTTTTTTCGAATATAATTTAAAGTAAATTTTTTTATATTTTCTATATAATTTATTTAAATCGGAAATATAAAGCGAAAATAAAGCAAAAACGTAAAATTATATTATTATAATTTTCGATTAATTATTTCTTTCGTTTTTATTAATTTATAATCGTTTTATAACTATTAATTATTATTAAATAGGCTTTATACATATTAAAACAAATATAAATAACTATATAATTGATTTATTTATGTTTATTTTTTTTAAAAAAAAAAATCCCCGGAAAAGATTTTATATAAAATATATAAACTTTTGTATAAAATATTTAACGTATATATAACTTATTTACGTCGGCTATTTTATAACCGTTGTATATAATATTTATTTACGCCGGTTATTTTTTACTTAACGTATGTACTATATACGTACTATTTATTTATATCGTATGTATTATTTACTTATAACGGTTATTTAATATTTACTTTATTTCTGTTTATATAAAATAATTATCCTTTTATATTAAGTAGAAAGCCTTTTACGTAATGATGGTTAAATAATTTATAAGTATAAATTAATTAAAAAAAAGTTTGTTGTAAGTTATTTTGCCGTATTTAATATAACGAACTTTTTTAAATAAATTATTATTAATAAAAACTAACCGTATGTTTTAAATTTTTTGCTTTATCGGACGAACTTAAATAACGCGCGATTATAGTTATTTTTCCGTAAGCTGATTACGATTTATTACTATAGTTATAGTATTTTATCGCCGTTAAACTTAAGCGTTATATTATATATTTTAAAATATTTTATTAACGCTTTTTGCTCGTTATAAACAAATTGTTTAAATTACTTAATTTATTAATTAAAACCTAAAATTATACGTTTTCAAACTAATTTATTAATTATATTTTTTCATTTTTATTATCGTTATATTTTTTAAGTTTTTTATTAATTATATTTTTATTATTAAATATTATATAGCTTATTTAAAAAATTTTGAAAAATTTTTAAATTATAGGTAGTTTGCTTTAAATTTAATATATTTCATTTTAAAACGCATATTTAAAAAAATTTTAATTTCCTATTTTTAGATAGCCTTTACCGATAACGATATTTATAATTTATATTATTTATTTTATAGCAATTTAATTAATTCGTTTAAACGTTTTTTAAAAATAGTATTTATTAATTAAAATTAATTTTTAAAAATAATAAAACTTAATTTTTAATAAAACTTTAAAATTAAATATTCGATTTTACGCTTTTACGTAATATATATAACGTTTTTAATACGTATTTTTTATTATAATTAATAATTATATAATACGTAATATTATTATTATAACGCTATATAATAACTTCGGTAAAAACTTTTTAAAAAATATAAATAATCTACCGTAATCGGATAATAAATAAAAATAAACGCTTTTAATTAATTCTTAAATTCTTTATATTTTTAACGATTTAACGATTTTATACGTTTACGTAAATTTTATTGACTTTAATTTTATTAACTTTATTATTATCGATATTAATAATATTTAAAAATATTTATATATAATTATAGTTATTTTATTATATTAATATAGTATTAACGGTTTTATTAACGACGGATTTACAAATAAATTTTGTTTTAATTTTTATAACTAAGATTTTAAAATATTTTTTTAATTAAAAAAACTTGCTAAAATCTTTAAAAACTTTTTTAACGTAATAACGTTTGTTTTTATTTTAATAAACGAAATATTATTGCCGTATTTTTTAACGTTATTACTAAACTTTAAACTAATTTATAAATAAAAACAAATATTAAAAAAAAAGCCGCTATTAAATTTATAATTTTTAAATTTATTTCCGGTATTATTTTATATATAAATATTATTAAATAAAAATAATATAACGATTAATTCGATATTAAAAAAACGGCTAAAAAAAAGCTAAATAAAAATAAAACGTTTAAAACTTTTATAATAAAAACGTTAACTTTTTATATTTTAAAAGCTTAAAAGTTTATTCTGTAATAAAAAATATAATTTAATTAAACGTAAATAAATTATTATTTAATTTATTAATAAATAAATAATAAAATAAAAATAGCTTATTATAAAATAAAAAAACGATTTTTATTATAAATACGAATTTTTTTACAGAATTTTTTATTATAAGTTTTAAAGCTTATAATATTTTTATTTTAAAAGCTAATAAAACGTACGTTAATAATAACGAATTAATATAATTTATATAAAACGTATAAAACGGACTCGGTAACGTATAAAACGTTATTTAAAATATATAAAACGTAACTTATATAAACTAAAACGTACGCAATATGTTATATTTAAACTTTATTATATATAAAACTAATATAACCGGTAATAATATATAATTCGGTAAATTTTAGTACCGTTTTTAAAACTTTATAGCAAATATACTTAAAAAATTATAAATATCGCCGTCGGCTTATATATTTACGTATACGATTTTTAAAACGACTTATATATTTAAACAGTATTAAAAAATAACTAATAATTAAAATTAACTTATAATTAATATATATTAATAATTTTTATTTTTAAAAATTATTTTAATAAGAATAAACGGCAATTTTTTAAACAAATTTATAAAATAATAATAAAAGTTTTTATTATATATAAATAATATATATAATATTTTAAAAAATAAAGTTAAAATAATATTAAATATTACGTATTTATTAAATATATTTTATAAACAATTTTACGGCATTTCTTTTAAATATTTTAATAAATAAAGCTTAAATATATTTTATTTATAATATTAAACCTTATAACAGTTTTAAATCGATATATATAATAATTAATAAATATTTGAATATAAAAATTAATAAAAGTTATTATTTTAACGATTAAATTTTAATTTCGTTTAATAAAATTTAACGTAATAATTTTAAAAACAAATTTATAAAAATATTATAATTATTATTTAATAAGTTATAAACGTATTAATATATATTTAATACGTAATATATAAATAAAACCGTATTTAAAAATATAGTTATAAAAATATATTAAAACAAACTTAAATTTGCTTTTATTTTTTAAACATTTTTTATAGCTATAAAAAAACTTTTTTTACGTTTAAGATTATCGTTATAAAATACGATCAACTTACGAAGTATTTAATATAATTTAATTACGTATTACGGCGAAAATCTTAAAAATAACTACGCCGATATTTACTATATAAACCGCAAATATACGCTAAATATTAAAAACTGTAAACAAAATAACTTTAATAACTATAAAAACTATAATAATTATAGTAATAATTTTAATAATTATCGTAATCGATATATTAATTTATTATAAAATATTTTTATATTACGTAATAATTACTTATTATATAGTAATAATTATTAAAACGGCTGATTTAATTATTATAATAACTATATACGCTTTTGTTTTATATACTATAAGTTTAATTATTATATATATAAACATATTTTAAAAAAGCAAAAACGTATTTTTAATAAATAGCAAATACTTATTAAAACAAATAAGTTTATAACTTAATATTACGTATATTTCGATAAAATTAAACCTAACGATAATAATACGTTTATTAATAAATATTACGAACGTATTTTAACGATTAAAGCATTATTAAAAAATAATAACTACGTTATTAAAATATATATAATTACGTATATAATATTATAAATTTTTAAATACCGATTAATTTATAAAAACCTTTACGATAATAAATTAATTTATATATTTTAATTTTATTTTATATTAATACGCTACGGCATAAAATAATATTAAAACATTATGTTTAATATTAGCGCCGTTAAAGTTTTTACCGTTAATAAGGCCTAAATATAAGCTTTATTTAATATTAATTTTAAAATAAAGCTAAATCGTTTAATAAAAAAAAATATTAAAATAAAATTCGGTAATAACGAAATTATCGTATTGATTAGTATTTTAAAAATACTTATTGTTTTTAAAGATGTTAATTTTTATATTATGTTTTTAAAAACTTTAGTTTTTTTATTTTTAAAAAACATAAACCGTTTTGGTATATATTTTAATAATATACGCAATTTTTTATAGTATAAAAACGGCAATTTTACTACCGAAATCGTTTAAAAATAAAATTATTTATAGTTTTATTTGAATAAAGCTAAAAGATTATTTATTAATATAACCGAAAACAAATTACGTAATTTATATTATTGCTTTAAATATTTTTACGTTATAAAATTATATTATATATTAATTATAGTAAAATATAATAACGTCGATTTTAAAATCTTAAAACAAATAAATAAAATATATACCGTTTGCTAGTTTTATAACGTAATGCCTAAACGATTTAAATTTTTTTTAAAAAATAATATAAATTTTAATTATAAAGTTTTCGTTAACGTAATATATTTAAACAATAAAGCCGTTTTTTATTTTATTAACGCTATAACTTTATTTTAAAACGTAGTATTTTTGCTATTTATAACTATAAAAAATATGTAAAAATTTTTTTACAAAATCTGGATTAATATTTATATAAGCTTTTTTAACGTTATTATATATAACGCCGGAATTAATTTTACGTTATAAAAATTCCGTAATAAAGCTTATATTATAGGTATTATAGTTAAAAAAATACTAATTAAAGCTTATTAAAATATTAGAAAGCTTAAATAAGCTTATAAACTTTTTAAAAAAGCTTAGAAAATTATTAATACTAAATTATATATAGTTTATAGCTTTAAAACTATATTATAAATAGCTATAAAAATAATTAATAATACTATAAGCTTTAACGGCTTAATTTCGACTTTCTTAGTTTTTAGAATATATTTACGTATAAATTACGATTTACTGCTTATTTTTATTATATTATAACGTATAAAAACTTTTAATTTAGCTATAAAAACATTAAAAATTATTAAAATAATAAAATAAATCCGTAATGCTTTAAATATATATAACTGTTTAAACGTTATAAACATTTTCGCGTTTTTTATTAATTATAAAATATACGTATATAAAAAAAACAAAAAATAAACAAAATTTTATAAACTATTAAATATCGACGGCTATAATTTAATTATTAATATTAACGGTTTTATAAAATTTCGATTTACGTACGTAAAGTTTTTTTATTGTAAAAACTAAAAAAAAAAAATACTAAATATTTTTAATAATAAGTATATTATATACGATTATAACTTATATAACGATAATTTTTTGTATTCGGCTAAACTAACTAAGTAGATAAACCTGTTTTAACTGCGTAGTCTGTATTATATAGCTTTCAAACGCGGATAAAAACGTTTTAAAAGCAATAAAAATAAAGCTAAAATCCCGAGTTTTACAAATTATCGAAAGTTTATAAATTTAAAAGCTTTTATAATTTAAAAACGTTTTAATAATAATATTAAAACTATAGTTACTGTTAAAAAAAATAATAATTAAACTATTACGTTGTTATTATAACGAAAAAACTATTATAGCTATTAGTAACTTTTTTAAAACTAGCGATATTTTTAAGCTCGAAAAATTATTTAAAAATAATGTTTTAAAAATTATACTATACGACTTAAAAGTTTATATAAGTTTTTATATTTTTAAATTATACGTTATATATAAAATTAAAATAAATAAAAATAACAAGCTTTATAAAAAAAGCCGTTTTATTATATAAAAAAATAATAACGTTAAAAAATAAAAAATTTTAATATAATTTTTAATTATTTAATATATATCTTAATACTTATTAAACGCGTTTGCTTTTATTTTAATAAAAGCATTAAAAATATAAATAATATTATAAAACATTATATAGGTTTATATATAATTAAAAAATACGTTTATTAAACGTATTTACGCGCGTTTTTTAAAAGAATTAAAATTTTAATATCCTAAAAATTTAATTATAAAAGTCGTAAAGCTTTTATATAATATTATTAAAATAAGATTATTTTAATAAACAATTTATTATAACTATTATATTAAAACTTTAAAAATAACGACTTTTAAATATAATTTATATTTTTTTATTACCGATCTCGATTATATTAACAATAATAATTTTATAATTATTAATTTTTAAACTAACGATATTTATTAATTAATAATATTTTTATTTGTTTAAAAAAAGTAAAATATTTTATATTTTAATTTTAAACCGAATATTATTTTTATAATTTTTTAAACATTTAATTTTAATAAATACTACGTAATATTTTATAACGATAATATTATTTACGTATAATAAAAAAGTTAAGGCAAAAAATTAGCTTTTATTACTATTAATAATAACGATTGCTATAAAAAATACGTTAGATAACGCGTTTAAAAAGCGTATTTAATAAATATATACTAACCCGAAACAAGCTTTAATTTTTTTTATATTATATAAATTACGGCTTTTAAAAAAAGCGATTATAAAGCTTTAAACGCCCGATTATAATAATAAATAAAAAATATAATATGCGGTTTAATTTACGTTAATTTTAATTTAAATATTTTAAAAAATTTTATTTATATAAACGTTTTATTTATAAATAATAAAGATTTAAATTTTTAAATAAGCTATATTATTATTTTAACAAATAAACGTTTTATTATATATTATATATAGTATTTTATTACCGAAATTACCGGCAATATTATATATTAGTTTTTAATTAAATATAAACGAATAACGAAATTAGTTTTTACTTTTAAAATATATAATATAGTTTATAGTTTTAATATAAGTTATTATATTGCTATTATAATTAATTAAATAATAAAAACAGTAAACTACGTATATAAAAATATTAACATAATAAACGTTTTTATCGTTATATATACTAATTTGTACTTTTTATATAAAACTATTATTAAATTTGGTATTACTGCCGAAAAACGCTTTATAATAAATATTATAGTTTTATAAAAATTATATAAACGAAACGAAATTATTAAAATGCAATAAATTAACGGCGATAATAATTTTATTAACGTTATAATAAAAACGGCGTTTAATAAAGCTTTTAAAAAGCTTATTAATAATAATAAAATAATTATTAAAATTAAAAAATCGGTTAAACGTAAAAAATTAATTAAATAAGTAATATTTAAAATCGAATATAATATTTTTAACGTTAGCTCGATTTTAAAAATAATAATAAAAATAGCGTTATTAAAAATCCTACGTTTAAAATATTATAATATACCGTAAAATATAAATATAAAAACAGGAAAAACTAATAAAAATATATTAGTATTATATTATATATATATACGGGATATAAGGCAATATATTGGCATAAAGCTATATATTATAATATTAGGTAGTCGGCGATAGCTTTATATGCTAAAAATAAAAAAGCTACTAATATTAGTGCGTATATATATACGTCGATATATTAACTTTGGTATATAAGGTCATTACTTATATTAATAAGAGCTGTTAACTGCGAAATAGCTATTAGCTACGTAAAGTACTATTTTATTAAATCTTAGTCCATAGTTATTTATAGAAACCGCTTTTACGCTTTCTATTATTAATTAATAATTATCCATTATAATTTATATACACCTATAGCTATATTACGTCCGTACAGAAAGTGGTCCCAACAATTTAATATATATTTTTATTATTTAATACAGTAAAAACTAGATTTTTTATTAGTTTTTTAAAAATTTGGTGACTTTTTAGTTATTAATTAGTTACTACAAACTGACTAACTTTAGTCTTAGTTAGTTAGTTGTATGATTAAGACTATATTTAATCAGTTAGTAGGGTGACTAAAACTAAAAAATCTGACTGACTAATTAGTCACTAAAGACTACAGATTTTTTTCACAACCCTGGTCAGGATGTAAGGACGGTAAACGGTAGTCAGTCGGTGATAGTCAGTCGGTGGCGGCGATAAGGCTTTAGTTAGAAGCCTTCGCTGATAAGACTTCTGTCAGAAGCTTTTAATAGAAAGCATCTGGCAGAAGACGTTTATATGGTAGCAATTGTAAAAATAATTAATAAGGTTGTGATTTTAGTGACTAATTAATAACTAAAGACTAATTAGTTAGTCACTTTATTGATTAAGACTAATTTTTATTTAGTTAGTTAGTCACCCCGGTTAGGGTTGTGATTTTAGTGATTAATTAGTGATTAAAGACTAATTAGTTAGTCACCTTACTAATTAAAACTAACTTTTATTTAGTCAGTTAGTTACCCCGGTGATTAAGACTGACTGAAAAAGATTTTAGTCAGTTTTAATAACTAATTAGTCACTAAATTAATTAATATAATTAATTAAAAAAATTAAAATTAATTAATAAAAAAGCGGGGTTATTCCGGATTAATTCCGGAAGAATCTAATAAATATTAATATAATTAATATTATATTAATTTAACTTTTACCGAATTTATTATTATATACTAAAATTTATACAGCTATTTTAATATACGGTATATTTTTATATACGATATAGTATTAAAAATCAAAACATATATTCGGATAATTTTCGGAAAAATGCGAAAAACTTACTTTATTATAATATAAATAAAATGCTATTTAATGCGTATTTTTATTATTTAATATAATAAATACTGGATTTTATATTAGTTTTTTTTATTTAAATATTAAAAATTCGGTAAAAATCAGGTAATTTTTTAGTTACTAATTAGTAACCAAGGACTAACTAACTTTAGTCTTAGTTAATTAGTAGTATAATTAAGACTAACTTTAATTAGTTAATAGGGTGACTAAAACTAAGAAATCTAACTGATTAATTAGTTATTAAAGACTAAGGATTTTTTTTACAACCTTGACCCCGGTGATTAAAACTGACTACAAAAAATTTTAGTCAGTTTTAGTAACTAATTAGTTACCAAATTAATTATATAATTAATAAAAAAAATAAACATTAATTAAATTAATTAATAAAAAAGCGGAGTTATTTCGGATTAATTCCGGAAAAATATAATAAATATTATTATTATTAATATTATAATTATTAAATTTTTATTTAGTTTATAATTATATATTAAGATTTATACAGTTATTTTAATATATTGTATATTTTTTTAAACGATATAATATTAAAAAATCGAAATATACCCGGATAATGTTCGGAAAAATTTAGATAAAATATTTTATTATATTATAAAAAAGATTGCTATTTAGTGCGTATTTTTATTATTTAATACGGTAAAAACTAGATTTTATATTAATTTCTTTATAAATTCTTTTAAATAATTTTTTATAATTCGGTAAATATTAGGTGATTTTTTAATCATTAATTAGTCACTAAAAACTAACTAACTTTAGTCTTAATCAGTCGGTAATGTGATTAAGACTAACTTTAGTCAGTTAGTAGGGTGATTAAAACTAAAAATTCTGACTGATTAATTAGTCACTAAAAACTAAAGACTAATATCACAACCTTGATAATCAATAAAAAATCTGCTCTCGGTAAATTCCCTAGGCTGGTCTATCACAGTCACCCTAGTAATTAAGACTAACTAAAAAAAATTTTATTCAGTTTTAGTGACTAATTAGTCATTAAATTAATTAATATAATTATTTAAAAAAATTAAAATTATTTAATAAAAAAGCGTGGCTTTTCCGGATTAGTTTCGGAAAAATATAATAAATATTAATATTATTAATATTAATGTTATAATCATTTAGTTTTTACCGAATTTATTATTATATATTTATATTTATATAGCTATTTTGATATATTGTATATTTTAGTATACGGTATAGTTTTAACATATAATATAGTTTTAAAAAAGGATTAGAATAAACCAGCATAACTTTTTAAAAAAATCAAAAAAAATCATTTATTATATTGTTAAAAAATCGCTATTTAATGCTAGTTCTCATTATTTCTTATAATAAAAACTGGATATTTTATTAATTATTTTATATCTTTTTCAAAATAATTATTAAAAATTCGGTAATAATTAAGTGATTTTTAGTCATTAATTAATGATTAAAAACTAATTAACTTTAGTTTTAATTAACTAATAATATAATTAAAACTAATTTTAATCAGTCTATAAAGTGATTAAAACTAAAAAATCTGACTGATTAATTAGTCACTAAAAACTATGGATTTTTTTCACAACACTGTAGTTAAGTAATTATTAAATGCAAAGCTAGGGGGGAGGGTAATCCTTAGGTTGTTAGATCGCTCTTGAGAATTGACTTCTTGTGATTCTAATATCCACTTTTTCTTCATTCTAAAAAGCCCAGCTTCTAGGTACACTTCTTGCTTTAAAGAAAAGTTGGGTGCTTGATTTTCTAACAGCTTGACGTTGATTGGCCGTGAACTCGTACAGAGCTCCAACACCAATCTACACTGTGAGCACTGAGCAACATGAAGCCAATGCTAAGTCCAACGCGAAATGTCATACAGAGACACCTTCATCTAGCTTGTCTGAACAATATTTCTGCGTCAAACGCTTCATTTCCTCGATCGCGCTGGTTGTCGAATACGTCAGTATAAAGTCCGTTCCAAACGAAGCACGGAGCGAATGGTTTTATACGTCTAATTACCACATACAGTTGTCTTGTTCGTTTGTTGCTGGGCCAGGAAATCGAAACCATGAGGTCATTCCGCCTGCACTCCACTATCAGCTTTCTTGAAACCTTCAAGAGATACATCATTTTAGCTCACAAAGCGTATAGCCCAAGTCGGTCGTCCAGATCCTCAGATGGCTCGGTTACCTGGGCTATCTTGTAATACGCGCGAACATGATGGCGATTCGTACGATACCGCGCCGCTCTCCATGGTGCGAATTCGACTGCTTATATCAGAATCTGCTGCTAAAGGTCCCTCTGAACTGTGTCACTTACATTCGCAGTGCGCGTAGAATGCGCAAGGATCGTACAAGACTGGCTCGTCACTGTCATTGTCCACTGCGACGTTGCCGTGCCAGAGATCTCCATGTATCAACACCGGCTTTATCTTCCTCCCATCCGATTCCATAGGTCGTATCAATCTTGGAATCACTTGGTTGATGATCATTGGACTTAGCCTATCCAGCTCTGCGTCGGGGCCATGAATGGTTCTTTCCCGATCCATCACTTGTTTCATCATTCGCGTGAAGAATTTCTCCCACGAGTCGCACCACTGGAACCATTTCAGTCAGTGGCTCCTCTCCATGGGGAATATTGTTAATCTTGCAGGAGGTCTTGAAGCCTCCTAAGAGAGCCTTTGGTGTTAAGTGCAAACACACCGATTCGGGAAAATAATTGAATTAGAAAATGAGTCTAGGTGTTCCTTACATTTGTGTCCACCGGATTATCTCCTCCATAGGTGGTGGTATGAAATCCGAATTTGCCATTGGGAGACTCTGTGGTTTGGTGCAGCTTCGCGACGAGCGACACAAAGTCGGTTGTACCAGGCATCTCGTCCGCCATGTCGCGGAATTCGGCAAGATAGAAGTGTTTGTTTGGGTCTCTTCCTAGAGCACCAGCCGCGACTGGCTTAGGGACGTTTCCTGGTAGGGCTGCAAATAAAGCTTTGCTTCCTTCGAGCTCCCCGAAAGCCATTTCTTTGGCCCTTTCAGCCGTGTAAACCTTTCAATATGGTCAGCGTGTTAACACCAATCCTATCAGAGCGTCTTACTTTGAGAAAGTATGATTGGCCTTTCCCATCAGGGAGCTCTGTGTCAACCTTACTACTAATAGCCCAAAAGCTCGCGCCGTAAGTCGCAACCCATTTAACGATTGATCCTTTGGGAAGTACTATCTCAATTCGTTAGTCACCATTTGGGTGTTATATACGACGCTCCTCGAAGATGTGCATACCTTCCCTGACATTCCGATCCAATTCAGTTCCCTCATAAGCTTCCTCATCAGGGACTGTTGGCGCATTAAACTCAGCGTCGATTTGTACCATGTTGCCTGTGAGCAATAGGATGAATGTGCCCTCGCTGAATTCAGGTATAGACTATGTCTAGCGGGAATTATATATGTGTCGGAACAGATAGAGAAAGCGACCCCTCTTTGTCCATCAAATGTACGTACAGCCTGCATCAATTACTCTCGGTATGCATTAGTGTCAGCATGGATTGTTGGCTATTTGCTCAACTGATTGATCGAAACAATCACCAGCCACCAACCTGCATGACAGCCTGCTTCCTTCAACACCCCGGTGCCCAGAACTGGTCCGGAGGTGGGGTAGCCCCAAGGATCTGTACCTCAACGGATCCCATCACTCTCAGTTCCTCTTCAAACCGTTGGCGGTTGGGAGCCTTGTGCGTTACGTGGACAAATTGACAACGTCGCATACGGCGACCGATTTGCAGAGTTGGATCTGATTCACTTGCACATAATTTTGTTCTTGTCTAGCATCTTTATTGTTGACGCCTGTAGTTTCGAAGCACATAGTGCTTTATTGGATCGTCAATATGGCGTTTCGGGTGAGCAAGACCGAAAGGCTATCTCATCTCGTGGACTCAACTCACTATCTGGTAGCATAGCAGCGATCCTGGTCCAGGTGTAGCCCCCGAGGAGCGATTTTCCACCGGACCATCATCAACAGCAGATACATTGTCACCGCTGGGTAGTATATCGAGGCTCAAAATCGGCTCCCGGAAATTCTCTCTATCAAGACGCCGATATCCTGCCCAAACCGAAGATACATGGGGTTCTTATGGGCTGAATTTGATCCACGAGCCCCATACTGCTCTGATTGACTTGATATTCGTTCACGGTTTACGGGGCGGCTCAATCAAGACATGGTGTAAAGACGACGATCTCCAATACTTCTGGCCAGGCGCTTGGCTTCCACGAGAACAGGACTTACAGTATGCTCGCATTCATTCATTTGGCTATAATGCCGATTGGGCGGATACGAAAGAGACCACAATGGATCTTCACGATTTCGGGCGTGCTTGCTGGCAGAAATGAACACATCTCCGCATCTGAGACGCGCAACAGAGGTGACGAATGTACACCGTATCAATGAAATATGATGCTGAATTGCAGATAGACTCCCATCTTGCTCATTGGCCATTCCATGGGCGGACTCGTCATAAAAAAGGTAGCTGGTTGCTTTATGCATACTAACGCAGAGCTGATTACCCTTTAGGCGTACATTTTGGCGCAACAAGAACCCAAGGAGCATCAGCTCGCCAGCCGAATTCAATGCATGTTCTTCCTTGCTACGCCACACAGAGGATCAGATTCTGCGAAGCTGCTGAACAACATTCTCAAAGCGAGCACAATTCTCAGCTCTCGGCAATACATCGCCGACATCTTCAAAGGTTCTTCGTCTTTGCAGATCATCAACGACGAGTTTAGGGCATATACGGACAGACTTCATCTCTGGACATTCTATGAGACACTGAAAACTCGTGTCAGTGCCACTAGCTCTGTGCTTATTGTTGATCGTGACTCTGCAGTTCTAGGTAGCGATGCGCGACTTGCTGACGGCTGCCTACCTACTAACAAGATCAATAGGTTACAGGGGCGAGATTGCCCAACCCCTAAACGCAGACCACCGCAGTATTTGCAAATTCGATAGCTTTGTCGACCCCAATTACATTACCATTCGCAATTCCCTATCAAAGGCAACGGAAGATTTGCTTGGCGACGGTGCGGCTCCGTGCTTCATATTCCATTGTCACGGCTACTTATTCCTGCGTTAGTTCTCCAAAAGAGAGCGGAGCAAGTGAAATCCCAGATCGGGGATCTCGAAAGCTTCCTTGTAATCTCTTCAAATGCCGAGGATGACCTGATGGCAGCTGAGTCGAGTAAAACAAACGGCACATGTGAATGGGCAGTCCAGACCGAATCGTTCGAGAAGTGGAGAGATTCTGAAGAGGAAAAGCCAATGCTATATGTGCTCACAGGCGAACCCGGATCTGGGAAATCGATTGTCGCATCGCATGTCATTCGTCACTTGCAGGGGATTGGTGCTGATGTGTGCTATCACTTTTTCCGTCATGGACGGAAATCGCAGCAATCAACTAATGGATTTCTGCGGCAAATAGCATATCAAATGGCTCTCATCCACCCGTCCGTAAGTGTCTTTAGGGAGCCATTTTCTTTCCTTTTGAATGATGCCTTCACTCATCCAACTTCCGAAAAAATACGATGAGTAAAATTCCCCGCTAAAGGGAAGCATTACTGACTCTCGGTTGGTAGGTGTGTGAAAGCCTCAATGAAGTGCAATCTAGTGGCATGGCATTCGACAAAGATGATGAACGCGCCCTGTGGCGCAAACTTTTCACAAATGAAATACTGAAGTTACCTTTGCAGCCCCCTCAATATTGGATTATTGATGGATTAGACGAATGTGTCGACGTTCCAAAGTTATTTGCCCTGATCACTAGGTTCGACTCAGTATTTCCCATTAGATTCTACTTCGTGAGCCGAAAACGACTAGATTTTGAAAGATATTTCAGCAAATTTGATTCTCGGTTCTATTCGCATCACATCGAGAGCGCTCACACCCTCGGAGACATAAGATTGTTCCTCATCGAACATGCCACCTCACTTCCGGTTTCAGATGAGGACAGCAACATATTAATAGACAGAATTGTGAAAAAGTCACGCGGGATATTTCTGTGGGCTATTCTTGCTGTTGAAGAACTTGAGCAAGGTACGTTCCAAACATCTCGTTTATCGATAGATCATGTATTTGCAGAATCACCACCATCATGCCAAGTTGGTGATTCACTGCCAAGCTATAGTTACCAGGGCTCAATGAATGACTAACATCGTTTAATCGGGTAGCATATAGTGATGAGAGCATAGACGAGATCCTAGATGAAATGCCCGAAGGAATGGCACCAATTTACACCAAGATTCTCGAGACCATGGCCAACAATACCCGCGAAATGAAGCTCACACGCGCTATCCTGACATGGGCCATCTGTGGAGTGAGGCCTTTGAAAGTGACTGAGTTGCAAGCCTCATTGAAACTGGACTTGGGTACGCAAGTCAAGAACATGGAGAGAAGCGTCGCGGGCCTTTGTGGACAACTCCTCCATGTCGATAAGTCAGGGACTATCAACAGCATCCATAACACCGTCAGAGAGTTTCTTGTCGATAGTGGGCTTGATTCGCCTTTCGCAATGTCAAAAGAGCAAAGCCACCATCGACTAGCGTTAATATGCTTACAATACCTCGTTTCTGAAGATTTGCGACCACCAAGAAGTCAACATTTGGTCCAGGCGGGAACGAATGCGGTATCTGCATTTGCAGACTACGCATGCACATCTTTCTCAGAGCACATAATGGGAGCATCCGCGAGATCTGACGATATACTTCAACTTTTGTGCAAGTTCTTTCGCACGAATGTCTTGTCGTGGATCGAATACGTTGCTCGGCGCAAACGTGACTTATATCATGTGATTCGAGCAGCCCGGAATCTTCGAAACTATCTTGATCGTAGATCGAAATACACTTCGCCATTGTGTGACGATTATAGACTTGTCGAGAAATGGACAACGGATCTAATACGAATCATGGCAAAATTTTCGCGGAATTTGCTTCAATTCCCCTCGGCAATCTTCTATCTCGTAGCGCCCCTATGCCCTAAAGACTCGGCTATCTACCATCAGTTTGGAGACGTCCAACATAACTTTCGACTATATGGTGCAGGCGACACAGATTGGGACGATTGTATTTCGTACATTGACTACCGAGGTATCCGAGCTTTGTCCCTAGACGTTGGCGACACCAGTTTTGCTATCGGCCAGAAATCCGGCCATATCAAGCTTTACCACACTGCTACCTGCCAGGCCAAAGCTACTCTAACCCATGGAGAGCCCGTCAAATTTCTAAAGCTCGACCACTCTGGTAGCCTGTTGCTCGCTTCAGGAAATCGTCGATTGAGCATGTTCCATACCGACGGCGAGCTTCTTTGGACCACGGGTCAAGTCGATCCAGTAGTCACTGCCACGTTCTCCGAGGATGATGAAGTGCTTGCGGTCGCCACCAAAGGAACCTCTGTCTTTTATTTCAACTCTTTGGATGGTCACGTATTACCTGGAAGCTCACTTGGAAGACCAGATTGCACAATGTTGAAAAGTACAACTCGTCAAGCAATTTTGCATGCCGACATTTCGCCCGACCTGAAGGTCATGGCCATCGCGTATCGCGGCCGCCCAGTACAACTATGGAGTCTTGAGAAGGATGTCAGTATCGGGGTATGTTGGTTCAGCAGGGACACACCGGGCACTTTCTGTTTGTCCATTTCAGAGGTGCTTTTCAATCGGAACCCAGCTGTCGAACTCCTTGCCGTGGCATCTCAAGATGGAGAGCTGGCTATTTTTGATTATTGGACTCAGCAAGAGCTAAAATCAGTGTCTGGAGAGGCCTACACACTGGCCTGTACATCCGATGGGAGAACACTTGCGACCGGTGATATGCTTGGAACTATAAAACTATGGGACTTTGATACTCTTACGCTACTCTATTGCATCAAGTCCGATGACTACGAGGTTCGGTCTTTGGCTTTTGGTAGTGGCGGATATCGCGTCTACGATATTCGTGACACGAAAACGAAAGTATGGGAGCCATCAGCGCTGGTGAGAAAAAGCCTGTCCGATGAGTCAAGTATAAGTGAGTCTGTGGCCCATGCTGCCCCGGTGGTTCATCGCGTGCAAGAGATTACGGACATTATGGAACTCGCAGCAGTCGGCACGGAGGGTTATGTTCTCGCTGGGAGAGAAAACGGCTCCGTCGCTTTATTCGATACTACAAGCGCAAAGCTCCAGAGTATCCTATATGGCCATCGTCCCAATGTGTCAGTCAATCATATATGTTGGTGTCCAGGTGGTTACATAGCGACAACAGATGCCTCAAGTGTTGTGCAAGTCTGGACCACTCGTAACACGGTCAAGATGGACCAGAAGGTGCTGGACATCAAGTTGTCAGACGGCATTCGCTCAATTTCGTTCAACCCCACTGGATCGAATCTCCTGGTCTGCGGATCCTCCTCAGATACGATTTACCAGATGTCAAAAGTTCAGAATCGATTCGTGACACAGATTCGCTGCGATAAAGGAGATGATCTATCTAACCATATATGGGCATGGCTACCAGCGCGCTTCGCTAGTTGCGATATCGTTTTGATCAGCGATTCCACTATCTCTTTTTTTCAAGTCGATGAAGCAGCTTGCAAATTGGTTCCCCAGGCAAAGGCTACGCTCACATATAGAGAGAGCCGTTTGCCAGCTGCCGTCCGCAAGATGAGTCTCGATAAGACATCCAAGTACATTGCGCTTGAGTGGGCACCTACACGAGACACATCCCTGCCAAACATGCTCCTATATGACCTAGCCGACCTTCAACAACAAACAGAGTCCCTCGATTTCGGACAACCACTCCATCTCAAGCCCAAGTTAGAGCTCCTCAGCACAGAAGTCCGGGTGTTCATCGGTTGGCGCGAGCAGACTGTCATATTCCTGGACGCGGATCTCTGGATATGTTCAATTGATATGGCTTCAATTCGAAGGTCTTCTCCAGCAGCTACTACGTACACGACGAAGCGGCATTTTTTTATTCCTTATGAATTGATTGGCAGTAGTAATGGCGTGACACCTCTACTGGCTTCTGATTCCTCGGTTGTCTTTCCACGCGAAGGAGCGTTAGCAATCGTCAGCAATGCGTTCTCCACGGTATTCACAATTGACGAAAAGACCGAGGGATAGGAGGCAAAGAGGTGATACATTCCAACTATTGAACAAACCTCAGTTGCCTAGCCCACATCCGCGATGCTAGCGTATGGCGGATCACCAGAGGCGACTAGCCAGAGGCGAATACGAAGAATGTTACTCATTACATTCTTAATGAACCCGCTGAGCAGACTGGTTTTAACCTCTACACCACAAATCGTTCCCACCCTCTTCGATTTGATGAAAGCAGGAGTGCGAGATCTTTCCGGAGTTCGGCCATGCGCTTTCCCTTCATCTAGCCTCCAGGGCCATACATTAACGGTGGTATTCGCATCTTTGATCTCTATGTCCAGTCCAATGGAATCTCTTTGAGATTCATTTCGAACATCCAACTATTTCAATTATCAACGTCAGCCAGAAGCAGGTACTAGGTCCGCTAGCATTTGCCACGTACAATGTGGAATAACTCTCCATGTCCAGAAAACAATTGGGAGCCGCCGATAATCTGACCACGTCGGGGTGTCATACAGTGTTGTTCTCGATGCCTGGGGGGAATCAGTGCAGTTCTGGCATGTGCTGAATGGCCTTCGTGATACTTTCTTTTTGGTGTTCTATGTATACATCCGGGCAACGTTGTTCGATCCACTTTGATAGCTCGGAAATCCCATTCATGGAGAGTGTGATAAGGGTGGCATGCGGATTGAGAGTAGGAATCTCAAGAAGTAAATGAAACGTCCTGAGAGTTCTATTGATTCCAATATGGTACCCGTCGGTGATGTTTGACACCTATGCAGTCGGTTCGTCTCTGTTATCTTCCAATCCTGACTTTCATTAAACGGGGGTAAAGGAGGGAGAAAACCAACATCAATGCGATCGCAACGTTTTCCCTAAAGGGATGTCGGCAACGTCTGCGCATCGACATGGAGAAGCTCGAATTTGATCGGCATAGATCTCAGCTTGCGATGAAAGCTGGCAAAGAGGTCAGGTAGGTAGAAGTATAGTTGCCCATAGATATCGTTTTTCGCGGGTCCCGCATTGAACGTAAGATAAGACGTCCATAGCCACCCACCGGTAGGATCTGCCCAGTCTAGCATGAGCCATTCTTGGGAGGCGAAGAAGGCCCTTGAAAAGCATCAAATTAGCATTAAATAGCTCGAATGCCTTATGTCGTTATACATACGGGTTCGGGATGGTGAAGTCTCTGCGACTATGGCCAAAGGGTACCAAGATGCCGTCTTCTCGGAATCTCATCGCTGCTTGCTTCTCAGCGGGAGACGACTTGTTACAGAGCATCTGGTCCATATTGTCGATTCTTATAGGAGCTAGCATAACATCACGGCGCTTTTGCTGAGCTTTATCCCGTCAGATCCGAAGGGGCTTCAAGATAACGAAGTAAAGATACCCAATTGGCGCGGGTTAGAACGACATCGAGGAGAACAGTGTCCAAAATGCCACGTGTGACCTGCAAGAGCCGATTCCAACTTTTCTTCCATCTTATCACAGATATCTTCAATCATGGGTCTGATTGTGTTTCGTAGCAGATCATAGCAGACGTCGGTCAGCAAAACAGAGTACCAGGTGTGCAAAAGGTATTCAGCAGCAAGACGGGCATCGTTTTGAACAAAGAATATAAGGAGATAGATGAGGTTTCGAGCAACGATGTTAATCTGCTTGTCGTTCATGGTCACCTCTAGAAAATCATCGTAGGCTAGGGGTACGCCCGCAACAGAAACGATGACGTTGCGTATGTCTCCTGAAGCTGTTACCAGATGTTAGCGTAAAATTTTGACCAACTGTACATAAATAATCACATTGAGCAGTTCTAGGGTGTGTAGAGTGCTTGAACTGTCCTAGATAGAGCAGAAACACGGGTGACCCAGACTCCGCACGTGTGTTAGCAACGAGTGACCTTCGAACAGACTTCTCCAGGATTCCATCTCGGTTTGCAACTTCGCAAGTTTCCAACGCCACATCGGCATCAACGCTGAGTTCCTGATCACCGCATAGGACGACATATTTGTCTGACGCACCCACCGGGTCATCCTTATTTACAACACACATTAAAAGCGTAGTTCGGAGTAGAGAAGCGCAAATCTCTAAAAACGCCAATCGCAAGTGCCCGAAAGGGTTCAGCCCAGCGATGTGCGACTTAGTCCTACGAACATGACACCGCGGGCTTGGCTTCCATTCGCTGAGATCATCGTATTCAATGATGACAACCTTCGCAATCCCAGCCAAAGCCGGCAATCTGTCGGAAGGATATTTCAAAGCTCTCGAACTATAGTCCTCGACGGTGGTATGCCACTCTCTATACACGCCTTTCTGACCACACATAGAATACGCCAATTTGAAGCAGAATTTCTTCGTGGTTTCTGGAGGCGCACCAGTCATACCACACTCGCATTTCGAGTCGCCGAGGCACAACCACCACAGTTCCTGTCTTCCGTACTTGATTATTCTCGTCGAGAGCTTTTGCTACTGCAGCGTCCAACCTCGGAGGGACCAAGGGTCTACGTCTTCGTCTCCCGTGTCGTCTGTATGGCTTTCGAAGTCCGAATGACTCTTGCAGCGATCAATTTTCCCTCTCCGTCTTTATCATATAAGGTTTGCTGGTACGGAGACTTGGCTTGGCTGACTCGGTGTTGCTGGTGCAGAAAGCCTTCGTCAGCTGTTGCGGCCGTGCTCGCGGCGATAGTCAATAGCGAGCCGTAGTTGCAATTCCTTTGTTCGCATTCTGTTTAATACCTTGCTGTAGTTACACCTAAAGGGATATAAGGCCAGTTTCCCTAGTTTAAATTATAAGTAAATACGCCATGTTCGCTGCTTCAGCCTCCCAGCCTGCTTTTGAGTCTTGTACGATGCATAGAGCGTCGACCCAAAGGTACCGCTGCCCCAGTTTTCGAGTGACTAGGACAGCATCTTGGATAGTTTTGGGCAGCATGGTGATCTCGATCCCTGCTTTCATGCTTTCATAAGTGCCACTCTCAGTCTTTACGACTTTTGCGTCTCCCCAGCAGTAACTGAGAGTTAAGTATTGTGCGTTGCGATTCTGAGTCTCTATCAACCGGATTTGCGTGTCCCATAGTGAACCAACGTTGAGCAACCGGGACGGAGGAAGTTGGAAATCGGCATCTCTACAGGCTGAGTGCTTTTCGAGACAGGTCTGCAGGCATGATTGTGTAAACCGGAATACTTCATCCGAGTGTGCGTAATGGCTGGGCTCAGGACCAGTTAGTAGTCCATCCCATGGACTTGGGTATCCTAGACGCTATTCTCAGTTTACGTTGAACTCCCTGAGGTTAACACAATATACCTTATATATATTCAAGCTTGCCTGCCGGTGTATACACTTGGATGGTGCAGTCTTGGTTGATGAAGTGGAGGATCGTAACCCCGAATTTGAACGTCCGGATCATGAAGGTTTTGCTCTTCTGCAACACGAGCTCATAATAGCCAATGACCCGCAAGACGAACTCGCAAACGCGCATTCACCTGCACTGAACGACAGAATCATCGAGTAGCTCACGACAGCTGCTTGCATCCACTCTGGGGATCTCCCGAGTTGTTGCAGCTCCCGCTGTGGTCGGTGGGGTTGGAACTGAAAATCGGAACATGTGTCGCATGGCTCCGGCATTATTGTATGAAAATCAATCACAGAGCGACGGCAGTAGTTGGAAACAAACTAAAAAAGTAGGCTCGAAGAATGCCCTTGGAGAATGCCTCTGGCGAGCGACAAGCTGAGGCTACTCTTGTCAGCGTCTAATTAAGCCACGTAACCGTTGGCTATCAGCTGCGACCATAAGTGCAGCCCGTGTACTTATACCTTGTCTCTTCTCGGATGGCAAGGCGAACTATAACAAGAGAAGACAGTGTTGAGGCTCACAACTTCCATGACGACCACTACTTACATTGACGCACTGGTAGCACATCCAGACCACACAGAAACCAATGGGAACACTCAGACCTGAATCACCGATACCATGTGAGGCAACAGAAAACATTGACAGACGCCAAGCCTTCAGATATCTGAGATCTCGTCGCGCCCCATGCACCACCCAACACTGCATCAATGTGGATTTAGCGACGCGCACCCTGGGCATATCGTCCCAATGAGGGCCTAGACGATACCTCCTTGCAGCGCCAGCCGCCTGAAGTGAGCCTGCGGCGTAGATCCTTGGGGCGCTTCAGATACCCAGATGCACATGATTCTTATCGCTTGAGCGCCCCCTTCAAATCTCAACGGTCATATCTCCCCCTCATTTCTTTTCAAGCGGGAAACCTTTGCAACGATGAGAGACGACAGGTAAACGACAGTGTCTATGGGTCAAGAAACAGTCAGTGTCTTAATAGCAGCGCTCATTGCGACCTTTGCTGCCGGGGAAGCACATTACGCGGCATGGCTACAGCGCCAATGGCAACGAAATCATTATCGAAAACGACGATCTAGTGAGCCAACCAAGCGTGGCGGCGATGGGATGAGCGCGGCGAGAAGCGCGCTGAGGCTCTCTGCGGAGCGTGTGAAGGATGCGTATGATTGCGGGGTAGACACTCTGGGAGAACCATTCGCAGTTGGAGACGGTATGAGCCCTTCCTTGCTCGCGTGCCTGCTCCCACACTGCTAATCACTAGACACTGAGCAGCTGTGACCTGCCACATAGTACGAGAGGGTCTTGAGAGCCTCAGGGCATGCATTGGTGTCTTTGAGCGTGCCGCTAGCATGAACGACGTGCCGTTAGACCTGACAGGCGTGCTTCGTGTGTCAACGGCAGTGCAACTCTCTGTAGTTGCAGCATTACACAAGCAATACAAGCGAGTGGCTATCAGTCGTTTAGTGCCTCGAGGGTCGAAGAAGAGACACGACTTGCTGCACACTGAGCATGTAGAGATCAGCGTACAGGACGTTGGAATGCCAAAGATAGGAGACAACGCTAAACCAAAAGCGTAAGTCATGTAGCATCTCCCTGTTGCAAATGGCGGAAATGGCGTATCGAATCGAAATGCGCGATGAACTCTATACCAAAAAGTGTTCTCTTCCGGCTCTGAAGCTCGATTATTCATTGCCGGACGGTATTCCCTCCTCGCACCCCACCACTGCCGGCCAAGGCCCACCACGAACCTCAGGTCCGGACCGATTTCACGCCGACTATGTGTAGCCCGATTACAAATGGCACAAAGGCCCAGGTCAGAGTACGATGGGATCGGTGAGAGCTTGTCGCCTGTCAAGAGGTGGGTATAAGGAGGAGAGATGGCCTTGTTTCGGTTGACGGATCTCATTCCAGGGACTATACTAAACCGATAAACGGACTTGAAGTAAGCAACGATGCCGTACCCTCCCCTCCCACCATCTCCACCGAGAACCGTCTTAGTCTTGGGTGCCGGCGGTTACATCGGTCTCAACGTCAGCCGTGCCTTCGTGCGCGCGGGATGGCGTGTCTACGGCCTTGTACGGCGTCCGGAAGCCGCTGCTAAGCTATCATCTGAAGAAATCATTCCTATACTGGGGTCAATCTCTTCGGACTCGGACTTTGTGGGCCATCTCCTGGAACAGGTCTCGGCGCCCCTCGATGTCGTCGTCTCTTGTACAGAGTCTCTTCCTTTCAATGAGCATTGGAAACATCTCTTGACTATCCTCACCAAAGTTGCGAAGCATGCTCAAAAACACGGCGTCAAGACCCTGGTGTTGATGAGTTCCGGATGCAAAGATTATGGGCAGACACTTCGACACGGTTTGTCACACTCTCGATTACCTCGCATTCGGGTTTGCCATAATTCGAATATCTCATTGTACATTTCTCCATTAGTTCGACATACTAACACCATTAGGGGACCCGAACCTAACCCCTCACACCGAGGCTTCACCCCTAGAGCCTCAATCATTCATCAAAGAGCGCTGCGAAAGTACTATGGAAGTATTCTCGCACAGCTCCCTGTTCGATGCCGCTGTAGTCCGTCCAACACCCCTATACGGATACGGAAGCTCGTTCTACGGCATGCTCTTCGACTCCCTTTCACGTTCCCATGCAAGCCTCGACGCAATTTCAACCACCGACGTCGTTATCCCAGGAAACCCAAATAATATTATCCACGGGTGCCACATCACCGACTGCGCCTCGGCCTATCTCTCACTCGCCACACATCCGAATCGCTTAGAAGTAGCAGGGCAATGTTTCAATATCTCCGCTACACAGTACGAGACCGCCCGTGAAATTGTGGAAGCATTGGCCGCGGAATACGGCATCGGAAGGAAAATTGTATTCAGCTCGGAGACCGGCGGCGGTGCGCAGGTAGCCAAGGATCTCCAACCAACTGCGGCATTGTTCGACATCACTCAGTGGGTCGATAGCACCAAAATTCGCCAGTTGACGGGTTGGAAGGATACTATGATGGGGTTTACGCACGGGTTACACGCGTATAGACTTGCGTATGAAGCGGCTGAAGCGGCTGGTGACCATGGGGTTGCAAGCGTGAGAAACTTGGTCAATAGCGTTCTTGTTACCGGACTTGATCCTAAGAGTGATCAACAGTGACGAGGTATACAGTATGATATGGATTGGCCACCGCAGAACAACACCGTACCATATCCATGGAGGATTGTATGCGCATGAATGAGTGTTACTATTACTATGGTGAACTATAGCTTTCACGAAATGAAACTTTCATGTGATGGACCAGGGGTTGGTGACCGCGTTGGTTATCTGCGATACTGCTGGAACTCATACAATGTGCCTTCTGCCTAAAATGAAAAGGTATATAGTGCATTTAATTGTTTCGACCGGGAGCAGATGAAGGTGTCAACGGTACCAACTCCCACAGGATATTCAACCAAACCGTGACAAGCTGGGTGGTGCGCATTATACATTTACGGTATGGCCGGGGGCAGGAGGGTCTCCAGCACCCGGAATGGCGGCATTGCCGTGGTGGCCACCAACATTGGAGCCTGGTCCTTCTGGCTGAACCCCATTATGTTCACCGGCGTTGGGGTATTTTTCGCGGAATTGGTGGGTCTGGCGGATGCGCATACCAAGACTCCTTGGGTCGGTCCTGCGGTGACCCCAGAGTAGGAGCGCACCAAATACCGGCTTTGACAAGATATCGAGGATTCCGTAGAAGATAGATTCAGAATCTGGATGGATGACGTTGCCGCCTTCGCATAGACCCCACGCAATTGGATAGAGGAACCAGAGGAACGTCAGAAAGACACCACATGTGTAATATGTCCTCTTGGCATCACCGCCCAGAGCACTGGCATGTCGCCGCCCATCGACGAGGAGTTCGTAGGCGATGAAGAAGAGAGCCGCCAAGCCGAATGCGTAGAACCCCCACTTGTAGCGTGTCTGAGTCAGAGCACCGATGAGACCGCATGCAATCATGATTAGGTCTGCAAAGATAGTCGCCCCGATCGTCGGCCAGGGCACACCGGCAGTGAGAAGGAGTTCGAGAAGCAATAATGGCGTCGTAAAGGCCCAGTCGATATATCGGGCATAGAAGATTTCTCGAGTTCCAGCAGATCTGACTTGAGGGTCATATTTGCGAATAAACTCTGGCCGGATGGGAACTTGCCCAAGGTTGGAACCCATGGCAAAGTAGGAGATAGTCGCGATGGCCGTGACGGCTGCCGTGATATAGTGAAAAATTCGGTGGGACTGCGGTCTGCGAAAAGCAAGTGCCATGATGATAATTGTCGAAAGGCCCATAATGGCTGCAACAGTGTAATACCAATCAGAACCACGATCAGTAATTCCTAGGTCGGGCTGTTGCCCGACCACGTGATTAGTATCGATTGCATCGTTTCCCATTGTTATGAGGCGAACGGCGAGTTCAGTGTTGACAGACTATGATGGGGTATTGCGACCAGGACAAAGATACACTGAATAGAATTCGAGTGAGCGCATGGGGACAATCCAACGTTTAACGAGGGAGGGGACAGGCCGTATTTGAAGACGTATGTAGGGCGTGTGAGAGGTAGAGCACCTCTTCCACAAGGTGAGCGAGATGACTTCATCGTCTAGTGACTGTAAAAGGTGCCAAACCATAATCATGACTTAATGAGCCTCCAGTTTCAATAGATCATGTACGACCTAATCTGTTACATCGATATCTGTACTTGAGCTATCGCGTTGTAACCTGAGATCGCGATCATAAAGAGCAAAGTCTATAGGCGTTTCTCGATTTCATACCGCTGGCAGTTGCAGCCACGTCGCCCTAAGCTCATCAAAACATAACCCGGATCGTAGTCCGGGGTGCTGCATAGTTTCAACAGAGAGCTAGGCAAATGTTACTGGTTTGCGACACCAGGATCATGCTTGATGAAGCATCGAACGGTCGGGCCAATATCCGCGAGTTATGGGATGCAACGCAGACTCAGAGTAACACGACGTAGCTAGCCAAATATGATACCACGGTGTTGTGCTGTTCTGATGGTGCAGTGTATCATGTTGCCAAAGTTCAACTCAACGAGCTAGCGAAAGGTTGTCGCAATGTCGCGGAAATTAGGTAGTCATGACATCATGTATTGGCGCCGTGTCGTCCAGAAAACATCAACCTGACGACACATTGCATTCAAGCCCTGCGATACCTTGGTGAGCCAACCAAATAGTTCCATCACAATGACAGGAGTACCTCCGACTGGGAACAGGACATATCGAAGCGCATGCTGGTAGCACAAGTGCCAGATATGGTCTTTGGAGGTTCAGGGCATTGGGAAATGTGTCGGAGGTTTGAGTTTAACTTCAAAGCGATTAAACGATGATGTATGGCTATCCATTCCCCCCAGATCCCGATTTGAATAGGGACGCATGTTTACCGTTTCCGTTACCGGGGTTTAGCTCTCAACCAATTTATGTAGTATACTCGCAGGACTCCGGATTCCCGTCTTCAAGCAACGGAATAGCTTGGCTGGAGATGAACCCAAGGTTTGAGGCGAACAAGAACGTTTGCATATCCCAAAATCTGGCTTTCAGCCTCGAACGGGTTTTGAAGAATTTCAGAAAGTCTCTGGATCGCTGTGTCGAAAATTCTCAACAGCTCTTTGGTGCTGGTCTTGACAACATGGAAGACCAGATCCGGCTGCCTCATCCGTGAGTCCCTGATCTTTTCACCTCCGCCCATTCAAACTGCTAAGAAAATTATCAAGGTACTTGGCAGGAAACTTTGCTCCCATCAAGCGTACAAGAGCACTCACGCGATGTACATGTAATGGAGTTATACCGCGAGAGTTGGCCGGCGGTCAGTATGTTCGCAACGGAGGCAATCCTCTTACAAACGAAGACCTGGGACGGGATGCGCATTGGTTTGATGGCGATGGTATGCTTAGCGGGGTGCTTTTCAAGCGAGCGGGTGAGAAGGGACTTGCGATCGAAGCACATTTTGTGAACCAATACATCCTGACTGATGTCTTCCTCAACGCGAAAGACAATCAGAATCTTCGAAGGCCTCTACTCCCGAGTATCGCCTCGTTGGTCCGCGGATCCTTTCTCGTGATTGTTATAATGGCTTTACGTACCATCTTCCTGGTCATCTTATCCAACTTGCCAGGTTCTCGGCGGGCAGTGAAGAAGATCAGTGTTGCCAACACCGGTCTGGTTTACCATGACGGTAGAGCTTTGGCCACATGCGAAAGCGATCCTCCTATGAGATTCCAACTTCCTGGCCTGGAAACCATTGGGTGGTATAGTGGAAGCAATGTAGAAAATGAGCCTAGCCTGAACGACGAGTCAGGTTTCGGGGGTGAGGGTTCGATGAGTTTTATGAAGGAGTGGACAACGGGCCACCCGCGAGTCGACCCTATTACCAAAGAGCTCATTGCATTCCATGCTGTGTTTATCAAGCCATATGTGTTCTACTCTATCGTGCCACCAGGACACAAAAATGGTTCAGAGGGTCCCAAGCCCAAAGCGCGGTTCAACGTTCCAGTTCCTGGGGTGAGTTCACCGAAGATGATGCATGACTTTGGGGTCGCAGCACATCATACTGTGATTCTCGATCTACCACTATCGCTCAATCCTATGCAGAGTATCATGGGGAAGCCAGTGGTAACCTTCGACTCGGCTGGAAGATCGCGGTACGGTGTCTTCCCGCGGTACGAGCCCAACAAGGTACAATGGTTTGAAACGAACCCGTGTGTGATATTTCACACTGCAAATTGCTGGGAGACGAAAACCTGCGGGTCGCCGACAACACAGACGTCAGTCCACCTATTGGCCTGTCGCCTCACATCGGCGTCGGTGGTGTACAGTGCCGGGGCACTGTCGCCACCGACTCGGAAGCCCGTACCACCAGAGTATGCCGAAGAAGAGCAATGCCGTCTGTATTACTACAGCTTCCCGTTGGTGCCGGAAGGCTTGGAGGAGAAGCCGGCGATCCGCCACCAATGGGCGTTGTCGGCGATACCGTTTGAGTTTCCAACCATGTCGTCTCAGCACACCATGACAGCGGCACGCTTTATATACGGCTGTAGTACGGGATCCTCATCTTATTACTCGGCAGCGCTCGGAAAAGCAGCCAAGATTGATTATCTTGCGAAGGTGAATGTCGCGGAGCTGATCTCACGGGGAACCTCTCACCCACCGCAGCAAATCAAAGGCTGCGTTGACACACGAACCATACAGCAGGTGATGGGCAGCGACGTTGCCGACGACCCAATCCAGCTGTTCCAGATGCCCAGTGGGTGGTATGCGCAAGAACCACGGTTCGTCCCACGAGACAATGGCGAGTCTGAAGATGACGGGTGGCTGCTCACGTACGTTTTCGACGAATCACAGCTGAATGAAGCGGGCGAGTGCGTCGAGGACGCAGCCAGTGAGCTCTGGGTGATCAATGCCGAGAACATGAAGGAAGTCGTGGCCAAGGTGCGGCTGCCGCAACGTGTTCCTTACGGGCTGCATGGTGCATGGTTCTCTGAGGACGACATCGGTAGACAGAGAGCCTTTAGCGCTGTCCGAGCCGAGACCAAGGCTGTTGAGCTGGACACATCGAGTCCATTGTCACGGATTCGAAATTTTATTGAGAAGATGATAGGATAGGGAGACTAAGAGGATCGAAGATGATGCGGGACGACACGAGTAAGGTACTGGTTGTTGAAGCTATTCCCGACCAATTGTATTCTGGAATTCTGAATTGAAGCATTACGTGGTGGCTACCTGTACTTCCATGCCAATTTGAACGTTGTGGATTTGGAGGATGTGAGTAATGTAGGTAATTATCATAGCCGGTAGGATGGGAGCATTGATACCTACCTAGTGACAGTTGAGCAGAGAGCAAGGGAAATCAGGGCGGATTTCAACGTGACGATTGGCGGTTGACGATGTTCCCCAGCTTTCAACGCCCGCCATTGTTGGTCGGTTCCATACCTGGTACCTACACTACAGGTAATCGTGCTCCGCCCCACCTATCTCGAGGGTTCCGTACCTCCACCACCACCTATGTGGTGGTCGGTCCCCCGAACCTGAACCATAGGTGGGGCGGAGCACGATTAGTGCAAACGTTCCTGGCAACGGAGCCACCACTACCCCACAGCTTGGGACACCTACCTAGGTCCCGAACCACCTGGGCTCCCTAAGCGACCAAATCTACATGTAGGCACCTTACCTTAGGCACAGTAATCTGTACATACAGGCCCGTGAGATAGGGTCGCAGTACCTAGCGGGATCCCTCGAGCTCCAATTGGCGACGTTAACAGCTGGAGGTCACCTCATCCCGAGCTCATCACTGCAGTGCTAGGTACGTACTTCAAAAGCTGTGTGTTGCTCCCGCCGCCGATCAACATTCCACCACCTGATGCCAGCGTTCCTCTCTGTGTGTGTCCGCATCAGCCACTCTCATACTCACGGACGAGTCTCATGGCCATTATTCTGTACATGTATGCAATGAGGACGACATGAACCGATTTCCCCTGCCCCTTCTTTCATGGCTTTGCCCGAAACAGAGCTGATTCAGCGCTGCAATGGAGTTGATCCCGTACTCCTCGAGGGAGGAGGGTCAGATCGTCCTGTACGTCGTCATCCTAACCTGCCGCTTCCAGTCGCAGAGCTCGAGCAAGCGTGGAATAACATGAACCAGCCGCCATCGCGATGCCCTCGTCGTCCGCGATCCCGCCTCCCAGCGCCTCCAGGTCCGCGCCGCCACGCCCACCGAATGCCCCACCTGTCACCGCCCTCTGCGCTCCTCCTCTCCCGAGACTCATTACGAGGTCCCTCCCCACCATGACTCCTGGGTCGATCCTCAGTACTTTCGCATGCTCCAAGATGGCCACCACGAGCAAGACGACCAGACCGATCCTGGTCATCACAGCCCTCCCGCCAGTCCCGTCCGCCGCTTGACTCAGCCCACTCTCCCCAGTGTTGCTGTGGAAGCCGACGACGACGCCGAGTTCGTCACGAGCGCTCCCGCGCCGCAAGAAGGCGCTCGCATCAGAAGGGATGCCTTCAGCCCCAACTACTTCGACACTTTTTTCGTCGAGGAGAGGGAGCTAGGCCGTGGCGGCAAGGGTGTCGTGCTGTTGGTCCGTCATGAGATTGATGGCTGTGCTCTCGGCCACTTCGCTTGCAAAAGGGTCCCCGTTGGCGACGATCACGCCTGGCTGGAAAAGGTTCTCGTGGAAGTTAAGATTCTTGCCAATCTATCCCACCCGAACCTCGTGTCATATCGTCACGTCTGGCTTGAGGATGTCCAGATTCATCGCTTCGGTCCCAGCGTCGCATGCGCTTTTATTCTGCAGCAATACTGCAATGGCGGCGACCTGCTGCGCTACATTGTAGGCGACCAGCCCCAGCAGGCCACCAAAGAGCAATTGAAAGCTCAGCTGCGGCGCAAATCCAAGGGACAAGGAGACCGTCCGTCCGGCCTGGCACCGACCCAGCGACTCCTGACGCTCGAAGAGATATATTCACTATTCAAAGATATAACCTCGGGACTTGTCTCTCTACATGGCGCTAGTTACATACACCGAGATTTGAAACCCAGTAACTGCCTTTTGCATCACGAAAATGGCAAAGTGACATGCCTCATTAGTGACTTCGGCGAGGTACAGCCTAGTAACGCAACTCGGAAATCCTCAGGCACCACTGGAACCATATCTTACTGCGCCCCAGAGGTCCTGAAAATGGACTCGCGTGGCCAGTTTGGCAACTTCACGGTCAAATCAGACGTGTTCTCTCTTGGCATGATTCTCTACTTTCTTTGCTTCGGCGGCCTTCCCTATCACAACGCCAATGTGGTCCAAGAAGAATTGGAGGATATCGACCAGCTGCGCGCGGAGATCGCTGGCTGGAAGGGGTTCCAAGATGAAAGACGCCTGAGACCAGACCTGCCACCAAGGTTGTACCAGCTGCTAAAGAAGATGCTGGCACTGCATCCAACCGAGCGCCCAAATGCGTCTGAGGTCCTAGGGATCCTGAATCATGAGTCAGCACATGGAGGGCTACGCTCATCCAGAACTACGAGCCCTTCCATCAACATACCCAATCGAAGAATACAGAACCTCGACTCCCCTATGCCGCCAAGCACGCCCCATTCCGAGCCTGTTGTTCCCCCAGACGAGCACACGACACACCGGCCTATCCCAGGGCCCTTTCAAGCCGGTTCTCCTCAGCCCACTTCATCCAACAGCCTTCGGAAATATCAATCTCCCAGTAGCCCTCGGCGTCGATCTCAAGCCATGGTATTGTCGCGGAGTCAAGATCGACACCCTTCTCCGACTCGGAACCACATATCGAGATCACCGGATCGAGATCCCTCCCCTACAGCACAGACTCCGCTGTTAATGCCCCCTCCTGCCACCACTTTGGGTGTTTTCAGACATCAAGCCTTTCTTTTGCAGCATCGTGTCACTCAGCTATACCGTATTCACAGCGCTACAATTTCATTTTTGCTGAGATTTGTTTTATTCCTCGGCAAGGCTGCGTCGCTTACTAGAGTCTGTTGGCCTTACCTGGTCAGTCTTGGAATTAGTATACCTCTATTGGCGACTGCAGGCTTAGATCTCGCTCTATCGTCCGGAGGGCTCCGTACCTCTGGGAACAACGGCCATCCTAGGCACTTTCCTCAAAGTCCTACCGTATGGCTCTGGGACTGGAAAACGAGCCTAGCTTTGCTCGTGTTACATTTTGCGGCTCTTTGGGCAACATCGCAATGGGGCAATCTCTGTGCAAACAATCGGGATGGGTGGGTCGACTTGTGATTTCACACCTCAGAACAGACGTGTAACACGACGGTGGAGCTCATATGAGCAAGAATGAACTCTTATATTGCCCAAACATACACACCTATGGTCGCTCTTGTGCGGAGGGGACCGGTCAGTATCTCGTGATCTATGTAACCGACTGTGGATTACGTGGGGATCGTTTGATGTTCGGAGACTGGGTCTTGGGGGACTTGGTTCCCTTATGTCTTACATGGATATGCCATCAGCACTCAGCATCATTTCATTCTTGCTGGCTGAACAATACCGTGCGCTCCACCTTCAGGATACTGGTTCTCTGCTGACCATGCTCAATATAGTATGACAAACTTTGGTACCACACACCAAGAGTAAGACACCTAGCCCCAGAATTATATCCTGCTCCTCTTGGATCTACTGCATAAGCCTTCGTGCTGTGAGCCGTGGGCTGTAGAGTTAACTGAACCCAGACATATTGTTGTCTGCCTCTTATGGTTCTTCCCCCGACTATTGTGGCCGGACGGTTAGTGTCGTATTGGTAAAAATCAGTCAACAAATATTTCTTACTCCTATTGACACATCATTCCGGTGCGGGGTTGGCCTGAAAGAGTATATGCAGGCCGAGTTTGATGTATAGCGAGGTATGGTTCATGACGTCGATATGATATATTGAATACGCTTATGATCATCATGAATGACTCAGCTAAATCATTGTCATGTTTCTATGCGTTGATTGATGTGTCGTATCACCTGCGTGGCGCTGCAAGGGCTGAGTTGCGGGCTGATGCCTCTGGAATCGAGCCTAGGGGTGATAATACGATATTGGGGTTCAATACCCAAACTATTATACAAGGTATTCCGGGTATCATTACAGGTGTATTCGGTGTAGACGGTTCACTTCGACTCCGCAGGAACGCCATGATAATACGGAGCCAGCCTCCGTCTATCTCGAGAGTGTATCTGAAGAGCCAGTGCAAGCCATTATCCCCTCTTTCCATTAACCTCCCTTGCACCCATATTCGTCTGTGTGGTGTATTTCGATTCGACTTGAGTGGCGTTGGCTTGGCCACCGGATGGGCCTAGGAGTTGGACCGGGCCATCGGGCGGGGCGAGGACTCGAACTGGGCCATCGCGGGGGATGAGAGCGACTTTGTTTCCGCAAGAAGTGCAGTATATTGTGCAGTTCTTACACCTCCCGGCCAGGCAGGGCATGCATGTGCGGCAGATGCAGACGAAATGGCAGACTGCGCCTGCCAGTCTGGATTGACATCTGTCAAGTCAGCAACACGGAAAGGAGAGAGGGGCATTGGCATCGTGAAGCCTACGTATGCTCACAGCAACGCGCCTTGACAATGCGTGTAATGGCTCTGTTGTGGCAGAAGGGGCAGTCGATGTAGGTCGGGTCTGGGCCCAAGCGCCATAGTGGTGTGACTGGATTCTGGAGCTCGACGACCTGGGACACGTAGTCCACGACTGGGGGAGCAATAGGCTTGGGGGTGTCTCTACATACAGTAGTCGTTAGCTGTTTCTTTCTTTTGCACAAAAAAGAGCGACAGACTGACCTGGGATCTTTCACTCTAGACGAAGGCATCGAGCTTGGTCTTGGTGGCGCTGTGCGACATCGGTATATTCTAGCATGGTGACAATGGGATTCATTGCGTCCGTTGCCATCTGCGGTCATCACACTGAGTGGCATTGAATCACTTCGTCGGCGTCTTTCCATGATCGTAACCTTGTGTGGTCTGCTGGAAGACGCATCATCTCGGTCGTCCTTGTTGCTCATCGAAACACCACCTTCTGGTCTTGGCGATTGCAAAGTGAGCGATCTGCACCTGTTTATCATCATAATGGCCTCTGGTTTTGGGAAACCCGGCTGGCTTCTTGTGCGATCATATATCGTCAGGGCGCCCGCTGTTTGCTGGGGTTCCATGATGCTATTCAGGGCCCCGGGCAGAAAAGGAACTTGGCACAAGACTGGCATGATTGGACTCCTAATTGATGCCCAATCACACGGCATCCGCCGATCATGCGAGGCGAAGACGGTAGGACTAGTACTTCTCCGATGCTAGAATGATATTGGATTGGTGATGACGAGGCCTTCGCAACGGAGGGCTTCATTGCGGCTTGTTGCCTTGGGTCTCGGTGGCAGAGCTTCAAGGGCTGCAGTTCTTTCCGTGACGATCAACTCTGCAGGGAAGGAGGCATGATGTCAGGCTGAAGTATAGTTTAGAAGGTTGTTCCAGCCTTTTTACAGCGTACCTACCCTATGCTTCCAGACTCACAATTCCAGTGTTTGAGTTTTACGGCAATTGATCGCAACGATGATATCAGTGTCTTGAGACCAAAGCGCAGAGATGGAAAGGTTTCAGGAGCAACGAAGCGGAAGGCGTTGATTGGTTTCAAAATACCGTACTGCCACTGCCACATACAGAGTAATAAGAGGTACAGGAGTGTATAAGTGATCTGTCGATGTCACCGGCCAAAATAAACTGGACACATTCCGAAAGAGGACACACGTGCATGCTATGCAAGAAGGCGGCTCATCAGAACTACGGCTCTGCTGAATAGGGAAGGGTATATCGACAAGAAGAAGAGCCAAGAACCTTCGGAGACATTCAATCGATGTTCAAAACTCGATACCCAATAATTGATAGTCTGATATGCCCGCATTCTAAGTCAAAATTTGTTGACCATGATTAGGTATTGACCGTATATAGGCAAGAACTAGGTATTCCACAGCAGAGGTGTCCTATGTGATGAACACTGCGTATTCTTCTTCGTGTATAGAAGTTGATCACTCTCCAACTTATGGGTATCAATTGCCGAGAAATGAGCTTCAAGAATTATGAATAGTCTTGCTGGGATCAATCGATGATGAGATACTGATGGATCAAAAAGCCACTCGATTCAGCAAGTATCGTAAGGGGTTGTTGCAAAGAGACTGGAAGATTTGACGTGGAGTATTATAATACTCATGTCAGGTAAAGCATCATTGCTGTGAGGTGATGTAAATGGAAAGCAGTCCTTCTGTTACAAAAGGAGCTGATGTAAGAGTCCGATGATCCATCTCTCTTTGCTGAAGATGGTGTAAAGCTAGAGCCGCGCAGCTCAAACATTCAATACGTCTATCTTAGAGGTGTAAACTACCTTAGCTTTCTCAAAGGGTCTCCGATGATTGCGCAGAGATGAAGAAATGCAGCTGGTGGTGCCTGGTCGGTTCTAGTAATTAGTGCAGTACGCTGATACGTTGGGTTGAGTACATGTAGTTATCTTACATTGTACCTTCGCCAAGAAATTTGGACACATCCCGGGGCCTTCCAACGATAACACAACCACCTTTTGTTTCTTTTCTTCAACATGTGCTCAAAAGAATGCATCTGCCCGTGCTCTCTCGCTTGGTGCTGCATCACAGGTACTATAGGCTCGTGGTCGCTCTCCAGCCGGCCACCTCTACAATACCTTGCAACATTCTTCACACTAAAACCATAAACAGACATCAGGCAGTCGTCAACTTTCAAAGTCAAGCAAACACCTAGCGGATGAGATGGCTGCTCCTCATAGGTCAGCCTGCACCTTGTCGAGTCGGGTGACATTTTAGGGTAGGGTTGCTCGTCAAGGGGTGCGCTCGGTCTGAGGCGGGCCGCCAAGAATTCAACAGGGCTGGTGCTTGAGCTGATGCTTTGCATTGTCGGTCACAACATTCTCTCGATCTTCATGCTTTGAGTTGTGACTTTTTGTTATTTGGGTTATCCTTTTCAGCATGTCTTGTGGCAGCGTGTAGCCCATAACGCTCGTAGTGGGGTAGTTCTTGTCCCGCTGCGGGATGAGAAGCGAATCACTCGACGTGCGGCCGTCAAGGATGCGGTTGTTCATCTCGTGGCCTTTCCACGTAGACTGCTCAATTCGCAATACTCCGAAATCTCAAGTTCGACAACGCTTCTGATCGTGCCGATGCCTCGTATAGTGCCATGAGTGCTTCGGGTCGCATTTAGATTTCGATTTTCCGCTCCTGTCCAATATTGTATCATTGTTATGGTGTGTATATTATCATCAGCCTATATAGGAGCATACATCCTGCTGATTTCATTGCATCCAGCCAAATATAGATTTACAGATGTGTATTGATCTGCACGCTAATGCCGACTTCGTTTTCCGAAGAGCTGGAACCTCTTCGGCTTCTAACCGAGAGGCTCGCTAAACCACGCTTGCTGCGCCGTGCCGGATAATAACGTGTCCATTCTGGCGGATGGCCAGTTCTCAAAGTCATCGTCACCATGGACTATAAATACAACCAGACTTTGGCGCGGTGTGTCAAGAACGTGCTCTGAAATCACAAGACATCGTTCAAGTCATTCCGACACAGTTGACGCAAATCAAAGGCATCATGCGCGTGGCACATCTTCTCAGCTCATCTCTCGTTTTGCTCATGGTAAATGGATTAAATATCTTTGAGAGGCAGAGCGCGGTATGCTCGTGGGCTCTGGCGCCAGATGACTGCATTTGTATGAACAGTGTGAATGGGGCTATCAGTAAGTCCAGCACCACTGGTACCCTAATGGCATGTCACTTGCGTAGGGCCTCACATGTGTACGGCGTCATGTACCGCTTCTTTCCAATGTTCATCATATCAAGATTTAAGCCACATTTACTAACTTACTATCAGTGACTAATGAGACCACGACCTGTTGTACAGACATGGGACTCAAGACTGCGAATCTAGTGAGTGACTCGATAGCAACCTAGGCCTTAGAGTTTCCATGTTTTGACTTCTGCGAAGAAATGCCACGTTGCTCACGACAATCGGGAAACTTTCAAGCAGTGCTGCAAATGGTTGGCGATTGAACACTGCATTGGGCATTGTCGTTGAGACACGGTTTATCGTGCTTCAAGAGTGAGGAGCGCAAGGGAAACATGCAGTCGGCAGCCGATGTGTAGATGTTTGATGAAATAGGTGTAAGGCCCATCGCTCTTGATCTCGAGATTCGCATTGTGTAAAAGATTGTGTGTTGTGTGTTGTGTGTTGTGCGGGATGGAATATAGTCTCTGCGCTGAACTCGGTCCAAGAAAAGAACGAAACAGACAGAAACTCTTCGCTCTCCATAGAGCTATAGTGCTCCGCAGTCGCCCATTCAATTCGAAAAATTTCACCAGCTTCTTCGCCACATGGAGCTGGGGGCTCGGTAATCGTCCAATTGGCGCCATGCGCAGTTGTCTCAGTCCCAGATGAGCAAGGTTAATCCATTGATCGTCTTAGGATTTGGTGCCAAATTTGTTTGCGATCTGTGAACGTTGCCAAGTCTCTACGAAAGGTTCATTTTCTGAACGGCCGACCAGCTGCGTCATCGACATCGCAAATTGATTGCTGTTCTTTCGGATCACCGAGCGCCGGATCCTCTTCAAAGTACATGGCTACATCGTCTCGCTTCCCCAGCAATAGATACAACAACATGCGCCCAAAGACCGTTTCCCCTTGGGCGTTAAGGAGTATATAAGCGCTGGAAGATAGTCTGTAGTACGAAGTGCTTGTCGGGCATATAGCGGTGCTCCTTGTTACCAGGTCCAGATGGTTTATACTGACGATACAGCCGCCGTAATTGCTCGTTCCGCCATTTCATCATGTCTTCGCTCAACAGATTTCGGTTCAAAGGCATGTGCTGTGGGGTAACCGTTCATGAGGTCGAGCAACCCCGCAACTTGGTTTACTTTCTCCGTCTAGTGGTAAAGTTGGAGTATTTGTGTAAGCACTCTGCCCGAATGTGTCTGGGCAAATGGATCACCGGTGTTCCAGTTCGCATCGCTCTATGTTCTATTGTGGACTCTACTCCTATCCCTATCGTAGCATTGGCATTGCTTGAGCCGTGAGTAGGGTGACTCTGGTGACACAAAATAGATCTTAGAACGCTGACCACATAACCACAGCCATTCCAAAGCCAACCAGATCGATACTCTTGCTTTGGGAAAATCTTATCAATCATCTTGAGTCAGAAAGTCTCCAACCATCTTCAGAACCCTCTCTCGCAATCCGCCATCTTCTAAATGGCACATATGACCAGAACCAGGGAATGTGAACCAACGCACTCGGGGAATGAGCTCAAAGAATGGAACTTGGGCAACGTCATGAGAAGTATCGTACTCGCCATTGTAGACGAGTGTCGGAGCTGTAATATTTGCGAGCTGGGGGACGACAGTCCATGTTTTCAATGAGCCGTTGATTATTAACGGCGAGGGCCCGTACCTTGATTCGTCAGCGATGACATGAGTGCGACGCGATCGCTCAAAAATGAGAGGTGAACAGTCTTTTAGCCAAGGTGATACATACATAGTTCGATAGACTGTAGTGTCCTCGGTTACATTCTTCAGCGATGGCAGCATTTCAGGCGGCGGAAAGGGATCCGCTCGACAGACGAAGTTGCGGTGATAGAAATTCATGGCAACTTTATAGTTATCACCACGAAACTGGTTCTTATTCTTAGCCTCGTCGAGCGCCTCCCGCAAGTCTGACGGCATTTGGGCCTTTAGCAGATCAACACCGCGGTCTGCTAATTCCTTGCTCGCAAGCCCGCTAGCTAGAATGAGCCTTCGGAGGCCGGTGGGTTGACGGGCAGCGAATGCGGCACCTAGCATACCTCCCCAGCTTTGACCAAGAAGGTGAAAGCCAGGACCTTGGCGTAGTTCCAGATGGTCTATCAAGTTGTCCAACTCGTCTTGGAAGAGCTGTTCCCGCCAGAATGACTTGTCTCCGGCCTTTTCCCTTAGATGTGTAGACGATGCACAGCCTATCTGATCGTAGAAAATAACGGGAAGTTGATACTGTCGCCACTACAACAGTTCCAGTCAGTAATTACCCTTCAAGCAAGTTCGCTACAGGCTTGCTTTAGTTTCGGGAGCGTTGAGACATCTCCTGAAGGCACTTGCTGTAGATCGTCGTAGGGTATAAAGAACACGATTAATAATGTTCCTAATAGTCGGAAAATAACATTGGAAAATTGCTCACGAGCGCGCTGAATGTGAGGAGATACTCATGCCCGGCTCCGGGTCCACCGTGAACCACCACGACCGGAGGAGTGCCCGTAGAGAGATCACCTATAATCTTGTAGAACGTGAAACATGTTTCGGGAATTGATGGGATATTGAACGGTGCCTTCCCTTCAGCAATTGGCATGTCCGCCATGTTTCGGTGTTGAAGTTCAGGTGCTTGAAAGGAGAAGGTAGAGAGCCAAGGCGGACAAGATGAAACTACCTCGGTATGAAAGGACAAGCACCGGAGGCGGTCGACTTCAGCACTATTTTTAGGGCATCGGTCCTGGCCGGGACGGGTTCCGGCTGGGTGCATTGTGACGTACCTTAGGTACCTAGGTAGGTCCCCAGGTGCAGCAGAAGCAACCGAAAAGCGACCCCGCAGGATTGATAAGGTAGCTAAGAAGTCACATCATGTTGACAAGTGACCATGACGGTTACAGAGTTGCAACACACCAACATAAGGTTATGTCCTTGCTCACTCATACATGCATTAGCCGATGTAACTATATCTTATCACACAGCTTGCTGTGGAAGTATCGTCCCGCCTCGGGGGCGAAATCATAGGCCTCCAAAGCAGGCTGTGGCATGCAGGTCTTTGTTGCTTTGCCAACATTGAAGTACTGCAGAGTGTAACTCGTGCCGAATTCCTGTATCCGGAGACAAAGTTCATGCCATGTTGTGGAATACACGTACTCATCTTTCACGGAAAGGACAGTACTAAGCGTTGTGTCTTTATCTGAAGACTTCCTTATCATCATGATGGCTAGAGTTGCCAATTATGTCCCGGTTTCCCAGAAAGGACCCGATGAAGTCGAAGAAGACAATTCTTTTGCCATAGCGCAACCCACGTATCTACGTAAAGCACGGACTTCTGTTGTATTTTTTATAGGAGCTACTCTCTTAGCCTCCCTTTGCGCGAATCTCTTCTTCATCTACAGACAATTCGTCACACCCTGGTCTCTTCTAGAAGAGTTACCAACACGGTTTGGTAAGTTGAAATGCTATTGAATACGCTTGAGCTATCAGTCTAAATCCAATATGTAGCTGGCCTCCGTCGGAACATACCTACGGAGATCCTATCGAGCAGCAACTTTGATAGCATGAACCGAACGGTCCAGGATACTGCATGGAACAATGTCGACATGGAACCTTGGAATGGGTTTCTCGCTCTGGATGAGCACTATGCCATTGATCGTGACTTGCCACACTCACAGCGTTGGCCATGGGACCATTCAAAGGGCGTCTACATCATGACTAGCTCTCATGAGCTTCATTGCGTTGTAGGTGCTATCCGATTACCCTCCAAATACCCCGAAGTAACATTTATTTCTTGCAGCGCGTGCTTCGGCAGTCCGTTAATGAAGATAATGACGGCGTATCCCAGGGAATGCGCACGTGGGAGTATCCTCATTTGATGCACTGTTTGAACGTGCTGCGGGAGTCGGTGGTGTGCAATGCTGACGACACGCCACTGTACATTGGGCGACTGCATAAAAACGCTCATGAGCAGTCGCCTAGAGCTGGTACCGGTACTATGAAGATGTGTCGGGACTGGAACAGCCTGCTGAAATGGTCTCGCGCCCGAAGCGCTTGTTACCGACCAGTGCACTGGGCCGAAAAAGGTTTCAGCGAGCTTGATCGGTACAAGAGCTGCCCTGACGGTGCAAAACCATGGGAGCGAGTGGACAACTCACTCAATTAGAATTCCAGGCATCAAGTTTGCTTTCGTCACAAATGTTTTCTGCAGAGTTTCCAAGATGATGATAAGGCAGTGGCACATGTCATTGCACTTACAAACAATGGCACTCGAAATTTCACGTTAATTCAGCTTAATAGCAAGAGACTCATATATTCATATTCCATCTGCATCCTTAATTTGAACTCTCAATCATTCTGTTTGCGTCTCTTAACCTTCGTTGTCCAGGTGGTTCGATTTATGATTGCTCGTTTATTTGAAGGCACATGCGACGATTAGGCCCGCGCTGTCATCCTCTTCAATGTCTTCATCTCCTTCAGCGTTCTCATCTCGCTTAGAATTCACATCTTCTAATGCAGCAGCTTCGGGGCACGGCAATCGCTTGGCGTTGTTGGTACTGGTCGTCACCACGTCTAGATAATTGATAAGGTCAGTCATGTTTCCTGACACTAGACAGGTAGAGAGATATGCACCAGGCTCAGAGATAGCGATTGGTAAGGCATTGACAGTGATGCCTAACGACGCCATAAAGGCAATTGTAGTAATGTGCAGATGCATCAGTCTGATATGAACGGGCTATGGTGATGAGAGTGGTAGATTCAAGAACGGTTGTCTGGCGATCCCTACACAGACACCCTTTAAATGGATGACGGGTCGACTTATATACTAATGTTGAAGCTATGTTACCGAAATTAGATTTACCACCGACGGCAGTATTGCGCCCATAGATAAAAGGAAAATTTTTATCTCAGAACTACTTAGAGTTTGCTCTGGGAAGAATGCTATCTACTTGGGCTTGTATGTTGGAGTTTCCCGCCTTCTTCGTCTCAACAGGCTTCTACTCGCAATTTCTTTGTTTCCGTGCTGCATGATCAGGCTAGGGTGGACTACTACCGTGCCATCCTCCCCATTCGATGCAGTCTAAAAGCAAAGCAAACCTCCACACACAGCCAACCTTAAGTAAGGTCCATTGGGTGGCCTTGCAATTTTCGACTACGAAGAGTAACATTTTGCAGATCTTGATGGCCGGTGTGACCTTCTGTGGCTTGCAAGTTAGAAGCGGGCATTCATCGCATACGCGCGCGTGCGGTAGATGTGCTCCAACAGCATATGCAACTTTTGCTCTGTTGGTAGTCTGTCTTGCATTCAGTTGCCTCAGTCGTGGCCAACTCCAAAAGCGAGGTGCTATGGAATGGCGGAGGGATCGACACTTACCCCAACGTTCCACCAAGCGACCCCAGAATAGAAACCAATCGACGAATAGTCCTGATCGCCAACTGCGCGTAGCACCAGCCTCCTGTGTGTATGCGATAGCAACAGAATTGTTTTCCTAATGCTACTCTTCTGTATCATGTGGTTAAAAATTTTCATACCGCAAAGTAGGAATGCAGCTTGACTAGTCTGGTGGCAAAGCACAAGACTCAAGGTCACATTCAGGTAGTCAGGTAGTCATGCATCTGCCGTCATGATATTGTTCGCCAATATTCCATCAGTCTGATGCGTCCTACAATTTCCCGAGGCATGAGACGTTGTGTAACAGCTGTCAAGCGGAGCAAGATTGCAAAAGTGTGTCTCCAAACCCTTCCTTGATGCTCCCAAGGCCCAGCCTACTATGTTCAGATTTCCTCTATACTCTACATAACCACATAAGTACTGAGAATAACTCTACCAAATCCGATATTTCGATCATTGCCTATCCGCTGCACGTAGTAGACCATGTCGGATTCATCCAGAGCCGGGCTTTTGGCATTAACAAGCTCGCTAACAGTCCTCTCACTCATTGCCGTCAGCCTGCGTTTCTACTCACGTAGACAGCACAAACTCCCTCTGCTAGCAGATGACTGGTTCGCTGCGATCGCTTTGGTAAGTACTTTACTTGTCGGTAATACCATTGAAGCCACCTTGGCTAATATCTCATCGCGACAACTGAAGATTTCGTGGATCGGAAACACAATCTGCGTTTCTGTCTGTAAGTGGTATATGGATTCTTGAGGAAATGTTATAGTGGAAAAAGTAACTGATCTTATGAAAATCCAGTGGTACATGACAAGAATCTCGGATATTCCAGTTTTGATTTTACCCCAGAAGAGACCGCCGCGAAGGCCCGGAATTACGAAGTTGTAAGTGATAATACCTAACTTATATGGATGTATTAAAATCTAATCGCATCTCTTGCTTGCGTCTAGTGGGTAATTGTTCAAGATGTCTTCGGTACCAATACACTAGCGAGTGTAAAGCTTAGTGCTCTCTTTTTCTACCGGCGCATATTCTGCGTCGGCGGGGAGCAAGTAGGCTTTCAGACCATCACTTGGATAACCGTGTTTGTCGTAGTACTATGGCTATTTATCTTTCAGTTTTTGACTGGCTTCCAATGTGGAACACATTTTTCTGCACTTTGGGATGGCTCTTACGCTGAATATTGCACTCTATCGTTTCCATTCCTCTACGGCCTTGTCATATCAGATTTCATTCTTGACCTCTGGCTTTTGGTGCTCCCTAATCCAAATGTAAGTCTCTCTGCGATTTAATCCGATTTGGCTATGCTTTACTAACAGACAGCTGACGTAGACCTGCCGTTTGAATACAAACGTACAAAGAAAGCTCTTGATAATTAGCATTTTCCTTTTAACTTTCGTGTATGCGACCACTCATTTGAGCTTAAACTCCAGTAGCTAATCATCACTCGCAGTGGACTTGGGGCGTCAATCGCAAGAATTGTACAGTACGTCAAAATCGAGCTTGGTGGGCCAGACTTTTACTTGTATGCTGACAACCAACGTAAGTTTTGAATATCAATGAGACTTATTCATATCCAATACTGACTGAAGTCCTTTGAATCTTCAAGGTCTGACTACCAAAGCCATCTTCTATACGACTCTGGAGTGTGGAATTGCATTGGTTGCGATTAACTTACCCACGCTACGAGTCTTCTCAGTACCCCAGAAGGCTGGAGAGATAATCCGTAGCGTGAGGAGCCTTATAGAGCTACCATTCTTGCGCCGTAGCGAAAATTGTATTTCACGGATCGAGTCAGAGCAGCCTGTCAACATTCATGATGTTGCTGACGCGAGCAAGGAGCAATCGCTAAGCATTGCCTCAAATGACGGCTGGCATACATCAGATCTATTACCATAGAGTTATGGAGAGGACTAGGCAAAGTCAGAGGCTCATTCCGGGATTGAATCACTCTTCTTCCTCCTAATACTCTAGGCGCAGGGGAAGAGCGCCCAACGTATGCAGCAACCCTGTATCTTATTTCATTCAATCTCTTCTCGTCGGATAAGAAGTCAAATCCACTATCGAGAAGACACAAGGGCGCATATGCAAATTGTTGCCAATCCATGAAATTAATTTCTCTTTTTTTATTACATCTTGTCAAGCTGGATGTCAAGTTCCGCCCTGGCTCTTCATATTCGATTGCTGCAGAACGCTACGTCAAACGAAACCTGTACGTGAGGTGATGTCGGATACCTACCAGAGCCGATAATTGCTATACAAACTATCCATACGAAGAGTAATACGAAGCATCATCTCTCGGGTTTACCTCGATTTAATCCTTGTCCTTTGCACCCTTAACCGTGATACCTATTAAAGAATGATTGGCGAAGAATTTGACGAATTGTCAACAGCCACTAACACGTACTCCTTACAACATCTCAACGTCATCAATTAGACCAACTGAAATTGCGACAGGAGGAGTCCAAGTAACTCTTAGGGTTAATAGTTGAGCTTAATCATCTTACACCAGATCTTTCATTTTTTCACATATTTCATTTTCAAACCTCCTCACTGATCCGCAACAACATTATTACCTTCTTGCTTTCGCTGCGGAGCCACTGCAGAACGCCTCGCTATCTGTTACAAAGCCATAACCTCTCTAGAGCTCAAGTTAGCACTTCATAACAATCCTATAAGCGTAAAGATACGTACCGAAGCATTCCAAACCGTGACATCCTGCCCACCCGGCGTCTTCGTAGCACAGCAGTCTTCCAACATGATGCAGTCGAACCCTTGGTAATAGGCGTCTGCAAGTGTACCAAACACACACTGATCTGTGTTAACACCAGCGAACACCAGTGTCCGAATACTATTCTCCTCTAGTGCATCTGCGAGCGCCGTAGTCCCATGCCAGAGAGCTGATATTCGGTCTTTAGAACAGAAGATGTCCAGTTCTTCGTCGCTCGCCTCGCGGAGAGGGTCGTACAAAGCTGCGTTCCATTCTCCCTCCATGAGCAATCGGCCCCTGTCATCTCCCATGTCTGTGCCAAAGCCGCGTCGTGCTTGCTTGCTATCCCCCGGCCCTGAGATGAGTTCGGTTGAGAAGGATTTTGCTGTCGCTGCTGGGATGACGGGAAGGTCTATCTCCTTCAAGCCCCAGTTCACCCATATAACCTTGTCTCAAGAACATTAGCACTCTCTCATCGTACTGCGTCGGGAATTTACCAAGTTTATCAATTATCTAACGCAACTGCGTTTGACTAAGAGCACTGCCAGAGATAGAAAGAACTAAGAAGACATTTATAGCTCGACTGAAGAGGAAAATGCTTATGCCGTGTAATACCTTTACGCCAAGCTTCCGGCACTGCTTTATTACCCCGAGCACACGATCAACGGCAGTAAGTCCGTCAGGATAGTCATTGCACCTTGGGTGTAAGAAGAAATTCTGCATGTCGACGATGATCAAAGCGCTGATATCCGGAGCCAATACAAGACTGGCTCTCTCGGCCCCTTGTGTGGTCTCGAATGCCCAGCCGGGCCTTGTGGAGGAGACTTGTCCGCGGGTAATGTCGTACGTGTTGCTCTCTCGGTCATACAGCCATTGATCTCCTTGGGGCCCAAAGCTTAGAGTTATCGGTGGATCTGTCATTTGGATACCCAAGAAAATACTATATTTTCTTAATGTTTCTGCACATCATGCAAGGAAGAAAGACGATCTAGGACAATGAACATGCTGTATGTCGTGTGTAGATCGCGTTCAAGAGCGGGGTGTTGTGGACCTGTTTTGGGGATCGCCAAGCGCTGTGTCAGCGCGACAGAGCCGCTCGTCAAACTGTCCATTACCCCTCGATGAAGGTGAATAGGCAGAGAAAGTATAATGGTGTAGGTCAGTACGCGTAGAAGCAGGGGAGTAAGTCTAACACTTCTTCTAGTTCTCACGGCGGTGATATTCTGAGTAGCACGGCACCTTCATCAACTCGAAGACTTCACCCATTCGACAATACATAGATGTTTGGCGTACAGAGAATGGATATATTGAATTAGACTCTGGAACCCAGCCCCCGTTGAACGCCCTTCGCTGTGCATCGGATCTCTAAACGAAGTGATGGTAGTGAGCCATCGAGGTAAATACAATACGTCTCATAGTAAATACAAGCATCCAATCTACCAACTCTCATCTTGCCTCTACTCCAAATCTACACCTTTAGACACCCTACAGCCCGTCACTTTTCTAAGTGTGGCCGACGAGGCCAGCCTGGGGAGCATTGTCAGGGTTGATGTCAGTGCCCTCAAAGCCGAGAGCCGTATTCCATGCATCAGCCGTCGTCTGGTCTTTGGCGCCAGCTCCAAGAGTCTCCTTGGTGCTCTCGCAGAGTGTGTGAGCGTCGCTGCCGCTCTCGACGCCACAGACATTCACAAGCTGGTCGCAGATGCGGTTGAAGATGATAGCGGGGTTGAGCGCTTCTTGCTGTCCTTGGTTGACGACCGGGTCTTGCGCCTGGAAGGTGAATTCTCCGGCTTTGCGGCCGTTGAGAGACTCCTCGAACTTGACGGTGGGTGTGCATGTTCCAAAGTCCAGACCGAGAGAAGAGGCTTGGAATCCGGCGAATGTCCCTGTCACGGGATCGGAGACGGCACCGGCACCTGCGGCGGTGGTAGCGCTTCCAGAGGACGCGGCCGGTGTTTCAGTGGCGACGGCAGCGGCGGTCGAGGTCACTGTTGCAGTAGCCACAGCAGTTCCGCATTTCACGACTGTAGTCATTGTCATCACTTGTGCTGCCGAGGTTGCGGATGCGACAGCAGAAGTTGTTGAGCTTGCAGCGACGGAACCGGTCCCGGAATCGGCATCACCTGCGCCTCCTGCAGCAGCGCCGTTCACAGTAAAGTTGCTGAAACCGGCGGCGATCATGACGTCGGCGACCGAGAGGCCAGTGGCGTCGAGAGGACTCGTGAGGGACGAAGCAGAATTGGCGTTCTCGAGATCGGAGCCAACGACAGCAGGGTCGATGAGAGGCACAATACCGCGTAGAGCTTCGGTAGCAGGGAGACTAGCGTCGCCGCAGATGTTGGGCACGCTGACTACGAATGGGTTGAAATTCTGTTCCGCGGCCACGACTTGCTGAGCACCTGCGATAACATCTGGATCGTCACCAAGTTCGGTGACGATTTGGTCAGCGAGGCTCAATTTGTCGCAGGGGTCAGCTGCAGCAAGAAGGACGCCCGGGACGGCGCCGGCAAGAGTAGCAGCAACTCCTGGGTCACCAAAGTTGCTGAGGGCGGTGATAAAGGAGACAGGGGTTTGTTCCTGGCCAAAACGCGCCTCAACAGCGGCCAATAGAGTGGTGGCGAGAAGTGTCTTAGAATGCATGATGGCGCTATCCGGTAAGTTGGGCGAATTCAAGTTTGATATTGCTTTTGGCGTGATAAAAACGAAAGATTGAAACCGACCGGGCGGTGTACGAAAGAAGGTAAACAAGTTCGAAAAGAACGTGAAGAACTGAAGGAGTTCGCAGAACTACTGAGCCAAGAAGCTGGATATCAAAGAAAGAATTGGAAGCTGGGTTGGACAAGAAGAAGAGACAGCAAACGGCGAGACGACGCTGCCATGATATACACAGCGGTGGAGTTGCATTGCGACTCATACCAGATGACGAGGGTCATCGTCCCTGGAATATTCTGAGTCGGCGGCAAGCCTAGATGAAGCCCCTCCTGTCGATCATACTGCATGCCAGGTTTAAACGAAGATAGGACGAGACAACGCACTCCAGAAAGTAAACATGGAAGATCAGGTCGTTCGTCTCATCTCCCAAAAGGTCAGCCTTGAGGCCCGCCTTATGGATCGAGGCAACTAGGGTTCACCTACACGACTATCGTATCGAGTGATCATGGATGTGCTGCAGGGTCGTTGAGTACGAAACCCAGAACCCACGTTACTACGCGCCTTTGGTAACAAGAAGCAGCATGCGACTCCAGCTTCCCGCTCTTGAGCGCCTCTCACCTCGGTTGCTCAGTCATCTACCATGGAGCGACACTTCAGAAACAGCCGAGGAGGGTAGTGTGGCACAGATTTGGTTCAGGGGCGCAAGTATTCATGGTAGGAGCTAATGTATTGCAGGCCTCACTAGCATGATTGAGGCGTCATGTCGGGTCCATGGCAACAGGGACTGACTGACTAACCACCCTTGCCAGTGTATTATCGATGAGGCTCTGCGAACAGCATGTTGGTTGCCCTACTTACTCTGAGCAAGCATCATCGAGAGGTGAGCGTCACAAGTGCGCATGAATCACACGTTCGCTCTGTCATTCCAAGCCACACTCTCGATGGTGAAATATGCGCTTTCACGCTGGCGACCATTCGTCCAAGTACTTAGAGGTCCATTGGGTCAACCCCTTGGGACGTCTGGTCGAAGCCTGGGAGAGGTCGAGGGACAGACAGGAGGCTGGGCTGAAGTATCAAGGACCCTCGCCGCGAGCCGCTTGGTGTTCTGCGACGGAAATGACAGGGGAGCGATGAGATCGAATCTCTCCAGGTCGCGGTCATCCAATTATGATGGAGCGCATCGCAAATCTGGTATCAACTAGCGCTATTGAGCCATGTTGGGGGGGCCGGTCGGCGATAACCCTGGTGAGATCCATCCATTTCACTTTTCCCGCAAGCTTCACTATTTGGCGAGAAGGTTGAGAGACGCGAGGGCGGGATGTGGGAGATGCGAGATGTGTGGGGGATGATGCATCGGTGACATTCCATGGGCTGGTTCGCTGAGGTTCGCTTAACCCTGCTGGGCTCCCTGTTTCAGTGACATCAAACCACCTGCAGGGATCCTTGAGACGGTTTCGCAACTTGCCGAGTTTGATCATTGTCAACTCAGCTCGCTTCTCAGATCAATCTCTACTTCACGCTGAAAACTTCCACCAATCGCTATAATCCTATCCCATAGCTCCCGACTACGGGATATGAATTCCTTTTGAGATGGAATGGTCCCTCCTCTGTGTCAGCATAACACTTAGCACTCGTCTCATCTCAACATCAAAGTGACGGCGATCTGCCATCTGGAAAGCCATTGATAAACGTCGATCATATAACCATAACTGCCTTACCAATGCGTTTGCAGCGTCAACTGCACTCATATCCATATCTTCTATCAAATCAAATGACGCACTCGTCGTAGACACAAAACCTGGTGTTATGGAACACAAAACGGAACCTTGGCTCTCTTCCATTTGACTAGTTTGGCGAGCCGTTGAATTAAGCAACCCGGTCGTGCTCTTGATGTAGATCACCAGGTCTTAGGAGTGGTTGACACCCAGCTTGAGCACATTGCCTATTTCTCCTTCGGTGTATGGATAAGCTGCCAACACCCCCTTCGATTTTATAAAGTAATCAACACGAATTGTTTTACGCCCTTTACTTAATAAAAAGGTTGCGAACTTCCTAGCCGAATCCATGACAGAGGTGTTGCGAAGACTCCAATAGTCTGCATTGCAACAAGGGAGTGGCTTCGAAGATAACAGAAGGCTCTTAAGCAAGATTTTGACGTCTTCCCTCACGCACACAGGGGCAATTCCAGGCGAAGCTTTTAAGCAGAATATGACTCGAACAGACCGAACTCGGGTTGCTCCCTGGTAGGTAGTATCATGCAGCTTTTTGAGCTTTTTGAGCTTTTTGGGTTAGATGATTTACAGTATGAACCACGTGCGATATTACAATGCAGTGCTTATCTCCCTCTCCACTGCTTATTTTATATCATGGTATAGCTCGGCAGCACCTAGCAATACAGAGCTAGCAGCAAAATAATGCTCTTTGCGTGAAAATAAGGGAAGACAACCCCGAACACATCCGATCTCTCAGACATGTCGCAGTAATATGCTGCTGGCGACTTTCGACTGTACTAAACAATACCTTGAGAGTGGTGTGCCCCCTGATCTAACCCTCTCATCTCGTGTCATGCGACGTTGTGGTGCTTCCATGAGCCCTCTCCTGGGCAGCTTACCGACCAGTCTAGTCTAACTGACAAGACCTGGAGATTAGACGATAAGGACGCCCACCGGCCAGCATCTACCAATCCCAGCATAAGGGTCCATAGTTCACACTTCATTTTGTTAAGGCCCAGTTACTGTCTTTAGTATATGTCAGCTATGAGGTATTGCAACCCATTCACTGCCTTCGCCAACTTAGAACCACCTGAACACATCCAACAAAGGACTGCGCTGCTGCATACAGCAATGCTCTAGTTATGCCTCGTAAGACTTATGTCTTAAGACACAGTGCTGTCACAGTAAATGCGGCCTGAAATAATTTCAACGCGTCTATATAAAAAGGTAAAGAGAACACACAGGTCTGCCAAATGTGCCCAGCTATCAGTATATAATAATTGCTATAACGCGTTTATAGCCCATTTCCAAGGCCCCACGGTCTACTCACGTCTCTTTAACAGCGTAAGTAAGCTAAAGGTCATCAATCTGTAGTTTTATAAGCCATAAAAGTAAAATAACTAATAATATATGCATGATAATTATATTAGGACCAAACTAATTCTAGGTATTTTTAACATTGTTTTAAGCTATATAGTGGTTAATATCTATAGACAACTGTGTTAAGATAAGCAAAGAACCATAAAAGAAAAGAAAAACAAAATACAAACACTGGTTAGAAAATTTACTATAATCCTATACTTGAGTTACCGCCCGCTTCCTCTTTACGTTAAAACAATGACTAGCTAGTTTATAACCATATACCTTCCATTACTTAAAGGCCGCTTATAACACTATGTAGCTCATCATCTACTCTATGCAACAACTCCCATCCAGTCTTGTTTTAGAGCGACCTATCTGTTAGTAAGTCCATAACTAGCAACAAAGGGTAAACTAGTCAGAATCACAGCCTACTAATTTCAATCCTCTCCTAGACCCTTTATAAGAACATTGCAATATTCGGTCTTGCACTTCTGGCCTTCTGTTGTTTGCCAAGTACCATTTATCAAACCTAGAAAGTTCTGTACGACCATTGTCACCAATGAAATTCTTCATCCTTCTATATAGAAGAGTGTATCATAGTTAATATTCTTAAACAAATTGGAATTAATTTACACATATTGTTTGCATCGCCCATTGTGACGTTTATTTGGCTATCGACTCACAACAGTGATACCTCGGGCTGTCATGCAACTACGCGCTTGGTGGTCCAATGCCCAACTCTAATCACTATGCAGACACATGTATTGGAAATCATGTAGATGTGCAATATTTCTTGACAGTCACGCACGTGGGAATCAACGGTCTTTTGTTACTACATTTTTAAGGGTCTCAGAAATTTTTTTTTTTTTTTTCTTTGGCTCGCCGTGTAGCATGACTGACAGGTAGTCTAGACACCGCTATGCCACCTTGCCCGTGAGGGTCCGACTGTCTAGTCCTTTGGCATTACAGCATGAGCCTTTTTGCTGTTATGTGTAACCACGTTCCTGTATATGACCACGCCCTGGCGACAAGGCATCATCAAGGTCAATACCGAATTCACTGCTGTCCTTTCTCCTTGAACGCCTCCTGTAGATGCAAATCTCGTAAAATAGCAAGAACAACTTCCCGCATTGCTTTGTAACATCCGTATGGATGCCCAGAGCAGAAATCGGGTCATCATCATGGCCCGATTGTCAAAGTCCAGGGTATCACCTGTTCCTTAACTCCTGTCGCCCAACGCCGTGTTAAAAGCAAACTCTAGAAGAAGTTATGGTCAAAGCATTCGCCGTGGATCCTTAGTGCGCGTCATTGCTTCTACTGAAGCTGCCAAACAGATTCATGAGCTGGGTCATGGAAAGGCCGGTGGCGGTGCCAGCCGCCTCTGTGCCTAAGACTTGCTGTACGATGTCGCGTTTTTCCTGTTGCAGCTGGAGGATGCGATCCTCCACCGTATTCTTGACCAGGATGCGGTAGGCCGTCACGGGCTTCGTCTGGCCCAGACGGTGAGCACGGGCAATTGCTTGATCCTCGACGGAAGGGTTCCAAAACGGATCAAGGATGATGACTCGAGTGGCAGCGTAAAGGTTCAGGCCCGCGTTGCCAGCCTTCAAACTAAGCAGCATCACCTTCATGTTGGGCTTGAACATGAACGTCTTGACCGCCTCGTTGCGGGCCTGGGCCGTCATGCTACCATCGTACCGACAGTAGTTGAACCGAGCATCCTGGATGGGAATCTCCATCAAGTCAAGAAAGGACGTGAATTGAGAAAATACTATTGTTTTCTCATCAGGATACTCGCGGCGGATCATCTCCAGAATCTCCATGGCCTTGTCGGTTTTAGAGCTCGACTCCCAATCCTTTCTAAGGGTCTGGAAGTACTTTTTCTGAAACGCAGCAGCACTGGCATCAACCTTCCTGACACCATGGGGTGTGGGCTCCAGCCTCTGCTTGACGCGGGTGCCAGCATTCTCGCCAGCAGGCTCATCGTCCGAGTCAGAGAGGGGGTTACACCGGTTAGTTTTGCCCAGTTTAGCGCGTTTTCGCCTTGTTTCTCTCACACTCTGGTCAGAAGAGTCACTTAGGTATACCGCCTCTTTGCGCTTCTCGCCGACCTTAAGAACAATCTCGCTGATGGAAGGCAATGAGTCGTCACTATCAGCGCCAGACTCAGTCGGCGTCTCCTCGATGACTCCATCGGCATGTTTGACAGAATCAGACCCAAAAGGGTCGTCGGTATCCGATTCAGTCTTGCTCTCTTCTTTGATGGGATCAGACTTGAAAGGGTCATCGGTGTCCGATTCAGCCTTATGTTCTGTTTTGGCAATGTGAAGTTTGGGCGCGTCAGTTTCTTCACGGCGACGATATTCAGACTTGATCTCTTCTTCGTCTTCGGATTGCTCCTCCTCATCAATGTCGTCATCGGCAACGACGAAGTCTTTGAGATTGCCATACTTGTCGGCATCCGATTGATCCTCTCTCTCGTCCTGGCTGCTATATTGGTCCTCCTCGTCATTATCGTAGAGATAAACCTCTTTGAATTGTTGATAGCAGATAAGGTGCTTTGAGTCCATTTGAGTAGTGCATTCATCCGTAGGGCAGCCTCCAATCATAGCTCCCTTGTCCTCGTCGTCATTGTCATCATGCTTCTGATGTGTTTCTTTGTTGGCAGTCATTGCTGAAATGCAGTCGCTGCATACATGATGACCACAAGGATAGACGATGACAGGGGATGTGGTCTTCTTCTCACAGTCCGGGCATGTGAAACCAATACGGTCTTGTCGCTCGATTGCATGGACCACACTCGGCTGTAGCTTGTGAGCCAGCTTGATCATGTCGCTGGGTGTCATATCAACGCCTTGAGGTATTGTGAGATCCTTTAACAGGAACGGATGATCGCAGGCCTGTCGAAGGCGGAGCAGCAAGAGTAGAGCATGTATATAAGTGCGATTGGTGTGACCCTGCTTCATATACATGTTCATCTCGATCTGCGTCTGTTGCTCTAGAGCTTGGTAGAACTTGGCTTGGTCTTCACTGAACTCCGCTTCCTCGGTGACGATGGTAAGTTTTGGTAGGGTAAAGATGGGCTTTCCATCAACCTTTGTCTTCTCAGTTCGTCGCAGCAGGATATCCTTCAGGAAGTTGCGAAGTTTACTCTCGGTCAGCATCTTGAAGTCTGCCTGCTCTTCGTATTTCGGTATTTGCAAGAAGCGTATAAGGGGATATAGCTCGAGCGTACGATTCATTAGCTGCGGGGTCATCAGTTAGCGTAATTCTCAATCGCAATGATACACGTCGCCGTGAGGGAGAAAGTAGAGAGAGGAGAGACCTGGGTGACTGCTATTAAAGGAGAAGAGAAAGAAAAGAAAAGCCCTACAGGTGTGCCCGTCATACACAGGCGGTAAGTGGTGCGCAGGTGAGAAGCGCCCAAAGATGCCTTTCCGCTAGCTCTTTTAATGTTGTGCGCCTCGTCGAGAATCACACGATGAAATACAGCATGTGTCTGGAGAAGCAAGACACCCTGAAATGTCTTCTTCTCGTGAACCTGCGTGTACTCCTTCCCAAGAGTGCCATAGGTGGTCAAGACAATATCATACTCGAGTAGCTTTGCGACTGTCATGCTAGACTTCTTCCGGCCATGGAGTTTGAGCACGGACAGCTGGTGCGATGGCTTGAGTTTATCCTGGATCTCGTTCTCCCACTGTGCAAGGAGGCCAGTTGGAGCGCAAATGAGCGTGGTTTTGCGGCTACTATTGGGAGAAGGGTGCTCGAGGATGAGAGCAAGAGCCTGTATGGTCTTGCCCAGGCCCATATCGTCGGCGAGGATGGCACCTTTGCGAGGGCCCTTCTCCTGTTGGACTAGCCAGGTGAGGCCGATGCGCTGATGTGGCATGAGAGGCTTAGCAAGCCCAACGGGACTGGGAAGGCGTTCATTCTCGGGGATGTTGCCTCGAGGGGTATCAAGTTGGGGCGGCTCGGGGATCTCCTGCACGTCTGAATCTTCGGTTCCCTGTGATGGCGTGGTGGAGGTGGATGTATTGGTCGGGAGAGCGGGCTGGGCAAATCGGCTCGTGAAGGGGAACGACTGGGGCGGGCGCCGATCGGGGACAAATGAGCCAGTGTTGCTGGAGGAGCCCGTGACGCGAACAGTCTGGTGGTAACTCATGTTGTTTGGGGAAGACGAAGAGCCACCGCCGCCGCTGCGGTTACGACGATTACGTTCTTTCCACTGCCTGAACATTGTCGGAGGTGAGCAGGAGATAGTACATGTGTAGAGGGGCAAGTGTTTACGCAGTGACGGCGACACACCTGACCAGAGGTTCAGGGCCTGCAAGGTCTAGTATCGCGCCAACCCTCTTGGAGGAGAGGTGTAAAGTCGGCGATATGGAAGAAGTTGAGAGGTCGACAAGCTGACAATGGCGACGCAAGATGGAAGGGTAGGGCTGGAGGGTTCAGAGGACACTAAGGTCACTGGCGACAAACCTGTTGTCTGCGGGAAGGTGGATGGAGAAGAAAGCGCCAGGCGGCGATTATGGTGCAAGCCTGGAGTGGGAGAACAAAGAGGGTGTGTTGCATGCAGACCCGATGCGGGCGCAAAAAGAACGGCGAGGCTCAGCCTGACGTGAGGCCTGGTGCGCGGCGACGGTTGCACAAGTGAAGTCTGGAAATAGAAGATGTACCTTGGATAACCTTGGGTAGATGGGTAGATTGGCTAGTACACGCTGGACAGTCGGCGCCAAGACGACGCGTCGTGCGAGATGCGTGATGTAATGGTGTGGGGTGGGAGGATTAGGTTCATGGGAGAGAGACGGCGCAAGTCAAGATGAGGTTGTGGCCCTTTAAGTAGTGAAATCCGACCATGGCGTGCCTGCCTCCTGCCTCCTCTGCCTCGACCACGTCGTAGCTGCCTTGCTTGAAAGTGAAAGTGAGCATTGCATTAGCAGACACCTGTTCGGGGCAGTAGTCCACCTCGTGGTTTCTCGTCCCGTTTTGATGCTGTAGGGACATCTAAAAAGAGGAAAGCACGCTAGGCAAGGGCTCATGATTCTTCAGGGTCGACGGCAGTGCAGCTGCCCCGCTCCTCCACGCTACCGGTTCCCTGGAACTACGGATTAGGCGAGCTAGGTAGGCAGGCACGTGGGGGCCAGGGGTCGTGCATGCCTGTAGGTACTTTTATTGTCCCATCCGGATTCTATGTACATGGCTGTGAACAACGGAAAAAGCAATAAGGTAGACATCGATCAATAACTGGATAGGAAAACTGCTATGGTACATCGCTAACAAGGGAAGACTTAGATTAGTGAATGCAGAAGATGTTGGAGTCAAAAAGCCCACAAAGAGGAGAAGGCATGTGCAGTGAGTGACAAAGCAGATTCACAACTGTTACAGTACCTTAAGGTATGCGAGCAGTGAACCTGAAAATCTCCCATTATTCTAGAAGATGCTTATCATGAAATTTGAATCTTTCCTCTCGACGGCTGGTCGGATACACATCAGCGTTGCCGCCTGTCAGCCCTTGGATCACGCCGAGACCAGATAGTGCAGATCCTCAGGGCAAGGCACGATTCAAAAAAGTGGCCTGAATGCGCTCAAAGTAAAGCTATCTGTCAGCACCATCGGTTTATTCAGTGGCCAAGGAATACAACGTAGCTAACCCGCGTCCAAGATCTGAATTATGGGATATCCTCGAAGCTGAACGACAAAGGCGCACCTGCAGGTAACCGAGTACTCCTGTATTCTGTTCTGACCTTCTTGTTCCCACGCGATTGGTTCAGTACCTAAATCATGTTCTTGTCCCTCATCCTACCACGCCTTATCACGAGAATGTGCCATAACAGATCAATCGCATGCTCAAGTGATGGTAATGAACTCCTATTTTGTTGGTACTTTGTAAGCTCTATCCAAGCATGGCTGGTGGATTCCCCAAGTCTTCAAAGATACAATACATGACTTCTACCTGCCAAAGTACTTCCGCTCCAAATATCTCGCAGGCACAAACACGACGAAAGTGACTACAAGAGTAATCTCATTGGCAACATCACCACCATAAGCACCGATCGAGCCACCAACTGGGCCAGTGAACCACGTCTCCACCATGCCGATGAGCCAACCTCCAACACCGAATAGGAAAGCCACCAGCGCAGCAATGCCATGAGGCAGCCGCTCGGGGTCGTTCCACGCCTCCAGGTCGTAGTTGTCAAAGTTGGCCTTCCTGAAAATTACATGCTCAGCGAAAAGGATTATGAAATACTGCGTTGACCAGTAGCCGAGAAGCGACAGGAAGTTCTGCAGGTAGACGTTCAACTGAGCGCGACCGCCGAGTGCAAGAGCGAGGATGATGACGAAGCAGAGGAGCGTCCACATGAATCGGGGGACCTTGGCAAAGGGACGGCAAAACTGCTGACATGAAATGGCGGAGCTGTAGATCGAGATGACGTTCACGTTAATGCCAGACAATACAAGCAATGTAAGGATGAACTTTGCGAACCCCCGAGGGTAAAGCATGGTCTGGATTAAAAATCCAATGCCGTCGTTCTCGTATGTTTCGGACCAGTCGGCTCTGTTATTGAGCGCCGACGCGACGACACAGCCGGCCACAAGGCCAATCGAGGTCGGAATAGCAATACCAAAGGTAGTCATGAAGAAGACCTTGGTGCGAGAGACGTTCACGGGATAATGAACATAATAATCGCTCGCCATCGTACACCACGAGGCAGAGCTACCGTAGATAATGGCGACGAGGCTGAGAACCGTCCCTTTGAGGTCGAGGCCTGTCAGTTCGGTGGGTGTCTTGTTGTCGGCATAGCGACCCGTCTCGCCAAAGAAAATCAGGAAGATAGTGAAGAAGATAATCCAGGCGTAACGCTCGTAGACCAAGATCGCCTTCAAACCGACTAGAGAGATAATGGTAGCGACAATAGCCAGAATGATGATCCCGACTACAAGGGACAGGTGCCCGTCGGCTACGGCAGTTAGAGCCAAGCCACCGGTAATACAAGCGACGGCCGCCCAACCGATTTGCACGACGGCATTGAGGAATGCGACGATCTTGTTGGGCCACCACCCAAAAGCATAGCGGGAGACGCTGATTTGGCGCAGACCAGTGACAGCACCGAAGGTAGCAGCGAAACCTGTCACAGCTCCGCCGAGAATGGAAGCAAAGACGGAAATGAGAATGGCCTGCTTGAGCGACAGGCCGAATTCCCAGCCAAGGAATCCGGTAGCGAAGCAAGATGTGTTCATAGTGCCTGATGCCCACAACAGGGCCATGGACAACTGTTCGTGCCAAGGAACCGGCCTCTTGTCCTCTGGGCGTTTGCGTTCTATTGCCTCAGACTCGACGCCCAGCTTCTTGTCCATCCGTCGCTCGAAGTTACGCAAGGTGGCCAAGAGGCCGGTGTCCATTGACACAGAGTCGTCGTATAGCCCGCCATGCTTCTCGCCGCCGGTGGCCGTTATTTGGCCCCTTTCCTCGTCGCTCGACATCTCGCCAAGTAGAAATGGTGCGGCCTCCAAGATGCAGGATTCAAAGGGTTGGTAGAGGCAACGGACGGTGGTTAGAAACTTAAATCTTGGCAATGGTGGGGATGAGTTTCTTGGAGGGCAGCCTCGGATGTCGCGCACAGGATCAAAAGGCCAAGACTGCGCCTCCCGTCTTGGCTTGCGACGTTGGGATCTCGGGAATTTCGCCTGTTTATGAACAAATTGAGCCTGCACGAATAGTCCACTTTTCAGGAGCGTCGTATCTGCATAGCTGCAAATTGATGAATCTCAGGTCTTCAGGTGGGAGATAAGGCGAATGGGACCGTGGAAAATGCGAGCGGCCGCGGCCGAAACCGGGTGGTTGGTTATCCTAAGCTCGGCCCCAAGATCTCAGGTCCAGGACGGTCTGGCGCATCCAATGGTCCAGTCTCGCCAGTCGAGCAGTATCTTCAATCGTGACCACGACAGGGAATATTTCTGGAAAGCCGATTCACCTTCTGTTCTGGGCCAAGACATTACATGGCCCATGCTGCGGGACTTTGCGATCGTGTTGCCATTGGCCCGGACCTTGAGCCTTATCGCCAATGCTTTCCCAGGGTGCGCGAGCTTCTCGACGAGGTGCGGGGGGGATGTCCACGCAAGCCTTAATCCTAGATTCAATCGACCGGACGACCAAACCTTCTGATGCTTCGCTTTCGACGACTCTACTGCTTCTAGCTTTATGTATATCTGGATGCCTTCCAAGTCGAGTCAAGATACCTAGGACGCCGATTGTGCATTGCGTGAACGCACAAGCGCAATCCGCATAATCATCACTTTGCGGCCATCCAAATAAAAGAAAGAGAAAAACTCGATAATGGTGTTCTTGCATTTCGTGACTCGGATTAGAAACACACTTGTTTTGCGTCTCACAGCGGTGGATAGTACATATTGATAGTCGTGAGGAACGAGTTTCGAGCACCGGGACGGGCGCCTGCACCGACACGCCGAGATATTCCGTGGTGCCAGATGCTATGAAAGCGTCGTAGACGTTGCAGTTATGAAATATAGCTAATTCGTCAATCGTGAATACATTAACTAACGTATATACCGGAATATAGGAATACACAATTCGTCGCAAAAGTTCGTCATGCCTAGTGCCCCAATAACTCCTGGAACCACTCGACGCTAGATGCTTAAGCCTCATCCAGCCGTCGGTTGATAGCTTTTGTCTTCCTCTCTAAACGCCAGAAACCCGTCCACCTTCCCGCGGAAGATTCCATTGGCTCTCATACGACGTAATACCAGGAAGCATGGCCTCCGAGCCTGGTGACGCGACTGATCGTAACATCGTAACACAATGTTGTTGAATGCGGCCATATGACAGTGATATCAATGTTGAGTTGTAGTCCATGATCGCAGCACATATCAAATATTACTATGGATGCCCAGCGTTTTGAAGCCTCCTAAGCTTTGATTGGAGTTGATGAAAGCTGCGAATGGGTGTTCGTCAAGCATATAACAACTCTAAGCGAGACGGCACTTCTGCATGAGGACCGTGCCATTTGGATATCCCACAGCACCAGATCCCTAAGTTGAAGAGGTCGACGAGGAAGTGTGCCATGGCAGCACTACAATGTGAACATCGGGAAATAACGCTTGACTCCGCGATCGACAGTCTTGACGGCGACAGGCTTCACGTAACAGTCGTCAACATCAGCATCCTGAGCGTCCCTCCTGTCCGTGGGCGATTCTTGGCCGGTCACGATAAATAAACCGCTTCTGCTCCAACTGTTCTGTTTCTCTAATAGTCGAATCTCTTTTGTGGCTGTAATGCCATCACAGACCGGCATCTGTAGGTCCATCAGGATCAGATGAATGGGTGCGCCTTCGCCATTGAAGAACATATGTGTTGTTTTGCGAATAGCTCGACAGCCGACCGACCCTCCATCGCACAAATGTACGCTAGTCCTCGCTTTTTGCAATACATCTGCATGATGCGGAGATTGATATGGTTGTCGTCCACAAGTAGAGCCATGGTCTAGCAGTGTCAACAATGCTAGGGAACATGGGCATATTTAGAGTTGGGTTAGCCGAGCCGGATAATGGCGGCGATTGAGGCGGCGTGATGATAGCGACGTCTGAGTTTGGGGTCACCTCATCTAGTGATGTTACACTCGACAGTTGATTGATCTGGCTTGTGAGATCTGCGAAGACCTTGATCTTTCCGGCAACTTCGTCCGCTTTCTTGACCGCCAAGCTCAGGCTTGTGGCCGTAAAGGGGTCGCGGACAAAAACGACGTTTTGCGGTGCTTCAAAGGGCCACTCAACGCCTGCTGCAGGAACAACACAAATAATTATGCGACTTGGCGACCTTTGCGAGAGCAGTGTCCGAAACTGGATCACATCAGGCTGTAGTTCCAGCACTGTAAAACTGTGTTCGGTGTCTTTGTCGACTGATGTAAAGCCCTGGCGCATCAAATATTGACCAAGGTGAAATGAGCAAGCGCGGGTTGAGTTGGACGGGCTTATCCAGACATTGGATGGTAGATGTTCTAGTTTCGACACTAGTTGATGCTGTGGGAAAGCTGTCTGGAGGCATTCAACTTCGTGGAATACCACTCTAAAATGCGCTCCAAGTCCAGGTTCCGAAGCCACTAAACCCATGGAGCCATGCAAGAGGCTCGCGAATTTCTCAGTAAGGGTCAATCCAAGTCCGGCGCCTGTTGAGTGCTGGTCGATTTTTTCATAGGGCTCGAAAATGCGTCCTTGGTCGTCAGGGTGAATGCCGCGACCCGTACCCTTTATGTCGACCACAAATTCCTTTGCATTCCGGCCGTAATGACGTCGGTACAGTGACAACACCTTCGGGCGTGTTCTGAATAGCATTGAAAATAAGGGGGAAGAGGCTGTCGCGAAGTAGACTAGCGTCTATGCGCAGGCTGTCATAACTAGCTAGCAAACTATGCTCGAAAAACACAGAGGCTGTATACCGCGGGTCATCTGATGTCGCTCTCTCTACCTCTTAGGCTAGGTCAATTTCTATCTGCGTGACTGTTATTTCGGTATAGTTTCGAGCTTTTATTGCAACGTCGGCCCACTTATTGAGAGTGATCATATGGATCACGATTGAAATCAAGTCGCGACCAGCTGTCTTGATAGTGTCAAGATAGATGGAACGTTCGCCGGGTCGATCTGAGGGTAGTGGATGTAGTAGTTCTGACACTTGATCGACCTTTACGCGGAGTTTATTTGGCTTCAACTCCTCTGCGAGGAGCTCAACCAAGCCAAGAATACCATGGATGGGGGTACGAAGTTGATGTGAGAACCCCTGAGGAACTTCTCCTTTGCTCGCATGGCTTCAGCAAGGAGCCGCTTCTGCCATATTTGCGAGAGCATGGTGGCACAAGCCTGAACGAACCAAGCATCAATATCATCGAAGACTAACCGAAAGTCTTTCGAACCGATGACCAGAAGAGATGGACCCGAGACCCCATCGCATCTGGCGGAGATCATGCGCACAACGCGATCGCAAGGGAAATCTTAGTAATTCGAGTTTGCAATAAATTCGTCTAGGTAGTTGACATCTTCCCAAATGCCATCTTCTAAATCGGAGGATGGGATAGGAGCTCTCCCCTCAACCTCGATCAAGGCTAGCTTGCACGACTGGAGACTGATAGTAGCGTCTGGGTATGTTGTTTGAAGAATCCGGAAAATCGGGTCCTCAGTAACGGCTTCATCCAATTCGGTCTGTGCCATCGAGATCAGTTTACCCATTTGCTGCCGCACTTGCTGACGTCTTGCGCGAATACCCTGTATAATATCAGAGACAACCCAGTCGGCGACATGAGTGAGTGTGCTTTGCTGTGATTTCGTTAGAGGCAACTTCGCCGTGCTAGAGGCCACGCAGAGCGAGCCTAGACCAACCGTCTCGCCAGTCTCGTTTTGCATGCTGAGTGGCACGCCGGCGTAGGCAGCTAGGCCACCGAATTCGACCCGGCTCCCGCAAAGGTGCTACGTAAGTTATTGTTCTTGAGTTGCCCCAGCGGGGCCCTGGACTTTAAGACAAGGGACTGGTTTCTGACACATGACCGGTCAGATATAACTTACTATAAAGGAGTCAGTACGATATTTTATGAATGTAGTTAAAAAATAACACGCCCGGGATCTTTGTACATACCATGTGGCGACTTTGAAAACCTCCAGTCTGCGTCATATTCGGCATCAGGAAAACACTACCGGGTGGTTGCGAGATGGTGTGTGAACAGGTGGTCTCTCCGCGGGGCAAAATAGCTAGCAGAAGGCCAAATGCAGCAAGACGAATGTAGACATTTATATCAAGGCCGCCAATGACGACGTATTCCCAGCCCGAAGACTCGTGGGCGACTGCGAGTTTCTCCTGTAGGCCGCGAAGAAATTCGTGTTGGTCCAAGATGTCGCGAGTGTAGTACCAGAGCATGGACAAGCGCAAGTGTTCGTTGCGTGCCAGCGCAGGTCGAAGATAACGCTCGGGTAGGCGTTCGGCCGGCTTTTCTGGAATGAAGGCAGGGGCGTACTCTTCAGCCTTCGCAGGGAAATACTCGTCTTGAATCTCACGGTGCCATGGCGGCAGGGGCATGTTGAGGCTTTCTGGGTCGAAGACGGGCCATACAGAAGTCGGGCGAGCTGGAGAGGGGCCGTACTGTTTCGACGGCAGCATTGCGCCATCGGCACGTGGGAAGAAGGAAGGTCGCACTCGCTGCGTGCCGCCCAACGTTGCCGCCATCTCTTCAATCTCACGAAGGGCTTATTTGACGGCGACAGCAAGAGCAATGCAAGCAAGCAACCCTCGAGCACCCCAACGCACTGAATGAAGGGCTGTAGCTAGTGGGTATAGCATACGGTGACGTCGGAAGCACACTTGTCATGAGAATCTGTCTGATGGACCCTAATACGTCATGTCGTAGGTCGGTTTCGATGGAGACGAAGGGTCCTGGCCGCGGTCTTTTCACTCCAGCATGGTAGTCAACTCGGCAGTCAAGGCCGGTGGTCAGGGATCACACTGATGCTGGGAGCCACAGTGATAAAAAGTGTCGGTTACCGTCGCGACGGCGTCGCCCCAGCGATCCCCAGGGCTTGGTGCCGTAAGGTCCGTCCAAACGTCGATCGTGAGTTGGGTGCTGGATTGGAACTGGACAAACACCCTCCAAGTCGATAGGGTATATAGCGGCACATTCCCGACCTATCTGACTGTTCTAGGCTCTCGAGGTCGAAGGCTCTCGCCTCCTACTGGTAGTAAAACTGGAGTAGCATCTTGTTGGATGTCGGTGATGGCCTTGGCTGTCTTTCAACAACTACTGGTGTTGAACTTGATGCCTTGCCAACTGTCTAGGTCTGAAAGATGTGAACTTGCTGTTGATTTTGGGGCAGAACGGTGTGATTGTAAATATTCCTTTGCTATGTATCTTGAAAGGATCGGAATCAGTCCAGCAGCTCCTTTGTACAAAGCGTTCTACAAATGATGGATTGCCTTCAGACGTCGCTCATGCTCAGACAACCATCGGCAACCAAGACTTGACAGGGCCGTTGAACTAAGGTAGTTGTCCATAGTAAGGTACCGGGAGAACTAGTGCAACGTGGCGAATCCTCGGTGCACTTTAGAATCAAAATGTACTCGTCTCGGCCTCGATAGTAAATGTAGTCGCGAGGTGGCTCAGATAGCACGACAATAAGGTACCAGGTACACATTAAGGAAAGCGTAAAGTTTCAGCCTCAACTCCAAAGTTCGGCCACAGTTCTAGACAGGTCTTAGGAGCAGTTGGTCTCGTATCTAAGGAACCGTAAGCGAAATCAGCGGCTTGCCGCTGCACTGCTTTTTACATACGTATCTCATGCAGTAGTATGAGGCATTAGTATTTCACGCAGTTATACAACTACGAAATCTAGCCAGCAGGGGCACTGAGTGAGAAAGTTCCTCAATCATCTCTCGGGACTAGAGAGCATTGTCGGAAAGCCAACAGTACAAAGAAAGGTACACGCAACACAACCTCGTCGACACAAAATCCGAGAGCAGCGGATATATTCAAGCTGTCCTCTTTTCCGCGTTCTCACTGCCTTGATCCATTGTACACCAAGAATCCGAACATGGTTGTCCAAACCAATTTTATCGCCGATCACTTTTAACACACCAAGCCGCAAATATTATCAACCTTTCGGACTCGCCTCGCCAGGAAGACTATCCTGCATTCTCCACGGCTGTCTTGATGAACCTAAAGCCTCTGGAATTGCGAAATGCTATTACCTAAATATATCGCGAAGCCTTCCACAAATGCGAAATTACTCCGGTTCATCTCGGCTAGAACCCTGGGCTCCCTCCGCGACACCCTACCGAGATCCGTGTCCAAAACTCTGTTAAACTCCACCGCTAAATCTTGTGCAGGTAGTCTCTGTAAAATTAGGCCTAATAGTTCGCAACATGTTGCGTTCGGTTTCGGTGTCTACAATCGAACTGAGCTCGTCCGGGGAGCAGAAATGCCGCTCGACGCTTCGGCTGTCTCGCCCTCTCTAGAGCTAGCTGTCTGAATGTGGACCCAGCTCGCGCCCGCAAGTATTCTCGCCAAACTGTAGAGTATTAACCTTAAGCCTCTGCCAGGAGTGAGACGGCTTCCGTAGAACTCCGTGTCTCAATCCCACTTGCGCCAAACGCCAAACGCCAAAACTCTCTAGTCTCACAAGACATAGAGCCGCGCAGCTCTGCGCCTCTAGTCAGCACGAACAGGCTTAACTGCTTCTCGATGCATGTGTCACCGAGTATGAAGACTGAATCTTGAGACCTGACGATGATGCGATCCCGAGTCGATCTCCTTTCAACTGAGTGGAGGCTATACCATCAATAGTGGTTCTCCTCGAGCATTGCGGAAGAGGATCCCCATTCGGAGTAGAAAGCTGGATTATCGTCGATTGGCCGCCGCGTCCAAGTGATCAGCATGGCTCAAGAAACTCAAGCAAGAGCTGAGATACATGCATTGCCTTCCGCGTCTCCCGCATACCGCAATTTTCTCTCTTTCGGCGATTAGAATCGAGACGTCGTCGAAGACCAGATGCGGAGGCTTCTCCCAACCTAAGGTTCATGAGCTTGGCCCCGTTTCACCAGTTACACTGGACCATTGTTAACTGGCGTGGAATTACGGTCTGCGCATAGTCACTTACATGACGCCGAAATATTCCTTGCCAATTGTACCTTTGTTAAGCCAATCATGTAGTAAGAGACTTATTTCTTCGTCTCGGTAACTAACAGATTTGACTCTATCACTCAGCTCCTTCAGTCTGGCCACAGCACTGATTGAGTTCTCGAGCTGGAGCACCATACAGATGATAAACCTCAGGACATTAGGGCTATGACACCGGGACTGGTGAAGCCAGCGGTACGGCTGTGCAGTTGTGTTTCTAGCGCAATATCTGGAATCACAAGGACAGCAACAATGCTTGGAATACGAAGATAGCTATCGTTGAGCCATGGCTAGGAGGTAAGCGGGCTTTTGAGTCGTGTCGAGTTCGTTTCCTATCGTTTCTGTCGTCTGGGCCGTTCAGCCGAGCGACCTAATAATTGCAAGCCCTCGGCTCGTCTAGGAACCGGCTACTGAGGAATGTTGGTAAGGACTATGTTGATGGACTTTACTTGTTTCACGTACTATAGCAAACTCTTCGCTTCAAACCCCAACAGCCGTAATTGTCGCCCGGTGTGCTAGTAGCTGGTCGTGCTCAGATAGAGTATCATCACTGTGAAAGGATAAATAATCATAATGTAGGGTGCTGACGTCGCGACAGCAGCCGCAATCCCAAGACATTGAGAAGGCAGTTCGTTGTCAAGGAGCGTCATATCGTGAGAGAGCATATCCATGTTGATTCCGACGTCTGCGTTTGTAATGAAGCATAGCAGCGTCTGAGCCACAGCACTGAAGGCGCTGTTTGCAACGCCTTGCCAAGTATACGGACCGTTACAGTGTGCCGTATCCAAAAACAAAGCACGACCAGCCAACGTCCCAGTCTGCAACACTGCAGACAACCCGACATAACAAGCTCAGGAACGAGTGTGATGAGTATCCGCACACCAAAGTCTCGACCCAGAGGCCGCCGAAATTGAAAGGGAAACCCCAGCCAATACCGAATGTCCGAAAAGGGAAAATCAACAGCGTTACCAGACTCTCTAGACAGTAGCGACAGGCTGTCGGATCGAGCGTCATCCTGCCTTACTTACTATTGCATCAAATGTGCCATAGTAGCTCTCGTACTCAACATCGCCATTGACTTGGAGTAAAATCATATATGTGTGTTGCCTAGGACAGAAGTCTCAAATTGTCAGCCACCAACACCCATTGTCGCTCCTCGACGTTGTGAGATCCCAGGTAGACGTTTTTTTTTTCCTGTGAGAAGGTAAGATTCAATCCTCAGATATATACCATTCATCGAGTCGCTTAAACACATATGAATTTTGCATCATGGTACCATCAAGCATTATTTTTGTCCCACACAACGGATCGTCCAGGTGTCGCCTATGACCGTGAGCTCCCACGTCCAATAACATTGCAGCGACCACCTCGCGTTCTGACTTGTTATTGACGAGTATAGACCTAGTGATATTGCCCCGAATAGTGACTTGATTTATGTATGGTGTCTGGTCGCAGAACGCAGGCGTAATTGACTAGTAGGAATATAGACGCCAACGCTGTCTTCTATGGAATATACTTCCCAGAGTAGTGCTTTGCATGAAACTAAATTCCCCAGACTACCTGAGCCATTGCTATCGTCAGACTAGATCTCAGGATGTGCAGATTCGCACCCGTCAGTAGTGGCTTGTCTTTAATCCATGCGATTGCGGCATTCTCGAATTCGGCGAGGAAAATGCTTCTCAAATTCACTCGGCTGGTGTTTGGCAATGCGAATTCGAATGCGAAATGACAAGTTTCATCCGAGTTGGTTGAGAAAGAAATACCTGTGTAACATGTCAAGATACGTGAAGCCAGTTGCGAGGTAAGGAATCTCTGCAAGCAGACCTGCAGCATCCGCGAGAAACTAGGGGATCTTTAATCGTAAGCTCTCCGATCTCAAAACTTTTTACCAAAATATGATGGTCGTCGAAATCTATCGCCCACACTTGGCTACAAAGCGGTCGACTAATCTCCCCACGGACTCCGGGCCGCAGCTCGCATCAGCAAAAACGAAGCTTATTATACATTCTTTAAGAAGATGCTGTTACTTGAAGCCATGAGACTTTGTACTATGGTCAATAGTGAATTGGTCTCTCTCTATTAAATGTCGCTTCACTGAGTTTCGCTCTCGCGTGTAGTGAAGAGTCGATGTTTTCTAATGGTGATTGTTTTTCTCCCGTATACGACGCTCTCCCTCTGGTTCTGTGGAAGCTTAGTCTAGCTACATCATGGGCAAGCTTTAAGAAAAACCGGTTCAATTTGCCATCAAGGTCGAAAGTGGAATAATTCTATACTTAAGGGCTAAAGAGTGGCCGAGATTCAGCGCCAATGATCGTCAGATCCGTGATATTCATGAACCTTCTCTTTCGAGAGATCCAAGGCTTTCGCGTTGTCTCTTGTCCACTGCCGTAGTTTCTCAAAGTTTCTGCACTTATGGTGCGCGCTGAAGTCGGCTCGTGCTCCAAGCGACTGCTCCGAGTCGAATACTGTGAAGTAAGGCGTCGTATCCCCGTGGCACATGATGCTTTTGCGTAATGTCTCAATGCAGTGGTCAACGTGGATTCTCGTTCCCACGTCACTTGCTAACATGTCTAGAGGCGGAGGAACAACATCTTCATGCTGAAAGTACCAGTCGCGCCAGGTATATTGTCGGATCATGTTCTGATCGACACAATTAGAGATTCCGTGCGACAGACAGAAATCTAGACAAGCCTAGATGATTGAGACTTACGAGACAGTGAATCTGGTGAAACCCATCAAATGTAGCAGCCACGGTGCCCTTCTCCGTGGAGGCGAGCACTCTACCAGCTAAGGCCTCGTCCGACCTATTGACAAGGGGTAACTTGTCTATAGGAAATGGGACAGGGTCAACTGCGGGAAGAAAGTTAGAGTCCTGCTTCAAAGATGGACTGCCCCCCGGAGCGATTTCAGGGAAACGTACACCTCCACAATGCGTCCCAAGCAGCTTCAAGCTCTAGAGTAGGGGGACCTCGATATATACTTGGCTGGTCAAAGTCGTTCTCGAAGTCGTACTCGACGTATTCTATGGCTTCATTCAAAGGTGCTATGTGAATATAACCAATCTATCAGTGGAGGCTTCGGCAAGTACTCTTCGGCAGTCTGCTTACACCACAAGGATACTTGTCTTCCACACTCCTCGTCCGTGAATGTCCTTCGAGTCACAGTGACTACTAAGACAGAGTAGAGGGCTAAAAGGATTGCCTCAAGCACATAACGCATACGTATCGATAGTAGTCTAGGAGCATCCGTCGAATCTGACAACTTGTCACCGCACGGGCTGTTGGAACTGGACGATCCATGCCCAGCCAGTAAGGTCTCCTCGTCTGAAGTCTCGACACCGACCCTTTGATACCTAGAAAGGTTTAAAGCATCACTAATCTTGCGAAGCGTCGGCATACTGTAATTGTGACAAAATGTGACGGTGTGTTTGTTCGTTACAAACTCATGCTGGTATTTGAGATAGGAGGCATAGGAGATTTGGGGAGTTAGAAGGAGACGAACGATAGAGCGATTGTGAACGCCAAATGTCGCGGACGATCTTCAGACCCTCACGGACTCGGGCATAGGACACAGGCGAATTCGGTTACACCGCTGATCAAACAAGCACATTCAGTTCTACTACTGAAAGACTCGTCGAGGCGCTATAACGACCCCCCAGCTTACACATCTCACACGTTTGTCACTCGGCAAGGTATGATGTCAACAACATACCAGGCCTGAAGGATTTGAAGGGTAGACACTGGGTCTTTTGCCGATCAGCTTACTACTTGTTGGGTAAGTCCGCGATCGTCGGTTGTTTTAATTATTCATGAATTGCTAGAGTCTATTGATATCTAGGCTGCATTTACATGAGTGGTGAGGTTTACGAGTAGAGTACGAGTATATTAACGGACCCAGAGGTGCAGGGTGATCTTTTAAACACCAGACAATCGGCACTGGGCCGGGTCAATCGGCTTAACTGTAATGGACACAACTTCAAGACAAGGGCTGATCATTGGTACCAAATTTCCCGCTATCCCTGTTGCCACGCTGCTCCACGGGGTGACCCCGGGGAGTGACGGAGTTACAAATGCTCGTAGGCGATCAACAAAGAAAATCCTACGCTAAATCGTAGGGCTGGCAAAAGCTGCAACTGAAAAAGGAAGGTCTACAGTAATAGCCTTTAATTATCTAGAAGCCACAACGACGTTTTGTAAACGTGCTAAAGTCAGTCGCTTCCTGGAGCGTGGTCAAATGCTGGAGCAGTAGGATCTCCGATGACCTGACAATTGATTCCCAAATACTCTCGGAATGGCGTTGTCCTTCACCTGAAATCTACGCAGCAGATGCTGGGCCTAGACACAATTTCTTCCTCGTTCCATACTGTCGTGACGGTGCTTGTTCTCTTGACGCAAATTCAGCTACTGCGCTGTAATAGTGTTATCGTTTTGGCCTCGAGGTAAGTGAGTTCTCTCGCAGGAAAGATCCCCAATTAATTAGGACTACAGTATAGTCCGCAGCTTAGGACAGTTTCCAGTCGAAGCTCTTCTACGAGTCCTCCTAGTCGCGATATTACACCAAAATCCGATTTTGGACGTACACATCACGAAAACCATGCTGAAAATTTTGGCTTTTCTCTCAACGGCTATTGCGCTGACCCTGGCTGGCCCCGTCCCGAGCGACTCCTCCAACCTCAAGCAGCCCGTCGACCTGACTGCCATGCATGCTGCCCATAGAACGAAGCCTTACCGTGAGGGCCTGGATGACCCTTACCTGACGTTTGAAATGCATGCAGACCCAGCAGCTATTTTGGGAGATTGATTCTATCGAGGGAGACACAGGCTGGAGGGGAAACACGCCGGTATCCAAGTGACACATATCGTTGTCACGGGTAGAGACAAGCGGTGATGGTGAAAAGGCAAATCATGATATATCTGACACGGTAAAGGTGGTGGCAGTCGGCTAAATAGATTTAGCTACAGAGCAAATGACAATGGTACAGTGGTATAACCCTTGATTATTACGTAGTGTATTCTTGTTGCCCCCCTTTAGTCTTTTACATTCACCAGACGTTCCACTCGTCTGGCTAACCGTATACATGGTTCGTCGACGAAACGACAGTATAGGTCTGCTGTCCAGACCAGTACTACCAGCACTAACATGAAAGCGACAGCCAAGGCGGCACACTCTCTTACGGATGTCTCTTGACCACTCAATTTCCACAACGCGGGGACGAGGCTCCATCCGCCAGCCAACAGTAAGGGTATATGCAAAGTATAGAGCGAGTATGAAATGCGACCGAAGTATAGCAAAGTGGGCAAGCAGAATACCCTTTGCAGAATCGCTAGGTTGCAGACAGACTGGACTATGAGGGCGGCACCAACAGATTGCCATATCCTCGAGTGGCTTACGAGTTGAGCAAGCCATCGAAATCCTGGCGTGCGCGAGCCACCGAGCTCCGGAAAGGAGGCAATGTGTATCCCAACACAGAACAAGACCAGGAAGGCGAAATTCTTGCTCCAACTCTTTGTCCTCTTGTCATTCGGAGTGTAGCCCAGATTTGGCTCGTGGGCGAGTCCCATTCCGTACAAGAATAATGCCATGTCCCACCTGCCCACTAACAGGCTGAAGACAATCATCCCGCCTAGCAAGACCAACCTACTGAGGGTAGGAAGCTTCATGGTCCCGGCTTGGAAAGCGCAGAGCAGGATAGACGCCCAATACTCGATGGCGACCGTCCAGAACTGTGAGCCATATTGTACCTCTCTAGTGTCGCCATAGTCATTTCCAGAATTGGTGCCGCGCCAAGTCTTTGGAATCAACACATCAGCGAGGAGAAAGTCGAACCACTCCTTTAGCTGGCCCCAGAAACTAGGAAGGCATATGGGCTGTTTCTCCCAGAACGTTTCCCGCATCTCAGGGGGGCCTTGCCACTCCACCCTGGAAAGCTGCAGATGATCGAATATGCCTAGGTGGATGGCGACCATTGTGAGAAAGGATGCGAGGACCGCTGGGCCGAAGAGACGGATCCCTCGACGAAAGACCAAGGATCCCACGACGCCGTGCGCCGTTTCCCACTCACGCTCACGCATGAGTCTGACAGGCTTGATAGACAGCACCGTGCCTGAGATGACGAAGAAGATGCACACCATGGGGCTTCCATTAAAGAGCAGCCGCACTCCAGACAGCTGCATAAGGCTAGTGTTACTGTAGCTAGCCTGCGTCTCGCTGTCGATAGTTCGGTCTCGGAATCCATAGGCATAGTAGATCCCTCCCCAGAAGGGGATCAGAAAATGCTCTGCGAAGACACAGAGCGCGGCAACACCGCGCATGCCGTCAAGGAAAGCCGTCTCACTGTGTGGGTAGTCCGAATTTCCCAAGCTCGTAAGAGCATGGGGTTGTCTGGTCGCGCCAAGTCTAACTCGACTTCGGCCATCGTGGTAATCGTGTACCGAGGGCTGTGGGGTCTGAATGAAGTCATGGAGAAAGCTGGGGAGCAACAGTGCCGCATATTGACTTGCTATAGCAGCCACTCTCACTATCATCCTTGGCTCTCCTAGATGACGACATGTTCCTGGCCTCAGTGAAGACTGCTCGTCTTGACTCTCGTATTCGAGATCGAATGATGTTGGCGCGTCCGCGTCCGGTCGTAGGGGCACGATGTCTTCCATTGCTTCAGCTGCTAATATTCGTTTCTTAGAATTGCGGTAAATGTAGGTGGAGGACGTATGAAGGGTGTCGGTGTGAAGATGTTGTCTGTCCAAGCAGTTGCAACTAGTAATAGGGCTTCCCGTACATCATACCTGTATCAAGCGCCGATCATCCCCAGAGTACGATGTGGCGGATGGTGACTCGGTGAACTACAGGCAATGGGGATAGAAATTTGTATCTCTCCCTTTTGTTATTCGGACAAGCTTATTAAAGTCCGAAACAAAACCCCAGAGAGATGTACTTGATTTCTTCGTAGAGGAAACTACAGTACAACAGGTTTCCTAAAATAGTATAGGCTTTAGTGATAGATCGAGGTAGCCAGAGACAGATTGTTACACTCCTACACCTTTATACAGATGAGTCTGCCTTTCCCCTTCACTAGGCTCCCCATAGGCCTTAGGTATGACACGAAGGCGATATTAGGATTCACACTACGCCCCGAATGTATTGAGATATACTACCATCAATCTGTACGTCACGCATGAACGGAGGAACCGAGAGAACGTTGAAGGAATTAGACTTATGGGTCATGTCGATCCATCGTAACGCTTGCATGGCCAGGCTAACTCCATATACGACTTGACAAGCGAAACAAGCCTATTTACAAATACTCCACAAGGTGTGTTCCTTCACGCTAGGCAACCCACAACCCCACGTAGACACTTGTGCTTCAGCTTTAAGCTTCATTGCTTATTAGTTAGCATGCTTTAGACTTGTAGTGAATTCTAGCTCCTTGCCTTCGAACTTGTTGAATGTGTGGTGCAATGCTGGCGAGGCGACCTCGGTCAAGACAAGCCGAGTAGGCATCTTTCAAGATCCAGATGACGTCGAACGAACCTTGCGTGTGCTTTCAATTAATATAAATGACCCGATATCTGCTCCCTAGGAGAGTCATCTTGCACCACAGATTCAAGTACCAATAAGTTCTCTTATTACCAAGATATCGTTTGCCCATAAACACTAAGTCTTAGTCAATCTTCCCAGAAACCACAACACCTATAAAAATGCGTTATACTCTTGCTCTCGCCCTCATCGCTTCCATCACCTCAATGGTTGCTGCCTCACCCGCTGCGGACGCTGCTCAGCAGCTCGCGGGACGTGAGCCTGTTATTTGCGTCGGGTGCGTCAATACAAACGGGTGTAACGTCGATTTGCCGGACGGCTGCGATATCGTAAGTGCACAAAGAACCCCATCGACAAAAAATTGTTGCAAGCAAGAACTGACAATTTACTAGAACACACCTGGCTCCTGTACCTCCTTTTGCATCAGCGTCGCCGACGGTTGCAAATGCTGCGATATCAACCCCGACAACAGTGTCGATAACGATAGTTGCCATTTCCGATAAGCGTGGCAGATTTCAAAACTGTCATGTACTAAGCCCTGGTGTGTAGAACTTTCCAAGGTGTCTGGTCTTGGGTTGGTTACATGTATACAACGGACCAGTGGGTTTATGGGGAAAGGTATCAATCCACCCGGGTTGAAGACAAGGGGTCAGTTGACTGAGCAATGGGTGGCCGTAAGGGCACACTTAGCTAGAACTTGTTAGAACTTGTGGTATATAAATGGGAATTTCAATTGTACCAGTGTCTTAGTAGTTCAATTGGCAGACGCTTCATATCAAGTCCACTGGCGACACTTAAAGAAGATTCGAACTTTTGCTCCCGAGAAGATTGTCTCTACACCAAAGTCGCACACAAACCAAGATCACACCTATGTATCAAAACCTGCCACATTACTCATTTATCAAATTACCGAGGGTTGATCTTACTTGTGAGCTTTATTAGCTACAATTATCGAATTCGACAGTCTGTGAGGCGAGGGAATGAGATGGATCAAAGTTCCGGTTACACCGCGGGAAATGGTTCAGTTATATCGTGATTTGTGAAGCTGGCGGCGGTGCCTTGGCTTGGAGGATGGCCGTGTGTTATATGAATGCGGACCGCCCTTGTACCAAGGTCCCTCGGGATGAAGACTACTTAGCTAAATTCTCAGCCGGTTCACTTCAAATCTAACTTTCGTTGATTTTATTAATGATGCAAAGACTGATGAGTCGAAAGTTCGAGTTGAAGACTTTTCCGTAAGTCTGCGCAGTCGCCATTTGCTCAATGTTATATTGAGCAACTCATCCGATTGAGAGTTTTACCACTGTGTCAACTATATGGGTAAGTACATGTACTCAGGTATGCAGGCAAAGGCTTGAGCTTGCAGGCTGAACGACTCCTAGTACTGATATACACCAAATGTATCGTAGGCGGCACAACATGCTGTACGAGTTGCAAACGCGGCTCAACTATCCTACTAGGCAAGACTCTCCTCATATATTGTTCCCACGCAACGAAGGCAAGCGAAATGTCGTTCATGTCACTAGTCGAGCAGGGGTAACTAAAGCAGAGCACTGCTTTCAACGGGACGAGTTACCTACATCTTTCAACAATGAATAGTAAAGTAGGAGAGTTTGATTGATTGGATCTGTGGTTTTTTCTTGGCCCATTGGTGCTGACTCCTTGGTCTTAGCGACCAATCAATCATCAGGTGTCCTCTCTTCATCTAGGTAAGTTTTCCCATCACGGGACCTTGACCAACATTTCTCGCGCAGGCAGTAACAGGCCGCAACGTTCGTGCCGCTTGTCATTTGTTTCCCATGCAAACGCATGAATATCGTTCATATATAATCTAGTATTGATTCAATAGGAGTTTCTGTCACGGAGTAGCCTACTTATTTATCTTCACCTTTGGGGTTGCAATATACTCCCTTGTTCATGATACCTAGGTTAAGTGTCCGTATATACCTGCGTTATTCTCACGTTATTTCGGTAGATAGTTGGAATCTTATCAATCCTATTATGATATCCATCTGCATCAGTGTCGTTGTGGAAGGACTCCCCACGATGATCATTGTCAACTCGGGGTGCACTTGCTTCGCGTGCTTCATTCAGTCCTTTCCCTCTACACACGCACATGAACAGAGATTCTTCTCTCTCAGGATCTTGCCGATATCGACATAGAAGAGTTGTAGCGGGATTCCATCAACATTGCCCGTCATTGCGGAACAACCTGTGGGTGATGTGGTAGCCATGGTAGTAGCATTGGTAGCCCGCAGCCCTGCCCGGTAACAGTACCTCAGGCACCACCCCAAACCCCGTACATATGTACCTACCTAGACATTTGCAGGTACAGGAACCACCCGAGTTCCTCCATACCTCCGTAACATAGCGATAATCAATACAACATCACACTTCACCTTGGCTCTATGTACGTAGATGCCTACCTACATGTAATCTACCCACATCATCGAACAATTAAACGTTACTTGCAAGGCCCCGATTTGCACAGTGGCAGGTGCAGTTCAACCCGTTAGTATGACTGGAAACCAGAGACAAAACTATCCTGCTCTCCACATATAGTCTTACTGCTTCTGTCGCTACCTTTTGTTCCAGGACTGTCGACCATAGCAGCTGCGATCAGTCACACAATAGTCCGAGCAGCAGCGCCTTTGCAGGAACCAGCATCATGGCCAGCCTTCCATATGACATGTGAGTATCTATGCATCCACTTAGATTGGTGGTGTTGTACTCGTGTATTCTACAGCATCGCCACTTCGGACCCATTCACCATCTTCGTGGGACCCGAACGCAAGAAGTTTCTTATCCATAAGGAACTACTTGCCGCGATGTCGAAGCCGCTGAAAGCCCTTGTCGCAGGAGGGATGAAAGAGTCTCAGGAGGGATGCGCCGAATGGCCTATACCTACGAGAGCACAGTCGAGAAAGGTGCGAACAAGGACAGTCTTCGAGACTTGGTGTGTACCATAATTGCTTGCAATGCCGAGAAAATGCTGCATAATCCTCACTTTCAGAAGGCATTGGAGTGTAGTAAGTTCTCACGGGATATTATCGCTGACTTACTAAAAACAAACTGGGAGTAAGTTCCAGTGGTATTCAACGGAGAATGGAGGTGGGCGCCAATGAGACACGGTTTCCCTATTTATGCATGTACATTGAAATCCTTTCCGGAAACCACTGATGGGTCACATCCCATCTCTCATGCTACAGCTGCGCAGGGTAGCTATGTGGATAGGCAGTACACTACACCGATCAACATGAACATCATGCATTGCGCTTGACTTGGAGCAGTTCACTCCATGTCCCAGCCGAGAAAATCAATTTGCGTCTATTTAACGATTGCAGCACAAATAGGGGATACTCAATCGAAGTACATTCGGAGAGAGAGGTTATGTATCGCTTTATGCTATAAATAACTCGTATGCTGTGAGGTTGTGTCATTTTTTCTCGTATGTAGCTGCCGTTGACCAAAGAATTCCCGTGATGTCCAAGGCGCCGGCAAACATGAGCACCCCATAGCCCAGACCTAGCTAGATGACTAACGTTGTTCCTTAACTTTAGTTAATTGTACCTTCCTCTCAGATTATAAATACGTTCTTGCGTAAGATCTATCTACTGCCGGCGTATGTGGAGAGACCGACGTTCCTTTGAGCCGTTATTTTGGGAGTATCAATTAACACTAAGTAGTGTCATGAGGCCACTTATCCGCTCTCACATCTTTGGGATACGACATGCTTTAGAAAGTATTATGAAAGGGTTTGAGTGTGTGTATATACAATGTTATTTTTATGTTTCTTTCGGTAGGTAGTTAGAATATCATCCTATTATTATTCACTCTAGATAAGCGTTTCTGGCAGTTCAGAAGCATACCCGATCAGTTATCTCTCCCTTCCGCCAGAACTATTAAAACACATTATATGCACGATCAACCCGGTGAACTGCATAGCATAGACTTAAGTAAGAGCTTAAAATTTGTTACATCACTTGTTCGACGTGAAGGTCAGTAGAGAACCAGGGCATATCATGATGTAAGAGAAATACGAAACCCTAGATTATGCTCGGTAACAGCTTAGTCAATGCTTGCACGTGCTCGTCCAATCTAATTCTGACGACTTAAGTATGTATAGGTAGGTCCTTGTGTCCTTACCAATTGTTGTAACACCCATTGGTGCCATAACTTTCATCAGCGACTATCCAACGCGGTCCATGCGAGATTCCATAATGGTGCCAAAAGAGTATAGTCCAGCCTTCGCGCCCTTTTAGAAAATGAGGGGGGGAAATGACAAGTGGGAGCGGAAAGGAGAGTGATTGTCCCCTAGAGTTTTGGCGAGTTCACCTTTTCGCAAGTACTTCGATGATAAGGTCAGCCTCTCTGACAGTTGGGCGTCCGCTTATGACGTCGGGGGCTGTGATTGGCGCGGCATGTGCGTTTGCATGTCATGTTGCAGCTAGCAATACATTGGGCAGAATTTGATCATTTCTTCACAAAAACATTTATCAACCTTCTCGCATAGCAAGGCAAGCATCATTACGGCGATTTTGCACAGTACCTGATCAATCGTACTGTCTGACATCATCATTCATAATGGCGAATCTCCCATACGAACTGTTAGTAGTTTTTGTGAGACTGTGTTGATTGGAGTCATTTGGCTGACAAGGTCGGTGCATCTAGAATTGCCGCCTCAACACCGTTTACGATCCTCGTCGGGCCGGAACAGAAAAAGTTCACAATGCACAAAGAGCTTCTGGCGTCAATGTCACATAAGCTAGATATACTCGTAAACGGCAAGATGGATGAGGCTCGCAAGGAATCGGTCGATTGGGGAGATCTTGATGAACGAACATTTGTTTGTTTCTTCGAGTACGCATACACGGGGAACTACAACATTTCGCACCCTCAAGGAAACGACAGAAGCCAAAATGACGTTTCGCAGTCGCAAAGCGATAATCAAAGTCAACATCAAGACGTCTCCGAATACATGGAAGAACAACCTAGAGCTCCAGAGGGTTGGGACGTGGGTCCTGTTGAGCGATACAGGGGTCCTGTTGGGGAAGATCTAACGATGAAATGTCCAAGATGCAAGAGAGTCGTGCCGATGCCAGCGCCACCACGAAAAGCCAAAGACTTGCTTTGGTGGAGATTCATCAATCTCGAGTACCCCGGGCCACCATCCGAGGGAAATACAGACCCAACCAATGGCTCAGTTTCATTCGATCTTAACGGAATGATACTATCTCATGCCCGCGTATATGTTCTAGCCGATTACCATCGCATCGATAAACTGAAATTGTTGAGCCTCAAAAAGCTGCACCAGTGCCTGGTGGATTTCGAAACGACGAGCGCAGGAGCCGAGACTATTGCATCGCTAGCAGCATACTGTCATGAAAATACCCCCGACAAGCATCCCAAAGATGAACTGCGAGAGCTGCTGTGCCTTTATCTCGCCTGCAAAATCGAGCAGATGTGGGACAATGCTTCTTTTCGGGAAGCCTTGGAGGTCTCGCGCGACCTCGCGAGAGATGTCATAGAGCAGATGCTAAACAGACTTGATTGAATGTTCGCTACTTCAAGCATGAGTAGCACAAGCACCATGTTGGGCCGAGATCGGCAAGCAGTACAGGGAACGTTAACGAAAGAGACGTGCCTCTTAAAATCATGATGCCATACTAATCTATCGCTCACGAGATTATCTACAATCAAATCTATCCTTTAACAATGGCTCCGCCCCAGATCTCATCATTATTCTTATGCCTTATGCCCCATCCAAAGAATCATGAGAATCAAAATAGGAGAATAGGGCACTTGCCCGAAGCTCCGATCCAAAAGTGTAAAAGAACAACAAAAACGTTCTCACGAATAGACGACCTGCCACCTATTATTCCCACTCCCGACTAAGTTACTAGCGTGCACATTGCCATGCGAACCCTTTCTTAAAAGTCCATTAGCAGGCAAGAACTAAACAGGCTCCGGAACGTCAAGTATCGAAATATCGCAACGAACTCCATATTGATGGACCAGTTCATGCTTAGCTTTTGTCGACTTGTAGGTTTCGCGAGTCCCCACCTCCCAATATCCCCCCTAGAAGACTGTCAACGAGTGACCTGAGGCCGAGGAGATCAAGATATTTATCGTCGGCGTGCTTGTCTACGCCTGGGGGCTCGGTGGCATCAACGCTTGCATAGATTGATTCGCAGAAGCCGGAGCTGCCAGTAACGGGTGGCGGAATGGACGGAGTGATGTCTGAGGGCCACACGTCGCGCGTAAGCTGTAATACTATATTCAGGAGATCCTCACTCAGTGTAAGAACTCCTCAGGCGTTTTTCGCCACGTTGCAACAAGCGTTCCAATGGGATGAGATAATGTCAGAGTGAGTGGCGGCGTCGCTTGTATGTTGATCTGTAAAATATTTGCCAACTGGGGAAGGCGCGGGAGAGACCTTGTACTTCAACTATACTATAGGAGTAGTAAGTATATAAGATGTCTAAAGGGCGTTGTAAGTGAAGGTGTCGCAGTTCAGATCGCCTTGTTAACTTCCCCGTTGGCGGATCCAAGTCAAGTAGTCCACCTTTGGTCAGGTTCAGCCCTTGTTTCTCTGATTCTGGGGGAAGTGTCTACAATTTGACGAGTTTGTGACAGTCCAGAGCGCCTTCGGGGTCAAAAAAGAAGCGTGTCTCAGGTTGAATGCCACTCGGAAGGCAAGTAAGGCAAGGCCAGCGGACAATCTACAAGTGGGACATCTAGGATCGCGGGAACATGGAAATTAAATTTAATCCAATCAGTTCATGAATTGACTAGCTCGCTAGCCATCACGAACGATATTGCACCGAAACGCCGTGCCCTTGTGTGTCCACGATGGTATAATGGCACAAAGACCTAGACCCACAACAACTCCATGATGTGCTCATACAAGCCAATACTCCATGCCGCAAGCCCTTCATGAATCGAGCTGTACGCCCGGGTGGCAGCCTAGAAACCGCGTCACAACGATACGCCATGAACTCCTCGAAGGTCATCCATAAGTACACTCTCCATAGTGATGCAGATGCTATTTAAACCGATTCTCAAAAAAAAAAAAAAACATCAGGGGGTCTCCTAGAACCCACCAACGCTGGTTGCAGGCTTGTGGGCTCTTCGACCGAGAAGCGTTGCACCATCCATGTTGAGCTCGAAGGCTCCTCGCTGCTTTTGCCGGTCTCTAACCTGCTGACGAGCAGCTGTGGCAACAGCAGCACTATGCTGACCGTATCCGCGCGCCTGTTTCTCGTCGTGCCGACCACGCTCTCTGCCACGTTCTTGATCCTTACCCAAGTTGGTATTGCGCATGCTTTGTTCAAGCTGAGATGCATCCGATTTATGGGCGTAGTTCTGGCCGTCGTCGTCGGAGGATTCTTCGTTAAGCTCAGTCAAGCGGGAAGGCGCAACACCTGCAGCTCTGGAGCCAACTTGCTTTCTTCGCTTCGCCTCCTCTTCCTGCCGATGAACCGAGTAACCAACGTCGAAAATCTCCCGTAGGTTCACAGCACCAGGGGATCGGAAATCCATCCGTCGCTCGCCATCTAGTCGTGAAGAATCAAAAGCACGAAGGCTGTCGCCATATTGCTGTTTCTTCTCGTCGCGTGGTGTCGGGCCCGACCCGGCTATCCAAGGATGATTCAAGAACTCCTTGATCGTGTAGCGCTTATCCGGATCTACTGTGAGCAGGTGGCTGATCAAGTCCTGCGCAGACTTTGAAATATCATCCCACCACGGAGAGAGGAAAGTGTATTGCCCTTTCGCTACCTTCTCCGTGAGGACTTCGATACTCTCGTCGTAGAATGGGGGAAACCCACACAGGAGGGTGTAGAGCACACAACCAAGGGCCCACATGTCAACGGATTTCGAGTACCTCTCATCCTTAACTATCTCGGGAGCGGTATACCCGACTGTGCCACATGGTGTCATAGTTTGCTTGTCCCAAACAATCTTCGACAACCCGAAGTCGGCAATTTTGATTTGGCCAATACCGCCTGACCCAACACCTGGAACGAACTCCCCTTCGTCGACCTTGTCTTCGTCCCCTGGTTGTTTAGGCTTGGGTACCTTTGATGGTACGAAAGGTATAGGCCTGAATAAAATGTTCTCCGGCTTGATGTCACTGCACCGACAGTTAGTGAAGTCCGAATAGATAATTGAGGCCCGAGACGGCACAACGGTTGGGCGATGATAACATCGATATGCAATCGTGTGGTCCAACGTACCGGTGAACAACACCCATTTCTTCGTGCAAATACTCCAACGCCTTTGCAACTTGGACAATGACATGGCGAGAAAGCTCCTCACTGAAATAGGTGAGGCGCACGATTTGATGAAAAAGCTCGCCGCCAGGTGCTAGCTCGAGGATAATGTAGTAGTATTGACGAGACTCCGTGAAATCCACCAGTCTAACGATGTTGGGATGATCTAATTGGCGCATAATTTGTACTTCTTTCAAAATGTTGGCACGCTGTAGTAGAGTTTAGTCTCAATGCTTTCATTCCGGCAAAAGATTTTCGCGAAGGGCAAAATCTCACTAAATGACGAGCCGGAGAACGGGGGAAAACACAGTGTAGTGACAATGCAAGGGGAACATGCAGCGACTATGGATTCTGACAAAAGAAATATCATGTCCGCACCTCTGCAGCTTTTGGGACCTTTTTGAAATCCGGATGTAGATGTTTCTGGCCCTATATTACGACCCCCGGCGTTGGTAAGGAAGAACAAGAGAAAAAATTGACGGCAGCCACACAAGGAAACAGCTGGTCGGAGACGGGAAAAATCAAATCAACGGCCAAAGAAAACTAACCTGCATATTGTTCATTTCGAACTTCCGGACGACTTTGATGGCGCACTCGCCAGCATCTCCAACAAGGTCCCTTGCTCGATACACATTGCTGAAAGCGCCATCACCCATCTTCTCTAGCAATTGCCATCGCTCTAGACCGGGGTACTTAGGGAACTTGCTTCTGCTCTCATTCTCTTCTTGCACCAGCTTGGCTAGATGAGCGTCCTTGGTCCCAGAGTCACCATGGGAACGGACACTCTGGTCAGCTTCAAGCTGGTGAGCGGCCACACCATCAGCCTGCGCAACACGGTTTTGCATATCGCCAGGCTGCATGGAGTAGGCGTCTGGGAGAGGATGGTTAGGGGCGGCTGCGTTATTGACACCAACACCCGGCTCAGTTGCATGTGCGATGGCTTTCTGTGGTGCTGGAGGCGAAGGCTCATTCCTCTTGGAAGAATCGTCGTAGTTGTTGGCTCTGGCCTGCTTGCCTATTGATATGGTCAGTCGAATGATGTCAGTGGACCAGGGCAAACACGGGCCGGGGTATTGGCAGATCGATATTACACACAGCCGGGAGGTCACGTCAGTGGGAAGGTAAGGAGCAACAGGGAAGAAAGAAGCGTGCAACACAAACTAGATTCTGTGTGCAATAACGGGGTAGAATCAGAGATGCAAACGTTGGGACTGAAAATAAAGTGCGCACCATGCCGAATGAAGTTCTTTAATTGCTGAATTGTAGACATCTTGCCGCGACGTCACTTAGCTGTCTCGGTTCAGGGATGCGTCGAGGAGTCGAGGGAAGTCGCTTATGCTCAGGTAATCCTTCTCAAGAGGAAGGCAGCGGGAGTCCTGATGACGGGTAGATTTGACGATTGTCACAGGCCAAATCGAAGCGTTTATGGCAGAAAAGTACAGTGACGAACTTAAAGGACGTATCGACCTGGTCGGCTGGTTTTGCTTCGGGTGAGCAAGAACGTGGCTGGATAGTCACTGACGGTTGATGTGTCGTTGATCTTGTACCTTTGCGACGGTAACCGATTAAAGCACGCTGCCTGGTCAGGCGACGTATTGGGTGACGGGCAAAAAGAGTTTATTGCGGCGGCGTACAAGGAACAAGAGAGGAATTTGGGCGACAAAAGGGCAAGAAGGGTATCTATGGGCTACGAGAGTAATAAGGCCTGTAGAAGAGGTAGAAGAGGGCGACAAGACTGGTGATGCTGCTGGGAGGGATCCTAGCTGGGTTCTTCTGGGAAGGGGATTAGGAATCGGGGGGGAGAGAAAGTGGGAAGAGCCCATGGAATGACGGGGGTGTTTACGTGATGGGGGAGCCAGGCGAGCCAGGCCTAACTCAGGGCGTCAGTGGTGCTGTCTAGTGGGCACCATAGCGTCAAGCGATCTGAGCCGGAATGGAGATGGACGGGTTCGGCCTGATGATGTCGTTGCCTCCCCAGCGCGTTCCGGTGCTCTGCAGTGAGCTCAGCTGCGCGCAGGCCAGGGAGCAAGGTACCTAATCTGCCCCAGGCATTTAAAGCAGGTAGGTACCCTCTGTCCGGTGGCTCGGCAAGGAAGCACCTAGCTGTGACCCTACTCATCACCGTCCTTTTAATCAGAGCGCAGAGCTATGCCATCATAGCCCCCTTTCACCACGGCCAACCACACACACGACTCAGCGTTTCATCTCGATTAATTGCGTCAATAAGAGACAGTTCTAACAAAGCCATGATATCACTCGTGGACTTGAACAAACACCCAACGGGCACGATACATAAAATACCCTCTGTAGTCGCTGGCACGAAAGAGACATAGGAGCACTGGTCTGGTGACTCAGTCGTCTTCAGTGGGCTAGATAGCAGTGTAAGGGCCGTCTACATATGAGCAGAAATGCATGACCATGACTCTTAAGTCCCCCGAAACGCGATCCCTGGCTGGGCTTGTCAGGTTCGTGAGGCACACACCCATTCCATGGGCATAGTGACTCTACCCGGCCTCTTTTCATTTGCCAACTGACGCGCGAAACTGGTGCATGATCGCGACCAATGGCAAGAATAAAACCTTACACCTGATTCAGTCAACTAGCTGACAGACCTACTTTCTTACAGCAGGACTCATGAATGGGCGTGTATCTCGACAGTCTTGTCTGAGCTTGTGGTTTCTTAAGAGCGGGTCGCGCTTAGTTCCAGAAAACCAGAATATAAGTTAGGGGCAATACGGCCTATGACAAGTATACTCTATTTTCGCAGCAACAATGGAGCCGAGAGTCAAATCGGGCGTAGGTCCGCAGGCAGTAGGTGAGATGGGATCATAATGCAACGCCCCATCATTCCGTGGACAAGCGCCTAATTTTAATGACGCAATGTGCAATCAGGCTGCTACCTAGTGTCTGGACTGTCGAGAGAGAGAGGCAGCCGGGGCCTAGAGGCTGCCCTGTCACTGCTCCTGTGGGTGAGTTGATCCGGCTTGATCAGATTTAGTCGAGCCTGCCTTGCCGTTCCCGCCTTTTTCATGTCTGCTTAGATCGGCAATTGCGGTTGTGCATAGCTATGTATGCAATCTCAAGTTCCAACTTCCAAGCGGATTGCGTAGCACACCTTCGTTACATAGACCGTAAGGGTGGGATATGTATATGGCCCAAAGCATGGCAGGCGAGCAGAGGTCGAGCAGAGGTCGAGCAGTGGACAGCAGTGACGGATGGAGAGCTGCGCAAAGTGAGGGAGCGAAATGGCATTACCATGTTTCTGGATCCATCGAGGTGGAAGCGTCTGCATGCTGCATGATCGGCGTCAGTCAATCTCAGATCCGGGAAAGATGACGTAGTTATACGTCATTGTTCCACCCTGAACCCTGATGCCGTCATTTTGGTAGGCTGATTGGCTGGCCATTGCCTTGTACTCAGATTGGCTTTGTAATGCACGTTTTGCATGTCTGCAATTTCGATTTGCTCTCGGCTCCCTCTAACTTTCTCGAGGCAAGTGTTGAACAACAAGCAATCGAGGTAGTATGCTCGAAGTTCTTGTTGCTCCCAGGGTTTAAAGCGAATAGTCGCGCAAACACAGGCTGCAAAAGCTTTTCCAAATTCTTGTGGCATAAGGTAGGGCTTAACGAGGGTTATGACGGTGTACCGAAATAAAGCGCCTTGGCGTTGAGCGTTCTTTCACATAGCGGAGTCACTTGCTGCTAAGATACGTAAGGTATGTACAGGTCAGCAGGATGATAAAAGGCAAAACTGGAGCCGGTGGGGATATACTAGCCAAGGGTTACGATCTATGTCAACTGGCCTTATTTTCTAAAGCAAAGGACACTTAATCAGTGTGTTCGCCGTCTCGCCATAAAAGCGACGAAATAAAAGACCCCGGAAACTACACATTATCGCCTTTGCCAGTACAGCCCCGCCGGCTCCAGTTTTGCCTTTTATCATCCTGCTGACCTGTAGGACGTGATTACATATGGGTTGCTGTTGAGCTGAAGGAGTGAATGCTCCAGGACGAAAGATCTAACCGGGCTCGGATCGGGTGGGGCAGGGGAGGGCAACGATAGCTGACAAAGCAAGCAATGCAAGCCTGCCAATGACGAACTTGCCCAACCCTTCCACGCTCGGCAGGGTGGTCGAGTTGTCAGTTGTCGACAATTAGAGCCAGCCGAGCCAGCCTCATACTTATCTTCCTACTTACTAAAAATCTTGATAGGATATATTTACAACCTTGCTATAATCAAGTCGCCAAACTACACGTTTGTGGTCACCCGACTCATCTGGCATGTTGGGCGAAAATTGAGTCTTGTGGATAACGCGCTAATAATGCATGTACCGTACGAGCTGAACGTGGTGGGGGGTTGGTGTAACGGCATCAGCGAGAGCTGCCCCTCCAGTGCCACCCAAATGCAAACCTCACAGAAGCTGTTTGCGCTCTCCCCCGAGTCACCGAGTAGGGACGTTATGAAACTCTAGCGTCGCACTGCCCCCAGCGAGACTGAGATGTTCAAGTACTTTTGACTTTTTCTACCCGTCCCCTTGTGCAGCAATAATATGTTTATGTTGTGGCGCTCCTGAGGCTCGGGCTGATAGCGAAAGACCCTGATTTTCGAGTTCCACTCGACCACAGCCCCTCCACAAGACCCCTCCACATTGAAAGTCTAGTAGCGTATGTAGGTGGTTTTCATGCCCCTCGCCCCTCTTTGCCGCTTTTATTGCATCCTTCGACGCTGACCCTCATTGGATCCCTCGATTTCCTTAGACCCTCAATGGTACGATCTGTATTCCATCGCTGGCTGGTCGAGATGAGATGGAAATCAATATCTCGGAACTCTGGTACTAGGACACGACTGTATTTCCAAATAGTAATAGATCGAGTGTACCTGCCAACCTAGCCTGCTATCGTACATACATACATGTACTCAGTTCCCGAACCATGATTCAGTAGTACAGGGCAGCGCACACACGTGTGCTGCAAATGCGGCTCATGAGAGACTTTCAGGACCGCTGTCTTGCGACTGAAGAGCATGTTGTAAATAAGAGTTCAGTTTGCAATTGCTACTGCGTCGAAATCTCAAGCAGTTAGGAATAGATTCACATATAAATCGAGCTTGCTTGACATTGGTGAGATCAATACCTGCGCCAAAAGAAACAGATGACAGGTAACGCGTGGATGAACTTCAGTCTCCTCGATAGGGCGAGCGACCATGGACCCTCAGACGATCTAAATCTGCCTTCCAAAATCCGTGTTTTAAAAAGCGGATTCTTGGCACATTGTCTCCAGGAATCCCATAATGCCGAGTATCGAATTCGCTGTTAGGCGCCAAAATAGCTTCAATAATGCATTTCCACACCGCCCTAGTTGTACGCTCGGCTGATGTCTTCGAATGGTCGTGCTGAAGCGGCGAAGGGAGACTGACGAACTAGATTTATGTGTGCCATTTAAATCTCACGTTCGAAACAAATATGACACAGCATTTAATCTGTTGTTGTTGGTGCTGAGGAGCTCATAGTATCTATCATCTTATGCCTCTCCCAGTGATGACTGCTCAATTTGTGTGAACGATCAACTTTCATATAATCTACAAGCATATCAAAACAGCCTCACTGCTTGCGACGGCGACGCTCGCAACGCCATTCTTCACCTTCATTATTCGTGTATCTTGCGTGACGTTCTTGACCTCGAGACCCCGGCTCTCGTACGTCCACTTACTACCTCCATATGTGATAGTGGATGCATCAGCACCAGCACCGAGCGGGGAATTGAGGTGATACACTGTCACTTCCGTTATGCTATCGGGTACTTCTAGATCGAACCTCACTTTCCCTCTTGCTTCGGTAGATGAAGTCGAGTTCCAGTAGTTCATATTCACGATTGCAACACGTTTCGCATCCCCATCTTCATACGCAGCATATGCAGCAATATTGCTCGATTCGTCTGGCGACAACAGCGCAACTTGGGTTCTCTTCGATGAACCGAGGAAGTCACCAATGAACGGCTGCGAATAGAAGTTTGAGAAGACTTGCGCGGGGAGCCCGGCACTTGCGACAGGAAGCCACATGTCGAAACCAGAATGCATGATTTGTTGGTAGTTTATCCGCGAGACGCCGATTGCCATGCAGTACAGGTAGAAATCAACCTGCCAAAGCGCTGAACCAAGACGAGCCTGGAATTCGTACGTATTCTTCGGCTGTAGTGAATTTCCAACCTCGTCCAACACGAATGGGATGTCCGGTTGGTTTGCACGCAGCCAGTTAATTCGTCGTTTGTACTGATCGAGGTGTGTATGAGTATTCGTCAGGTTCATCAATACACTGCCCAGAGTTTCCGCTGTGCCCGCCTGTTGTTGATAGTAGTGGTGTGCTACTTCTTTTACGACACTGCCGGAGTCGATGCCGAGGCTAAAGCACGCTTCTACGTCGAAGATGTATTGCTCTGCCTGCACGTCGTCTAGGAAGTGCGTAGAAACGTCAAACGCGGTAAAATAGCGTCCTCGGGGTAATGATGGCACAGCGTCTTTGATGGCTGTCACATACTCTGTCCAATTCCCGACGTAGGATTCGTTGCTGAGTGTCCCCTGAAAGTCCGGTGGGTGTAGCTCGATTCCACCTTCGCCAGTATAAGTGTCGGTGTAAAGGTCTGCTTCGTTACCAGGCTGAATAGAGAAAATATTATCAATGCCTATTTCCTCCACAGCTGCCTGTGTCCAAGCGATAGGCTCGCTGATATTTGTTGTTGCAAGGGGTACCTGAACCATGTATAAAGCGCTAGGGAAGTTATGCGTTAATGTCCAGTACGATCGGCCTATAGTAGTATGGCCAACATCCTGATAATTGTCCTGCTCAGCGATGGGCAACACTGGCTCAACCTGGCCTGGTAAATATTTCCCGTAGTCTGGCGATGTGCCTCCGAGCCTGATTATAGGCTTTCCACCTGTTCTTGAGTAAATCCCGTTGATCAAGTTGGTCGAAAACTCGTTTATGTTCCCATCACCATCTTGTGCGTAACGCACGAATGAAGCTTGTTCAAAAGCCAATGCTGGGAAGTCCGGACTGATCACGGACGATGCATCTGCAGGCACAGTTGCTGGGATTTTGATAGAAGTGCCCGCGCTAGGAACACATGCCGTCAGTCCCGTGCTCACCAGGAACGACAAAATGCCTGCGGGCTTAAGAAATTTCCCGCTCATATTAAATGTAGAAAATTGGTGTATTCGCAATCAAACCAGTATTCTTACAATACCAGTGCCAAACTCGGGATCTAGGTATGAACAAGATGCACAGCTCGGTTATGGAAAGAGGGATCAAGGGAGAAAGGGACTCTTCACGAACTCATATAGAACCTTTTGATCACTTCCATAAGCAGCCTCCGCTAATAGCCAAGCCTGCCATGGCGCCAATGACGGAGTCCAATGCATGCTGGCGGTGGGTGGTTGAAATGAGGTTACGGCGTGATAGGCTCGCTTTTAGCTAGACGAAGCAGCATATGAGAATATCGCCTGCTTGAATATCGTGCTTTTCCCGGTTCTCGGGAATTGCCCGCTGCGATTGGATCTGGGGCCTTGCGGGGGTGCTGTGGCGTGGTCGCGGCAGATTCCTACGCACAACACTGGGTACCTCAGTGCCAGGCTGTCGGTGTGAAGACAAAATTCGGTGACAGGTGAGAGCATTAGAGAGCGTGGACAATGACTTGTTCTGGCACCAGAGATGAAAGGTCGGAGGTGGAAGATCTTATGCCAAAATCATGACAAGCCCGGCATGGTGGCTGGTTGATCCACAGCATCCTTGTTATCGCCTGGCAGTGTATTTAAGCTGTCATACACATAAAGAAGAGACCAGATATTCGAGCTTGCAACGCTTAAGTTTGCAGCTCCAGGGTGCTTCCTTCGGGTTTTTCGAAGATGGCGACCTAATGACTGACTGACTGAGGTGGGAGATGACCAATAGGTGGCGAGGGTGATACCCGCAGTTTGCGACCTATTTATATTGAGAAGAAACACGACATCCAAGTCGACTGCTATTCTCATTGCTTAATACAAAATAACTTTCGATGCGCATTCCCGGAGTTTACAATACGTTGGTCCCATATGTGTAAAGTTTGATATTAGATGCTGAAGTAAAGCTCTCTTCTCACGGGTCCCGATATTGAAGACAATGTGGAATAGAAGCCTACCTAGGCTCGCACCTTAATGAAGCTGACTACCCGAGCCCTGATACTGCTCTAATTCAAGTAAATATAATTGAACGACGCAGAGCACCGATATCCTGACGCAGGCTATTCTCGACTCTTTCCACTCACCCGAACACCCAAACCTGACAAACGATTGAGGTACAATGGTATTTGCAGCGAGCTTACCGGTTTCCTAGCATATTAAAAAATGGCGGAAATTAATTAATTGAGGCAGCGAAAAATCTGTCTTTTCCGGACAGAGAAATAAATTCTTATGTTCTCTGGCCCTATGAAGGGGGTTCAGCCAATGGTAAAGTACGACCTCTCAACCTCTGCCTCTGCTCTGCCACTACAAATATAAGAAGGGACACAGGCTAGCAGCTCGGGAGTGCCTGCCGCCAACTAAACAAGTCGCTAGCTACCCCGCAAATGCTTGCCCAAGAGCAATTGGCGAGCATTCGATTGGTCCACGGCTGAATCTGGCCCACATGCACGCGGGATGCCTTCTGTATACTGTATGTAGGTACATGAACGGTCATCATCATATCTGCAATGGGCGGCGACACATGGCTGCCTGGTGACGGAGGCGAGGAGGCTCTGGTGCAACTTGGAAAGTTCACCGACGCGTCTGTCTAATCTGCTCACCTAAACTACCGCAAACTAGACGTAGTAAAGGGGAATTTGACTCGACAGCTCAACAGTTGACACCCCGCACAGTCATACGCGTGCGCAATACAAATTCCCGTGCGTGTAATCTTAACCATCAGCCCTTCAGTACTGATTCCATTCATGTTGATTTCATCTCGACGGGAGTGGTCTCTCTGATACCATCCCAGCCAGAACCTCAGCCTTGTATTTACAGCCCAGCTCCCGGCTCCCAGCTCCCGGCAACCCCAGTCCGACCATCGGAAACGTCAATTGACTATCAGCAGCTCGACGGCCAGTCAGTGTTCATGAGTACGATCGTGCATTGGTGCTAACAGTCGTTACTGGACGGCAACGATTCCTCTTTGCGCTATGGAAAACCGCACTGCCAGCATCCCGGATGACTGGGAGCACGTGGATGATGACACTTTCTCTGTCCGGTCTCTACCAGCGTCCGACGATGAATTTCTCAACCCGTCCCCGACGTCCGAGTCGAGACCTGCGAGTCCTACCGTCGACGCCTCTTGTGATACCCTGCGTGACTTGCGATATCCACCGCATAAACCACAGCCTCACCCTGGCCACCGAGACAGTGTTGACCAAAACGAGAAGCGTGGCAACGAAGAAACCGACGATATTCTGCATGTCAGAGAGATAAATGGCAATGGAATCGACAAGGACAAGCTCAAACAAGTTCTTAGTACGGAAATCAACCCTAAAACCCTGCACTCCATTGCCTTGTCCGTCGGGAATCAACTTGAAAGCATGGCGAATGTAATGGGTGATTTCTGTAGCAAGAGGCCAAGGCTTGATGCCGACATTTACAATCAGTTTCAGAGTCTATGTTGGGTGATATATGATAACCTGGCCGATTTGAAGGAAATACTCCGCTCTTATTCGGTATACTGCAAATCCAAAGAACGATCAATCATGCTTCCCATCGACCCCGATCTGCACAAATGGTTGGGGGGTCTAGCCGAGGTCCTAACCAATCTGAAGAAATCTATAAATGAACCGGCCTCATTCACCGAGTCTCTTCCATGCTTGAAGGAGCACAGAGAAAGCTTGAACAGCTACAACACCCAGATTGAGGTGTTCCTCCCGGTGATGCAAGCGTAAGTCAATATCCCACCAAGGGTGTTTTCTAATCTGATCGAAGTGAACAGTGACTTGGCTGAATTTCATACTGCTGGTCTGTATGTATTGGAGAACAACGATCACAGATTAGCTACCGCGCAGTCAGAACCTACCTCAACGACAAACCGACATGGCCATCAACCACCTGGGAATAATATCTCGCACTTACGACGAGAACTATACCGCTTGAGGGATGCCATATGTTCTTACCTCGAAGAAGCCCACGGCTGTCTGAAGCTGGTGGTAGCAAACGCAGTCGATCGCGCGGCTTTGGAGACTGCCACATCGAGCTATGGCGACATCAAGAAGTCCTTAGAGGTGATGTTGTCAAATCACGCTTCGGATTGGATTGATTACAGTACCGCAGGCGGATTGACGTACCCAGAGTTTTGTCGACTGGACCCGGACACCATTCGCTTGCTCATTCCTCAGCTTCACGAGGTCAAGAACGATCTCCTCCTGGCGGCACAGCAGGCTCGGGAAAGTCGTTACATGAATGACCCGGATGGTCACCTAGAAAACGATGGTGTGACTTTGCGTGCGTCAACAATTCACATATCACACAATATCGCGGCCATCTTGCTTTCCCTTTTCCGTCTCAGGCACGAGGTCTAGTTGCGTCACTGGCTTCGGCCGATGGAAGCTGCGGCTACTGGCTAAGAAGGTTACGATGATGTATGATGGCAGTAGCATCTGTTCTATTAGCGTCGGGTGAGGCAGCATAGCTGGTAAGGCGAAGCCCGCATCATGTATTATTTCAGGCGCCTCTTCTCCTAATTGTCTTTATGCCGTACAAAAAGTAGTCACTGTGTAAACAGTGCTCAACTTGGTAACTATTTCGTCAATCATGCCACAAACCTTACCGGATAGACATTTTCTTCAGTAATTCGATTGGTCACCGTCTGATGAGAACTATTGTCGCCCTTTGGAGTTGATACTGTATGCTGTTACTAGAACTCGATCAGGCATTATTCGAAATCAACTGCCAAAAAGCCCCATTCGTGAAATTGCCCGTTGGGACATCTGCAATCCATTGTACGAACATACGGAGTGGATATCATCATGAGCGAACTCGTATCCCGCATCATCGAAGTCGACAAACACCCGCAAAATTGGACAAACATTGAAGGCATTTCGTCGCAAACACGGAATATCATCCACAACCATCTGCGCTACAACGCATTCGTAGCGGACCTTTGCAGGATCGGTCTCGGCGTTCCGAAGGTCGTTGCACGCGTACCCGTGCTGCCCTACGCCAAGAAGGATGGCGTCACGCAAATATAGCCTACTGTGCAGCCATGATGCACGCAGGTGCGATCTGCAATGCGACCCAGCTCCAAAATTACCTACCCTCATCTCGAACAAGCTGGACTGATCGGAATCCGAAAAACTCTTTGATTGTTTAAGAACCTACGAGGCTGCTGCTGTACAGTTCCAACCGCAGCCTATATCATCAGTTTATTCTTTCGCGCGATCCCTTGTTACAAGCCGCTGCAATTATCACGACATCACGACGAATGACCAAATCAATATGCTATTTCACCAAGCCCTAGCCACTGCGACACTCATCGCATCCGCTGTCGCCGCAAACGACTTTGTCTTGAGCTTTACGTGGACAGGCCCTCAAATTTGTAAAAGCTATCCATGCCCATACTGTACTGTAGTCCCTCATATCTCACACTCAATCTGCATTCACTAATCGTGATGCAGCATTTGATGTCTCAAGCCCCGCCTTCTTATCAAGCGACGGATCAGAAGTAATACCAAATTTCAGTGCAGCCTGTTCAGGAACCGTTGATCACTCGCTGCAAGCTTGCACGTTGCTCCCGACGGAGGGAAACCCGTACCAGGCGCTGTCGGGCAACTTCAGCTCATTTGAGACGAGTGGCGTGGGAAATGGTTTGATCACTGTGCGGCTGACTTGGTTTGATAATGTTTCGTAAGTTTGCCGCATCGTTGATGAGAATCGAAAGGTATTGCAGAGACTGACCTTGTGCAGGTTCAAGAATCGGACTCTGACTACCTCGACAGCTTTCCAAGGAACACAGTGGGATGTGAACCTTGGGGAGAACCCGAATGGTACGCCGGCAGCGACGAGATCAACGATGTTGAGATCGCGAAGACGGATGCTGTAGAACTCCGAACTTGGAAAAAAAAAACTTGAGCATCGAGTCTTACATAACGGGCAAGTTAATGACAGCACAGGTGATGCTATAGTATGAGATCGCCACGCTTAGCTGAGCAGGGAAGCAAAGACACAACGATACCCATATAATGACTTGGAGAGCGCTGACAATTGTGTGTTTACGACCGAAGAAATGTAGCTAGTCTAAATCACAAGTTGATGCTTTACATAGTTCAGTCCTCGAGCCAGCTAGATGGTGAGTCTTGCAAGCCTATATAGTCAGTTTCTATCCTAGCGGATTTTAACGGTCTCATTTGCCAAGGCACAATTCTCTACAAGCAATGTCTAGTACCTGGAGTTCACAACGCCTAGCCGTATTGTGCGCCAACATCATGGACGGGAGTAATTTGAGACTGCAGTGATGAATGTAAGAAAACTCGGACGGCAAGTAAGCAAGGGCTGTCCACAAGTGACGATGTTCGTAGATCTTTGGCGATCATGATTTAAAGAATGGACACAACGGACAGACTGATTTGTTGATACCGTGGTGGATCTTATATCGACTCTACGGATTAGTGTCTTCCATCATCGAGTGCAAATTCAGATGTTTTATTTCGCGGGAAGTGCGCTCCAAACTGGCGGATCAAGCCTTCAATATCGACCAGGCTGCATTGTGTGCACAGGTAAGTTGGCTTCCACGGTGTACCTACTGCATGACGTGTAGTACAACCTGAGCTCGGCCTGAGTACAACCCATAGCCGCTCACATGCAAGTCCTTCAGAGCTCCATCGAGATCTTTAACCAGTTTCTCAGTAAATGTTGTCTGGACACATTCATTACAGAGGACTTTGGAAGGAATGCGGGAATGGCACGGTTGATATGGACGTGTTAAATACGGGTGGATTTGGTTGATAGCGGTATCGCTGACAACCTAGCTGCATTAATGGGCCGGAAGCATCCTGTTGAGCTCGCCTGGGTTAGCCCGCCGATAAAGAGCGATAAATCAAATAGTCCTGAGCAGAAGTCCCGAGGTCCTGACCTGAATGCCCTCCACAGTCCTGAAATCAGGTTCCCGAGTTCTCCAAGGTAACAGCCTGAGCCACGAATCTGTGTGGCTGGTAAGGTAGTTCCAGCCCGTTAGTAAGGTATCCCGCATCCCAAATCGCCTGTTTCTGCCTAGGAGGATCCACTGGGGCCTAATTCTGCCAATGACTCAAGACCGCCCAATCGTCCACACCCTCAACCTCACATCGCCAATTACCGGATGCCTCACACCGAGCTCGCCAAGGTGTGCCTCAATGGCTACGTGAACAGTCGTACGGCGGATAGAGAGCCACTTCAGCCCACTTACGAAAATCCACTGCCCGCACTCGACATGATAAGTACGGCGCACAACCTTTCTATTACATTGCCTGGTACTGTATGTCCTGTTTACAAATCGTGCGATCCTCCAGCCAGCCGTCCTGAAAATCCTGTCAGTACCCCCAATGCCTGTCGCCTAACACCCCAATACGGTGCACACCTGACTCTGGCCACCTGGTGCCAGACTAGCTAGGCGTCAGTGATCAATCTGTCTTCAATCGTCATTCGAGAGATGTAAGCCCTTGCATCGTCCACTATCAATTCGTAAGTACCTGTACGGTCGAGCTGGGACTGCGAGAACTGCATACCTTGCTTGTCCATTTTGGACTTTCTGTCTCTCCAATGCTTCTTCTCACTTTGAGACTTCTCATTCCGGGGGCAGCAGGGGCAGAAGTCACGTTCAATTGATCCCGACTCACAGGACTCGAAATCCGGCGTTGGGAGCCTTGAGATTACAGGTGTTGGAGGGACATGGTAGGACCGCTGCCTCTCGCCGGCATATGAGCCCCGACTGGACATTCGACTCTGCCTTGTATTTCTGTGTGTCTCTTCGCCGCTGCCTGAACGCCCAACTGTGTACTCCGCGGGGTCCATTTTGAGAGAGCCTCTTCGATACCCCACTAGAGATAACTCGCCTGGTCGCTTCTCATCATGAGGAACCTCGTCACTGAATCGCACTATCTTTTCGCTTGGCACTATCACGCGTGGTGCTTCGGACCTGGTCGAAGGTTTTGGAGCCTCCCACTCTCGGGTGGTTTCGTGCCAACTCCTCAGATCATGCTTACTTTCATTGCGTCTCCCAGAGCTGTGAGCTACCGGCCTTTCTAATGCAAAACCCGCATGAATGGCAGATGAATGGTAATTATCATTCATGTTGTGATCGCGTGCAATGTCTTCGTTTCTCACATCAACTGATCTTAAAGCTCTCGGAGTTTTTGAATTCCTGTATCTTTTCTCGAGATACACGGGCTTAGAGTACAACGAGATAACAAGATCTGTCAGCAGTGTCAGCCGGGATACCTCTCGTGCTTCAATCTCAGATATTTAATTTACCTGCATCACTGAGGTTATAAAGTTCACAAGAAGTTCTGCGACGGTGACTTGGGATGAGTTCCCGAGACCCATACTGCGAGTAACGGGATTCTCTCTGAGATACTTTGATCTCTGGGAGATCTAACAAAAGTCTCAGTCGTGTTCGAGCTGATGCATGTCCTGTATGAGCACTTACATCGAGCGACGGCCATCTCAGACAGGAAGCCAGTATAAGTATTTAATCTGTTTCTTTTGATGTTTTCTTGACTCTGCTTGATGTTTCTAATTGTTTTCAAGCAGTGTGTTGATGTTTTCTTGATGAAATATGAAAACTGGGATGAAGGGGGAGAGATTGGGGAATTATATCGAGGAGGAGGGTGGGCTTTTATGTGTAGGAGGTGAGGCAGAGTCTCTCTCCCCGTGCAGTGCCCTCTCTCAGCTACCCCTCACGGACCAATCAGCGCCCGGCTCCTTCGACTTACATCCTCTCACTGGCCAATCAGATGACCCCGCCCACGACCTACACCATCCATCAGACTGTGTCTTTTGCCGGTTGAACCCCCCTTCCCCATGATCGACACCCTGGTATAAGCTGCTTATCACCCTGCAATGTTTACAATATGTTTTATGCTCCCGCCCAGTCTCGCCTTTTCCGGCCGATGCCATCTTTGACCCCTGTACAGGGAGTCATCGGTCATAGGTGACAAGCAGAAAGCATTCGCACTTGTCCCATAGCAAGTCCTGCTTCCTAGGACCACTCACCTTAGGTCCTTCGGGGTTTCTCTGCTCATTTCTCTGCAACCCATTTGCACTTCATCATCGTACAACATTCCTCTGTCTACCAGTCGCTCCCGTTCATGCTGCCACCGCGCGGCGGATAACTGCCCCCGCTCTTATCTTCCATTGACCTCCTCGGCGTCAATTCGCCACACAGCATCCAATTACACCCCTTTAACGCATGATCAAGACGATCGTAGAAATTGTTCCGTTCTAAACAGAAACATCAAAGCAACTCATACTGCACTTCGCACAACATCACTGTGCAGCATTGCTGTACCTAAACCTGCAATCGACTAATTATTTTGCCACTTTTCTTTGTACCCATGCGATGCAGAGCATGCAATGCGTCTTTTGATTCCTGGGCAGTCTGTATCAGTGATGCATAGTCATGCAAAGCCCAAGCGCTCGTACTTGGATGAGGTATGCCGCAATCGTCGCTTATGATGTTGATGCGTCTTCATTGACGTCGAAATTCGCACATGCTGGATTAAACTATTGTTTCATTCTCGCAGCATTGTTGTATCTTCTTTCAGTGCCATAGGAATAGGCTCATCAAATATACAATTATAGATAGAATAATAGCATCATAAAAACTGGCACATAAATCTTTCACTTTAGATCCGGGAGCGGGTTCGAGCTTACGTATGAACTAGTCGACTTGCGGGTAGCAGAAACACAAGAATGTAAAAGAGAGAGAAGGGTGGAAAAGTCAGGAGAGTAGGTAGGGTAGGGGGCCCTCGTTCGTGTGATTGCGGTGATGGGTGTGCAGTGGGTGAGCGATGGGCCACGAGTGGCTTGTTGGCCAATCAATCTTTTCGCTCTGATGCCCGAACTGCCTATCCCAGAGCATCACGTGATTGAATAGACGACGGCACTGTGGCTCAAACCCAAAAACGCACAGACCATCAACACCCGACTCTGCAGAGCGTGAGAACTTGGTGGCTTGCACACTTCAGATCTACTCCAAACCTTAATGCACTATCACAACCCACAACGACGTCTACGAAGCCAATCGCGCCTGACACACTATTCTTGTGTACACGGCACCATGTAACTTTGAAAGTTCACCGTTGCCTAAGTTGTCAATACGTGCACCAAATAGGATATCTTATTCTAAGGATCATCTCCGCGACCCCGCAGTTCTATGCAAAGCGCTCCGCGGATGATAAATGACTTCCCTCCTGACATACACATCCGAACCGGTTCTCACTCGCACTCTGCGACTTCTCTCGTCATTAATTCGTAATTCGGACGCCTGCTCCATCGCGGTGGGAAACGACGTGGCAAAGCGATGTTGTGCGGATAAGCCAAGTCACAGTCGCGTCGCCCCCCATCACAAAGACAGGTTCATTTCGTTAGTCACGCTGAAAATGCGTATACAGATTCGAAGCGCTGAACAGCTACACATATGTATAGGAGCGAAGGACGAAGAATGGAATAGTCGAAAAGGTTGAATGTGACCTGACAAGTTAACCCTGAGGTGCTAAGAAAGGACGGGTTTAATGAGGATTCGAAGTTCACCGATGATCCAACATCGCGGCGCCCTAATATTACGCAGTTTTGTCATGTTTCACGTGTGATGACCGGCCGATGCTTCTTGGTATCGTTCAAGGGAACATACCAAAGTATTTGACTGTCTCACACTCTGGGTATCTGCAGCTGGTATTGAGCGCGACCGGGTTGCTGCTTGGTTGCTGCTTGTTCTAATTTTGAACATTCGACGAAGTGAGTATGCTCTCATCATACACAAGTGATTCACTGAGCCGATGTTTTGCTAATAGCATATTCCTAGCGTGACTTGTGCGTCGAATGTCAGATCACTGATGCTCATCCATTATCACTTAGTGAGAAATCAACATATGTTGTGAATCCCTTGAATTGAAAACGCCCTATAAGTATCCAATGAACCTCTTTACTCCCCTATCATGCTTCGTATGTCATTCCATCTAAGCCGGTAAGCGACCCCAAACCCGGAGTACCATCAAGTTGAACTTCGCATCTCCGCTGAGATCCTTTTTGCTGTGAGGTAGTTAGCAAAGGGCTCGTTGTGCAATAAATACCTGAACATTATTTCGAGCGATATTGCCGATCAAGGAAGAGCATAATCCTGAGTGACTCTGCATCAGGGTTATCTTGCTTACTGCGAGCAAGTCAGCATGGGAGCTCTTCAAGACGACAGCTATGAAGCTGATGCTGGAGCACTTTGACAAACCATTTGTGCCAACAACTCATCTAGATCTTCTTGGGTCTTAAGGCCTTCGCCACCGCCCAGTGCGAAGATGCTTTTTGATATCGCGGTAAGGGCGCCGAGGGCCCAGGTCTGCTGTCTCTCTGTCCAGTCGCCTTGCTTCCAGGGCTTATCACTATCTCCGTTGATGTGGTAGCTGGTCGAATCGACATCTACCAGTCCACTCTCTCTAGTCCACTTGGGAATAGCCAACGGGATCCTACATGATGTCAGCATGCATCGACATGTGACGGTGGAACACTCTCTCCATGTTTTGACTCACCCTCGGTCAAGCCCAACTCGGTCGCACATAGCATAGAACAGCTTGTTGAACCGGTGGACGGCCTCGCTGGGGGGCTCGGCATACGCGTTCATCGGCTGGAGATCGGTCCAGGTGAACCAGCCGCCAGGCTTGAGAAGCTTCTGAGCATGCTTAATCATCGTGGGGCCGTATCCGACCTTCATCCCCATGACACAGATGCGAAAGTGCACGACGTCGAACTTGCCCCAGTATTTCTCGGGGAAAGGCTCCAAGAAGTTGGCAACGTCGAAGCTGACATTTTGGGCGTGCGTTTTAGGGAAGTTGTCCGCGTTGTAATCTAGGCCGACTAGTTCGGCGGTCTCTGGAAGGGTCTTCGCAATGTCCTCCAACCAGACTCCGGAGCCGGTTGCGAGCTCAACAATCTTGACGTTCGGGTTGGCGGCGACTTCTTCGGCAATGTGTGGGGGCAGGAGGTCCTGGTTCATTACATCGTGGATGAAGTAAAACTGCTCGTTAAGACGTCTGCGCTCCCACTCTCCCTCATTGTTTAGCATGTATGGGTCTCCAGTAGCTCCAGGCATGTTGTCCGTTGTTGATTTCGATGGTTTGTATTTTGTGTCCTGATGGGTTAATGGCGCATAATCAAGCTTATTCTATCACCAGGGTCGATGAGTCCTTTATACTGGATGGCCTCCGCGCAACAGGTGAACATCAGGCCCGATAGGCGGGTCTATAAGATAACAATGCGCGCAGTCAATTGTCAGCTGTTACACCACCCATCCTCTGCCGTTCCCCTCCAGAGACAGCGACGGCGATGCGAACATCGGGAGCAGTGAAACCCGTGGATTTTCCGATGCGACTATGAGATGTTATCTGATTCAATCAGTGCTACATATTTGCTGCCCTGTCCCATAAGACTTGACTGCTCGCCCAGCTGGTAGGGTCGATAATGCGTGAATGCGTGAGATGGTTCAATGGAAAAGACGCAATACTTCAATGGTCTTATCCTGTTTCGGTATCATCAACCTCGAAGATGCCGTTGCCCAGAGCGCAAATTAGAGTTAGAGCAAGAGAATATTGCCGAAACAGTCTAAGTCTCTCAGAGCGTCAGCCAGATTATTGCTTGCGTGGCAGGAAACTTGCCCCCGATTGACAACGGATGCTCCGCGGATCCTCCAACTTTGGCAACACGACTTGCTTTCAAATTAGGACATCTCCGTGAAACACCAGTAACAAGGATGTCACAACACTCATCAATCAGAAAGACCATTGGAATTATATTCGCACGATGGATGTGTAGCGGTGGTTATAAACTGCGACAAGTTGGTCGGGGTTGTGTCGAATTGCCAGTGCTGACACAACCCCGGCAAGTGCTGCCCTTATTGCCGAAGTTTAACACGTACTGTACCGATTGCCTGGTGTCTTCCTGACCACAACACCCATATCGTGACCAAACTAATTGATCACAGTCATATTCAAACTACCAATAGATAGTAAGTAGAAGAGCATCGTCACTCAAACTAACTTCAACAATTGCCATAATGTGAGCGCTGGAATGTCAAAGTTCACGCAGGTGCTTTTGCGGTTGAAGCGGTCTCTACATACTTTGTGCGGTCAAACTTCATGTTCAGTCAAACGCCAAATTACGTTTCAACCTTACTCCAAGCCATGGCTTGTATCTCCAGGCTTCGGAACTTACATTGGCAACTAGACATCGGCTGTTCCAGATGAGAATCGCCGCCCGCGCATTGCTTGATGCTATGACCGTAGGCAGGTACTTTGTAACTAGTTGTACGAACGGATGTCCGTTAGGCGTGCTACAAGTGAGTAACCCGAAAAGTATACAGAATTTAGTATCTGTTGTTTCAATTCCGCTGACTTATTCACTTTCTTTAAGTTGTCTGCTACGAACCTTAGAACCATGCCCCTCTCCCCAGGTTGCATCGCAGATGTGACGTCATACCCGGACGGAACTTGGAAACATGAACTCTGCGGGCGCTCTCGTCTGTATCAGACAAACTTCACATTGGTTTTGCTTGGAACAGCTCACCTCTTTTTGAAATCGAGAAGCTAGAGTCTCTTGTTGAAAGATTCTGCGAGTTCACTTTAACGATGCCTGACGTAGCAGCAGATCTAGCTGCGCTCCAAGCTCAGGTCGCAAAGCTACAATCGCAGTTGGCGCAAGCCCGCCAGATAGCGTTCAATTCCTCACAAAGCGAGAACGACGCAAGACTAGCATGGCTCAAAGACGAACACCGTCGCGCCATGCAGCGCTGCGCCACTCAGCTCATCAACCTGGGTCATGACGATATGATCTCCGAAGCGGAGCGCAGCATGGAGAAGCATCGCGTCTTCCACACTGATGCAATGAGCGAGGCAGACGAGAGGCTCGCCGCTGCACAAGGGGCGATCGAGGAACATCGGATATTCCATGCCGCTGCGATGAAAGAGGCTGATGAACGCCTTGCTATGGCGGACGACAGCATGATTGAGCATAGAAAGTTCCATGCCGAGGCTATGCACGAAGCGGATCAACGCTTGGCAGCTGCGCAAGGAGCCATTGAAGAGCATCGTAAATTTCATGCTGCGGCTATGAAGGAAGCAGACGAGAGACTAGCAGCCGCAGATGACAGCATGGTCGAGCATAGGAAGTTCCACGTCCAGGCTATGCGTGAAGCCGATGAGAGGCTTGCGGCGGCTCAGGGCGCTATCGAGGAACATAGAAAGTTCCACGCCGCTGCCATGAGGGAAGCGGATGAGAGATTAGCGGCCGCCGATGATAGTATGATTGAGCATCGCAAGTTCCATGCGCAAGCGATGAGAGAAGCAGATGAGAGACTAGGCAGAGCGGACGATGCAATGGTCGAGCATAGAAAGTTCCATACGATGGCTATGCAGGAGGCGGACAGGCGACTTGCTGGCACTGCAATCGCATAAGAAAGAGCGAGACTAATAATAGTGTATTATAAAAGACGATCGGCGTTTTGTTTCGCATGTATCACGATAGTAGAGTGAGCAGGACTCTTGTTGTAATGATGAACTTTTGCAATCTACCTGTCTCTTCAAAAAACGGGCCCCTTGAAGACGCAATTGTAACTCTATCAATGGCCGATTCTCGGCAGCTAACAGCGTGAGGGGAGTGGAATGATGAACGTAAGTGGAGGAAGAGACAAGTCGTGGCATGGACTGCGCGACACGATACTGATTTTGACGCTTAGTTTCATTTTACTGCAATGCATATGCAAAAGAATCCGATGATCCTTCTGATTGCATATCACGGAGACAGGCAGGAGTAAGTAACCCGAATCGCCTGTCCTCTGTCTTGGTGACGAAGAGCACCTCATCCAGAATACTTGCCGTCGCGCTGTCGCGATTCCCCGAACTCGTCAATAGGCCATGAGCCACGTACATAGGATAGACACAAGAAGCAAGCGCGTCTCTTATCGTCTAATTCGCTATTAGCTAGCTTAAGCAAATTGTAGTTGTCGTCCAGAAACTGACCTGTATTTTCATACGGGTATCTTCGTCGTTTGTCTCTATTGCAGTTGCTTCTCGATAGTCTGCTGATACAAGCGCTTGCCCCTCGTCAATAGCAAGTTGAGCCAGCTGTTCTATTTGGAGACAGCTCTGTAGTAGTCTCTGAAAGTCACATCCATCTCGAATTGCCGTTTTCAAGAAGTCTCGGAATGATGCGACAGCCTGTAAGTCAGACCTTGCGTTTAAAGATACAGGATCCTCTAATATCCCTAAGAAGAGTATGAGGACAGCGGAGAGGAGATAGCCCATGATGTCCCTGAGTACAAGAGTCAGCTGATATCAGTGAACTACAATACAAGTCTTGGTTGTGCTCACCAAAGCTCGATGAACGATCGTCCGTGCAGTGCTTCGAGCAAACCTAGAGTTGCGCGAGCAGTTTTTCTACATTTCCTCAGAGCTGACATAACTCGCGAGTTCTCGACCACATTCGACACAACTGCATCTGCCCCCATGTCGTAGCGTCTAGCTGCCCATGACGCCATACCGACACAATTATAAAACTCGAGATGCATTACTAGTACGCCGAAGTCATCATCCTTTTGAATAGCAGCTGCGGAATCTTCGATATCAGGAATGGGGACGGGCGCTACGGTTAGTGGCCAATATCCAAGACCCCAGTCAATCTCTATTATGTTCGGTATGAGCTGTTTGTACGATAACTCAATCGCTTTTCTTCGGTACAGTCGCTTATGTATAATAGATGCCAAAACCACAGCCTCTACTCTGAGCTGGAGGAAATTCGACAACCCTTGCAAGCTGCCTCTCATTTGCGGTCTCTGTGCGACAACGCCGAACTCTTCGTCGTCTATGGCTGGGGGTAGACCGCATTGACTGCAGATCTCCATGTCAAGGATGTAGGCTGTCCAGAAGGCTCGACGGTGTCTATCATCGATGGACTCCAATGGCATTGTGTGCGATGGGTTGCGTTGTAGAACGGTAATCTGCAACAACCGAGCTGTTACCGAGATAAGTTGCGCCGCAATCTGTGCTTCAGATAGCAGTTTCGCAAGCAAAGTCAGAGCTAAGAGTGCTTCTATGACAAGGATATCCGGCTCAGACGACAATATCCGGGGTAGCTGTGCATGAGTCCCCTTGAACATGGTTCGAGCTGCTTCTATGCAGACTGCTATACTAGGATTGGGGTTCGGGAAGAGCATTGCCAATGCGATCACAGAATCAAATAGAGCACACCACGCTACGTTTGTCGTCGGGTCTAGAGTCGCAAGCTCTGTCATGAGAAGAGGCATTGAGAGAAAGGGGTATCTCGTGTTGAGCCTTCCGAGTGTAGGCTCTAATAAGCCTACAACATTCTCCGTTGGAATTGAGGAACATAGCATCTGGGATTCGAGACTGTTCTGCGAGCCCTTAAACTGTTCACTACCTGTAGCTGACCCAACTTGACTGATGGGTTGCCTTATGTGCCCTTTTTCCTGTCCCCTCGTCGTGTTTCGAAGACGTGATTCGAGTAGTCGGATGTATTCCTTACTGAAGCGTCAAATCAGGCCAAATTTCAACATGATACAGTACGAAAAGAATAAAGAAAAACTTTAACCTTTTCCCCGGTCCCCTTCTCTTCTGTTTGCTTTCATAACAGCATTCAATAGAATGACGCTCGCAAAAATCACACGGCCTTTTGCCATTGCATCGTCCCTTTCGTTGGCGGCATTGATTGCAAGCCTACTATGTTACTTAGTCACAAAAGATGGAGATCCCTGGCGGTGATTATGATCCATGCCGGGCCACTTACCTGCGCAACTCTAGCCACAGCTTGATTATCCAACTCTTCCGACATGCTAGTCATCTCATCTGTGTCTTGTTCAGCAAGACAAAATGGAGTGCGGATGTATTCTGGATCCGGGACTACTGTAGCATCTGCGAAGACCACCAGTTTTATTGGGCTTCTCCACTTCATATTTAATAAGCACGCCATGGCCGGATGCAAATAGCTCCCGGTTACGGCCCATCATAAGAGGCCAGCCAATCAGCGTGATGTTCACTTCCATTTACAGAAGGTTGGTAATTACGCCGGGGATGCAATTTGCATCCGGACAACTTTCAACACGTTGAGAAGACCAGTCTTGTGCGTTTTGCTATAAGTATCATCTGCTCTGCTCGGATAAGATGGGTTGTCCTATAGAGCAGTCCAGTCTTCCATATGGTGTCCCGAAGAGTTAGTCTTCAGACTTGTCTCACGCACTTCGCGAATCGATTTCACCATGCCTGTCGTTGCAGTTGCTGGCGGCACAAGCTCCATCGGGCGCTCCATTGTGGAAGCGATCGTGGAAAGTGGGAAACACGAGGTGATAGTCCTAACCCGAAAAGTGAGCATGCCACTATTCTACCTCAATGTACCACATCACGTCGAATTGCGCTAATCTTCATCAGCTGAACCCTGAGTTACAAGATGTACTCAAGGTCAAGTTCATTACCGTGGATTACTTTGATCATGAGGGGCTTGTAACATGTCTCGAAGAGAACGAGATCCACACCCTGATCTCTGCAATGACTTTCAAGCCGACACATGGCGCAATTCCTGAAGTCCAGCTCATAATTGCGGCCGATGCGTCGAAGGCGACACAACGATATGTCTTTAATAATTGGGGCTGCCCTATCGAGGATGGGTAAGTAACCTAACCTACATAGTTCCCTCACCGCAATGAAACACGCGCTGAAGGTATATCAGGGATGAGCTCAGAATGCCCATACAAGCCTTCAAAGTCGATGCTCTGAAAGCACTGCGTCAAACCAAGGACCTAGAACATACCCAATTCTATCCTGGGTTCTTCGCAGACTACTGGTGCATGCCCGCCGTCAAGACTTACATAGAGGCCGCTGCATGGGTTGTCGATATCCCCAACAACGCTGCTGTGATCCCTGGCGATGGCACAACGCCTGTTGGTTTCACCTATACTATGGATGTCGCAAAATATGTCGCTGCTGCACTGGACTTGGAGAAATGGGAGCCCGAGTATAATCTCGTTGCGGATAAGAAGACATGGAAGGAGTTTCTTTCGTTGGTTGAAGATGCGCGCGGTAAGTTGCAAACACAACGCATATATGCTCTGGGTGCCAAAAGCACAGAAGCTTATAGTCATCATAGAAACGAAGTTCAAAGTCACCTATGACAGTGTTGAGAGTTTAAAGGCCGGGAAGCCGACACCCCTTCCAGCTCACGTCGAAGCTGGCTTGTTTGCCGAGGGAAGCCCGGTCCCCCAGCTGATGTGCTTCGGGTGCTTGTTGCTTGTTGACGGAAAGTTCGACGTCAAGCGAGGTCGCGTTGCAAGAGAAGTCTTCCCAGACATTCACGCCAGAACCGTGAAGGAATTGTTGGACTCGGCATGGAAGAAGGCTTGAGTTGCAGATGTGTCGCCGTCGTGCCATTGAACGTTATCCGCCTCTACAATAGGCAGAGATTTTTCGTAGTCACTGACTGGATTGATGATAGAATTCTTTTCATAAGGTTTTGCACATTGCGAACTAGGAATGGTATTGATTCGAGCAAAGATGCTGCACTGTTCTCGTTTCTCCACAACTAGGCCATTGATCACGGACGAATACCGACCTTTCAGGTAACTGTTTGCGTTCGGGAAGCAAGGCAGAGACATCCAATATGCTGTGATCGGCGAACGCATTGGCCTGACCCCGCTATCGCATGAAATGCTACCCCGATCGCCCGCCCGACTATCCGACATCACAAGGGAAGAAGAAGGACGACGCTATTGACCCATGATGCTTCCACGAGCTATATATAGTCATAATATGTAGACCACGACCCGTAGCTGCGCAATCTGATTCCTCGCCTTTTCATGTCTGCTCTTCGAAAATGCCTGATACCACGATCTCGGGCGCTAACTTCGCCGCCAAGACCTTTGATTATTTGGTCGTTGGAGGCGGGACTGCTGGGCTTGTCGTCGCTGCTCGCCTTTCCGAAAATCCATGTTTAAGCATTGGTTTACTCGAAGCGGGAGAAGCGGCACCAGACAATGAACTGATCAACGATCCCGGTCGGATTCTCTCGACTCTAGGTACGCGATATGACTGGCAGTTTGAGACTGTTCCGCAACCCGGCCTTGGTGGCCGAAGGGTTCCATGGGCAAGGGGAAAGGTGTTAGGAGGCTCAAGTGCTCTGAATCTTTTGACGTGGAATCGGGGAAGCAAGGAAGACTACGATGCGTGGGAGACGCTGGGTAATAAGGGATGGGGTTGGAATGATCTCTTGTGAGTTCCAACATTACCAACGATCACGCAACCGCTGTCGGCTTTGGAATAGTTTGAAGAATGGACTAATACTTGTCCAGGCCTTTTTTCAAGAAGAGCGAAAACTTCCACGTGCCTAACAAAGATACGCAACTCGCCAATCGCGAGCATTATGACCACGACGCAATTGGAAGCAATGGACCTGTCAACGTCTCCTATGCAAAAAACTATTCTGCAACGCATCAGCTCTGCTATGACACTTTGTTAGCAATGGGCGTGCCTGAGAATACTGCGCACCACTCGGGGTCAAATGTCGGAGTATGGACAAACCCTGCTTCGGTGAACCCGAACAATGGGACTCGTTCATACGCAGCCCCTGCATACTTCACGCCGAACGCTGCGCGGCCGAATCTCGTTGTGATAACGGAAGCGACCGTACACGAAGTGAGTCTGAGGAATGCCGATAACAAGTGGACAGCCACAGGAGTCCGATTCGAACATGCCGGGAGCAACTATACCGTTTCTGCATCGAAAGAAGTCATTTTAAGCGCGGGCAGTGTTCAGTCCCCTCAACTCTTGGAGCTCTCCGGTATTGGAAATCCAACCATCCTCAAGGAGGCCGGAATCGAAGTCAAGGTCCCCAGTCCCAAAGTGGGCGAGAATCTACAGGATCATCTGACGACAATGTCGGTTTTCGAAGTTGACCCGAGCCTGGAGGTGATGAACAAGAGCGCGCCAGCTTCCGCCATTTGCTATTTGCCAGTTTGCGATGCAATTGGCAAGGACGCATTCAGCCGAATTGCTAGCCAGGTTGAGGCACTCGACCTTCCGTCCTCCACGCAGAGCGCCATTCAAAAACAGAGGTTCGAGCCTGGCACCACGTTAGGCCAATTCGAGTATATCTTCGACTTGGGCAATTACAGCATGAACTTCCAGGGAGAAAGCGGAAAGATGTATGCCAGCATGTTCCAAATTTTGCAATATCCTTTCTCGAAAGGAAATCTACACATCCAACCCAGGTCCTCGATCAACGACAAACCCATCATCAACCCGGATTACTATGATGGGCCACATGGCGAAGTCGACCTCGAGGTCACGACTCAATGTATCAGATTCACGGATCAACTCCTTGACTCCAAGCCATTGTCCGACATCGTCCGTGGTCGGGTTTACCCTCCACCATCGGTGGAGACGGATGAGCAGCTCAAGGAATGGATACGGAAGGATACAACGACAGACTGGCATCCCGTCGGCACTTGCGCGATGGGTGGTAATGGAGGTATCGAAGATGGGGTTGTCGACGAGCGACTGAGGGTGTATGGTGTAGAGGGATTGAGAGTGGTGGATGCGAGCATCATGCCTCTTCAAATCAGCGCCCATCTGCAAGCGACAGTTTATGCTATTGGAGAGAAGGGTGCGCAGATTATACTTGAAGATAAGAAATAGAGTAGAGAAAACATTGGAAAGGGAACATACCTACTCAATGAGGTGCTGTCTCCCTGCTTCGAGGTTATTTGCACCTGCACCGCCACTTTATATCCACCGTCCGAGGTGATTTTTGTCCTACGGCCTGTTTGATTTCGGCGTTGAGGTAAAATGTGGAAACTGATTGTATATAATGCTGTTTCATACGCGAATTAGATTTCAAGCCCATTCTAAAACATATAATCCATGAGGGCGTAACATGTAGTGATCGTTACTACTGTTGTGTTAGGTTCTGTCCACGGGCACGCGACGGGAGTCCACCGGGTAGGTAGGTAGGTGGTATGTGGCAAATGTATGTGGCTTGCAGAGTTGTGGCGTAAGCTCTTATTACCTAGGTAGGTCCAGGGGAGTCCGGTTCGGGTCAAGTCTATGCCCCTGCCGGGTACCTAGTGACTGGCGCGCCAGCCTCAGCGAGCATTGAACCTGCTGTCATCCACCGACCATTAGTGGTTTACGCTCAACTCACCTGCGACATTCTTCCTCGCGATCCCGAGCACGCGCGCATCCCTTGGGAATTGTTGAATTTGCAGCTGACCAACAACACATAAATACAAGGTCGATTCCTCTACCCACATCTCTACAACAGCACCGTCATCATGGGCAAGAAGAAGCGCGGTCACCCCGACGTCGAGGAGCTCCTCAGTCGCGCCTGGTGTTACTACTGTGCGCCGAATTGTCCCCTCACCTTGATGTGCTTGCTGACTTCCCACAGGCGAAAGAGACTTCGAGGATCTGAAGTTGCTGATTTCCCACCAGAAGGCCAAGCATTTCAAGTGTGATAGATGTGGCCGCCGACTCAACACCGCAGGAGGTATGCGCATAGCCTAGCCTCAACCTACGCGATAACCATGCTGACAACTTCTACCACAGGTCTGTCCGTCCACATGAACCAAGTCCACAAGGAGTCGCTCTCCTCGGTCGAGAACGCATTGCCCAATCGCCAGGGCTTGGATGTCGAGATCTTTGGCATGGAAGGCATCCCCGACGACATCGTCCAGCAACACAACCAGCGCATCATCCAAACATTCTACCAAGCACAGGCAGAGCGATACGCTGCGACCGGTAACCCACCTCCTGGTCAGAACCCGAACAGACCCGCCAAGAAGATAAAGACCGAGACCCCCGACGAGATCAAGAAGCGCCTCGCCGAGCACCGAGCCCGCCTGGCTGCTCAGAAGGCGAATGGAGGAAGTGCCACTCACACCCCGACTCAGGGACTGCACGACGGACACAGTCCTGCCCAAAACCCGTCACCGGGGGCTTTCGTACGTCACCACCACTTCGCTATTAGTCTCATGCTAATCAATATCACCAGAACTCGCCATTCCAACCCCCCGGGGCACAGTATCCCGGTTTCCCTCATCAACAACAATACCCCTACCCTGCCGCAAGCCTCCCCTCGCGGCCGGGATCCAACGTTCCACCGGCCTCTGGTCTCCCTCCTCGGCCCGGCCAGCCGGGTTGGCAAGGTGGTTCGACCATCGACGAGCTTGTGTCTGGCGCTGCTGCTCAGCAAGGCGATGATATCGACGCCATTATAAGAATGGCTGAAGCGGGGATCAAGCCCCCGAAGAGACCCGAGACACCAACCGAAGAGCCCGCGGCCGAGAAGAAGCCCAAGAAAGAGAAGGACAAGAACGTGAAGATGGTATACGAAGACGATTTCAGTCCCGAGGAGAGAATGGCCATGATGCCAAGGTATGCTTTTACTCAAGAAGCTGTCGTAGCTTAGGCCAGTGCCTGCACTCAGTAATGCACAGGGGGCGACGCGGGAATACAAGTGGAAGTGAAAACGGTGATGGTTGCATGATAGCGATACGGGCGTACGGGAAAATGAGATGATTAAGCATCCACTGAAAAGAAAGCATTCCCATCAAGATTGGTGTGGTAATCATGCAAAGTCACCTGGTTAATGAATCACTGAGAATCAAAACAGTATGAACTTGTACAATATTAAAGGTGCTAGTACAGATTACGTCTTAGCAAAGACAAACATGCTGTGATATCTCGGGTCATGCAAGTAGGTGTACTCCTCCTGTGATACAGTCATAGCATGCATTGTCAAGACAGAGAGCCCTGAACGAGAGCCAACAACTTATTAGCTTGGAGTATCTTTGGTCATTGATATGTGATCAACGATGCTGCGTATAGTAATCACCCGATTTGCTCGGGTTTCACATTTAGATGGCATTCGGTGGCTGACTGATCGCAATCTCTGTTCTCTGTGCTGACGGTACTGAACGTGCCAGCTTTCCCAACTGCCCTCAGACACGCCATCGCGTCTCTCGCTCTGTGACTCTCAAGCATTTCATACTTCTCTATATAGGACGGAGGTTTGAAAAGTGGATCGTATACCTGTCGGTCGTTACAAGTTCAAAACCAAGGCTCTTCATATTTTCAGTAATGAGAGCGTGGACGCGGATTAGGATGAGGTTGAGACTGTGCCTTTCTGTATTGAATGTCTCGGTGGGATGTCCAAAAAGATATCAAGTTGAGCAACGACGCAGGTTTCTCACGCAAGACTAAAACCAGCAGTCAACTCGAAACCTCATCATCTGCCTCCACAAGTCTCTTTTCCTGTGAATGAGGCACATTCCCGCCTGACAAGGCGGTAATATTATACGCGACTCAGAAACTTAGAGATGAGAGGCGAGGAGAGGTTCTTCCTGGACCAGGATGTATCTGTTCGCCCGCGTGCAGCCCCGCGCAACAGACTGGTCTATCTCAATCAATTATGCGGTGCAGACAACTCCCACACTTGGAACACTCTAGAAAATGATCTCCTAGCCCTGATCTTCTAGTTCGCTCCGCATGGCCATCCAAGTCCTTGATCTATCCCCTCTTTAATCTAGACTTGGCACACAATTTTCTATGGCCGTGGTATGCAAATGACCATCCCGAACATCCGTTAGCAGTGTGCGCCAGGTAGGGCTTCATGGGCTAATCCAGGGTCGGCAACTTGACCATTGCACATCCTACAATCATTTATGAGGATGGATCGAAGACTGAAAGGGCTCCGACAGACCATTTCGAGGTTTAGGGGCTAGAAAACCGGGCGCAGTGCCGTGAGTTCCTAGCTAGGGCTCTCCGGCCACATGCCTCCGACGTCCTCATTCGGGGATGGCTCCGTGGCTTCCCCGGCCCGTCCTTCAAAAGGCGAAATATCTGAATTGATTGGCGGGATTGCAACCACACTATTTGGTGTTTGCGATGTGAGGCCAGGGTCGAAGATAGATCGTAGTTCCGCATAGTTCCGTCATGCCATGTAATAATAGCCATATATAGTTCTTCGTCTTGGCCGGAACTGTCATCTGTCGCTTGCATGTCCCCAGGCCACAGCAAGCATACCTCACAACCCCTTAACATGGCTCCCTCTCTGGAAAGCATTTTCACAGCCGCCACCGTGCTGGCTAGCTGCCGCTTCGCGCAGGCCCAGAATCCTGACGACACCGAAGAAGTACGCCCAGCGCTTACCACCTACAAGTGCACGACTGCTGGAGGCTGCGTCGCCCAAGACACTTCTGTGGTTATTGACTGGAACTACCACTGGATTCACACTGAGGATTATTTGTCCTGTACCACTTCCAGCGGGATCAACGCTACTCTTTGCCCCGACGAAGCTACATGTGCTGAGAACTGCTTCATTGCCGGCGACACGAACTACACGGCAAATGGCGTTACCACTTCCGGAGACACCCTGACAATGTATCAGTATACAACGACAGATGGAGTTACATCAAATGCATCGCCGCGTCTCTATCTCCTTGGCAGTGATGGAGACTACGAGGACTTGCAGTTGTTGGGTCAAGAGCTCACCTTCACGGTTGATTTGTCGACTCTACCTTGCGGTGAGAACGGAGCGTTGTACCTGAGCGAGATGGACATGACTGGTGGCCGCAATGAGGATAACACGGGAGGTGCTAGCTACGGATCGGGATACTGTGATGCTCAGTGCCCTGTGCAAACTTGGATGAATGGAACTCTCAACACCGCTGGCACCGGCTACTGCTGCAATGAAATGGACAGTGAGTCACCCGTCGTATAACCTGCAAGGAAGATGTGGGATTGAAAGACTTTGGAGAGATGCTAACATGCTTGGCACAGTTCTGGAGGCTAACTCCCAAGCAATTGCGTTCACACCTCATCCCTGCACTGAAGAGGATTGTGACCGTAATGGATGCGGATTTAACCCGTATGCACAGGGATACACAGATTACTATGGAACTGGTGGCACACTCGATACCTCGAAGCCATTTACTATCGTCACGCAGTTCATCACTGACGATGGTACGACCTCTGGAACGCTTATCAAAGTCAACCGGAAGTACATTCAGGACGGTGTCGTCGTTCCTAGTGCCGTGTCTGAGGGAGACTTCCTCACGACAGAATCATGCAACGCTCTTGACACGTCAGCCGCTTCATACGGTGGCCTGACGGGCATGGGCGAAGCGCTTGGTCGTGGCATGGTTCTGATCTTCTCCATCTGGAATGACGCTAGCGGTTATATGAACTGGTTGGACTCGGGAAGTAACGGACCCTGTAGTGACACTGAGGGAAACCCAACTCTCATCATCGAGGAGAATCCTACGACGCATGTTGTTTTCAGCGCTATCAAGTGGGGAGATATTGGCTCGACATTCGAGGATTCGGGATCGAGCAACACGACGACCTCGACAACCTCAGCAACAACAACAACCATAGCTACCACCACAACCACGAAAAGCTCTGTGACAACTACGACAACGTCAGCGGGTAAGTAATTTAAACAGTTGTTTACTTCATTTTGTCTTATTTAACTTCCTCATGATGAACCAGAATATGTTCGATAAGGCTTTCGGATTTTTTAAATGATACATGAGCTAACCTAGATGATATAGGTGCAACGCAGACTCACTACGGGCAATGTGGTGGCGTAAGCACGATCCTTCCCTGTTAATAGCTTGCAATATCAGCTAACCCAAAGACCTCCAGATCGGCTATACAGGCCCGGTAGCCTGTGCAAGCCCATATGCGTGCACGTACTCGAATGACTAGTATGCCCCAACCCATGTTCAGAGTCAGCGATAAGTTGCTAACGTCTACTAGCTACTCCCAATGTTTGTAAAGGGTATAGCGGATAGAAGCAAGAGGGTTCTTGTTGCTCATGGCGGTTCTAAATTATACCACTGTTGTACATAGATTTTACATTTTTTGAATATGGAAAAGTATCTTACACCTCATGGCGAATCTTCCTGTCTTCTATTCTCTCAAGTTGGTTTGCAGGGGATCGTGCCACTAGGCACTAAGCGTTGATCACCTAAAAGAACTCGGGCCTGGAACATATTCAACGCAACCAGACCAGCGTGCCACAATGTCGAAAGGGAGTGTATTGCCAGAAGGTTCCATGTTACATTTACTTCGCCCGAGTGGATGAAGCAGGTGGTAGCGGAGACAGAATCGCAGTGGACATGTACACTCAAGTACCTATAGGTACCTTATATCTACAAATACACCGTAGTCTTATGGAGTAAATTGCGACAACGCAGAAAACACAGCTCCAAGGTGTGACTACCTGCATTATGCAGGGCACTAGACTCCCAATTCAGTATCCATGATCTTCAATGCCTGGTCACGGTGATTCTCCATGTCAATGTCGATGATGAAATCCCATCGTGAGAAGAATGGGCCTATGTTGCCCGGGTTGAGGCCCCCTTCGCCACGACCCATCAAAATCGCACCCGTACCGAAGCTTGACTCAACAATACGCTGTGTACGCGGGCGCCGGACTTGGTCGTAAACCTTCAAAGCTGTCACAGCCTCTTCAGGACTTTTCGCATGTCCGAGCAAAGTTGAAAGGATGAGCGAGTCTTCTATCGACATGCCACCTCCAGAGCCTTGCCATGGCGTGGTCGAGTGAGCCGCATCGCCGGTCACGCATATCGGTCCTGAGACATACGTATGAGCTTTCGGGTGTTCCCATAAGTACAAGGCTTTATGACTGGTTCGGTTGCAAAGCAGCTTCATTTATTAGTTAGCGGTATAAGTCAACAATGCGCCTGAAGTGTGTTTTACCTTGTCTACTGCGCTGCTCAATCTAGCTGGCCAGTCTCGAAACATGTCTTTGATCTCGTTCGCACTAACATCACGATGCCAAAGATTGACAGATTCTGATGCGGCTTCGTCGTCAATGGCACCTACTGCGAATTGCACAAGTTCACCATCGCTGAGAATATTGTGCATCAACAAGCAATTATGGCCACCCCAGACATACTCTCGTGCATCCTGAAGATCTATAAGTGTAGGATCCAAAACCGGCCGAACTGTATCGTAAGGTTGCAGAGTCATTAGGAACCAATGACCGGTGTTTCTTGGTGAGGCAGCAAGGTCTGCCTCCCCCAGGATGAACTTTCTCACGGTGCTATGAATTCCATCAGCGCCAATGAGTATGTCGCATTCATGTGTCGTTCCATCCGTAAAAGTCAAGGTGATAGGATGGTCTCCGACAGCAGCTTTGAGCATTTTCGAAGCATGCATCCGATCCTTGGGGACTTCTGCAAGTAATTGCTGAAGTAAATTAGCACGGTGAACGATGCTAGTAAGACGTTTTCCTTGCGTTTGCTCATCGACTTCGTCTACCATAGACCCAGCCCATTCGCCTTGACCGATCTCAAATCGGACGCCCTTCATCGGCACAGCTCCAGCCTTTTGGAGGCACTGCGCTGCTGATGGTCCAATAAGCTCCAGCGCAGCTTGGGCATTTCTTGCAATACCGAATGCCATACCAGCTTCTTTGAACTCATCAGCAGATTCAAATATGTGAACATCTAGATGGCGATACTTCATAAGGGCGTGGATCAAGGATGCTCCCGCCACACCCCCGCCAATGATAGAAACTCTGATTGTGCTATGCATCGTGCCTAAGTACAATCTCGTCTACCGCTCGTGATTGAAAGTGTCTTTTAATCAGTGTTAGCAGAATAATGTTGTCGTAATATCGCAAGTAACAGACTGAGACGAAAAGGACCAGAGAAGGGAAGTGGCTGGAGCTGATTTAACCAACATAGGTCGGGGTTCACAGCTATGTACTTACACCGGCGACGAATCTCGTCACGCCCTTGCGGCATGTCAGGAGACAACAAAACCGGATCTAATCTTCTTTCACTGCCGACTGGTACCATAGCAGTAGCGACTCTCGAGGCACTCATCCGACTGGTCTGTACAATACCGATGCAGGACTGTTGCCAAGACATGTCACAACAAAAAGCGAGGCTACGTCATTGCGTTTCACCACGCCACCTATTAGGACTGCATCCTAGCCGGGAAATAAAACCCCTGGAGAATCAGGGGACGAACATTCATTGTTCCGAACAGATGCCCCATTGAATCAGCTATTTTTGACAAGTAACGGGACACTTCTAGGTAAGGATATTCCAAGTCAATGTGTGTCTATCTCAAAGATTCTACGTGAGGCGTTTGAATGATAGACAACTACTAGAATGACACGAAAATAAGGCTGATGTAGAATTTGTCTCACAAAATTTGTCCGTATTCCTCAATTGACTCGATCCTGACACTGATTTACTTCACATAATTCCGTATGTAGGTTACACGATGAATTCCTGTACAGCATTGTACCAAGCGCACATAGAAGTAGTGACTGAGGTCGAGGCGCCATCAGACTTTCAGAATAAAGTCTGGGTCAAACTCAGTGGTCCCATCCCGTCCATCAATACCATTCTTGGTTTCTGCAGGCCCTAGAAACGCGCGGTGTTATCAGCAATGCTACTTCTTATGTATTGGGCTGAATTGCTTGTAGTCAATAATGGCATAGGGTGCATACCTGTGTGAATAGGTGCAGTCAAAACAAGGGCCGCAAATAGTCCGAAAAGGATGATCCTCGACATGTTGATGAGAGTCATCGAGCTTTCCATCATGTGATGCAAAATGATAGGAAGGACATAAGCTTTTAAAATAATCCGATAATCTGGAGCAAGACACTGACAAGAGATATCTTTGTGCTTAAGGTGGCAGATTCAAAGAATCTTCTTTTCAGTAGAGGCTCATTAGAACCTTATATAAGAGGCTTGAGGGCCCGGTACAAAGGTAATGTATGTTGTATATCTGCTTTGGCCGGTAAATGATACGCTTGATGCAAGTCGTTGAAAGATATCACTGCGTCGCCCCTCTTCGAATCTGTGTCTGCATGTTACGCATTCGATGTACCGTCATGCCAACTGTCATGTGCAGTTTGCGCAGCTTAGCCGATTATCCGGTGTACTTATGGAGGAATTATCATGATTCCACTTCGCGTTATCCGGTCCATGTCTTGTCGTAATTAAAATCAGCAACGTTTTCTGAAGCAAAGGGTGGCCGCAGCCTGCATGATACGATCAACGAGGGAACGACATCAATCTAAAATCCAATGAAGCTACATATCGTGGATGGTCGCTCGGACAAGACTACGCAACCACAATAATGTCCGTCTGCATGTCCATATGCTGCAAGCCGCTATTTTGCATCGACTTGGCACCTGCACTCAAGTCACAGTCTGGGTCAAGGAGCTCGCCACCAACAGCGACATGCTGAGGGAACTTGACACAGAGTGGAAATGACACGCCGCACTGCAACCAATAGCCATGGATAGCAGCATAGTGATTTGACATGCGCCAGTCAGGCCTGGCTATACGCCGATAATAATGCATGGGAAGCGTCGATCAGTGACCACAAGAACCAACTGCATGAGAAAGCATTAGGCTGATTTTCGCCACCTCATATGACGAAGATCAGAGCAGCAGGAGAGCCCGTCGCTCTTTTGCTCGACCATCTCATGTCTCTCTGGCCTCCAGTCACCGGCTTCCCAGAGAGCATGCATATCCTCTGAATTTGTATCCCAATGATGAATGTAGTTTCCATCTTTGGTATAAAGACCAAGGGTAAATATGACAGGCAATTACAGACAACTACTCCTACACAAACACAACGGCGACGATACAGACGATGAAAACTCGTGCACAGGTGTTCATGGTCCATCATTACGCAGAAACTCATTCTTCGTGGTCTCGCTCGTAGCAAACTTTCTTCTGCTGCTCGTCTGCAGCTTCCTTGGCCGGGTTGCCTACTCGACTACGATATTATGCCGCAATAATCACGCCGCGTCGAACCGAGTCATTTCCGAGCCTTACTTCAAGTAAACCCCGTTCTGTACCCGAGACGTACGATTACGGCTGATAACGTGTAGCTCCGGTGAACGATGTGATCGAGTACGAGTATCGCGAAATGATAATGAACGATACTCATTTCACAGGTCGCCCAGGCCCTAAGTGGGAACGATCAATACATGAGTTGATGGCAGGTAGGTCTCCCTCTCGGACGCTGCTAGTAGTCTGCTACATTATCTAATGAGCTTAACAGGGACACTCATACATATATCTGACCAAGAGCTCAGCTCGCTGGAAACAAATTCGATACCATTGAAGAATGGAGGATACGCGGGCGGACTGGGGGTGGCACATAATCTTCATTGCATTGTATGTTTTGTTGTCTGAACTAAGCCGTTCAATTAACAGTGTGCTCATGTCAACTATAGAAGGAGATCAAACAGTTCTTATACTATGATTATTTCTACACCGAAGTAGACACAGCGGGAGACCAATTTGACTATCTACAATCGCACGCTGGTACGCATTTCTCTGCATCTTAGGATCACCACAATAACACCCATCCAGCACTCGTTACTGATACAAGTACCTTTAGATCACTGTTTAGACTACCTACGGCAGAGTGTCATGTGTCATGAAGGCTTTACAGTATACACGCTGTATTGGGACGAGAAAAGACAAGCATAGCCAACTCATCATGAGGCTGGGGTTCAGAAATGCGTGAATTGGGACAAGCTACACAATTGGATGAAAGGAAGGGAGGCCAATACCAACTCATTGCTTCGCCCTGAATAGAGCAGGAGGCTTTATATGCTTTGGCGGGTTGCTAATGTGCTATTTTTGTTTGTAAATCTCACATCAGATAAATAAGTGATTGTCGTAGTATGATAATTCTCCTCTATATGCAAATCCAAGGCATTCAGACATGTGTGTAAAAATGATACACTTCTCAGAACGGAGGTGGGGGGTGAGGCGAGATGCGGAGTGTCCACGTTGGATCGCCATGGCATTTTACCGTGGAGGGCATTTTCAATGCAAGTACTCTCAGGCTTATCACTTATATGTTGCTCGCATTTATAAAACCCTCCCGGATCGTTTTTAACATTCGATTTTGCTACTTACTATCATCGCTTTTGGTGTTCCTTCCAGATGGCTTCTCCTTATCTCGAACATGACCAGCTCCATCTTGCAAATAGAGGTTGGTTCAGCAGTCGGACGAAAAATGGCAACAGAGACCGTCACGGACGGCTTTTCTATATTTTGCACACTTCGTTGATTGCTCTTCAGATACTACTCATTGCGGTATCTATGTCGGCTGCTGCATTCAACAGCAGGTGTCCCGATCCTCATCAGACCGAACAAACGAATCAAACGAACCTCGCTATAGCAGATATGACATTTTGTGAGTGCATCAAATGCAAATACATTTTGGCGATTATACTAAACATATGAATTGAGCATAGCACCAGCTGAGTCGGCTTTGAGGCACATTGCTGTGAACGGCTCCAGTTACGATGGTGAAGTCTCTCTATACATTGGCGAGCCTCGCCCGGAACTTGACCAAGCTTGGTCACTACTGATTCGATGTATGTGTTTCCTTAATGAGCTTTCCAGTGTTTGGCGTTGAGATTTATAGCAACCTTACTTCGTATAACACATGAAGAGATGATGCGAATGAACAAAACGTCACTCGCATTGGCCAATGGCAGCGGGTATGTTGGCTACATTGAAGCAATGCATATGCTCCATTGCGTGGTATGGTAGCCTCGCACATGATCACCGATGTATTGTACTGACAGGTTGTAGAAAAGAATTTATCAGTCACATCATCCTGGGCATTATCCTGAGCAGGAACGTTCTGGTGCTTTCGATCTGCCCCACCTATGTGAGTGTCTTATAACTAGACGACCTCGTTTCAGGGCTAATGCGTCAAAGACCACTGTTTAGACGTACTCCGCGAAGGCATCATGTGCAATGCAGATGTCACTATTAACACACTGGTCCAAGAAACACCGAACGAAGTCAAAGGGGCAAGGCCAGGCCCCCGGAAATGCACTGACTGGAAGGCACTACAGCTTTGGGCAGATGCCAGAACAATCACTGCCCCGGATCTCGAGACTTTTCTCAATAGAAATGTCGTTCCATTCAATACGTCTGGCAGCATTGGGCCGACGGAATTGCTTGGCTAACAATCGTCCCGACAAAGCTGACATTGGAGGGCCATTCGGCAGCTTGCTATGCAGGTTGTATTGTTGTTGGCTTCGTTAACATCCCGATTACTTAGATACCTATATAGCACCTAGTAGCTACGGCCCTGAATACCTATATACAAGGGCAAGTGCGCGACTAGAGTGCTAAAAGCAAGTTTAATTCAATCGGATCAGTGTAGGTTGCTTCTACTGAGACCAGTTCACCACTATATAAGCTGTTCAAGATCGTGCAGAATGATATCAAACATAAAAAGCAATCTCTGGTGATATGTTGAGGATCTATCCGTTATTCTTTAACAGGAATGCCAATTATTGCAACGACTTGTCTTTTGGTATTTTTATACCTAGCGAATAAAAGACCTTGAGCCGATTGCGCTTAAACTTAATGGGTGTAGATAGCCAAGAGTACGTATCGGGTCGTTGACCTTTTCACAAAGAACGTAGGCAACAAGCGTATGAAGTTGTAGACATCTCGTTGACGTAGGCGGTGATCAGCTCTGTGCAAGCAACAATAACACAAAGGACCAACATCCCTGAAAAGATGTTCAGTTCTGGATCCTTTATAATCCTAGAAAAGGCACGCCCTTGACTCTGCAATTAACGACGCATTGCTAGCCGTTAGCGACTTTCAAGTTCTACTACTGCACTACTAGAGTACCCCGGTGGGCTGGCTAGCTCTGTGCCGTTTGCCCCTTTTGCCAAATACAGCAGAGTAGTGTTGAATCGAGACAAAATATAACAGTCTTATGTTATCAAGACGGCTTCTGTTGTCTAGTAGGCACCTGATGCAAGTCATAAAAATGTTATTAAAGAAGTAGAACGTGTTTGGCTTATCTAGATAGTCAGTTGTTGCCTGCATGGTAGCCCTCAAGCCGCCCAAGACAACGTGGCGATGCTAAATGGCGGCCGCCGTCGGGAGTTGCAGCCGCCATTTCTCCACAGCCCAGGTACGGTATGGCTGTAACCACGATGATCCACTTGTGGCCTTCAGGTCAAGGACCATTACCGGATTCCGGTACTTTTACAATTTCCACAGAGCAGGTCATCCAGCAACACACTGACGATAATGACACGCCAAAGCCCTTTCGGCCTGCGCGGGATGATACGATACCGAGGATCTAGCATGTGCTCTAAATCCGAACATCTGCTCTTGATTTACAATCATGAATCCGTAGAGGCGGATATGGTGCGCTGAAAGTGCATTGGTACGTGTGCGGAAAATGCATATATAACGGACTTGCTTTGACACAAACTCTTCATCATCTTGCTGTCTAGGTACCCTTGTGACATTTGAGTTCATTGTAATAAATAGCATCTTCAACACTTCACGATTAAAATCTGAATTGGGCAACAATAATGGCATCCTCAATTGACGCCAACAGCATCTTCCGGGTCGATGGCATGGTCGCTGTCATCACCGGAGGGGGAACTGGTAGGTTTCGAATAAGTCAACATGGAGACACGGACAATGCCTCGACTAACCTTTCGCGTAGGAATCGGTCTTTATATGGCCAGAGCCCTTGCTCTCAACGGCGCCAAAAAGGTCTATATTCTTGGACGACGGCTCGAAGTGCTTGAGGAAGCCGCGAAAGAGTATCAAAGTCTCGTGCCTTTGAAGTGCGACGTGGCATCAAAGGATGACCTCCAACAAGCGGTTGATTTCATTGAAAAGGATGCTGGACATGTTAACCTCTTAGTTGCCAACTCGGGAATAGTTGGTAAATCACCCAATATCGATCCGCAGGCGTCTCTACCAGAGTTGCGCAAACGCCTTTTCGCTGATTCAACAATGGAGAGCATGGACGAGCCATTCAGGGTTAACGTCACCTCTGCATTTTTCACGATGACAGCCTTCCTCGAGCTCCTCGATGCTGGGAATAAGAAAGCTCTAGAGGGTGGGTTCGGTAGACCTACCCAACAGGGCATCGATGTCCCTTCCATTCAAAGCCAAGTCATCTTCACCGCCAGTATCTCAGGGTTTAGTCGACACTGGGTGTCGTCTCCTGCATATTGTGCGAGTAAGGCTGCTATTCTGCAACTAGCCAAGTTCTCCAGCAGCCAGCTGGCCAGATTCGGGATTCGTGTGAATGCACTCGCCCCGGGCGGTAAGTGTCTTCACCACCAGGACTCTTGTTTCTGGGCTAATGAGGATACTCTCTCAAAGTATATCCCTCCGCGATGACTGGCAAGTTATCAAACGGTCGCAAGCCGGAGGAAGAGGCTGTCGATCATCCATTCTTCATTCCTGCTCGCAGGTTTGGAGGAGAAGAGGAAATGGCGGGTGCCATTTTATACTTAGCGAGCCGATCTGGAAGGTAGGGTACCGCCTTGCATGGATGACCAGAGCTTTGTTACTGACGCTGCAAATCATAGCTATTCCAACGGATTAGTCCTTCTCACTGACGGCGGTAGGCTCTCTGTGATGGGTTCGACCTACTAATCAAGGCCCAAATTCTTGTGCTTGGAGTGAAAGAGCACTACTTCTTCTACTAAGAGTCCGTATTTGTGACCATATATTTATACTCCAGCCCGGAACCTAGTTGTTGTTACGACCACATAGAGTAGGCAACGAAAGATAACATGGAGTGCATTTTGTCTCGTGGTCAATCTTCCCACTTGTTAGCGTGTCCACGATGTCGAAGGAGTACATGATCGTGTCTGTGACTGTAATTTTCAGACTCCTCCTACGCGTTCGAAGACGCGAAATCATGGAGTCAAGTTGCCGTCACTTATTACTAGTCTGAGACATCCGAGCGATACATAGTCATAACGTCGCGTTGTGTAGCGAGCGAATTGCGTGAATGTTCCAAGTACTCTGGAACTCTTCACTCGGGATAGGAATAACCGCTGTGCGATCTCACTATCAAAATATGTGTTGGTAGCTGTGCACCACAACGCATTGGCGGCGTGCAAACGTGGGCAAACTGCGTGGATTCATGCTATTATTGGGCAGTTTCATCTGGAAATATAGTTACAGAATACGTCTGAACTAATGAGTCATCTAAATGCGCAAAACGCGTGCGTCAACAGCGAGGATGAAGACGAAAAGTCAAGCGCGAATCAGAGCAGCAATCGCAGAATTCACAGTGAGGTGGGTGATGATGTACCAACAAGAGTCAAAATACGACAGCATGGATGTGGTAGGGACCTGGAACTATATGGATGATCATGGCAAAAGATAGGAACGAGCAAGAAAAAGGGGCAAGTCGTGCACAAACAGATGATACAATTACCTACACAGCCCATAGCTTCGGCTGCTGCTGACTTGGCTTTTCTCCATGCTACTGTGGAGTTGAGGGTAATGGGATAGAACATCCATTGCTCCCCTGCCGTCACATAGAGTCTACTCTCTCTTGTGACACAAAAGATCGGTCGTACTTGATGGGCTCTTGTCTATGCCTGGTCGCAAGACCAAGCTATCAGATGTCGCTACGTCACATGCAAGAAATATGTCCGGTTTACATACTAACTTCACGTTTGTAATAGTCTTTGCTCGAACACTGCAGTCGCCAGTCTTTAATCACTTGGCGTCGAAGGTTATGTAGAAGAAACTTGGTAGAGTCCGTTGTAGCAGCTGACCCAAGCGAGCATTGTCACATGCAAGCGTGGTATCTGAGTGGCTTGTTCTACGAGCGTACGCTAAAAGGTAGTTAGAGGCAGATACATTTGGAATTGTTTGGCTTCGCAAGGTGAGAGGCCATTACTGATCGCGAAAACAATGAACTGATGAAATGCGAGGTCGATCGCGGCCACCACTGTAAGCTCAAATTCGGTCAAGAAGCCGCGGGAGTGGTTACAGATGAGAATGAGTCGAGGGATCCATGGCGCTTCAGGCTACCGTATAGAATGGGGTTTGGCTTCTGATGGGCGTATTGGAATAACCTTAGGTACCGAGGCTATCGTACAAAAAAGCTGGACACCCCTAGCCACCACCACCCCCTGGATACCGGGAAATAATACGTACGTCACCACATAATACTACTACTACACCTTTACCTTCAATTAATTGTAAAAAATCATACTAATGCTAAAGATTAGTATATAGGCTATTAATCGCTGTAAAAATAACCGAATTCATCGAATTAATTGACTGAATTAACGTGGTTGAATTCGTCTGTTGAATGTGGTGTGGTGGGTGGGGTGGAAAGTGTCCAGCTTTTTTGTACGATAGCCTCGGGTACCTACCAGGCTACATGTATCTTCACTGTGCACTTGCATGTGTTCCAGGCACTCATTGAAATGATGCAGTTGTTGCCTGTCTGAATGAGCCTTCTAGTTGAATTCAAATGGGCAGAATGGCGCTACAGCTTGTCCCAATACGGCTTAGTGGGACGTCACAATGGCCCACGGCACTCTAAACCAGCCCCGGCAGCTGCCTGGAGAGCGGGCAGGCAGGCACCTGAGGACATTTCCGTGGTGCTGCCTAAAGCCCCTGATGGCTGATTGTGTCAGTGAGGCTCCACTTATATTTTGCATATAAACCTCGGCCCCCTCCAGATTTCTGGCTTCTCTTCTCTCTTTTCTTCCCCATCCAAGTGCTAGGGCTGGTTCGCGTCACAGTGAGGAGCAATCCGAGTGCGTGTCTGCTAGTTGAAAACTATACTATGACCACTCCTATTTGGCCTTGAGCCGGGTAGGGAATTTTTGTACCCAAAAGACCGCTTGCGCGATTCTTGTCTTTTCATTACTCTTCGTCCCGCGTGGATGGAGGTGAAGAAGAGAGTCCCTGGTAGATGTGCAGATGATTCGTGATGCTATCGCGACGCCGAAACTCCTCGGCGTATTTACCGTGAACTCATGAGCAACCATAGCTCGCCGCCATCATTACTGGCTGGTCATCGACTACGTTGATACATGGTGCCTCGCTCTCTGTTGATGCAGCATGCGACGATGCCAAATGGCTCCCGTCGCCTGTGGCTCATCGTGAGAGCGCGCCTGCAGGTTGACGGCCCAACGTCATCCGCGGGCTAGGCGTCACACACCATCTTGACAGCCCCGCGACGCTTCTAGAGGCGATCATCACGCGACGCCGCAACAATCAGACCTTGGCCGGAGTGTGGGTGAGCCTGCGCTACGGCGTCCTACCTACGACCCTGGCTGTACGACGGGCCACGCTTCAGGAATCACCTCAGCATCATCCTCCGCCTGTCAATCGGAAGATACGAACTCCGGCGCGATCTTACGGAAAACTTGGAAACTCCAAGCGCGCGTTCCTGTTGAATGCACTCCTCCTCCCTCCACACGACCCTCTCAAAATAACAAGGTTACGTTTCCGGCGCGCGCGACAAGACAATCCAGTCGCGCTCGCGGGCAATGCCATAATGGCAAGGTATCAAGGTCAAATCCTACTCACATCAGGTGTGTACGGCGCTAACACAAAATTATCGCTTCAATGCACGCAAATGCCGAAATCATAGAGCGATGGGAACGGCACCTCGAAGCAGATTCGCAAGTTGTGTCATGATCCATACACGCCATAAAACAACTACCGACATTCGTACGTAACGTTTGTAACCCTATAGTACATCTGCACGACGTTTTCACATTCGTGACACGTACTCATTGTGGGTATATTCAACACAAACGCCGGCAACAATTATTATACGCCATACACGTCGGTCCAAGCGAACTATAAACCATCCCTCCTTCCAGTGTAGAGCTCGTCAGACCCGTTTCCAAACCTAGCACCAGACTGTTTACCTAGAAGAAGCGAAAGCAGGACCTCGTGTCCACATCTCGAAGCTCCGCCAGATATCCCTGTTCGCAGCCTTACAAGCTTGAAGCAGCACGCTTATTCCTGGCACGCGGTGAAATTCTTCTGGTGTCCGGGGAATCGTCAACACTAGGCATTGCAGAGTGTGTTCAGATGCGAGGGGACTCGTGGGTTTTGTTTGCATCACAGAAACGACGCTCTTGATGTATGCCTCGAGCTTCTTGCGTAACATCGCTGTTTCGAAGTTGTTTGATCTACTGGGAGTTTGTGGTATGAGGTTCTGTACAGGTGCTGGCGCCGGCGTGGCTGTTGTAGCGGTTGGTTCTGGCTCGCAATTTAATCGGTGGGGTTGCTTAGTAGGCGGCGTATCATGTACTGTGGACCTGATGTCCATTGTTGAGACAGCCTCTAGCGTTGGAAAAAGCGCTGCTTCCTTAGATTGGTGATCTTCGCTCTCAGGTTCCGACGGCAATGTCAAGGCTCGCTTTCGCTTTAGCGTTGATGGTGAGGGCAGCTCCATCGGTGGCGCAAATTCCGAGCCATCGTCTGAATCGGCGTCGATGGCGCTTGCATCCTCGCTCAGTTGTTGGAGTTGATCCTCATCAGTTTCAAGGTTTGTTCTACTGAAATCAAATGATAGCCCTGTACTCAAGTGTGGAGGCGCGTCTGATGGAAGGATCAATTCTTTGGATCTGCCGACATTGCCAACCCTGTTACGCTTGAGACCAACACAAATACCTCCAGCTTCAAGTTTGAGCTCTTCTCCGGGACTCTGGTCGGGTTCACGGTGGTCGAGTCGCTTTCTCTCAGCCACAAATTCCGCGATAATATCAAGCCAAGCGGCGCCGTAGTCTCCAACCTTGGCCTTGCCAATGCCATGTACCAGAAGAAGTTCTCCCGTTGTCCGCGGAAGGCAAGTTGCGATATCTTGAAGGTGACTGTCGTGAGCAACGCAGTACGGAGGGATCTTTTTCGAGACTGCAACCCCTTTGCGATGTGCAACCAGACGGTTGTACAGGGCTTGCGTAGACGCATCCATTAGTGCCCGCTCCGGCTTACTGCGTTTCTTAGGGCGAGGCAAAGAAGACGAAGGAGGAAAGACTTCGGCACTGAGGACTGGTCCAGGTAGAATATGACCAAGCTGACCAAGCCGCGTCAGAACGTGATTGACGAATTCCTTATTCCCTTCTGCGTTCGCATCAATGGACTGCTTGGAACTGCTGTCGTGACCTTCAATATTTTCTTCTGCGGTCTGCCCCTTGATCGCGGAAACACCAAAGAAGTTCGTCGCAGTAATGACGGATGCCTCCCCCTTTTCGTCGACCGTGTCAAGTCTAATGGGCACAACTTTCGACATCGGGAAGGGTAGATATGTTTCGGCGCGTCTTGGAGGAGGCGGAACAGGGTCCATCTTGAGGCGCTTGGCGTTCATGCAGTGAAAAAGCATGAAGCCGGCGTACGCATCATCAGCTGCATACTGGATTTGACTTGGATTCAGAGGGCGGCTCCAGTCGCTCGTCCGTGTGTTGCCCTTCCAAAGAGGCATGCCAAGATGTGCTTCAACCTGAGAAGATAAGGAACGCAATTTTGTTGTACACTGCTCAGGACTCGATGGTCCATGAGTAACGAGATTATGGAGATGGCTTAACTCGAATGCACCCTTAGGTTCGAGACCGAAATGGGCTTTGAGACGTTTGAAATCGGCGTTCATGATAGCTACGCCAGTTTTCAAAATATTGGGGGATTCGATGATCTTTCGGAGCGTAGGGGCAATGAGCTCTTCCGTCGTGTTTCCAGCATGTAGAGAAATATGAAATAGACCAACCCTCCGCTCACTCGCCAGCTGGATCAGTGCCACTTTCTCTTTGATCATGGAACGCTTGTCGCTGTCCCACGGCCACTCCATGTCAAAACCCAATACAGGTTCATTGACGAAAGTTTTTGCTATTGCCTCGGATAGCGCCTTGGTCTGGCTGTATTGTACCTGAACTTTTTGACCGGAGGGACTGCGATAATAGTAGTAGTGAAAGAACCGGCGAGAGCCAATACTTTCAGGCTGCGCCCTTGATGCGTAGGACATCGGCCATTGCGAAGTGTTTATATCGAGAGCTGCCATCGAAACTCAACGTCGCTGTCTGCCATCGGAGCTCGCGTAATAACTGCTTACGGTACGACCGCAAATTGGACTACGATCGCGTGGTTCGATCCTCCCGCGATCCAAAGCAAGCGCCTGTTATGGACAACGGTATCTTAGCGTCTTCAATTCGAACTCGACATTACCAAGCTTTCACCAAAGGCGCCAATGAAGGACAAGATTCTGGAATTGAACATGAAATGGTGCTGGAAGTTGCCGGATCAGACTGAATAAAGGTAGGGTAGTCCTTCCATGAGTCCAGGTCTGTCCCACTGGCGCCCCTCATTCTCATCTACAGGGCATCCCGCACTAAACCTCTTCAGTAACGGGGCATGGCAGTCTTCACTGCCGACAAGCTCTGGCGCGACACGCTCGACGTCCTTCGAGGTTCGACCCTCCTTGCACAATGCTTTTCATAATATCGGCTGTTTCATAAGACCGATACTATCGAAAACGCACGGTGATATCTTGCGTCTTGGATGTGTTGGCCGGCGCGGCTGCCTACCCGATACAATCAGTCGCGTCTGATCATCTCGACTTCAAGCACAAACAATGTATCCGTCGACCGCCAGCAAAGTGAGGGACGGAATAGAGCCACCTGCATCTGTAGGTATTCATGCGCAACATGTCTCTAGCACTGGCTACTTGATACATTTCATCTCTCTCTCCCGATCCTGTCATATCGGGAAACAGCTCGCAGGGCAGTCTTCTGGTTTCTGGCTATGTCGTCTCCTACTGGTCATTGAACTATCTACGGGCAACGACTACCTTAATCAATAGCATCCCATTTTCCAACGGTGAGATATTCAATGGCCGTACTTCCAAGTGATCCATTTTAAGAACATGAATTCAATGGTATTAAGAGCGAAAAGTGTGGTCTTCACGGTTGAGGTAAGTCGGGTGTGTGCGCATCCGTACGAACAACATCGCAATATACAACAAATGCTGTCCTCATTCAATCATTTCTCGTCCTTATATATGCCATGCTAGCAACTCACCATCATCTGATGCGACAAACTGTCAGGAACTCCATTCGGTACCCAGAGATTTCCGAGTTGAGACACCTAACAATATGAAAGCCAACGCTTTAGTGACAGTATCACCATTCCGACAGGTGATCTCAAGCTAGATGCGCCTCCGGTAGCTGACACACTCTCTGTGGCGCTTGGAGTGCTGCTTACAGACTCCGTTGGCGAGGGTCCTGGTGTTGGACTAGAGCCTGATGTTCCAACGGAGCTATCTGCCGGACTGGAACCTGTAGTTGGAGTAGAAGCGGATGATAGGTTTTGCGTCTTGGTTGTGTGCTCATTGTTGGTTGCATCTGAAGTACTTGTCAATGTCGATCCGGGCGTAGGGCGGAACGGGGCGGATGGTGTGTACGGAGACGAGATTGGGTCTGGTGAATGGGACAGGGACGTGGAAGAACGAGGCAGTGGCTCACCGGTTGATGAAGCTTCGGGGCTGCGTTGGCTTGAAGTGGGTGCCTGGGTTGCTGGAGGTAGAGTTTCCGAGTTGTCAGAGTCGTTGTTGGTAATACAGGTGAAGTCGCTTGCTATGGCACGAATGGAGTCAAGGCTCGAACAGTCGAACTCGTTCGCCGAATTCAGGTAGAAACTCCCAACTTTCTCGAGGGCGGGAAAAGATACTGTGTCAAACCCCACACGAGTGTCTGCAACGACTTCAATATGGTCGACGTTCTTCAGTTGCGGAAACTCGATGTGCTTTAGTGCTTCGTTTAGGGTGACCTTGAGCCCACCATCAATGTCTGTCAAAACAGGCACCGACAACTCAGTGAGTCCCTTTATATCTGTGATTTCGAAATTCCCCGCAACATATCCAAGGTTAGGAAAGTCGACCTTCCCGTTGTCAAACTCGCGGCTGTCGACAGCCAGATCGTATACCGCCACGCTTCCGGCGGACTCCAGGGCGGGGAAGGAGACAAGTAAGGGCTTTGGTTCCCAGGGATTCCAAGGAATATCGCCTTGGTAATAGTTATTATTGTCCGCCACGATCAGCGCATTAGTCACTGTCTTGAGGCCACTAAGTATAACCTCGTCCATCCGGACATTATCCACAAGGCGAACGCTCTCAGCGGTCTGAAGCGCATCCAGACCTGCAAACCCATAGTAGAGTGCATCATAATCCTCCTGGCCTGCTGTGAACCCACTGAGGAGGGTTTGGTGAATATTGAGATTACCGATCGCTGTGAGCTTCGGCGCGTTCCAGGAGAAGTCTGCCCTAGTAAGTCTCCATTCCATGTCGCCGATGAATCCCATCTCTGGAAAGTCGACATTCCCGTCAATATCGGGATCTAAGAACGAGAACCCTCCGAGACGAGTAGCATTTTGGAGTCGCACTGCTTTTAGGATTACATTGTTGTGAGCAATGATCGTCCCGGTTATTTCGAAAGGACCGCCATCCAGTATGAAGTAGACATAGGCTGGGTCGATTAGAATATCTCCGTAGATAGTGTGGCACGCTTCGAGTTCATCCAAGATAGCATAATCGGGGTTGGCAATTGTGATTGTTTCTCCATCAACGCCACAATCTAAAAGCCGATCAATACAGGAAGAAAAGTCTTCTACTAACGTTTGACAACTTACCTGCAAGCGCAATGCCCAAGAGCGAGAGGATAGTGAGGGGGCAAGCTAACTTCATCGCAAGATCTGGGACAAAGTCACTGGACTGCCGAGTTGAGGCTGAAGGGAATTGACTGCGTCACCAGGTACCATTTGTGAAAGTGCTTAGGAGAGCCTTTATGTACAGATGAACTGCGGTGAGATCTGTCGAGCCGTGCCTCAGTACTCATCACCCAACGCAATAGGAAGTTGTTGAAGCGACCGGTAATCCAAGCGAGCACGGCCCTTGAAAACAGTTTGGTTCTAAGCTCCCAATAATGTGATCTATGCTTCGTTGCGGAAGGATTTTGTGATTAGAAAAAGTCTTGGCTTTCGGTGCACGATGCATGTTGCGCTGAAATCAATCCATTTCTTTCCCCAAACAGACCACTGTCTCGCGATAGATAATAAACGATCCAATCAAAGTTGCAAGCCGCAGCTGGAATATTCTGGTCTCTCGCGGCCCGTTCAGCTCCTGTGCCTCTTGGCAGCATGCCTCGATACCGTATTTGATTGTGGCTGGCCAAGGCAGTCCAAAACCTCTGTCCATTTCGGGTCTCAAGCTGCGATTCACATCATAAAGCGCTTGTTGACGCCTTCCCGAAATCAAGCCAAAGGATCTCGATCAATGAGATGGAGCAGTCTGTGTTCTTACGTATCTGCATGGATGTATCGCCGTAATCCTACGCTTTGTTTCGATAATTGTTTATTCTGAGATAACTGCAACTCTACTGACCTGATTGTGAGGTACCACCGTCAATGTGTTCTAATTGCACATGTCCTCTTTACATCATCAATCAACGGATTGCGTCAATTTCATAGATACAAATACTTACACAGGTATGTTTGTTGTTTTGTTGCCTGACAGTATGTCATAGCAACTTAGCACAGAAACATGGAACAGCACCATTGCTCGCACGGGATAGCGTAAATTACGTTAAGGCTCCTTTTATTGAATCCGTGTTGGTAGTACTTTTGAGCTTCCTTACATAAAATTATGACAAAGAAAACTAATGGCAAATATAGAAAGATCCCATACGAGTTATCTTTTAACTACATTCCTAAAGCATCATACTAACTCCTTTATAGTAACTAATATCTGACCTGTTATATATCAGAAACTAGTCCTTTGTCTTAAAGTCCAGGGCCGCGCTGAAGAAACTCGAGAAAAATAACTAACGCAGCACCTTTTCGCCTAAGTCACGAGTTTGCGTAGCTCGTGGCGTTCCTCTTTGTGACCCGGCCACACTCAATGGGAAGAAAAGGCTGCTCTCTAACTAACCCACGCTCCCGGAATATGCATGTCTTGGTTCGCTGCCTCTTTGCAAATGGGTACCTCTAACCATAACCATTCCTCGATATGGGGCCGAGGACAATGTAGTTTTTTTCCTTCCATGTATCTTGCAAGTCCCCTAACACGGTCCCAGAGAAACCTGTATTGAATCAGTGGAATCGCGTTCCATTTGGGTTCGACGAGGCCCAAAAACACGGCTTCGACGGTGTCGCATGCCCTTTTCAACTCATCTCTGTTTATAGGGCGCTGACATGCCTTATGACATTGGGGAATGACGTTTGTCTCAAAGTTAGACGAGAAGGAATTGAACTCCTCTAAAATCTGAAGCTTGTCTTTTGGATCAAGGGAAGTAGCCAGTACAGAAGACATCTTGCAAGAGAAATTTTCTTCATATATCTGCTCAGAAATGAGAATAGAGGTTCAAGTATCAGCCTGAATTTCGAGATACGGGACCGGAAGCTGATTCAGCCCATTTATCTCTCCAAACTAGTTGAGACTTCCGAAACAAAGCTTCAGGTGTTTAAAACGTTGAGATTGACATGAGTCTAAATGCTGAAAACTTCTGAGACCCGGTCGTTGTTCACTTGCTCTATCTTTGTTACATTACCTATTGTAATAACCCGCACAATAGCTTGAAACAAAACACAAGTCTTTCAGGATTTTGTTTGTCACTCAACAAAAAAAATTGCAATGGATATCCTCCTACTTTACCCTGACTCTCTTCAATTCGACTGAATACTGCAGCTGCTATCCAACTCAAAGCTTGGAATCCCTGCGTCCCCAAATATCACCATCCTTCAGCCATCCCATAATATCCTGAATGCCTTTGCTGGCAGCATGGCTCAAAATTAAGCCCGCTGCGGGGTTCATATCCGGGCCTGGGTCATTGAACGTCGTGACCTTCCTCGTTTTCTTCCCAACTTCGAGGATCGTCCCTGCGACCAAGTCTGCCTCCGTAACACATCGTAGCATCGCTTGCGCAACTTCCTCAGGCGCTACCCATGCGTCTGTGCTTTCCGTTACATATTGTAGCTTCTCTGGATGCTCAACCCATAGCGGCGTACGCACCACACCTGGTGCAACGGCATTCACACGCACTCCGATTGCGGCTTCGAGGGGCGCAAGACACCTGACAAATCCTGTAATACCAAATTTTGTTGCTCCGTATAAAGGTGCATTTAGATTTGGCGCATAACCCGCGACCGAGCCGATATGTACAATGCGCTTTGAGCTCAGGTCAGGTACTTGATGGAGCTTCTCGCTCAGGCCGTATGAACTGGATCTCGGATAAAGCCATAGGGAAATGGCCATTTGAGTTGCACGTATCGGGTGAGTCAAGTTGATGTCTAACAGAGCATACCGATTCATTTCGGATCCGTCCCGGCTGTTCGTGGACCCTGGAGGGTGCCAAAAGCTCGACCAAAGGGGCTCATAGACCCCAGCTCCGGGACACAAGATATCAAAGTCATTAAACTCGTCAAGAGTAGTTGTAAACATGCGCGTCAGATCGCTCCATTTTGACACATTTGTCTTCACGAAGATAGATCTCGGAGATGACTTGGAACCGCAATATTTCTTTACAAGATTGTCTGCTTCAGGCCGCAATGCAATATCTGCGAAAACGACGTTACATTTCAAAGAGAGCAGAAGAGCGGCGAACTCGTAATTGATGCCTGATCGAGCCACTCGAATATCAGCGCCGGAATGATGCTTATCGTGCAAGTATTATACTCACCTGAACCAGCTCCAGTGACAATCGCTGTTCTACCGGAGACGTTGTAGGTCCCGGTTGTTGATCGTGCTTTAGCAGTCATCGTAGGATGCAAGACGATATAGTGAACAATCTGGAGCTATTAGAGAGAATGACTCGAAACATTAAGAAAGGAAACTCAGATTTCAGAAAAACTATCACGGGTGAATGTAAGTTTATATATATCGGCGGATTCTGTGACGCGGAACAGGAGTCGGGCAGTACGCGGGGCAACGTGGCCCGAGGGGTCAGAAACGGAGCCAAACTCTCACTCTCAGACAACATCGTACAGATGATAGCTCTCCCGCCACGCCATCGGAAATGGCATGTTACTTTTTCGGGTTTCATTCAATAGGCTGGAAGCTCACGCGTCTCGGTAGATCCGCATTGTCTTACCAACTTTAAAGCGAGTCGCTCGATGGTGTGCGGACGATTTCATGGCTAGAAAGGCTGATGCCACTATGTCCGACACCTCTTATCACAGACAATTTATGACAGATCGATCACGAGAATGTCACTAGAAGTTTGCACTCGGGAGAAGAAATCATGAGTGAGTAAGATATGCTCATCGATGTGCTTCTCTATCATGTATCGTCTATCGTCTATCGCGTGTCTATCATGCCATTTCATGTCTAAGCTCGGATCTCCAGTCGTCTAACCGTCTATATGCTTCCGGTATCAAGCCCAGCCAATTCTAAAAAGTCTATACTCGCTCTCATCGCCTCGTCCAATGCCATTAGGCCTCGCGAACCGCTCCTCGTCAAGTATCGTAAGGATGCGTCCTTCAGCGTTCGTCAACCCATCACGTCCGTTGAAGGCTGCACGTGCCGTACTCGCGATGCCCTCGAACTTGCCCGTCGTGCGTACGGTCAACATCAACCAGAAGACACCATTTGGCTTGAGCATCTGCGCTGCACAATCACGCAGCCAAACTGCGTGTTCTGGATCATAGATTACGTCTGTCGCGACCAGGACGTCGGTGGTTTTGTCAAGGGGTGCTGAGAGATCCGGGGTTTTCCAGTCAAGGGGTGCTACTTCGACAGTCGGTTTCTTTGCGCTGTCTGGGCTGTCTCGCATCGTGAAATTTCTGTCAATGTTGGCCTGCAGATTGGCGAGAACAGCTGGGTGGAAGTCCGTCGCTACGATCGTTGGCTGTGTCACGCCAAGGCGTGGAAGGATCTTGCCCAATGCAATACCGACAAGGCCCGTGCCTGCTCCAAGCTCAACAATTCGTGGCGCACAGCCAAGTGTAGCTTCGGAAAAATTGAATCTTGCTGGCGCCGCGCACATCAACTCGCTGAAGATGAATGCTGCACCCCAGCTCTGTAGGCCGACATCTGTATGGTCTGTGCTGTCTCTCCCAGCCAAACCGTCGGTGAGCTGTACAGTGAGTGTCTCGCAGATGGTAGGGTGCTCTTGAGTGTTGGAGGTTGCGAATCCGGGATTCAGTTTAAAGTGGTAATCCCTCGTAATCTCAGTCTGTTCATTCTCTGCCTCATCTTGACCGTAAAACGAAGAGAGTACACAGGACGCCCGCTCCACAGCACGATCGCGTGCTTGCTCGTTTTCGAAACATGTGAGCTCCTCCACACAGCCGAGGAATCCCGTCACCCAGCGCTCTGCGAATGCTCGTTCATGGAGATCGTCCCTTAATTCAAATCCCGCGTCTTCCGCCTCGTTTAGGTCGTCGTCTTCGTTGCCAGACGCATAACCAGAATCGACTGTCGCCAACGGATCTTTTGGTGCCGAACTGGTCTGGAAGCAGAGCGAGGTCGGTAAGGGACAGTAAAGAGCGGAGAGATCGCCCAGCGCGGACAAGATGCACGACTCTGGGAGCTGATTGAGGGTGCGCAGACTAGGCAGGCTGCCCGAGGGAGGCAGCAGACGCCTCGCCTGGCTCATGAGTAGCTACAGCCCTCTTTTGTAAAGCGCGACTTCGCGATGGTTGGAAACACAGAGGAAAAGGGAAGGGAATAAAAGTCTGTGGGCCGCGATAGGGAGTTGCGGTTTTGGGAGCCGTGGCGGTGGGGCGCCGACTCGGGTCTGGACCAGTGGAGATGAAGCTATCGTGAACGTGGGTGAGAAAAACCCCTCCCCAAGTCCTATCCCCAGATGTAAGACATGACTCAATCCACCACTCGCGGATCCTCGGGTCACAATACCCCCTGTGCAGATTAATCTGTAAATTAATGAATTTTGTTGTAACCAATATTTGTGTGAACCAGTCCATCATTCAGAATGAGTCAAGTTTTACCAGACAAAACCGAGTGACTGGGTCCTAGTCCCTTGTCCTACCACATGAACTTGCAAGCTGAGGCTCGGCCTTCTGCTAGGATAATTGGACAAACCATCGACAAGCAGTAGTACCTCATATTCTCTCGAAATGCCGCTCATACATCAAATCCAGACGAACTGTATACTTCTCTCCATTCAGCACCTCTTGCCCCGAGTGCCAGAGCATGCGCTGCTGGAAGACTACTGCTCTGCCCATTTTAGGGATCACGTCAAGAAATGCCCTTTGCGCTTCGTTAGCCTGTTCTCCAACCAGTTCCTGTTTCTTAGTAGCCCAGAACCTCGTTTCTCCTCCTCCACTAGATCCTGGATAGTTGCCATCGGGAGCGTCATTGAGATATATCTGGCACGTAAGAAAGCTTTTCTCGTCTTTCCCTTCTCGCGCATACAAAGCATCGCAATGCGGCTTGAAGAAATGGCCCGGCTGGTAACGCAAAAAGCTTAGCCTTTCATTTGCTTCCTTCAGCCGCCAGACTGTCTTTCTGGCGCCCAAGTTCGCCTTGAGATGCGAAGAGCCAGCCACGGTTTGCGCGAGCACATCGCCTTTTTTCGAGGCCCTGACCTGATCTGGCAGACATGACGCGATCCGCTGAAAGAGTGCCGATGACCAGTCATGCGAGAAGACGAGATTCTGTTGACATTCGCGGTATGCATCGCCCTTGCTCAGGTCTTTCCAATTATCCCCCGCAAGTCCCTGTAATGCAACACATTCCTCCGGTGTCAAAAGATTATCTATGGTCATGGCGAAGAACGAGCTGTAGTCCTCGGCTAGTGGTGAGGCCGCGAAGTCAATCGATGTAGTGATAATGGGAGGGTCATTGGGCCCACGGCCCATCAAAAGGGGCGTCTGCCCCTGGGCAGCTCGAGAGGCCATCGTGATGGAGTTGACAAGTGGCCATTAGTGTAATTGAGTGACCGAGTATCTGACTGAGCGTTTGAACCAGATGTTCAATCATATAAAAGTAAGTATGATCGAGAGGGAATAGTGGAACTGATGATCTCGGGCCCTTGCTTCTTTAATATATTTGGGTGGCATTGGAAGTGTGACTCAAGTCATAGATGGGGCAGTCAGCAGTGCAGCTTCCAATAAATAAGGTGGACCTGCCGTTGGATCTCTGAAAGTTGCATTGCTGATATCGATCCCGTTTTCTACTTCATTTTCGACTAATAATCACGTTCAACATAAATCTTTAGTTGGTTGATTGTGCGACTATGTTTGACGTATATTCTGTCTATTGCTTACTTACATGTACCTATTAGAAGTACAGGAGAAGACAATCAAGAGTCATGGGAAGGTCACTTCTATTAATATATGTACATACCACGACTATCAGGTCCAGGCCCAAGTGACTATCGGCGTACATTGCTACAGGCCAGCGAGCAGAGGTTGAGTGGTCGGCGTCGATCGCGGTCGATGTTAGAAATAGTGCAGCGGGTGCTTTGATGCCGTTAAGCGCAGACACGCCAAACGGAGCAGCTTCTGCTTTTCGGCAGCGATCCCGGCCATGTATGTTGAGACTGAAATACGTTGACCTGCGCTTCTCTGATACGGACTTGGAGAAGTAGCTGGATTTGATGAATGCAGGCGCATGAGACTCGAGGGGCGACATCTGAAACGAGCGGGATTGTGCTTATCAGAGGTTCTACCCGTGAGTCTCGTCGAGGTTGACAACATGAGATCAGGCACTACCTACCTTAAGGTACCTTAGGTACCTTACATAATAACCTGAACACTCCACTCGAGAGTGAAACTCGCCCTGAAAAAAGTGCCCCGAAAAGCGACCAACCAAAATTCCCACCCACTGCGACTAGCAAGCACGTAGACGAAGCGTCGCAGAGACGATACCTTACCTACTGACAAGACGACCGGAATTGAGCCTCGTTGACTGTGCCTGGTGCAAAGTCGCGATTGATTGATAGATTGATTGATTGATTGTTACCATCGCCTGGTCTACCATTCAGCAAGCAGCAGCTACTTAAGGCATTACCTGCGACCGCATCCATCCTCCCGCTCGCCTCTTTCCCACTGCCCAACAGTGGCGACTGCGACGAAGCCTTCCGGGCAACCACATTCACCGCCCTTGCCGTCGCCGCATTCTAAGAAAGAGATACCTTAGCCAGAGCTCTTTCCTCACCCCGCCATCCTGGATATTTTCCTCCCGCCACTAGGCACCCCTCCCTCTTCCCGACGATACCAGACACCCCCCCTCTCCCCCGCCGTTTCGCCATCGTCGCGGCGAGAAGCACATCCTCTACTTCACCTACCAACTCTGCCGATCCCAAAGTCCTTCATACCACCCCACGCGCACTTCTCGCCTCCCAATCAAGATGGCCGAGGAACAAGTCGATCTGAAGACGGTGCCCATCTCGCCCAACGGCGACAAGTCTGAGGAGCCCCAGTCCACCGACTCGGAGGGCAAGATCGTCACTGTTTTCCACGACAAGGACAACTTCAACGTCCTGCATCCTCTCCAGAACCGATGGACCTTTTGGTACACCAAGCCCGCCAGCGGCAAGGCAAGCATTGAGCGTCCTGTCATTCTCTTCTGCGCCAACTAACATGTTTCCTCTTTCAGGGCGATAACTGGAACGAGCTTCTGAAGGAGCTCTACACCGTGAACTCTGTCGAGGAGTTCTGGGGCGTCTTCGTAAGTCTGAATGCTCTGCAATGCTATTGATGTTCTCTTACGATTCTTGCATCCCATCCCATCAGTGAATCATCCCCCGGCTAATGTCCATCACACATGGCAGAACAACATCACCAATGTCTCTCAGCTCCCCATGAAGTCCGACTACCACTTGTTCAAGGAAGGTGTGCGACCGGAGTGGGAGGACCCCCAGAACAAGCACGGCGGCAGGTGGTCTTACATGATCAAGGACAAGCGGAGCGTTGATATTGACAAACTCTGGATGTACACTTGTGCTATTGCCATTGGCGAGAATCTGGAGGAGCCCCCCGTTGGTGAGGATCAGGGAGAAGTCATGGGAGTTGTCGTCAACGTGCGCAAAGCCTTCTTCCGCATCAGCGTTTGGACCCGCACCGTTGGTAAGGCCATCCCCGGTGGTGGCAACGGCGATGTCGCTGGTGGCAAGGGCCGCCCGGAGGACAAGGCCAAGGCGATTCTCAAGGGCGTAGGCGTGAACTTCAAGAAACTTGCTATCCAGCAGGTTGTCGACCTCCCGGACTCCGAGAAGGCCGTGGAATTCACCGGTCACACCGACTCGGCCCACTCTGGCAGCACTCGTGCTAAGCCCAAGGATATCGTTTAAGGCGTGTGCGCGGCAGACTCAAGCGAGGGGCACTATGAGACTGGACTATGGTGCTTCCGCGTTGCTTTTACGGTTGGAGCATGATGCAAATCCCATGGCACGAGGCGCCGAGAAGCATGTGCTTTACTTGTCAGGTCGGGGGAGATAGGGATATCCATAGCCTATTGTGTTTGTCCTGCACTGCGGACTCCATCCAGTAGACCTCATACATATGTAGGAGTTTGCCAAGCTGAGGCTTGTGCGACAGGCAGTGATGGCGTCGTTCTTACAAGCCGACGAAAAAACATACCAAATTATCTTGCCAATGCTACTTCTGCCATTTTCTGTCCTTGTGCCGTACCGTTACATAGGGGTGTGATTATGGAGAGGAAGTACCGATTGTGTGAGGGATATGGGCACCCAGCTGTGCTGTATGAGCCCGTTTTATGATCTATCATTTCAACGTCGCCTCCCATGATTGCTTTTAATTCACAAAGCGCTTAACATCGATTGAAATGCCCCAGTATATAACCACCCTAACGAGACCTCATCGGGTTCTAAAACGTAGAAGCAAGTTCTCGGGCAATGTAGAATACTCTGGCGATGGTGTTCGTGTCTTAACCTTCATAAGTTTTATACGACTTTGTACGGGCAGTAAAAAAAGTTTGTACTGCCTCTCTATGGTCTAATAGAACACACAACATCATAAGAACCTCGATATTTGAGAAATATACAGATGTACAGAGACATACATAGTTAGCTGTTTCTATTAATATTTCCTTGTAGATTCAAACTGCATGATGGAGGGAATGTCGTGTGTAAAAGTCATCGCCGTGGACTTCTTACCCCGCAACTGGGCGTTAAAGCAGCTTGCAACATCAACAGTTATCTGAAAGCGTATTGAGAACGTTTAACGGAGACCGGAACTGCAGGAGAGATGGTTTTGGTGTTTTAATCTTATGGTGAGTCGGCTAGTCATGTCGATATTAGTGATAATACACGTTTGTCATGCAGTTCTGCATTGACGTCGATTAGTTGCCCAGTTCAGGTACGTGTTGTTCATCTTTGAAAGGGATGAGATATCATGAACCAGTGAGACGAGGTTGTGTCTGATAGTATGTTGAATGGTTGGGTATGCGATCTTCTTATGTGGTATGCTAAATGTACATGAGATCTGCGATACCATGTTGCGATCTCAGCTCATCTATATGGGTAGATAGGTATATGGGAAGACATATTCCAAGAATGCTTTTGTCCATACGAAAAGCCATGCAGATATCACACGGTCCAAATCCGCTTCTCATCATTTTCTCGATGCTCGATTTCTTCCTCACCTCACATCTCATCCCCACTAAAATCATCTAAGAACACCTGTCTCAACAGGTCCTTCTTATTAATCTTCCCCATAGCATTCCTTGGAATATGCTCCACCACCCGAAGAACCTGGGGTATCTTATAATTCGCTAGTCTGCCCCTGAGCGCACGGCGCATGTCCATGGGCTTCCAGCCCTCGGGGCATATGATGCGATCAAGAATCACGACCGCGCCGACCTTTTGGCCCCATTTGCCGGATGGGACAGCCATTACGGCTGTCTCTAGGACTTCGGGGAGAGACAGGAGTTCGCGCTCAACTTCGAGGGCGGAGACTTTCTCCCCGCCCGATTTGATTATATCTGCACTTTGACGACCTAAGATGAAGAACATTGGGCCTTTGGCCCAAGACCCGCTGCTTCCTGAGCCTGCCGTCTCTGGACCGGCGCGTCGCTCGGCAACGTCGCCGGTTTTGAACCAGGGGCCTTTCCCATCGTCGCCTTGAACAAATTCCTTCGCCGTTGCGGTGGGATTTGCCCAGTACTTGCGGAAGACGTTCGCGCCCCTGAGTTGGATTTCACCGGAATGGTTCAGTTTATCGGCAGGAATGAGTTCATTAGTGTCCGTGTCCCAGAGCCGCGCTTCAACACCTGGTAATGGCCAGCCTACACTCCCGTCTACGCGGTCCGAATACTCGAGACCGCAGGACAATGCCATACCGACTTCGGTCATTCCATAGCGTTCTAAGAGCACGTTTCCACGAGAGATGTCTTTCCAAGCGCGCTTTACTGGTGTGGGGAGTGCGGCTGAGCCGGAGATGGCGACCCGCATATGTTCGGGACTAGCACCCGTCCGGGCTGCTTCAAGGATCTCAGGCGGTAACGACTTGTATGTAGAGAGGAGACGGCTATAGACCGTGGGTACCACGGTGAAGAACGTTATTTTCTCCTTTGGCATGTTGGCGTATTTCTCTTCCAGAACACCGTTTGTTGCGCTTGCGCTTGTAGCAGAGTATGGTATAGACCGTGCAGCTGGTGGGCGAGCAACATCGTTCAGGTCAACGGCTAATTGGCTAATTCTGGTTGTTTCCCGAGGTGATAGTGTGACACCCGTGGTCTCGGGAGTTGTGTTGGGTCCAGCGGCCAGACGAATAATTCCGTATAGCTCGGCGGCGATTTGACTGATTCTGCTTGTATCAGCCGGCGACAATGGCAGGTCTACGCTTATAGGTGTTGTTAATCCTGTGCTACTTGCTTCTGAAATTGTGTGGCTTGGGAGAATTGGTAGTGCTGCGTGGGAAAGACCATTGCCAAATGTATGGGGGATGCCATTGGGCTTCGCGGACTCTAGAAATGGGGTCGCAAAACGTCTCCAAACGGTGTCCGGGTTGAAGGGAAACAGAAATTCAATAGTACTGCCCGCAAATAATGGCGTGAGCGTTGCATTGACCGTGCCGTGAATGTGGTGGAGAGGAAGAACATGGAGTAGCCTATCACTAGCTGTATAGTTCCAAGCCTCAATGAGAGCGCGGCATTGCGCCGTAAGCGCTGTTTCCGGCAAAAGAACGCCCTTCGGCCGTGCCGTTGTTCCTGAAGTATAGAGCATCATACCCGCGCCCTCTGTGTCGCCATCGTCTGAAAGAGTGACCGACTCGAGTTTGGTAGCATCGGAATCGATGCCGAGGCCCACATGTTTCACTAATTCGACAGCCTTTATCGAGGGCTTGAACTCTGGGTCGGTGTTCGGCGATGGCTCAGGGAATGGAGCTGTGAGGACTTCTGTCGCCTTCGCAGTATATTTAGAGGAGTGGAGCAGTAGTGACGCTTGAGATTGCGATAGGATATACTGGAGTTCAGGCGCAGGGAATGGAGGTGAGAGAGGTAGCGCAATCGCACGAGAGGCGAGTATCGCAAGAAATGTGACTACGTTAGGTGAGCATGTTGGCGTTAGATGGACAATTGGGGCTCAATTATCGCATACCGACATAATCATAGCTGTTCTCTATGAGAAATGCTATGCGTTCACCTCGGATGTCCGATTTGCCCGCAGCAGCGTGGATCTGGTTGCGCACGCGACAGACATCCGGAAGCAACTCGCCATACTTGAACGAGCGACCCGACAGACAATGAACGACGGCAGTCGATTGGGGGTCGTGTCTCGCTATGGCCTCGAAGATGGGGAACTTGGGTAAAGACAGAGTGGACGCCATTCTGAAGGAGTGAAGAGATACTCTATGCCGCACACCAACAGGAGGGACGGGAGGGGTGGTGCATGTGGTGGTTGGTGTTCGGGATGTGAACGGCAGTCTGGGGTTATAATAAGTAGCGAACGAGCGGCGGGACACGGACGTGATATTACTAGCCGCGGCGCTGGCACTACCTAAGGATCTACTACCGCGTAAAGGAGCCGACCTGGAGTGGAGAAATGCATGATGGGACGGAGACGTCGTGGCGATCGCAGCGGAAGTCAGCGACGGAAAGGATGGAGTACAGCAGCAGACAGTCACTCGAGATCGCAGGCCTCCCCCACCAGACAGCCGCATCCCGGGAGCCAAGAGTGTCGGCAGGATAGTCAGTAGTCAGGAACACGGCACACGACAAGACGGCCAGGGGTATCCGATGGGAAGAGGATCAACGGGCCAGAGAGATGCGTGGGGGATAAAGACAAAAAGGAGATGGATGATGTAGGCTGTAGCGGTAGCTGCCGTCTAGCGTCCCGAAGCAGAGTCGAGCCTGGTCATGAATACTACCGGCAGATGCAGTGTCACATCACGATGCAAGACGTGAAATTGAAAACACCGGCAGCCGTACAATTCCAAAGTTGTTGTCAAACAGATGGCATCTGACGGGCGATGGTTGCTCAAGGGTGCTATCGCCTATCACATCTCTGAGAAGCTGTCATCCGTACTAGGTAGTTTGAGACAGGATTGGGACACCGGTCCATGCGATGTCAAAGTTGATCAAGCTTTTTTGTTTGGTAGCTGGGCCCTGGCTGTCGCATTCCGAAATGCAAGGTTCGATGCTGTCGGTGCTGTGTTTTCTGCCGTAGCGTGCGTTGTTTCTTTGCACAGACGGAGAATGAAGATTTGCGCCTGGGAAAGCCACCTCGGCCTTAAAAGATGTCCCTTGAATCCGCTGAGAGGTTGGGCGATGGGGCTGCCCTTGGGACTACAGGGGTTCAGCAATCACTAGCGCTGTTGTCCAACGACATCTCATGTTGAATTGCACCACACGTTCGACTGGTAACATGAACCAACCCAAGAATTCCCATGGTTTTTGACATGCGAAATCCCATTTGTCCATAAAGTCACCGCTAGTGCAATAATATCAGCGCGCACCGACCTCGCAACCCGACTGGATCCTTCAATTTTCAGCCTCATCTGCAGGGCAGAAACTACCTAGGTACCTTAGCATCAGAGCGGCGGTGCCAAATCTTCTGGGCCGCACCGGAGCTGCCTAATCGACGTCCTTGCGCAACACACTGCTGGATTTGATGTTGCGCCGGGCCGCAGCCGCAGCTTTCACGCCGGCTGTGCCGATCAGGTCGTTTGTACTCCCTGCAAGACTGCTCTCGTCTACAACCATGGCTTCTGAAACGCCTATAGAGGATGCGATCCGGACCAAGGTTTGTTTCCCATCCGGGCACCTTTGAAGTGTATTCGTCTCACATGTCTTACAGATCAGCGAAGCATTCAACCCATCGCGTTTAGAAATCTTTAACGACTCACATAAACGTAAGTACATAAGATATGTGACATCTTACAGCCTTTTTATTTCTCATCAATGGCCTCACTAACGCCCACAAGATGCGCACCACAAGCCCATGCAAGGTAGCAAATCAAGCGAGACGCACTTCCGCGTAGTCGTAACCTCGGAAGCCTTCCGCTCCAAGATGCAGCCTGCAAGACATCGCCTCGTTTACGGGCTGTTCAAAGATGAGATGGCTGCTGAAGGCGGTATACATGCACTCCAGCTCCGGACCATGACGCCCGAGGAGGAGGAGAGGCAGAAGGCTAAGGAGGCCGGCACTGCCTAGAGGAGTAAGGAGTATATGTAGAGGTTGCGTAGAGGAGTGTAAGATGTGTCGAAAAGAACATTGAATGGAGTCATGAACGAATGCGTGCAGAGTGAGGATGATTGTGGACCAGATGTGTTCGTCGGACATCGACCTCAACCTGAATTAGTATCCACGGCTGCAAACGTGTAATCGATTGACAAGAACTGTGCATAGTAAGGTTTCTAACAGTAGTGTCACCAGCTTGTGTGCCTAACCACACACGCGGGCTCATCTGGCTCGGCCATCACAAGAGAAATAGAAGACAGAGAGAGAGAGAGAATGAAAAAGAGTAACCTTTGGAAGGTTGTCGGATGACCATCAATAACACCGCGGTGGACGCAGGTGGTATATTGCCGCCAAGAATAGGGCGGTCGACTATACCAAATGGCTTAAGAGAATACTGCTGTGCTGTCCCGTCTGAGAATCGAATCCTAGACATAAACAATTGAAAGTTGTTACCCGCACAACCACCTGATCTGAGATAAGGTATTTATTAGAAGGCTGAGCATTTAACTCGATTATGCGACCTATAGGCCCCTACTCTTAAAAATAAAGCCACTGACAATCGCTATCATGATGTTCTTGGAAATCTGATACTTTTACATGACCAGCTCGCAGCTCTTTCGCACCCGACTAGCATAATTCGTCATCTCTGCCCCGAGGTAGGTGTATTCCTGACTGGGGCAGAAGAGCTCATAATATGGTCTCTCTGCGCCTTTTGCTTCGCGAAGTGCTTTGCTAGCTTGCGACGCCTTCGTTCCTCTGGGTCCTCTGCATCTTTCTTCTTTTTCCTGCCTATGCTCGCGTCGGCTACCACAGAGCTCCGCCTAGTATCCCTAGACCGCGCGGATTGGTTGCTGGTGGTACTGCAGGAATCAGACATCATAGATCGGTCAGCAGTAGCTGGCATGAAACCGGAAACCCTGCGTTTCGCCGAATCAGCGGGAGTTTCGTCTTCTGCTTTTCTCTTATGTGAGGCCGATTCGGACAAGGATCTTGTGAGACCGAGACTTCTTGATTCTTCCTGCCGGGTCCGGAGATCATCGAAAGACTTATGGGCTAAGGCTCGGTTGGTTGTATCGTGGAGTGGATTGGATAGCTTTACTGGCGGTGGTACGGGATTGGCCGTTTCGCTGGCTACCACCAATTCCTTCGGCTCTCGTATGGCGGGACGAAGAAAATTATTCCGACTAAGCATCTCTCTTTGATGTTGCGCTGTACGGTCATCCACCGTCTTAGTGTTACTTGGTTGTTTACTGGTAGAGATGCCCAACCTATTTTTAGCCAGCTGCAATTCATCTGGGTAGTTTCTGAGAATGAACTCTAGATTATGTCGGGTTACTACGCGAGAGGTATACAATGGATTATCATCGATCTCATTGTACCAGTCGAGAGCCCTCAAGGCCTCAATTCGTGGCCGAGCTTCGTCGCAATCCTTGACGTATGGCACGTATCCTTCAACCCATGCCCGAATGAAATCGTCGAACAGAGAGGTTCGAATTCGGCGATGCTGGAGCGAGATATAGAAGCAGGCCGTTATAAACTCTTGTATCGTCCCCTTGTAAGTTGGATATGTCGTAGTGAAGTGATCAAAAGGGGCAGCCCAGCTGTTCGATTTGACGTTTCCCAGGGCTGCGGGTTGCGCGGCTGCTGCAACTGGTACGCGTCGTGGCGGGAATGGAGGGTTGTACGTCGGAGAGGGTGGTCGAGGCACTGATGGCGTTGGTGGGTCTTTAGAGTTTGTGCTAGTTGTGGTTCCCGACGGCTGGGCTGCTGAACTCTCCCAAGTGGATTGCGGCTGGTTACTCCTATCGACATGATCCATACTAGTGGACGGCACGACCGAAGATGATGTATTAGCCGAGGACAAAGAGCTATCGATGTCTTCAACTTGATGACTTGCTTTCCCCGGTTTGAGGCCACCAGGATTGGCACTCGGACGAGTTGTGGTTGAGGGCTTGTATAACGGGCCTACTGAGTTGTACCGCATTTGCTTTGGCGGCTTAAGCTCCGAATTTCTAGACGCAGTCTTGCTAGACTGCTCTAAGGTGCATGGTACGATTTGGGCGGAAGGAGGTGTCATCATAGGCAGAGCAGACTTGTTGACAGGCACGACGTTGCCTGGAAGGGCAGCCGGGACCTCAACCTCGAGCTCATCTTCTGGTCCTAGGCTGCTCTGTGGGAATTCAGGTATCGGCCGGCGGATTGGCGAGGTCTGAGCAGTGGCCTGGACTGGTGATTGTTCTGGTAGCTGGGTGACGAATGCTTGACTGACTAATGGTGGGCTGGGTGGTCTCATGTGACGTTCAGGACTTGGGGACCAGGGGATCTCCTCCCCATGGTCAGATTGCCCAGACTCGCTCTCTTCTGCCCGGGACGCTGGTTGATGGGGTGGTGATGGTTGGGGGTCTGATAATTCGGGGTTGTCCGCACTTCCTAAGATGGGTGATGTTGCGTGAGGCTCTGTCACTGATTGCTGACCCCCATCCCGATTGGCATAGGAGTGTTTGACTCGTTCCAACACCTCAAGAGGCACATTGACGAAGCCGTTGGGACTCCGGCTCAGGATGTCGGCCCAGCTGTTGGAGCGATCTAGAAGTTGCTGTTGTTCCTTCGCGATCTTGACAAGTGAGCGGGAAAACTTGGTGTCACCGAACAAATCCGAAGGTGATGAATTTGGTGCAGAGGTGGAATTAGGAGAATCTGCCATCTTGGTCCCCAACTATGGTAATGGGCAAGGCGATGGCATCTGATACGGACCTCAGATCACTCGAGGTGATAGAGCGATACCTCCCAGCTTATGGCCAAACAACCTAAAGAGGCCACCTCATTCCATGAGGAGTTTTGCTACAGACTTGGTGTGGGATCAGACAATTGAAGAAAGTGTGCGTGACTGATCGATCAATGGGTGCCGGCTGATAGTCAGGTAAACTTGACCTTGAGAGTCTCATATGGTTATCAGTCTGTGTGTGGGATAGCTTGAGCCAAGACCAAGAACTCACTGTGCACTACCTAAGGTACATGTAGGTACGCGATTGTGACGACTGCAGCGCGTTGGGGATGACAGTGCGGGGCTCAGGCCGATGCGTAATCACGTGAGGTCAAGCTGAACCTCGGAGCCTGAGACAGGGGGCCTACCTGGCCACATGGTGTGTCCCCTTAACTCGACATAGGTCCACTAACCAAAGATAGTACCTGTTTTCATGGTGAAAGAACTGTTGATGACAAGGTAGCGGTTGCTAAAGATCTACTCCAGTCGCAATAGCAGCCGTCAGCATTTGCATGTTCAAAGTCTCCGATTGAAGCCGACTTCTAACTTGTGTACCCCAGCTGCGTCACTCCCCACACACTTACGCTGCGTGTACATTCGAAGGCAGCACAACCTCGCGCAGGACGCCTCTTTACAGTCACACACACATCGTCATGCCGCTGTGCAGAGGCATCTCCCATTGCTTCTGAGAGCGGCTGGAGGTCGCCACCTCCCACAAAGTCGTCGAGCCTTCCACTCTTTGTCACCGTACTATAATTCTTTCCCCACGTTCAGCCTACCTTCAATAGTATCCATACTTGTGTGTTGCCTGAATGTATGCTACAACCTCCTTGCTTTGTTGCTGACTCGTTTGTTGCGTCTCTGAACCAAGTGATCGCCTTGACCCACGACAACGCAACGTTTCGCTCGCTCTGATAAGCCTGCCTGTCACCACTTGAATACCTTCACTCTTGCCTTCCCAGCTAGCATCATGACCTCGATAGCACTGCACTGGTGTTCTGCTGGCTAGACATCCTACCGCTATTCAAACCACACCACCACACCCACCACCATAGCGCGAGCATCGCCTTGCCTGGCTGCTTGCTCTCCGCCATGTCCGACATCACGCCCTCCCCTGCTCCGATGTCTCCCACCAGCCTGCTTTCGCCCAAAGACAGGCCGCGACGGCTGTCGACCGCCTCCTCAAACCCTCAATTGCCTCAGGTCGACAAGGAACACATTGCCGAAGCCCTCGACAAGATTCATACGTCTTCCAAAGAGCAGAGCGTACTCACCACCTTTCATGACCTCGGCCCACCGCCCGAATCCGTTTCGGCCAACGAGATCAAAGGGTTTGCAGGAGACCTGGTTCAGAATGGCTTCAGTGGCCTATATTCTAGGTTCAAGGAGGCCGTGGGAGTCAGCGGGAAAGAGAGAGCCGCCATCCCACCAAGTCTGGAGAGCCCATCCTCCACTACCGTACACACGGCGCCCAAGAATCCTGCGAACACGACCCCGAGATCGTCTACCGGTTTCGTGTCTCCACTGCTTCGTTTAGACACTGGTGCGACAACCTCGACGTTGCAGTCGACAACCTCCGATCCCCTTGCCTCTACCCTCCCCGCGACTTCCTCGCTGTTCGGCCCTGAGAGTCAGATGCAACAATCCCAGACCACCAAGCCATCGTCAACCACCAATGTTGCCAGCGCCACTTCGTCGAAATCTGCTTCATCCAGCCGACAAAGCATTCCCGCAATGATAAAAGCAACAGGCTCTCTGGCAACAGCCAACGTTAGCAGTGTAAATGTTTTTAGAGATAATTCTCGGCCAAGTTCGTCTCGCGTCGAGACTGGTTCTACCTCTGTTCGTGGTACGCGGAGGGAGAGCCTCAGTAAACTAGGGGATGGACAATCCGGCGTGCCTGTTAGCCAGGGTGAAAAATTAGCTTCATCCCATCTAGAGAAGAGCGCCATGTCGACCCGCCCCCGACGTGAAGAATTACGCGGCGGAGATGGTAGCTCGGATTCGCCTCCAAATCCTTCTGCTTCAACAGCACAACCGATTCTTAGCCCCGTTATCCCCCAGATAACAACGTCAGAATCGAGTTTGCTCGCACCGCAACCCAGGTCATCGGCGAGGCCCATGACTCGGCGTCCAGCCATTATTGCCCGTATCAGCCAGTCTAGGGGATCAGGCAGTCTTTCCAGATCTTCGTCACTTTCGCGAGGGACAGCCGAGGCAAGTCCAATTAATACCTCTGCTCATCACAATGTACGCCATGAATCTTTTGGTCTAGGCGGCCATCATGAGCGGACTCACTCAGGTGACTACCGTATTCCAGGAACGACAATGGATGAGGGTGCTCCCGAAGCTGTCAATGCGAAGCTGGAGTCAATGCGCAAACAAGTACTCAGCAAACAGTTCTGGATGTCCGATGAAACCTGCAAAGAATGTTTCCTATGTGGCTCTCTTTTCACAGCTTTTCGTCGAAAGCATCATTGTAGAACCTGTGGCTGCATATTTGATAGCCGATGCACGTCGATAATTTCGGGGCAGCGGTTCGGTGTACAAGGTACTCTCCGTGTTTGCAAGACCTGCTTAGGCATCATTCTTCAAAGGCAGGATGGTAATGTGTCGGACGAGTCGGCAGACGATACTTTCTTACCAATGTTCCGCCCTAACCAGCCTAGGCCGACTACTTCCTCGTCAGGTTTGAAGTATACTCATGATGATGCCCCCCCCGAACGAGTGAGTGAGACTAACGACCACAATCGGTCTATGATCACTCCGATGATGGCAATTCCTGCCACAAAGAGGATCGGAGAGTCATCCAATCGTAATTCCGCAATTTTGGAAATCGACACGCCACAACTTGGCCGACCAAGCTCTTCGAGATCCTTGCGATCTGTCACATCAGGTCGTCCACAGTCGTCAGGCCATAGGCGTCAGCATTCGCAAAAACACAATCTATGGAGCCGCTTAAAACCCCCCGCAATCGAAAGAGCGCCGTTTCGAAAGTCGGCCACGGAAGAAAGCTCTAGAAAGCCTGGCCTCTCTGCCTTTCATGACGACAACGTCATTGACCCTGATTTGGCCGCGTACATGTCGGATGAATCAAGTGACGATGAGCAGATGAGTATAATGGGAGTAATTACCGGAAACGATCATCCTCCACCGAATGTCGAGCAAGAAAAATCCAATTTCGGCCCATATCTTGGATCCGGCCGCAGGATCCGCAACAGGGCACAAGCGGACAAGAGCATCAGCGGGTTCAGCTATACTAGCCGTGGTATCGACGAATATCATCCTCGCTCGTCCAGACGACGGAATCTCAGTACAACCACGAGCGGGCAACAAGTCTACCACTTGCGCTCACCACGTCCCAGGACAGCGACCATGAAAGGTGGTCCGTCTGGGTCGAACGAGACGCTTCCCTATTTTGACTCGATCGTTGCATCCAGCGCCCCACGTATGACGCGAAGCTCGTCTATGAGGGGTGCAAAGGAGCCTCGTTTGGAACTCAATCCGGCCAGCATGATGCACGTTCGCAAGCTCCTCCACCAACTGCTTCTTGATTCCGAAATTCCGCATGTCAATGCCTGGGAAAAAGCTTTGGTACCCATTCTACTCAAGTGCACATCGTCAGTGGACCCTGATATAGATCGTGGGGATGACATAGATATTCGGCATTACGTCAAATTGAAGAAGATCCCCGGTGGAAAACCTAGCGATACAAGCTATGTCCCTGGAGTTATTTTCACCAAAAAACTAGCATTGAAGAGCATGCCGCGCCGCATGACCAACCCACGAGTTGTCATCGTTTCATTCCCAATAGAATATCAACGGCACCAGCACCATTTCATGAGCCTCCAACCAGTCATCGAGCAGGAGAAGGAATATCTTAAACAGTTGGTGAACCGACTTATTGCCCTTCGACCCCAATTACTGTTGACGGAGAAATGCGTGTCTGGTGTTGCACTTCAAATGCTGTCTGATGCGAAGATTGCAGTCGCATACAATGTGAAGCCATCGGTACTCTCAGCGGTATCAAGATGCTTGGAAACGGAAATCATCTCGTCTGTGGATATGCTAGCGCTCCCCCCTCACCAATTCCAAACTGGCAAGAGCACTGGATTTGAAGTAAAGACCTTTGTCAACGAAAGCATACCTGGTCGAAAGAAGACATACATCTTCTTATCTAGCAATCAAGAAGAGCTAGGTTGTACCATCGCACTTCGGGGGGCACCGACTGCAATTCTCGCGAGGCTGAAGCACATTACCGAATTCATGGTGTACGTGGTATACAATCTCAAACTAGAATCCTGTTTGATGCGAGATTCTTTCATTCAACTGCCGACAACCGAAGACTTAAGTAGAAACTCAACCCAGCCCTATGAGGAGAATGGGCTCAGTGCTGGCCTCATAACTATTGATACAGCAGAACAACGCCAGAGAACATTCTCTACCATGACACTGGAAGACCAGCCTGCTGAGGTATCGGCGCAGTTGAAACCCGACATAAATGAGACGAAAGAGCAGCAGTCCCAGCCTGTTGATCCACAGAAGAGACTCATCTCGCTCCATGAAACTCATACTCGCGCTTCCCACGACAGTCTCAGTCCAGGAGATGATGCACCTATGCCTACGTTCTACAGCGACATGGTAGCCAAGTACGAAACGAAGGTTCTATCAGCGTCGCCGTTTGTCAAATTCGCTCAGCCTTATCTCCTCATGAAGGCCAGAGAACAAGAACGCAGACTCGGTCACTTGAAACGACTTCGAGATCAGGATATTATTGAAGAACGAGATGAAGATGAGAAGCCGAAGCCTCAGAAATTTCAATTGATCAAACCGGAAATGGTGCATCAGACTGGTCAGAAGGCTCCACGGCACATCATGGAAGTTTTGCACGCTGTTCATGACGCCGAGTATGACAAAGCCCTCTACATATATCAGACGCAAACAAAGTCGTGGGAAAATCACATTCAAGGGAATCTAGACTTGTTTGATCCCTATGCGCACCAGAACATTGTTGTGTTACATTCGGTTATCTGCACGGAAACGAAGATACCTTGCGTCGAACCCCAGCTCATTGCTCTTGGTTTCTATGACGAACATACGGATCATAATAACGAGATGGATCCGGACTGTACTCTGGGGCAATACATAGAAGATGTCTGCTATGGCGCAGACTCGCTGTGCACTGCGAATAGCTGTGACAGAAAGATGCACGAGCATCATCGAACCTACGTTCATGGCGAAGCCCGAATCACGATTTTCATCGAGCTTGAAGCTAAGAGCAAAGCTCGAAACGATGGCATCATGATGTGGAGCTATTGCAAGCTGTGCCAACGTGAAACAAGCGAGATGGAGATGTCGCGAGCAACGTGGAAATACTCATTCGGCAAATACCTTGAGCTTTCGTTCTGGAGCAGAGGCACCCATCTGATCAGGGATGAAAGCCTCGGCGGCTGGAACTGCCCTCATGACCATCATCGAGATCATCTTCGATACTTCGGCCTGGGCGACAAGATCATAAGAATTCACTATGACCCTATTGACTTATTGGAAATCATTGTGCCCCGTGCCAGGATCACATGGAAAGTCGAGCACGATTTGAACATGAAAAACGCCATCTTTACACATTGTCAAGATAGATGGACAAGGTTCACAGCCTCAGTGAAAGCCAGGCTAAAGGCAATCAAATTGGACAACATCGCTCCTGAAAAGGCTGACCCTTGCAAAGCAGAAATTGAACGTCTGACGAAGAAAATACAGGATGAACACACATCCCTTGTTCGGAAACTTCAGGAGAAATACATGAGCTCGAGATATTACGAGGTCATACCTTTCAATATCGTTCTCCGTGAGATGCTAGTCAAAGTTGCTGAGTGGGATGCGGCCTTCACAAAATTCGAAGCCGACTTCATGCCCACTGACAAAGATATCCGCCGAATCACAATGATTCAACTGCGCAAAATGTTCACGGACGAGTCGAAAGAATCTTTGTCTAGCATTGAAACTTCCACTGGGCCATCCACCACCCAAGAAAAGGATAGTCAGCAGACGCTTCCGGAGGGCGATTCCAAAGAAGAACCTCAACTCACGGTGGTCACATCTGACAGCGCTCAATCAGATTCGATAGGGGAAAAGCTCACGCGTGTTATTTCGCCCCAAGAAGTCACTCTCGCTTCTGCGCCCGAAGCTACACTGGAACGAGTCGAACCACTGGATCTAGCCACTTCGCAGTCACCCAGTGCAGTCGTCACACCATTCGATCAAGTTCGGGAACTTGTACCAAGTCCCAAAGCATTCTCGCAACCCGAAAGTACGTTAGAGTCTCCTGTCACACCGGGACCTGGAAACATTAGTCCAGTGATGAAGAGAAACTCGCAAATGTCTATTTCAGACCACGTGGAACAACTTCACCGTCGGCAAAACAGTCTGAACGGCGAGAATTTTGGTCGTCCCATTAGTCCAGGTGCCACGGACCCGGGAACCGAGTCTCCCGGCTCTCCGAAGGTGGTCATTGAGCGCGGCTCGTCCCGTAGGGTGGGATTGAACGTCTCGCCACCTATGATTCGTGCTATCTCGACTCCGGCGAACCACCTACAAACTTTGCCACGTACTAATTCTGCGATTGGGAAGAGGGCTTTCGTCCTTAACAAGGACAGGGACAAGGCCCCAACCGCAGAAACCCCCTTGGGGAGCGACCTTCGAAAGGCACCCACAAACGAGTCAGTTAAGAGTGACAAGAAGCTTTTCAGCCTAAAAAATCGTAAAGGAACCGCGTCTTCAATTCCTGTTTTCGTGGGAAAGAAAGAGTCGAGAGTATCGAGGGTCTCTACAATCCGCAAACATTTCGAGCAACTTAGCCGTGAGTTCGAGAAAGAACGTGAAAAGGACAGGAAAAAACGGGCGGCGAAAATGACCAACTCTCGGCCCTTCCTCCAGCATTCCAAAACGAAGGCCATTGTGGAAGTATACCAAGACATCCGCGACGCAGTGCAAGAGCCTAGCCCTGTCGAAGATGAGCCAGCACCCGACAAGGATATAGTCGCTGTTAGTTCACCCGCCGCAGTAGGTCCGAGCACGGCTACCGTCAAGGAGAACGAGATTCAACGGGAACCACCACAGACACCTCGATCGCCAGTTGAGACGCAGGATCGTAGTAAGGAAGCCACGGAGCTTGAGACGGACGACCAAACCCTGACCACCAGTGTCGGTGCCACTGATGACGAGCAAGGCGACAGTGATACGGAGAACTCTCTTCTTGATGGTAGTACCCTTGAAGAGATTGCTGATTCTCTGGGCTCAAGCACGGAGATACCACTAGAACTCCCGAAGCATGATAAAATGAATTTTATGAAGGCGCTGTCCAACTTCTGGAACGAACGCTCAGCGAGTCAATGGCCGCCCTTGGACTATCCCCTAGGCCCTTCGGATCACATTTTCATTGACTCAGATATCATCGTTCGTGAGGATGAACCTAGCTCAGTCATTGCTTTTGCACTAAGTTCGGAGGATTACAAGCAGAAACTTCGTCGTTTCCACCGCAGAAAGCCTGGCCAGATGACGCAGCCTTCTTCGGACACTGAAGATCACGTCATGACCGATAGCAATCCGTACTTATCTGAAGATCAAATCACTGAAGACCGCCTTGAAACCAGCCTAGTCCACACTACGAGCAGTCACTACAAATATCAATTCAGCGAGGGGTCGGCTAGAATGCTTGTCAAAATTTTTTATGCTGAGCAATTCGACGCGCTCCGACGGAAATGCGGCGTGTCCGATCGCATCATTGAATCGTTATCTCGCTGTGTTCCGTGGGACTCGAAAGGCGGGAAGACAAAATCCGTGTTTCTTAAGACACAGGACGATCGCTTAGTGATGAAAGTGAGTGCCGTCTAATATTTCGGATTTTCGAAGCGAGACTAACATGAACCCAGTCGCTCTCACAGATCGAAACCCAAGCATTCTTGAAATTCGCCCCGGCGTATTTTAGCATAATGGCCGAGGCGCTATTCCACGACCTGCCTTCTGTCATTGCAAAGATGCTCGGATTCTTCCAGGTTGTCATCAAGAATCCGTTAACAAATACGGAAATTAGGCTTGATCTCCTCCTGATGGAAAACCTGTTCTATGATCGCGAACCGACACGCATATTCGACCTCAAGGGCTCTATGAGGAATCGAAAAATCCAGTCAACTGGGGAACAAAACGAGGTTCTGCTGGATGAGAACATGGTTGAATACATCTACGAGTCTCCATTGTTTGCACGAGAACATTCGAAGAAGCTACTTAGGGCGTCAGTCTTCAACGATACACTGTTTTTGGCGCGACAAAATGTAATGGACTATTCTCTCATGATTGCTGTCGACGAGGTCAAGAAAGAGCTCGTGGTGGGGATAATCGACTGCATTCGCACCTACACATGGGACAAGAAGCTTGAAAGTTGGATCAAGGATCGTGGATTTGCTGGCGGTAACCGAAACAGACCGACTGTAACCAGTCCGAAAGAGTACAAGTCGCGATTCCGCGAGGCTATGGCAAGGTATGTGGTATTCATCTCGCGCAAAAGTGGTCATTGCCGCTAACTGTCGACAGATACATCCTCCAAGCGCCAAATTGCTGGAACCAGTTCAATGCATCTCTCTTAGCTAGCCGTCGCGACGCTGGTGACGATACCATGATCACCGAGAATGCCATGTAAATACAGACCATCGTGAAAGCATTCGGCGGCGTAGATGAGGCGCTGCTGCGAGTGGAGAGAAAACGCGATGAGACGAATGACGGGTGTACATAAATGGCTGGGCTTCTTATGGGCCACAATGATTACGCAGACTACGCTACCATTCACGATGTACTCATGATTAGATAGATACCCAATAGAACTACTTTCTAGGATTTCTTTAATGCCTCACGATGTATAATGAAATGGTTGCGATGCTATGTCCGCACAAACCTGTATTCCGTACAGAGTAAGGTAGGAGGTGACGTTGAAGACGGTTAGGGGACAGCTCATGGCTACCTACCCTAGGTAGATACCTAACTCCACTAAACTTTGAGCCCCTTCAGCGGCCACCTCGCTGCTGCCTACCCTGACATTGCAGAAGGCCGCAATCGCTACTACACCTTACTACTGTCCAACTCCAAACGAACAACATCTGCTCAAACATTTAACTCTCATCCATTCACATCGTCATCATCATATATGTCAGGAGTCGATGTCACAATCTCACTTGACATATACCTGAACGATCATTACATTCAACCGCATCACCCTGCAACAAGCTCCATCTCAATACGACTTGCTTCAACTACCTGGCTAGAGCAATGAACACAGCATGTCGATAGACCTAAACTGGGAAACACTGACGGGCGGGCCCGATGGCGAGGCCCTAGCGGAGCGCATTCGCGACTTCATACACGTCAAGTTCCAATCTGTGCCGCTCCCGCGGTTCATCAAGTCCGTCACAGTACATCAGTTCAACTTCGGGGCCATACCGCCGAGTGTCGTGCTCAAGGACCTGTGTGATCCACTACCAGACTTCTACGAGGAGGACTACGAGGAGAGTGACGATGAAGCGACGGAGACTGGCGATGGGGAGGAAGATGTTCCTGATGCCATCAGAGTTGCGGAGCGGCGACGGAGGGCGGAGTTGAGGGCCATGAATGAGCAGCCGAGGGGTGGGAACGATGGTTTTTTCCCACCGCATTTACAAGCAGCTTTGAGAACACCGGGCACACCGGATCTGAATAATCCGTTTTTGGGTCTCGGCGCATCGACACCTGGAATCCCCGGAGGTCCTTCTACGATGCATTATTTCCAGTCCAAGCTAGGGCCCGCGTGGAGCGGGACACAGACTCCGCTTGCTGCTGTGGCGGGGGCAAAGCAGCTGAGTAGTTGGATGGATTCGCAGAGTCGGGCTTCGACTCAGAGACATGGAAGCTCGAACTCCGGGCACGGACGGCATCTTTCCCAGAGCTCGGTTATGAGTGTGGAGAATTTCCCGACGAGTAGTCTGGTCACGCCTGCGCAGACTTTGAGGGAGAAACATAGTGTGTCGACGCTTGCGCCTACGTCTGCGGGGACATCGAGACCGCCGACTAGGGATATGGCGGGGAGTGCGGCGTTGCTTGCGGGCTCGGCGATTGATGAGGAGCAGGATGAGCCTACGCCTGCGGAAGACGAGGGAGAAGCTGGGCAGAGGTTTAGGCAGGAGCCTAGACCTGATGATATGCAGGCTGTCTTTCGGATTAAGTATGCTGGTGATGTGAGGCTCGAGCTTACGGCAGAGATCTTGCTAGATTATCCTATGCCGAGTTTCGTGGGCATACCGGTCAAACTGAATATCACGGGCTTGACGTTTGACGGCGTGGGAGTCGTCGCGTATATCAGGAAGCGAGTTCATTTCTGTTTCCTGGGTCCCGAGGATGCGCTGGCTGCTGTTGGTGATGACATCAGCGAAGGAGAGGACGGAATTGAGGGCGACGATGAAGACAAGCCGTCAGGGAGGGGCAAGGGACGCATGGGAGGCCTGCTACAGGAGATCAGGGTTGAGAGTGAGATTGGACAGAGAGAGGGCATGAAGCAGAGTCTGAAGAACGTCGGAAAGGTAGAAAAATTTGTGCTTGAGCAGGTCAGAAGGATCTTTGAGGAGGAGTTCGTGTACCCAAGTTTCTGGACGTTCTTAGTGTAAGGTCCACAGGACGGATACTCGGAACACAAGCAAGCAATACAGTCACCACGCGTTTAGAATGCGCCATGAAGGATCTTCGGCACGGCAATCGGGAAAAGGAGAAATATCATACGTGCTCTGGTTCTTGAGCATCCGCTCTTCACTTGGTAGTATATGAAAGTCTTTAATATAGATGCTTTGTGAGTTTACACAAGCGTTCTGTAACTAGATATGATAATCATTTGGGGTTGATTGGTTGATTCAATGATCTCTGAGACTCATATGTTATTAGGAGGCTCTAAATATTTATTTTGGCTCTCCAAGTTGAACGTTTCCCTGATATATCGCTATCCCCACTTTCAGCTTTATTTCTGTTATAGATATAAATGTCGATTAACTCGCCTGTACCGTTATTGATGATTCGGAATAGTCCGTGGCTTTGTTGGCCTGCAAGATGTCTCCTCGACTCGGCATCTCATGCTGTGGTATAGATGCTGGAAGCTCCTGCGGGATAAATTCGGCTTCTGGGAATTCCGGTCTTATGGTGCCTTTCCATGGAAGCTCGTGTGGTAGCCCATCTTTGGCGCCGCCCAGCTCCGGTGCATCAACATGTGCATCCATTTCATGAACCGTAGAACTCGACTCGCCAGGTAGCTCAGGTTTTCCAATCTCATTAGGTTCCTCGTGCTTATTCTTTAAGGCTTGCTGGCGCTCCCATCGCCACTGCTTGTGCATCGCAATAAATAATGCAAGAAAAACAGCACCAACGACCACACCAAATACTACGGCGACTAACCAGTCAGGTCCAGCGCCAGAATCATCCCGATTGGAGGAACGAGCAACGTGTTCCATCGACAGGTACTGCTGGATATAGATCATGCCTGAGTTTCTTGGGTCAGTTCAAGATCTACTGAGGAAGATACCAGATTTGATTTGTTGGGGACCAGTGACTGAAGGAAAATACGCAAGAATAAGAAATACAACCGAAAACACACTCTACCGAGAAATTGTTCACGAGATAGCTTTGATCGCTTCCCCAAGTTGCCTGCGGAAAGGCGCTTTTTTCGGGTTTAACTGCCGTTATCGATATTACATCCTTGAGGAACTTATATAGGATATCAATTTCCTTTGCATTTGCCTTGAATGGAATTTGTAGGGGGAGCGACAATTGTCTATCACTAGATCTCGCTCTCATTCAATGTGTACCAACCGGGTATTTATCTTCCTGTCAAGATGATAGCACCTACTTCCTAACTTCATCGATACGTTATCACATAGCGAGTATTTAGGACTATAGATATTAGTCTTTCATGAAGCTATATTTAGTTACCGATCATCAGATCTACCTATCCAACAGAGTCGTCTCCCAGTCAATGATAACGAATCAACCGGAAAGTGATATTCTTACAAGGTTACACTGCATAAACGAGCGATGCGTGAACCCAATTCAGATGTACACAGAACACAAGATGTCATGTTTCATTAACGTATGAAGCATTCACGGTGCTTTCCTTGACAGCTCAAAGTGGCTGGGTTTAAGCCCTTTGTAGTTTTGGTTTTCCTGACTCATGAGTCTCGTTGAAGGCAAGCCTGTTTTCTGTCCCCCTATTTGTCGTGTACTAAGGAAACATGTATGCGATTCAGCCGCCTGTCTCACGAGAAGTCAACAGTCTGACGAGATGATCTATCTGCACAGCCCTCGGTTTCCGGATAATGAAGCCACCAAGGTTGACACAAGGCTGAATGTATGGACCACAACCAGCTTGTTCGGATTCAGGATCCTACTCCACCCGCCACCGTCCACTCAGTCTGCATGGCGACATCTGTGCAACGGTGTGAGAAACCAATCAGACCCTCAAGGGGCAGTTGATATTTTCTTATTGGCCAAAATGTCTTCTTGCTGAAGGATTTTGGTTGCATTTCATTTGAAGCCTGGGGGGGCGTTCCCAAATTGATGATCATAATGGGGAAGGCAAGACGCTGACGAGCTGGAAGATCATGGCTCTGCCCGGGATCTCGGACCATTCAGTGATTTCCAGTCCTTTTGCAAATGGGCACCTAGAAACTGTCGAGAATATCGAGTCTCTAATTCTAGAAATGATAGCTGGTCCGCTTGTATTTGCTCTAGATGTTTGGCTGAGCTCCGACGTTGATCTGGTGCTAGCCGAAATAGGGCGACAAGAAATCACATCAAAAGTGTCAGACTCCCTCCGGAGCTAGTGGGACTGCATTGCTATCTCCCAAATCCTATGCAGACGAGTAAGATACCAAAATACAGGGACAGCCAATCGGAACCGTGATCAGCGCGGTTAGCTTCCGCATGGAGCTGACAGCGCCGTATTGGTGCAGAATACACGTTGTTGGTGGTGGCGCCAACGTCCACGACTCCATGCGCCCAGTAACAATATAGGGGTGTACAAAATACAATGTGCAGCTTAGGGGTATTCTAAGCCTAGCACAGCAGATACTGTCGATTATGGAAAGTCACTTGCTGCTGATTTCGGGTATATGTCATTCGCAGAAGTGAGCAAAGCCAAGAATTCAAATAATTAGCTGTACGTACATTCTGTCCCCTTTAGCACATGCTCAACTTGGATCTGACGCCTTGAGATTATTCAGCGAGAATAACAATAATTGCCATCTCACCCATCGCGTCCCTACACTCTAGACGAGATGGGATTATTATGAACGGCACGGTGAGCCCTCCACAGGCTAAGATGATGCTGCCACAACGTGAGTTTTTTTTTTCTCCTTTTTTTTTCCAAATCAAATGTGTCTTATCCTAGACATTGTATTTAATGGACTACTTGCAGTAATGTACCAAAGACGGCGATGAGACAGACGGCAAGCCTTACTGAAGTGCAAGAAAAAAATACGAGGCTCTAGATCGGGGTCGGAAAGTAGGAGAGAAATGACAGAGCTACCAGCCCATGCCTCCACCATACTTCACGAGACGCTGCTCGAATGTCTCGAAAGCAGCCGCCAACGCATTACAAAGATTACCGCATGAAGCCCCATGGAGCGACGTCTTACATGCCAAGTGCGGGCCGGCATGGTTCCTTCAACATCCCGCGCAACTTCAAGGGCGGCGCCAACGGCGTGAGCACCAAAGTCTCACATGACTGGAATATGATTCCTTATTGGAACTCAGAGAAAACATACTCCGGAGCCTCGCCGCAACGTACCCAGGTATTCTAGGACCGGATGATAAGTTTACCATGAAAAAGAATTTGTTGGCAGAAGAACCACGCAGAAAGGCGGTTTGCGAGTTATACAGAGATCGCTCAAGGACTTGGGTGCATCATACACGCATATGGATTGGAAGGGCGTGGTTACGGGCTGACCAGCGGCATAGCAGGAATGGTCGCTGGCTTGCTCTCCACGACCTCAAATGAGTAGGCACAAATCGGAGTAGTCAAATATTGTGGCAGGATGCTCTCGGCATCAGAAGATCAATTGCTGGATCCCGTGTCTTTCGTTGCTGCTAAGAGTGCAAGCATTGATATAAGGCATCATGGATTAAAATCCATTTGTGCACTCAAACTAAGACAGCGTTGGTAGGACCAGGGATGGAAATAAAGCAACAGAGCTTCAATGCTCTTTTCACAGCTTCCCCTTTGTCGGAGACTTCCTTGCGGCCTTTTTTATTTCCTCTTTGAAAGCTAGATCCCCGAGGATTTCCTCCGACCCTCCACCCACTACCATCATCCTCAGATCTCGTGTGATCTGCTCAACAACTCCTCCGCCTCCCGGTCCATCTCGCTGGTATGCAACACCGCCCATCACCTGTTGTGCTTCCCTAGCAGCGAGCTCAAGTATCCTACCACCAGACATCTTTGACATTGCGATTGGACCGGCGATGCCCTTACTCTGCCAGCCGTGTTTCTGTACATGATAGGCGATCTGCTCAAGCCAAGCCCAGTGTGATTCAACCTCGCGAGCAAGATTCACGAGCTTGTGGCGGATGACTTGATGACTAGCTAGCGGAACTCCGAACGTCTCGCGCTCATGGGCGTATGCCAGGGCAGTTGAAAGGCACGTACGCGCTTTGCGATTGCACCCCACAGCCATGATGAAGCGCTCATTGTTGAAGTTGGTCATGATATACTTGAAGCCCGCATTCTCGACTCCCAGGAGATGGTCAACGGGGACTTTGACGGCATCAAGCCGCACCCAACTGGCGCCTCCTGCATTCTGTCCGCTGTTCGAGATCTTCTCGATCGAAACGCCAGGCGAGGATAGAGGGATGACGAGAAGTGAGATGCCGGCAAACCCAGGCCCTCCGGTCCGTACCGCAGTCGTCATGTGCGTCGCCCACTGACTTCCCGTGATCCACTTCTTGGTCCCAGAGACGACGTAGTGCGAGCCGTCTGCGCTCTTCTTGGCTGTCGTCTTGATGTTGCCCACGTCGCTGCCTCCGCTTGGCTCTGTTATGCCGAGACAAAAGTTGGTCTGCTGTGTGAAAAGGCCGGGTACCCAGCGCTGTTTTTGCGCTTCAGTGCCGTGTTTCAAGATGGGCGGCAACCCGATTGCGTTCGCGCCGTTCCCGAAGGCCATCTGCACGCCTCCTTCGACGCGCGAGCTCTCGTCTGCGAGGATCAGATGATGGAACATATCAAATTCCTCAATCGGAACACCTGCCACGCTGTTGAACTCTGCAGGCCGGTATTCCTTTGGGATATGGACGAACGCCAAGCCTGACTTTGCGTACGCATCTTTTGCAGACTTGGGACAGTCTCCTGCTGCTTCCCATTCTAGCATGTGAGGGATGATGTTTTCATCGTAGAATTTCCTCGTGTATTCCTGCAGCTTCTTGTGAGACTCGTTATAGTAAGGTGATTCGAACGAGGAGAGCCAGGCTGGCTCCGCCCATGGAAACTCTTGCTCTTGTTCCATCCTTCCGTTTTGGCGACGAGGTCAATCAATGTCAATTCTGTCTAGGTGCGTTTGGCGCCGCGACTGAACAGAATGTAACAGCGGGATACTAGAAACACACAATCCGTTGGCGACACGACGCCCCCAAAAGTGAAGCTGGAGATCCCGAGGCGATCCTTTTACATCCCTGGCCGAGAAGCACGTCCGTTGATTGGTTCTTCACCTCACACCCCGGCGGGCTCGAGCTGCTTGGCTTCCGAGGTTGCCGTACAGTAGTTGGCGCCGATGCTCCCACGTCGGGTCACATTTACCTGTCTTTGAAGGTTTATAGGAAGCCATGATCTTTCCGTTAAGCGCAAGGACAAGGTTCTCGGCCATATGAATTGATCGATGCTCGACGCATAGAAATTGCGATGGCTGGTAATCCGACACATCTCCAACCGCGAATACATTGTTCGCACCGATAAGTAGAAGGGTTTCATCGACTCGTATGTGGCCTTTGGAATTCAAGAATTGGGACGGGACAAATGAAGAGCTGGGCATGAGGCCATGTGTCAGAATGACGAGATCAGCGACAAGCTTCTTCTCATCGGAAAGGCTTAACAGTTGAGAGCCATCGTCTTGCGTCGCCGTGTCTTGGACCTTCGTAGCTAGTCTGAGCTTTACGTTCAGCACTTCAAGCAGCCTCTTTGCTGTCTGTGACACGTTGGTGGGTCGGCCGCTTAAAGCTCTTGTACCGTTGGATACTTACGGTAGGTACAATTATTAGTATTGAAACAGAATATCATGGCGAATACAGTATAGACTAACGAGTATAACCGTTTTTCTCGTTCGTACTCGAATGCCAATTCGCCAGCTATCTCGACGCCAGTTGCCCCTGCCCCCAACGATGACAACATTCTTTGCGCTTTTGATCTGTGCCTGGAGTTTATAAATGGCCGTTTTGGTCGCGCCGTTCGAGCGGATTGACTTCAAAGGAGTATCCTCTCGAGTACGCCAACCAGTTGCCAGAACGAGCGGGTCGTATTGCAGAGCCTTAACCTGCGCGTCATGGGTCGCAACTTGGAGTTTCCTACTCTCTACGTCGACGCTGGTTACGCTGCCAAGCATGAATTTGAAATCGGTCTTCGGGTAATGAGCGAAGCCGGCGGCAATAGGCTGAAAGAGCTTTTCGTCTGGTATCTGGCAGGGGACCATCTCACGCGGAGCAGCGATGTTCCAGTAGAAGTGACTGTCCCTGGAGACCAGAAGGACCCGCTAGGCACTTTGGCAGACTGCTTGAGGAATCGGTGGGTGGTACTCACACCGCCAGAAGAACCTCCTACGATTACTATGTGCTTCGCGACAGGCCGCGAGGTGCTCAAATTGGGATTACGAACAGGTTGTTTGAAAAGCCCGACTGTGACGAAATGGAAGGGGGCGATAATGGCGCTTTGAACAAACTGATGTATGCGAGAGAAAATGACATAAAATGAAATGAATACAATAACAACATACGCGATGGTGCTCCTAGATCTGTAACATTTCGAGTGACGATGGTAAACATATCCCTTTCTTGCGCGAGATGAAAGGTACCTACATATAACGACACATCTTGCAGCTTACAAATGCGAAGTTCACACCAAGTTGGATGAGATTGAGTGAATGACTAACATCTTACAAAACTATCAAACACCAGTTTTCTGTTTGTGTCCAGACATTTACTCGTCGCCTTGTTAATTCCATCTTCATGTCGAGTCTCGTACATGTAATGGAAAGCTCTTTCTGCTGTAAGTGCGAGAGCGATCCGGATTAGCTCTTAATACGGTAAAGATCATACTCATGTCAGAGCCACTTCACATCTACTGCCATGTGCAGGAACTTTTCGCCTGGGGTTCTTCGAGGTGGAAATCATTCCCCAGGAATCGCCCGCGTTGCTGCATGGGATGCCAGCTCATGACACCTTCTGTCTGAGGACTGGTGAGGGAGGCGGAAGAAAGACAACAAATTCGAGCTTGTCATTGAATGCGCACGCGTACGCACACAACAGAATCGAGACGAGTAAGTGCATTTTCGGAAGGAAGAACACAATAGTGGAAATGATAATTACCACTCGCCATTCTACAATCGTTCGAGTTGATTCAGGGCCATGAGCTCTATAATGACTCCAAAGTAGTCCAAGTTTCTCCACTGTGATTTGAAACTAGTTACTAAGAATGGACTCTCGAGTCCTACATCTTTGATGATTCAGCGTGTACGCTCATGGACTAAAAAACTTGCTGATGACAGTCTTCAGCTGTACACATGAACTACTTTATGTCTCTCTTGCTGATTTCTCTCAAGCAAATGAGATAACCATAATAACGACATCACACTTTACATACTAGCTGAGCCAGTAGCAGCAGGCGTCCAAGTAGAGACACTACTAGACCCCGTCGGCGTCTCATCGATAGCATCATTGCTCCGCGCACATCCGCTCTTGGCCGTGAGAGCCGCAGGACAAGCAACCTGCGTGAAAGTAACAGAAGGATTATCCGCGCCGCCGAACCAGTCAAAGCGCCAGTAGCAACCATCCTTCAGCGCGTCGGGGAAGCTATCACACTCAGCCCGAGATGAAATGCCTCCGTACTGCTGTCCCCAGCCTTGGGGAGGAGCACCGTATTGATTGGTACATGCGTTGAAAAGACCTACACCACCGCCGGGGATCTATATTCATGTCAGAAACTTGGAAAACAACCCGTAGAAAGGGCCAAGGGCTAGACGAACCGCAAGATCGAAGTGATTTGAACCCAAATCACCACCCGTATTACTAGCCTGGACAATCATCTTCTTCCCACTAACCGGCCCACTCGTGAACGTAAGCTCATAACAAGCGCAACACCACGTACTCTCCGTCTGTCCATTGATCCTGACAGCAGCCCAGCCGTACGAAGTATTCTCGTCGATCGCCCAGGGACTTTGGTTCGAGCACATGTATGCCGAACCGCCGGCATCGCATCCGGACGCTGTGGCGCCGTTGTCGTTCAGCGGACTGTCGGATATGCTGCATGTTCCGATCAGTTGCCCACTGTTGGTCTTTCCCGACCAGCCGCACGACGGTTTGCAGCAGTCCCAGTATCGTGTTGTTTGGCCTGAGCCGGAAGCACCCTGTCCAGCGGCGAGCCCGCTGTAGAGCGTCAGGAGGGCGAAGGGGAAGTGTGTACGCATAGTAATGATTAGTACTTTGACTCTGTCGTGATTTATAGCTAAGAGGAGCACGTGCGTAATGTTGACCGCTCGTAAGCTGTGTAAGTTGTAGTACCGGGTGAAGATGTAGTACAGGGACACATTTACGAATAGATAGCGGGAGACGCGAGTTTAAAAAGGATATAGAGTTACGTAGACTTCCTGTTTGTTGCCATTACAGTCTATATGAGCTCATACTTCAAGAGACATTTGACAAGGATCCAATGTAAACGGGCCAACCGGCGGACAACATAATAACAAGTTACTCTCTCATGAACGGCATGATATTGAGGGCCCACAGACTCGGCGCGCTCTTGGCTGCCGCTGTCCACGAATCATGGGTGGCGATCAACCTCTTTCCAGAAGTCTTCGGAAGGGAGTCCGTACCGGGCCTGGATCTCTTCGTCGGGACGGTCGATCCCAATCTGGAGGGCACGGGAAACACATGATGGCAAAATGGTAAAAGCCGGGCTTTGTCCCGCTAGGAACCCACGATTTCCAAGCCCACGAGGTTCCGATATTAAGTGCTGTATAAATACCAATTTCATTGGATGAGCGGTACGTCAGTCTGCTCTACATGACTTCCCCGCGGTCAGCGAACCACGGAACCTTACCATGTATCTATATGCTTGGCGTAGTATGATCAGCTCTCTAGTTTGATGTTGCATCGTTGACCTGAAGAGACAATGACAGAAAGCAGCCTGGGCAAATCAAGATGGCCACAAATTCAATCTTGATCTATAGGATATCGTCTAGACTCATGTACGAGGCTTCTCAACAACGCGGAAACCCTAGTGAATAGACTATCGGATGCTGCCCATTGAAGTAGCGGGTGTGCGAACGAGTAGTGCCAATGCTCTGCGATTGTAGACTCAATTTTCTGCCTTGCTCAAGTCCAGATGAACGTATCTAGTTAACTTTTTTTCTCAAGCATCGCCAGCAATGTAGAAGCTAGCTACTTCACTATCAAATTGATTCTGCCGGCCAAAGAATGGAAACGTCTACGAGAACCAACCACCACCACCGTCTCCACTACGGCGACGCTCGCGACGCTCATCTCGGCCGTATTCTTCTCTGCTGCCATATTCATCACCGCGGCCGAAATCTTCTCTTCCCTCTCGCCCGCCGAAGCCATCATTACGTCCATACTCTTGTCTCTCCTCTTGTCGGCCATATCCGTCGTCCCGGCGTCCAAAGTCATCTTGTCGGCCAAACCCCTCCTCTCGACGTCCATAGTTGTCATCTTGTCGGCCAAACCCCTCCTCTCGACGTCCATAGTTGTCGTCTTGACGACCATAGCCATCATCCCGACGTCCGTAGTTGTCATCTTGACGACCATAGCCATCGTCGCGATCTTCGTCGCGGCCGTGGTGGCCTCCATGATGTCGGCGCTCCCCGTCATCGTCGCCACGCTGCTGACGTTGCCAACCACTGCTCTCTTGATACGAGTCTTCGTTGCTCTCGTATCGACGTTCAGTACGTTCTTCATAGCCACCGCCGTAGCTGGGGCGGGTTTCGGTGCGCTCTTCGTAGCCTTGACCCCTGCCATTGTTGTCCTGCTCGTAGCGTTGATATTCTGTACGCTCACTTCCGTCGTGTCTGCGAGTTTCGCTGTACTCGGCCTGTTCGTAGCGGTTACCGGAACGGCCATATTCGGTTCGGCTTTCGGTGTAAGAGCCGTCATCGTTGTCTCGTCTATTCTCAAATTCGGTCTCGTCCTTCTTAAACCCCCCGCCAAGGAGCGAGTTGCCGATTTGGCTCAAAAGACCACCACCGCTGAAAGATTCACCCCGGCCTTCCGAGTCGGGAAGCTTGACTTGGCCGCCGCTTGACTGCTCGACGAAGTCCGAGATGCCACCAGTCACGCCCTCGAAGATTGCTCCAGCCGCAGCGCCTGCGATTCTGTCTTCCATGGAACCACCACCACTGCCACCAAAATTCTTGTGCATACCTAATGGCTTGCCACAACCGTGACCGGAGTCATGGACACCTTCTTTGTGGTTCTCGCCGCGTCGGACGCCTTCGCTGGACAGCTTTTGTCTGTATTCATCCTTGGCGCCCTCGTCCATCTCGTTCCACCAGCTTTCGACGCTGCGGAACATGATCTCACGACCCTCCTGGGCCCCATCCTCACCCCCATCGCGCTGGGCAGGGTGGTGCAAGACACCATTGATAATACGGGTCAGAAGCCTATCGACATCGACTCCGTCATCATCCCACGCCTCCATCAGCTGAGGTACAACCCATTTGAGAACCTGACTAGCAGTCTTGCCAGCGGGCTCGTTTAGGATCTATTGTGTGTTAGCGGCTTTTCGGAGACGTCTTAGCATGGTCAGAAGGCTTACGTTGGAAAAATGATCCTTGGAGAGCATAGAGTGTGTTGGGTCCGTGGAGTTATCATCGTTCCAAACAATGAGCTGTTCAGCCTCACTGCTGGCAATAATCTCCTGAGAACCGGTATTGAGCTCATTCTTCACTTGGGAGATGATTGGTAGAACGAATGGCGCAATGATAGTGAAGACCCACATCGACATCTGGTCTTCTAGCTGTTCGATGATCTTGGGTAGGATCGGAATTTTCTCGATGGCTTCGGATATGGACTTCATCAATTCATCGTGGAATTCGATGGCAGGCATTATCTGCTCGAAAATTTGTCCGGCATATTGAGTAAACTCTTCAGGATCACGAGGTGAGATTGACGTGTTCTCCATCTGAGCACTCTGAGCGTTTTGCTGAATATTGTTCATCTTTTCCTTCTTATCATCCCCACCGAAGATTCCATCGGGAATTTTGTCTAGTAGTTCGGCGATGTAGCTGGTATCGTTGTGCGAGTTCTGTTGAAGAGCACCTTCGAGCTCCTGGATCTCGTTCTGCGTCAACTTATCCGACACTAATCAACCTTCTTGTTAGTATCACACAGGCCCAGTCGTAGAAAACTTACTTACCTTCGCCAGTAACTGAATGAAGGAAGTCGACACCTCCAAAAGTTCCTGTGACCAATGGCCAAACTCTAGATTCATCGCGGCCGGCGGGAATTGTCATCTGTGTACGGCTCCCAACGTGAGGGAACACATCTCTTTCGCCCATCTCGATCAATGCCAGCTCAAGATAGTTGCTATGCGCGAGGAAATCTGAGTTTGCAAGTTAGAAAGTTCTCATACAGGGGTGTTGCGCCAGTTGTAATTACCTTCGAGACAATGTAAGCCGGTTCCCAATAGTCGTAAAGCTTCGTAAAAGTCGGCTTTCCTGTTGTTACGTTGATAGCTACGGCCAAGCTCAATGCACTTTCCAAAGAGGTTTCGGACGTGCTGAGCAGAGGTCATGAAGGGACGACGGCGGCTTGAGCCGTCTCTCTCGTTGGCAATGTAGTTTTTCATGCCTGTGCTCTCATCAACAGCCAACTCGACCTCCTCGTCAATAGGGCCTCGCAGTCTTCGATCGTACTGTCGGGCGTCCTGGTTATCAGCGTAGTTCTTGGGGTTGTCAATATGATCTTCCGGTCGATAGCATCCAAGACGGTCAGCAGTGACTTCAAACTCGCCGGAGCCGAAGCCGAAAGTCATGAAACCCAGAACGCAAAGCAGAAGACGGACTGCTTCGGCAGACACAGACTTGACAATGCCTGTATCGATAGCCTGCGAGTAGTCACGCAGCCAGTTTCCGAAGTAGACTCGAGAGACCATGAGCTTATCGAACTTCTTGCCTCCAACAGCGCGAGCCATCAGGATTGAGAGGAGAGTATCTTCGATATCTCCATGGCGCCCTGTGTTGAGAACAGCATTAGCTCAATTGTGGACATGCTTCGCAGACATAGCGATGAACGAACAATTCTGGCCCTCGACCTTGGAAATGCCAGCAACATTGCCAGCACCGAAGGCCAACGCCGGCCGGGCGAATGCGAGAAGAAGGATGAGCCCGAGGAGGGCAGGATATGGCTTGAGAGACATCATGGCAAATTGTGCCGTCACGCTATCTTGAGGCTCCTGGCGAAAAGACAGACGGCGAGGTTGATTTGTGGTTTGGGATTGCTGTAGTGACAAGAAGAAAAGAGACGTATGACAGCGCGACTGAAAAAGAGGCCTCAGCTTGTGTCGAAACCTCACAAGCAAGGAATATCTGGATTCTGAAGCACAACAAAGGAGGGGGAGGGGTAGTCGATCTGTGACTTGGCGAGGCTTGGCAAGCTGGGTCCTTGCGCAACAGCTACGATCTACTGGGGCTGGAATGTACGTGACGCGTTTACGGTGGGCTTCTCTTCGTCGGCTTCATGAAGTATCCTGCTGCTGTTGAACCAACGTCGATGCTTATGCCGGCAGCCGTTGCATTAGGAACAATTATTGCCAAGACGACGCATGGTGCGGCCTCAGAGCGCCGACTGGCTGGTGGTTGTCTTGGCTCAGACCAGCTCGGGTCGTCGCGTCTGGCTGATGTAACACCGCTGATGTCATATTGGCAAGATTCATGTCTTTATTGGCGCTCTCGCATTGATGAAGCTATTCGTTTTCCAGTGCAGCGCAGGCGGGCATATAAGTTATTCGTGAGGTGTCTCTGAAGGGACTTAGACGAGCGTCTGAGGCGGACGGGACGTTCTCATAGAGCGCAAGGCTGACCAATCGTATAGCTCTATACTCAAGGTAGAATGCCTTGATACCCTCCAAGTTTTGGCGAGGTCGACAGCTTATTAGGTAGTAGTGAGGGGATGAGTCTACAACAACACATTCGGTCTGGCCCCAGGGGCGGTCAGGCTTCGTTTCAACATGCAGCTACTGAAACATGGAGGGTGAGGAGGGGTAGTGAGGAGTCAATGCAAGGGCCTACCTACAGATTACTCGAAGCAACAGTCGGAGGCAGCTGGCAGGCAGCCTTCATCTTTGGACGTGTTTAAGTCATGCCTTATCGCGACCCTACAGTATATGGCCATGATAGACCAGTATACCGATGCGCAGCTCGGTCAGGTAGTTGGCGCGATGTGGACGCCGTAAAGGTGACTATGCGACAAGCCCTTAGCACATGACAATGTCTTAAGCAGTGTTGAAAATCTAGCAGGGTCGCTTCTGTCTTGCTCAAGGCGCTGACAACCTGCTACCGCCATTTCAGCGCGTATGATCCCACAACAGAGACAAGACGTGCTGGTATCGTCGAGGTACAAAGATAGGAGAGGCAGCTCTAGAATGATATAGTGAGTGTTTATAGTGTTGTACGTCGCTGGGGTTTTGTATAACGGCCAGAAACTCTGAGTCTTCTGACTTGATAGCTTGTCAAAAGCGCTATGGCGAGCACTGTCAGTAGCGACTTCCACTTTCAACCCTCAACGGCCGACTGGTAATACAAATACTCACGCTTTCAACCTTCAGTGGTGTTGCGGCAGCACCTCTTTAGGCCCCATACAAGGGTCCAAGTAAGGGATGCGCATATTTACGGTTGTCATAAGAAAGCAAATGCTCTCACGGCGGACCAAGGACTTGAAATATTAAGCGTCGCAATTTGTAATTCTATTATCGTCTGTTCAACAACGAAATGCGGAATGCGTTGAGCTTTCAGGATGTAACATCGCCCTATCTCCTTCAAACGGTGCATCTGCCGCGTTGCTACAAGCGTCCGAGTTGCTTTCTAAAGTTCCGGACGAGTCCCTTCAACCAGGCTGTATATCTGGAGAGAGCCACGGAGGTATCATGAACGTCAATTGATAGCCTGCCTTTGCGATCGGATAAAATGAAAAAGAAACATTTCTCATCCTACGTGAGTATAGCTGGCTTCCATCCAATTTGTAAGTATTGGAACCATTGTAGAACTACTATTGTCGGGGGACTTCGACATAAATCGAACAGTTTTTCGAACGGTTACGGGTCTGCACCGAGCGAGATATCGAGACTCGAGAGGGTAGAAAACCAGATCTTAAAATGGACTTCCGAGAGAACGCGTGACATTTTTCTACGTTGTAATAGGGCAATGCAGTAGTGATAATAGAACCACATATGGATCAAAGATAGCAATAGCACAGAATGTGTGCCAGCTTCGACAACTTGGGACGGATAACTAAGTTCATGCCATCTGATAGATTAAATGCTCTGGATGTGCCGGGTTGGCAGAGTGTTCGCGCAAACTACCTAAGCTCCTGGAGGTACCTACAGATACCCATAGCCGGCATTGCAATGTGAGATGGGTTTCCACGTTGCGCGGAGGTGATGAAATAAGACGATTAACAGTCAATGTCGATGGCTTGTTCTGTTGATTTAGCGATGCTCGTTACTTACGGTACCTCCCTCTGTAAGTATATGACCCGTCGTAGGCGATAACGTGCGTGGCTCAGTAATGCTAGGGGCGCCGATGCCATATTGTTAGTTCTGTGGTAGAATAGACGTCTCGGCCTGTGCCTACATGCCGCCAGTGGACAGGATCTTGGGCGTCTGGTCAGGCTGGGCTGGTGCTGTAGAGCAGAGGGAGGAGATCACTGAGAAAAATTCGGTGCAGGGCGGGGGGTGCGTTTGACCCTGAACGCAGGACGAGGAGCCTGTGGAAAGCTGGTCGGCAACTGCCGCTAACCTACGGCGCTTGCTGACATGGTTAGGGCGACACAGTGACACTGGTGACCGCAATCAACTGCACTCCCCCCCAGCACTTCTCTGGTTTTTTCGGCAGCTCTGGCTCGTTTGGGCGGCCGACCCCTTGATGATCCTGGAGCCAATCACCTGGCGGAAGTCACCCGGGCGAGTGCAACCATCAATCTGTCTGATGCTGACAATGCTGGAGATGACAAAATCTCCACTGTCCAAAGCGCGTTCTACCCTCCTGTACGGAGCATGGGCCCTCTCTGTCAACTCTTGGGTGTGGTCGTGGTTCAAGGCACACCGGGTTGGCTGGCTGGACAGAGAGGGACCGGTCGCAACCATGAAGGCATATGTTTATATGCATGCTCCCTTATCCGGTGTCGCTGCTGTAAAGTCCTCAACAGCGGTGACAGCAGAAATGCGGATGGAAGTGACACTGCCAAGTGAGAGTGGTCAAATGTGACAGGTAACAAGTCAGGACTCGCCTTTTTCAATGTAGTGGACATGCGAGACGATCGCGGTCCAAAATGTAGGTAAGGTACCTACATGTAGGTATGTATGCCGCACCGTTGAGAGGGGGGTAGAGGGCGCTGCACATGTGTGGTAGGGTGTCGGTCGGGTGTCTGTCAGAGCAAAGGGTCATGGGGTTGGTTGACCGTTGGAAGAGAACTCCGAGTCCAGAGTAGAGGCAGGTTAGGAGGTAGGTACATGCGGATGGAAGTACTGTCTGAGGCATTTCAGCGATCGTACGACCTGAGCGCTCGAAGACCGAGGTACTTCGATACATTTCCCAGCAGCCCCGCTGTCGTGAGCAGCAACATTTAGCAGGCGTACCTCAGTAGCGTTTCTCGTGCTTGACTGGCCTAGTATACAGGGCACTTGCCTCTCGAACAGCTAGCAATACATTGTGGAATACGTCCTCATCGCAGATATAATACAGGTAGTTTAATTGCGCCTTCTCTGCAATTGATTCCAACAATTAAGCTATAAGACATTGAGATGTACTCGGTGCGCGTAAGAGAAGCGACGTTGAATGTGCACGAGGTACTGAGTACTTGCAACCGCTGAAGCGCTGTGTGAAATGCACGTGTTTTGCAACAGAAGCCTGGGCGAGCAGGTACAGGGCAGATGCCCCCGAGGCAGGTACCTTCCTCGAATGCAGCAGGTGTGCTGCAGAGGGGCACTAAACCCGCCGGGGAAACAGGCAACACACCTCCAGTGCCCTGCTACCCACCTGCAGCGACATGCACCCAGTAACAATTCGGGCAGTGCCAGCAGCATCCGCAGCACCCACAGCAGCAGAAAAAAGGTGATCGCGCAGAATCAGCCAGGCCACGTCCACCGTATTTAGAGGTCACCCCTCCCGCCCCCAGCGCGCGCCCGCTGTCTGACTTTTCTCCCATTTCTCCCCTGTTTCCATCACCCCCGAGTCCCTTAGCCCCGTGCCCCCCCCAACGGTGTGATTCAGGCCCCTCCCACGCCCTCTGCAATCCGCAATTTGGAGACACAGAGCACCCGGTAAAGTCAAAAGCCAAAAGCCAAGCGACACCCAGCCCGCGCACGCCCGCCAGGCTCACAGGTAAATAAGACAAACGCCACAAATTGCCCCGAATTCCTCGTCGGCACACACCCACACACCCCCCGACCGGACACCAACACGTCGCCAACGCGCGCACCCTGCTGGAGCACATCGCATTGCATCAGCAACGCAGGTTGTACCTACAATCAGGCCGCTGGCGGTATAAACAGGCCCGCACACCCCACCACAACCACCCTGCTATCTTCCCTTATGGCTCGCCCCAAGAAAGCAGACGCCCTCAAGCAGCCTGCGCCTGTTGCTCCCGCGCCCGCCATGGTTCCCATGCCTCCCATGCCCATCCCGCAAGGCCATCAACAGCTTCAGCACCAGATGACGCCCCAGCAGCAGCACCACCTGGCTCCCCAGGCCATTGCCCAGCAGCCGCCCATGCACCAGCAGCCTCCCATCCAGCAGAATGCCATGCCCATCCAGCAGCGCACCATTGGCGTCGAGGAGTTCGTCCGTGTCCGCGACAGCGTAAGTCAATTCCCTTCACTAACCCACCTCGCCTGAAAACAAGCACTAGCACGGGCTCTGGCCTCATCCATCTCCCCATCGTCGCCTTCATGTTCACTGCCCTCCCCTTCATTTGTTATCATCTGCCCGCTAGCTCCCCCCCATACTGCCCTGGTTAATGCATTCATCCACTGCTTCACCACGAGCGCAAAGCCCAGCGGGCACATGCGTCACGTCGACTCACATCCGGTAGTATACCAAACCACCAACCCATGATGTGCAGTCGACTGGAGTTGTGGTTCTACAGACGCCTAAGACTCAACTATAATTGAAGCTTATGGGCTAAAGGCTTAAGCCTGTATGCCCTCGTTCGTGATGCCTCGAAACTCATCTCCAACCGTGTTTTATTTCATCGTGATATCTGTACCACCTGGTTGCTGGATGGTGCCAATGTCAAATTCATATGATCCGACCGTTTCCTACCTCTTATTCAACTATACTTAGCACTTATGACCTGAATATTCCGGCTCACCTGTGCGTAGGTCCATCAACGATTCAACACTATTATTGCGCTTATGAAGAACTTCTCGGATGACTTTGTCCGTCAGACCAACCTTCTCATTGGCGAGCCTGCTCCCTTTGACAACAACGCTGGTGCCGCCATGCAGTCTCTTGTTGCCACTCTTGATGGTCTCGGCGGCCAGCTCGGAGATCTTGTGCCTCACGGCGAGGAGAAGAAGGAGCGCAAGAAGCGCACTCATGATCCCAACGCCCCGAAGCGACCCCTGACTCCGTACTTCTTGTACATGCAGACTGCTCGTCCCATCATTGCCAATGACCTCGGCCCTGATGCTCCCAAGGGCGCCGTCCAGGAAGAGGGCCAGCGCCGCTGGTCTTCCATGACTGCCAGCGAGAAGATGGTATGTCTGCTCCCTCGATATGGGCTGCGTTTCAGAAGCATCTGCTAACAACAAATCAGGCTTGGAACAACGCCTATCAGTTCAACCTGCGTCTGTACAATGCTCGAGTGCACTCGTACAAGGCGGGCAACATGTCTGCTCGAGACATGAGCGATGCTGATGCTATGCAATATGCTGATACCAATGGCATTGCCCAGGCCGAGATGAGCACTGAGGACGCTTTGATCCCCAACGACCAGGAAGCTATTGCAGAGCAGTTGCAGATGGCAACCCCTTCCATGGCTCTCGAGGACGGCACGAAGACTCCCAAGTCAAAGAACACACGCAAGAGAAAGAGTACCGCTGGTGACGTCGACGATGGTGAGAGTAGCGCCGCTAAGAACGCGACACCGGCCAGTCCCGACAAGAAGCGCAAGCGAGCCTCTAAGGCAGCCGATACCGCCGAGGAGCCCAAGAAGTCCGCTCGTAAGAAGAAGAACTGAGGTGACTCCTCACTGTGTATCTGGCTTCCTTTCATATTGTTTTCACCGTTGAGATACCTTTTTTCATTCTAGAACGCAGCATCTCTTCCAATCATGGAGAATGCCGCGGAGATGAGACAATGCTCGGGCTCCTGTACCGCCCCGTTCTGTCTTTTCTCGGCATCACTGTTTCTGTCCGTTTATGGCGGCTGTATGAGTTACGAAAAATGTGGCATGGCCCTGTGGTCATGGGGTAGGACAATGGTTTCTACTTGTCCCTTCGGTTCAGGGCTGTCTCTTTGCAGGCTGGTAGGAGTTTCGGGTGGTCTGGTTGGGCTAATTTGGCTTTCGTTGCGACGGTCAACGAGTATACATGCACAACAATAGCACAGTATAGCCTGCTACGCGTATAGTAAGCTACGAGTGAACGTTCTTTGACTGTGTCTTGATGTTCGATACTTGATGCCTGTGAATGAAACTTCGTCACGTAAAAGAGTATGCTGTCTAAAGAAACACCGCCTCTCCTCGTTTCACACCAGACACAAAAGTGTTTTTTATACTCACCGACCCAGCTTGGAGCAGCCGATAAATAACGAAAGGCAACAGCCTGGATGTGATCCGAGCGCAGAGAAAAATTCAAACTGAACAGATTCCAGTCCATGAGTTATAATGCTCGACCGTATGTGTTGCTAGCTTCATGCTCAGAGGTTATATGTGATGTATGTACTCGTAGCTCATACCTACTCTACTAGCAAATTATAGCATTGAGCGTGTAAGCATGTACCTGAACTACCTCCCCCATGTGGTCTGAGTAGGTATAAGTCGATACCCAGGTAGAGCAGCATATTTACAACACTAAGTCACGATCGTTACAGGCAGGCCAGGCGTACACCGAGTCTACCTAGGTACCTAAGGTACCTAGTCTCAGACTCTTAGTGGCATGTGGGCGGGCAGTGAGGGCCTGAACAAAGTTACTGAGGGAGGGTCGTTGGCTTCAACCAATGGTCTTACACGTTTTCCCCGACTAGTGCCATTTTGACTATCACCACGACCTCCTGCCTGTACCCGAGGTCTGATGCCGTGCTTCGATGGCAGACTGTCGTGTTTAGTACAGCTAGCCTACATTTAAGTGCCTTTGAAGGAACGAGTAACATTGCGGTAGGTAACTGATGAGCTGTCGAGCACTCTACTGGGGCTAGTAGTTGAACTTATGCGAGCAGCGCCCTGAGCTACCTATGTATTTCAACAACCAGCATTCTAACGTCGAACTCGGCCCAATCTCTCTTCGTAGACCTACAGCATAGAGCCAGCGTCGATGCCGTTCCTTAAGAAGAACCACATTCGCATACATGTTGAAGTCGCTCCACCTATTGAGGCCACTGTATCATGGACTTATGACCTGCGTTTTAAAATTTCGAAGGATCCATCAGGGCCCATTCAGTGCAGGCCAGTGAACGGTATCTCTGCTCAACAGATGACCTTTGATGTGCCTGAATTGCACACACTTACAACCCAGCTTGCATGTCTACTAGAATAATCCAAAGACATGGGACAGATTCCAAATCTTTAGAACCTCTAGCCACCAGTATATCCCCGGTCTAAAAGAGGACCCCGTGTCAAAGAATCCAGGAGCAGTATTCATATGGTAGACCTTGTGCTGCGCTCACAGATGACTGCTCACATCTCCAACATTACGTCATTGCATTTCAGTTGTTCATCGAGAGAGGTATTCAATTACGATTGTAATTCAAAGGTATATCCAATCTCATCCTTCTGAAATTCCAGAAGACACAATCCGACTGTCTCTCCAGTCAACACGGCTTCGCGAGGAACTTCCATCAGGCGACCTTTTAGGCCCAACACACCTCTTTCCCAGCCTAATAGACGAACCAATCCTGGCTAAGCGGCAACTCAGTCGATGGCTCAGCCGTGCAAAGCTTTCCATCCGCTTCGACATGGTATTTCTCCGGGTCAACCTTCATCTTTGGCATTGTGTCATTGTACGCCATATCCTTCTTTGACACGGTTCTACACCCCTTGACAGCTTCCACGCGTTTCTTCAGCCCGTATGATGCAATGGCGCCGCTTGATATACTAGCCTGCGAGACGAAGAGGACGCTTGTCTGTGGGACTAACGGCGCGAACATAGGACGAGCTATCACGGGTTGTACAGTGGGGATGGAGGCGTTGGGGTCGCCCTGGGCTTAGTTAGAACGATGTATCATATAAGTGTGACAAGACAGGGGAAGTGAGAAAACATACCATCTGCGCCCAAGCAATCAATCCACTCTTGACCACAGTCACCGGCTTGGCACCGAACCACGCCGGATCCCAGAGCACGAGATCAGCCAGCTTCCCAACTTCAATACTGCCAATCAGATGGCTCATGCCTTGAGCGCGGGCAGGGTTCACCGTGTACTTGCTGACATACCGCTTGACGCGGAAGTTATCAGCGTCTGTACCCTCGTCTTCGGGAAGTCTCCCTCTCTGAACTTTATTCTTATGTGCCGTGTTCCAAGTCCGGAGGACGACCTCACCGCAGCGACCCATGGCTTGCGAGTCGGAGGACATCATACTGATGGCTCCGAGATCGTGGAGCACGTCTTCAGCGGCGATGGTCTCGGCGCGAATACGGGACTCCGCAAATGCTACGTCCTCGGGTATGTCGCGGGATAAGTGGTGGCAGACCATTAACATGTCGAGATGTTCGTCAAGAGTGTTTCGTGTGTAGGGTCGTGTGGGGTTGGTAGATGATGGGAGAACGTTTTCGTGCTCGACTACGGAGATGATGTCTGGTGCGTGACCACCGCCTGCGCCTTCAGTATGGTAGGTGTGGATTGTGCGGTTCTTGAATGCTGCAATTGTCGACTCTACGTAGCCGGATTCGTTGAGAGTGTCTGTGTGGATGAGGCACTGCACATCCATTTCATCGCAGACGGTCAAGCATGAGTCGATGGCGGCTGGTGTAGTTCCCCAATCCTCGTGTAGCTTCAGACCACATTGTCCAGCGTTGATTTGCTCCCGGAGCGCGCCGGGATTGCTGTCGTTGCCTTTTCCGGTGATGCCGATGTTGACCGGCAGTTCATCACAGGCTTGTAGCATCTGGCGAGTATAGTTCGCGCCCGGAGTGCAAGTCGTGGCTGATGTTCCGGCACTGGATATCGCGTTAGCTCATTTATGAGTATCACTCGAAGAGGACAGCACGTTAGAAGCATACCTGGGTCCAGTACCACCACCAAGCATCGTTGTGACACCCGAAGCGATAGACTCATACGCCTGCTGAGGGCAGATGAAATGAATATGTGAGTCAAAGCCACCGGCCGTTATAATCTTGCCCTCGCCAGCAATGACATCAGTACAGCTGCCAACAATCATACCTTCAGTCACGCCGTCCATGACATCTGGATTTCCAGCCTTTCCAATGCCAACAATGATACCGCGCTTGACGCCGATATCTGCCTTGTAGATACCAGTATAATCAACAATCAGCGCATTGACAATGACCAGGTCAAGCGACTCGCTATCGGGACACCCGGTCATTTGTCCCATGCCCTCACGAAGTGTCTTTCCACCGCCGAATTTACACTCATCGCCATACACGGTGAGGTCCTTCTCGACCTTGACCCAGAGGTCCGTGGCTCCAAGCCTCACAAGATCACCCGTCGTTGGACCGAACATAGCGCGATACGCACTCCTATCAAGCGAGTATGCCTCAACTTCGCTGCTCAATCCAGCATCTGGCTGCGGCGCATGCGCAAAGCCCGCCTGGTGGAGTTTCGTAATAATCTCATCGGCAAGACTGAGGTCAAGTTTCCCACTTGCAAGGTTATTACCACCCCTAATAACCTTGTTCCCTCCAATTTCAACAAGTGTAACACTCTTCGTATCACCTGGTTCGAAACGAACACTTGTGCCTGCAGGGATATCGAGTCTGCATCCGTATGCGAGTTTTCGATCAAATTCAAGCTGAGGATTCGTTTCGACGAAATGATAATGACTACCGACCTGAATAGGTCTATCGCCTTTACTCGTGACTTTGACTCTCACTCGTCGTCGTCCCTCATTGATCTTTACTCGGCCCTTGACGGCAACAACAGCACCGGGCGCATTGACAAGTTCATACGATGCCGCCGGAGAGGGCGGAAATGCATCAGCGGAAGGAATGGGTAAGAAACTGCCGTAGAGAGCTTTCGCTAAGTCCCCATCTTCCGTCGCTATGGGATTATGGACCGTAACAAGGTATGTGCCGGTAGGGAACGTTCCCTCGACCTGAATCTCGTGAAGCGTGCTCACTACAGACGGTAAGACATGTCTTCGGCCGAGCATAGTCGACCCGATCCCTATGAGATCGGCCACCGTGTGCTGACCATCGCGAATCAGCTCTTGGAGGTTATTCGCGATGAGAGCCTGCCAACCGTTAGTACACAGCCTACATAAGGATCTGCCAAGTCTGTTCCCTCCTCTTGTCGTCTCGCAGTTCCTTTCCTGCGCTGCGGCCAAGATCCTTACGAGGCAAGGGGTGGAACCTCGCTCAACGATCATTGAGTAATGGAATGGTAATGGAAACTCACCGTCGCCTCTGTGTGGTTCAACTTGACGCCTCGCGCGAGACGTCGCTGTGCGAGGAGTCCTAATTGAGAGATGACGAGCTTGTCGAGCTACAAATATCGAATAACATTTGTTAGCCCCCGTGTTTCGCAGTTCGTGGAGGAGTGAGTGAGGGTGGTCGATCCGGTCCCTTGGGACGGATGACATATTTTCTCCTCTTTTAGGTACAAAGAGTAACACACACCTCTTTCGGCACCAGATGCATTTTAACGTCACTTTCCAATCGACTATGACATTCAATGCCTTACTATCCTAGATTTCGATAAGAAGAAGTAGATATTCTCCGTATTTCCTGACGCTTGAAGTCAACGTCGCTATGCAAGCTTATCGACAGTTCGAAGTTAGGACTCAAACTCGGCCCACTACCCCGCAATCCGGATCGCTGGCCTAGACACCATCAGATAAGACCGGCGCAGCTCATACGATGAATACCATTGCCCCTGGTCTAGATGTTGGGAGATTGTATGTCGTAATCCGTGGGGAGGTAGTAATCCAGAGCATGAGGCTCAAATGTGGTGCGATGGTAGCACAAGTTCAGCCACGGATATGTGCAGGTAAAATTACCACACAGACGAGTATCGAATATTGCGATATATCATTAAATTCATGCTGAGCTTCACGTCACGTAACGTAACGCACTGGTTATGCCAGTTATATCATGTGAAGACACCGTGGTAGAATACAAGAGAAGAGGAGTACGCTGTGCTGATAGTCTGATCAAAAATGGAGTTGCGATTGAACCAAACCCTAAAAACTCTTCAGAATACCTATACTAAGTACAGCTTGACGAAATCTGTAAAAAAGAGTACTTTTGTACGAGCTTGATCAAAACCCATCACAATTTCCCTTCGTCACACAAAGTGAAGCTCAGGATACCGCCTCTGCAAAGCTATGTTCACCGATTCTCCATACTTCCCCATCAATCCAAATACAACGGCAAACATGATAAGCACCACAGGCACCGAGAACCGCCACCACACAAACTCGAAGGAACCGATCCAAAGATAAATGCAGAAAAACACCAAGCCGAATCCCCTCGTAGTCGAATCTCCATACCGGAGCCCGTGCCACGCAGCAGTCGCGCACGCAGCGAGGGATACGAGGAACCTAAGAAAGTATCGCGCACGCACGCGCACTCCGGCGCTGGCGAATGAATCCAAGATCATGTCCTTGCTGTCGATAAGCGGCATGGCACAGAGCCCGATGAAAAAGTACAGCAGCCCCCAGACGCGAGTCGTCGACCAGAGCGTAGCGGTCCGCGGATGATGACGCATCAAGTAGGCGGCGCACAAGACGGTCACTCCTGACGCAAATACGCCGAAGAAGAACGTATCGTCGACGTGGGATGCAAAAACTGCAAGCGAGACTCCGTAGACGAGCAGGGCGAGTGAGCAGATGAAGTTTGATTGCACTGCTATTGCGACCATGAGGTATACGGCAGCCAAGCCTAGATAGATCTTGAGCATGATATACTCATGCTTGAGCTTAGCGGCGCGATAAGTGTCAAAGTCAGACTTGGAGCCTCTCACACCGGGGCGGGTCGGCTTCAGGGAATCCTCGATCTGGATCGCCGCGAGGCCGAAGAGCAGCGCACCTAAGGCGTGGAACGCTTCGTTGAGACGAACTTGCTCTGTTTTTGAACTTGAGCGCTGATACGCCGCGTAGTGCACAGCGATGGCCAAGACGCTCGTGATGCAGACACGGAGGCTTAATGGGAGCTGTTTGATTCTCGCGATAATCTTGGGAACCATGCCATCGAATGCTAGGTAAAATACGCCGATGGCAAGGCAGATGATCGCTAGCCGGAAGGTGTATTTTGCAAACCTGTCCCATTCAAAGTTTTGCTTACTCTCTATGACTTGGATAGTTGATAGAAGATGATCGGCTTGAGACTGGGAGAGCTGGCGTGATTGCGACCAGTACTGCAGTGTTTTTTGGACTGCGTCGGCTTGTGCCTCTGTTAGTTTGATTGCTTGGGGTATGTTGTCTTTGCCCATGTTTGATGAGAATCTTCTTTGGTGTTTATTTCTAAAATTGCCAACAAGGCGATGATGGTGGTGTCTACGTCGAGGTTCTTGTGATGCCTATTCCAAGGCAATGGCAGTAACTATGCCAGGTACTTATATCAACCATGTGACGCATTAAGACCGATTTACACGTTGGCGAAAGCAGCATGGATAACTTCCTACGATGCTACTTCCTATGACGTCGAAGCTGTATTCAGCTTCAGGAGCCCATCCTTGGCCACCTGAGCCCAGGAGAAGTGAAGAATTACATTAGATCATTATTGTTGCCGAGTCGCAATTCTTGATTTGTGTTGGATTGTGATGTGACCTTGCGGCGTATGGTAGAAGTTGGAAATAGATGTCCTACCGAGTTAGGCTTTATGTTGCGGGTTACATGAAGCTAGGTTAGCGGAACCAATGGCAGCATTAGTCGGCAACTTGAGTGACGTGCATTGATTCTTGGCAGTATTTGATAGCAATTCCTTCAATTTGAAGATTCATTGCTGCGCTGTTGACTATCGCCAGCTGTGGTGAGTATGTGTATGGCCTACAAGTAACGATGTAAACAACGTAAGCGTACGAAGCAAAGCGTGGTGGGTAAATTCTTGTGAATAGTTTTCTGTTGCAAGCAAATACCTACAGCTGCAATTCGCCTATCCCTATCGTGTAGCAAGTAATCAAATTCATAATGTAGTCCGCAGTCACGCCTTTCCCTATAACGCCGGCTTGAGCCCTTCCTGGTATCACAAACCCACCAACGCCATTCGCATCATGCTCATCAAACGTACATAGAGCGGTACAACAACGTGTTCACTCCTCTTCGGCCTCGTCGTCCCAAGTTTGTCGTTCTTTCTTGAGGAAATCATTCATGACGTCGGTCTTGAAAATACTGCTGTCGGGATCTGTCTGGCGAGGGACCTTGCCAAGGTTCTCGTCATCGAACACTGTTCCGATACTATCGATCCATCGTCGGCGTCGTTCCATCAGCGTCTTAGTCACATCGCCGATTCCTGGCCGGGCCATACCAGCGGCGCCACCACCAGCATGACTGCCACCGCCTGCGCCACCTGGTCTCTTTGCCTTCTTGCTCTTGCCCATAGTACGAGTGCGCTTGAGGTATGCGCCCTGGACTTGTGTATCCAGATCTTCGAGAATAGTCTGGTATTCCTGATGTGCCATCCGCTCGCGAACAAGATCCATCAGTCTCGCTTTCCGGGAGCCATTGACGAGGATCTGCTCGCGCAGACGATTCTGGAGGAGACGAAGACGAGCACAGACTTCGTCATCATAATGGCCGTCATAATCGGCGTCGAACCCATCCTCTGGTAAAAACCCTATGTGGCGCAGTTCCTGTCTGATACGCTCATCACATTGAGAGTAGTCCAATTTGGGATGAGTAGCCTTCTTCCAAGCTTCGGTGGAAGATTCGGTCATGTAGGTAGCCGGGGGGATCGCCTTACTCTCCCCATCTGCTGCGGTCCCGTTCGCATCACCGTTCACTTCCTCCCTGATATCAGCGTCGCCGTTGATGCCGTTAGTCATGGGCTTGTCTTCGCTTGGCTGGACGCGAGCTTCGGGACGCATGGCTTGCATGAGACGTGACAATACTGGGCCAACGGACAGCTTATCTGTTTCGGCCACGTCGTCGTCCATGTGGTCGATGTTGCCACGCGGTTGGTTGGGCGCCAGCTTGTCTCTCCCCTGTGCAGCTGAGTCTATAGCCATGGCGTTGTCTTCCTCGGCCCAGATCTCGGTGTAGTGTTTCTTGCCGCGCTTGGGCATGTGAAAGGGTGTGGTGCGGTCACCGCGCTCTCGTAGAAAGGTGAGGTCTTCCTCGGCCAGGGGGCGAAAGTAAGGCTCGATGTGGGTAGAGAAGGTGCTGAAACTGATCTGGTTGGTGGGCTTCGCACTGCTGAAGTCCTTGTCAGGGGGGTCGCCCGCAATCTCGTCGGCCAGGTCGGTTCTGGGGAAGATGGCCACCGAGTACAGCTCTCGTCGCTCGTTATCGGTCATGCCGGGTCGTGCGTCGCGAATCTCGTAGACGGTGGGATCGGGAAAGGTGGAAGGATCCGGGCCGAATGTCTGGAACTGAGGGGCTTCGCGACGAGGAGGGGCTCCTTCGTCTTCAGAGCTCTCCTCTTCCTCTTCATCGTCGTCCTTCTTCTCGAGCTTCATCTTGTCGTCGACATCCATGGCGCCGCTAGGTGAGGCCTGGGCGACGGGGGAGAGGGAGGAGCTGGCGGAGTCGTTGTCGCGTGATAGCTTGCGAGGCTTGCTGCTAGGTTCGCGCAGGGGAGATGACCGTTCTGAGTAGGAGGGAATTAATAATAGAGGTCAAAGACAAGGCAACAAAGGGCATGATGGGGTATGACATGGGTAAAGTCGAATCGCAACGGTAGTAGTGTCAACGATTACATCATGGCAAAGGTTGTTGTCATTGTCCGAGCGCATCTCCTCAGGCCACGGTCCAAAGTAGCTGGAGGTGTAGAAGGGTAGCACCTGAATAAGGTGGGGGGTTGAGAAGGATTGAGGAAAAGAGTTAAGGAGGGTCGTGGTGGTTGAGAAATTGAGCAATTGGGAGAATCTTTCGGAAGGAAGTCACGAGTCGTCACTTACCCGTGTTTTGGTCGGCCGGGGCGAGATTGTCTGTTGCCTTCCGTTTCTTCTTGTTTGGTTTCTTCTCTCCCTCCTCGGATGTTTCTTTCCGCAGGCTCTTCTTGCTTGAGGCATCGTCGACGTGGTTCTTCTTTTGCTCCGCGACGAGGCGCATGGCCTTGTCGGCCCAAGTTCCCCTCCGCTCGTTGATCTCGTGGAGCATCTCCAGACGGCCGAGCAGCCCGTTGAGGCTCCGCGAGTCGGGGATGACGACATTGGACATCGACTGGTCGAGGATGTCATCGCTGAGGATGTTACGCACCGTCTCCAGCCGCAGCTGCAGGAAGTCGGTCTCGACGATGTCGACGGGAGGGATGCTGGCGCCGCTGGGCAGGCTGGCCATGGGCGTCGTGTTGCGGCTGCGCGGCGGCTTTGCGCCCGAGCCTTTCTTGCCCGTGCCCTTCTGGCTCGGCATCGGCGGCATTGCTGCGACGTCCAAGGGGTTTAATGAGGCGATCTATACGTGCGCATCGAACAGAGGTCTATTGCTGCAGCATCATCATACCAGCCGATACTGATCTAAAGTCATCAACGCGCGCTGGGTTGCAGAATAACAGATGGTTTCGGCCAACCGCTTACTTCTACCGTGGAGTCGATGATGAAAGGTTCAGCCCCTTGTCGCACCGTCCTTGGCAAGCTCGTTCAATCTGCTTCTCGCTATGTTACAGTGCCGATATGGGGCCATACATCCATGTCAATCTGCTAATTACCTTAGCCTCATAAGGTTCGAGCGACGTCTCGGTCTTTGCGCCACAGGCGTCAATGGCCTCTGAACTGGTGCCGGTGCAGCCTCAGCCTCAGGATGCTCAAAAGGTACCAGCACGAAACAGTTGAGAGGTGAGACCTCCGATCAGGGCTCCCTACATGTAGGTAGGTAGATATTCAGAGCACATATGCAACCGATGCTATTGTACCTTCGCGCGTCAAACTCAGTTTCCGAGTTAGCATCATCATCATAGTGTGAGCGTCCATATGGGCAATTTGCTTCAGGCCGCTCAAGGATATCGTTCGTAACGCACGCTTGCTGATTACTTGACGCCATTAAAGAAAGACATTCCCCTGGGGCTGAAGCGACGCTTTACACTTGAGTTCGCAAGTTGTTCAACAATATGTCTCTGTTTAAATAGCTGTGTCTGTAAATATCTACGGCGCTTTTTTGTAATTCTCATTATTACATAATCAGCCTTCAACTTTAAGTATGAGTGAAAGGAGGTATAGTTGGTGATCCGATCAGAACCGGCCCCGGGCCGCTCAATTCACATTCGGCTCCTCTGCGATATCGTATATTTTCGACTGAATGAACCTGCGGGTCGCCCTATTTGATTCCCGAGCTCGGTTTGCCCGGAATGTTCTCGCGCGTCGGGCTCCCGGCTGCGTTCCGCTCTGTTATTCGCAGCATCAGCCTCAACGTGAAGCGGTTGGCGTCCTCCGTTGCCACTTGAGAGAGGGTGATGTGTTAGTCAAATGGACAAAATTCGATTTGAAAAAAGGCCGCTGGCAGCTCTTTACTTACTAGATCTGCAGACGACGTCCCTCAATTCGTCATTGAGCCATGCAATAGGATTAGTTAGCAACACCGCTCGTGTTGTTATACCTTGATACTCTGCAGTGGCGAAGTATTCATCAATGGTGCTGTGGTCGAGGGCTATGACATGGTAGATAATCTATAAGTCAATGTTTAACGTCCTGGCTTTAGGGTAGACAAGACGTTACGTTACACACCTGTGAGACCTCAAACAGATTTTCTCGCATAGCGTCGTCGTCATCATCCTCATCATAAGGCTCATGACCTTCATTATTTACGACCTCCTCGTCAAGAAATTCCTCTGCCCTGCCGAAGTCGATGATTTTGGCTATTGGAACAAGACGGTGCTCATCATCCGAAGGATCAGTGTTACCCAGCATCACTGGACGTCCAAATTCTTGTAACAGCCAAGATATGATGACATTAGAGGAATTCAGACTGACCGTTGCCCAAATGAAGGTCTCCGTGATTTATCCCGAGTTTCCTGTTCGATAGTCTGGGCAAAGTTTCGAAAATTGGTCCCTCGTCAGCGGCGCCTTGCTTCGGATAGGCCATAGCAATGCATCCCCTGACAAGACACAAGTATATTGCCCATAACATACGATTATGTATCGGTCTACCATCAACCTCCGCTCTATCCCAGAGTGCTCCCAAAGTCCCATGGTCCAGGTACTCGAGCGCTAGTATCGGTCCATAGATACCATTCAGGGACAGGAAATCGCCTGGAAATGGCGCCGGACTAGTAGGAAGAACAGATGGACCATCTCTTGTCCTGGCGTTTGGAGCCTTTCTTTCGAACCGCTAAACTAGGACACGAGAGATGTCCATATTGCCTCTAAGTTTCAGTAGAATACGCGCCTCGTTCTGTTCTCCATCGAATGGGGGACCCAGTGGCATTTTGATGGCTACTCTTCTGATTAAGCCCAGCTTCTTGTTCTCTCTGCGCTGCGATTCGTCATAGGAAAGCGGACGGATCTGTCTGTACCTGGTTGCTGCTTTCCGCAGAACCGAGTTCAATGTCGGCCATCTCTGCTCGTTTGAAACCCGAAGTTAGATGACTCGGCTTGTTCTCGTCAAGGTAAAAAACGCCATTACCTGCCTGGCCCTTTTGACACCCGTCTTCAGCCCATTGTCTCTTCGCGGGGGCTTGAGGTTGACTTCTGCAAGTTTGTAAGTCGCTGCGTCAAGGCCAATGGCGATAAGACCATCAAAACGATAACGATCGGCCACCGGTGTAAAAAAGTCTCGTAGTAAGTCAGGTTTCTGGTCCATTGCCGAGTCATCTATGGCGTTGAACGACACTGTGAGTGGTTGATTTGCCCAAGCTGTTACCCTGCCACGTCCAATCTCGCTAACATTATTTTCTTCTGCTCTGGTAAGTTTTATATGTATAGTATACTGCATTGAAACTGCCGTCAAACAAAGAACTTTTGACATATCTGCAGATGTGCCCCGCGGTGGATAGGAGGTGTCACACTGTCTACTTTGTTGTCCGAATTTCAGGACTGTTCGCGGCAGATGTCGTCAAAGGCAGTCACCCTAGTTGATAAATAGTATGGTTGGATCATTGTAAGTCTATAATTGCGTTGCACCTCCTCTATGATCATTTTGTAATGCTGTCTACCGAATGTTTTGTCCCCAAATTTGAGGCCGCGGAATGATGACCTGCCTGCTGGCTGGTAGTCTATAGTTAATAAGATATCGCTTTCCTGCCATTGCAAGCGGCGATCGTATTTAACCTCATTCATTAGCCACCAATTGTCATAGGTCATTCCGCAATCCCATTCACCATTATATAACGTTATGTGTCCTGCATGGGGAGCCCAAAAATGCCCTCTCCGAAACAATGTTGACAATAGCCTATTAATGCAATCTGCCAGGATGGATTGTCGAAGGAAAGCTTCTTAATGCTTCTATGCAGTTGATGAGATATCTCATGCTTAAATAGCAACAACCGACATCTCGGAGAGCTGTTTGGTAAACTTGAAGCTTTTTTTCTATTTTTCCCACCGCTCTTGTCTTTCTGAGTCTTGGGATACGATATCATCGCTAGATGTCGAATTTGGCACAGTCATTCTTCAATACTATAAATGTTGCCTCACTGGGAAAGTACTATGGTCACCAATTCGAACGGCTACGTAGTCGGATCTGGCAATGCAATTTTTGCTGCTGCAGCGGCAGTCACAAAGCTTCCATTCTTCCCAACCATGGCTCTGGTATTTGTCGCACGTTTGGCGTTGGATGTCCCGTAGATGCGATTTATAGTACCTGTAGTGAAATAGCTAGAGGAGCAATACTGGGGTTTCAGAAGGTCATGAACACCATGACGATTGACTCTAAGATGTTGGTTTGATATTTAGTCGTCATATCGAGCCACCAGTAAAGTTCCAACTAGTTATATCCACGATAAACTAGGAGGTTGCAATGCACCACTAGGCTGTTGATCCTTTGCAAGGTGAATTATTTTTTTATGATTAGATGTTACCTCAGTATGTTGACTGGCCCTTTAAAATACGATAGAGCTAGATGATAGGTGTCACGTCTTGTTTCTTCATGCCCACGCTTAGCATCTCCTTCTTAGGCATTCAAATGCATGTCAGCTATCAACGCATGCTCACGCGCGTTCTATAAGTAGTTCTGTACATGTTCTGGATACGTAAATAGTCCCTTTTTCACATTTCTGTTGAAAGTATTTGAGTTAATTAAGTTGCTGCAATCGTTGCAGAGTGGTGCAATCCTTTTTCTTCACTGCCTACCAGTTTCGATATCAGCCAGCTAGAGGTCTAGAATCGACACTGGAGGTTATCTTGATTTTACCATGTTCGACTTCATAGCGCATATGCAATTTGCGCCAAATTTTCAATGGCAGCGAGGCCGTACTGTGCAGCGCTATATGACCATGTGATTAGTAAGCTTTATCCAGCGATCAGAGAAGAAGGAATATGCGGTAACAAAGTAAATAACGCAAACTCGAAATACCCTTCAAGAACTATCGGACGTAAATGCCATAGAGACAATGGAAGTCAGTTTGACTTACTCGTTGGTGGCCATCCACGTCGCCTCATCAACTGGGATCAGGACTTGACTCCCATTCACCGACGTTGAATTCCACGGTGCAGTAGTCAAGAGGCCATCGATGTTCAAAAACTCATTCCAAGCTCTCGCAGCCAGAGTCTCGTTCCCAGTTACCTTCGCCAAATATGCGGTCAAACGGGAGTGCCCCTGGCGCAGTGAGAGCGATCCAAATGACGATCCATATCGTGCGATTTGCTCTGCTGCAGTGGCACCGTAGTAATAGCAATACTCCAACCAGGCTTTCTCGAAGTTCTCAGGGTAGTCATCGCCCATGTATAGTGCAATCTGGGCAATGATCTCCGGGAGGCCGAAACTCGCTTGCAGATGGTCTATCCCTACAATCCCTGAATTATCGGGATTGGTATTTGGCGCAGAAATTGCGCCTGTATAAAGATTATACGACCCGAGACCTGTCACGAACCCATATTTCAATGACGCAATGCCTTGCATACTCTCGTTTAGTTTCGATTTTGCCTCTTGCCATCGAGGACCTCGCCTCTCCCATTCGATGAGCCAAACAGATGCCAACCCAGAAAAGTCAAGTCCGAGATCCAAGTCAATGGCCGTCGGTTCTGGAGTATACGTGATGTTTGCACTGCGCACTTTTCGCCGCACGTCAACTTTGAGAAAGGCTTTATCCGCATCCATGAGTTCGTGTAGAATTTCTCCTACTCGCTCGTCGCCGCCCGAGACGTAGTAGAAAATTTGATTGAATATTGGTGTCGAGACTCGAATCTGTTTCGAACTGTCGCCCCAATGCTGGACGCCATGCCGTGTGCCGAACCCATTGAACTCGCCTAGGTGGTAAATGTCAACTTCGCTAGTATGGCGCATGTGTGCCTCAGAAAACCGATAAACGTCTGCTTGGCCTGTTCGTAAGAATTGGTTCCAAAAGAAGAGATTAGGGGATAGCTCTGAGTTATCCCATGCGTACCCGCCGACGTCGTATCGCCAAGTGTGTCGGTCTTCGTCGTAAGTGTGCATTATGTCTCCGTGATCCCAGAATCCGTACCACCTTCGCTGTTCCACCTGATCCTGGTAGAAGTTCATCAGAAAATTTAGATGAGACTCAATTGTCTGCGCAGTATCTGTGTCGTTACTATTACTTGGTAGGTCCCAGTAAGTGCCTAGCGCTTCCGTCTCCTTGATATATGCAGGCTCTGGAACCAAGACGGGTGGGTTCTCGACGAAGCTCGTCAACGCCGCAAGATCTTCCGCTGGGGGTGTGGTATCGAACGCCCGTATGAATATCTCATTGGTAGTTGCGATCCCATGAGGAGTATCGTAACCATCCTCGTAGTCTTCATACGTGATCTCAAGCGCATCTGACTGCTTGGCATAGGTATCTTCACCTAGACCATCGTGAAACTGGCGCATGTCTAGTGGTTCGGCAGATGGACTGTAGAGCCACATTGTGATTCGGCCCGAGTCAGACGCCGCATTTGAAATGTCCAGGCTCGTAGGATACCTCTTCCAGAAATGTCGAAGTCCCACAGCCAAACCTCCGTTAGTAGCACCTCCAAGATACACCAAGCCGCCAGCTCGGGTTGCGCCAGGTATCTTGACCCAACCCTGGCCAGCTTTAGTTCGCTTGCTGAGAGTGAAGCCATCAGGAGATAGCTGTGTGAGCCGATAATCATTCCAAGATGGTATCCACTGCATTCTTGAGCTGACTCTCGTGTCCCAGGTTGAAATATCAGGTGTTTTTGTGCCATTGTACTGTGCTGCTCGAACTTCAGCTCCAGGGTCTCTGCGCAGGCCAGTTATGCCTTGCACAGCTTCACTAAGGAATCCACCATCTACGCCTGCGATTCTTACATGACGATCATAGAGCTCTTCGTTGGCAAGAGGTACATCGAAGCGAAGCCCGATGCCTGTGATGAAGTCCTGTTCTGCTTCTCCGTCAAAAATGAGGGTATGTATGATTTTGATAGTATCGGAATTGGCGTAGAAATAGAATCTCAGAATGAATGGTAGCCATGTGGCGTGGGACGAGGAAGAATTTGCCGAATCGCTGAGTTTGTGGTTCCCTCGTACTGTGACCAACGTTCGTACTGAGCTTTCAGAGCCCACAACTGTTTCATTGATAGCTGACGCGAATATGAATGATTCGATCCCTGTTCCGAGCGCATCTTCTTCATCCGCGACTCCAGATTGCGAACGCAAAACAAGTCTCCCATTTTCGCCCACAATATTTCCGTTAGGAGACGTTATGGAGCTAACAAGGACATCACCAGACTTCGGAAATGTTGCTTTGACCTTGCCAGTATCGACAGTGATCTCGTCACTTGAGCTCTCTACTTGGATTGATCTCTTCCTAATCGCTCGACTGGACGTAGTTGATGTCTTACTGTTCCCATTGGTGGTGGTGGCTGTAATTTGGTAGCTGTTGGGAGCAACTTCTGAGCCAGGGACTGCGTGTCCCGTCCATTTGATGGAATTGTCAGCCCAATAAGCCGTGACCCATGATTGGAGAGCAACGTCATTTCCGTTCTCATCGACCGCGGCGAAGCTGACTGCATTGGCGGGATACTTGCCCTTCGGCCAGGGCAATCCAAAAGTAGCGCCATTGTTCAGTGTCGGTACGCCTTCGAGCCACTTGACGTTGACTGAGGAAGCACTGGTATTTGAAGCGGACAGGGAATATCCAACCACGCAATTGGCTAGGAAGTATATTAGTATGAGGCCATGTAAATACATGTTGAATCTGCAAAGTCGAACATCGAGAGTTCGATCATTGGCTTCCTATACAAGCTTCCTGAGCGTCATGGTAAACTTCGGCGGCACCAATCGTCGGATGTCCCTGAGTATTATGTGCATACCTTAGTCTTCACTTGGCTAAATGCCCCAGGTATGGCAGTGAGGTATGCGCCGGGCTATCTCGGTGTTCAATCCACCGGCCCCCGTCGGAAGATTGAATATCAGCATGGCGATTTCGCTTCGATCGTCGTTGTGGTCGACTGTTGCTCCTGACGTTCCACGAATAGCGATCAGTCAATCTCGTCAAACAGTAGGAAAGACATGATCCAATCTGGATCCGATATGGCGTAAATGTTGCCCAGATGCTTCTTTTGTCTGCTAGGGGGAGCCGCACTGTGTTGAGCACAAAAGACGATCACGGAGGCGCACTGACGCCTCCAAAAACATGTCCTACTGGTGCCGTCTGCCCCAAGTGCACAGTGCTCTTAAACAGGTACCTTACCTACAGTCAGGGGACAAATTTATCTGGTCCACCCCGATTTCCGTTAACCTTTCCATTTATTAGGTATAACTTTACTTATACGTTTTTTAGCCAAATTAATTGGTAAAAATATAAAAACATATATATTTTGTAAATTAATCAATTGGTTTTAAAATTTGCTATATTACTTTTTTGCTTTTTTAATCTTTTGTAGCCGTTTTTTTATACTTTATATTAGCCGTAAAACTTGGTTTTTAAAAATAGCGTTTTAAGCCGCCTATAAATATTACGTAAAATAGTCGATATTTAGTTTGTTATTTTTTAATTTAAACACTTTTAGAAATATTTTACGTAAATTTTGTTTTATAATTACTTATATATGTTCGACGGAATTAAAGTTTAAGCTATAAGCAGGCTATTATTTAAAAAATATAATAACGCGATTTTTTAACTATATAGTAATTTTTTTAAAAACGTAAATAAAGGCATTATTTTATTAAAATCGTATTTAAAGCTTGTATATAAATAAAAAACCTTTTTAAAATGTTTTATAATAACTTTAAAAACTATAACCTTTTTATTAGCGGCCGTTAAGTTTAAGTTTTCGGTTTTATACTATTATTATTAATAAAGTTTTATACTTAGCGCTTTTTTTAATAAAAATACTATTTTAAATTATAATATTAATATTGGCTTTAACGTAATTTTTTAAGTTAATAAACTTTTTAAGCTATTTTTTAGCTAAAAAACGTATATATTAAATAGTTAGGTCAAAAAAAAAGTTTTAGTACGAAAACTTATTAATAAAGATTATTTAAATTTATTAGCGTTTATTATTTAAATTTTAATAATATATATTTTTATTATTATATCGATATTATTTAATATTTAATAATAAAAGTTATAACAATTTTTTATTAATTTTAGCAATAATAGTATTTTTTTTTACAAACGTTATTTACAGTAGTTATATTAATACGCGATTTGTTTTATTGTACGAAATAAAATAAAAAAACTAGCGGTTTTTGCGATTTTTTACTAATTTAGTTTTCGATTTTTTTTAATAAAAAATAAAACCTATTTTTTTTAACGCTTTAAAAAGCTTTTACGGCTTTTTCTAGGTTTTTTATTAAAAAATATAATAATAATAAAGCTTTAAAAAATGTTTTAAATAATAAACTAGTTAGTCCGAAACGTTTTTGCGACATTACGTTAATTTATATTTACGTATAAATAACTAAAAATCGCGGCTTTTTTTAAAAAATAAAATCCTGGCTTTTTTGGCGATTTACGTATATAATAGCGTTAAAATCATTTAATTTGGTTATGGTTGTAGTAAGAAACAAAGTTTTGAAAAAACGGTGTTAGTCGTGATCCTGTTTTAAAAACGCGAAAAATCGCGGGGCTGGGGTGGGTGGACCAGATAAATTTGTTCCTTGACTGTATATGTATTGCTCATTGCTAGTATCCTAGGTACATGTACCGACCTAAGATACCTGGCACCCCAGATTATCCGCCCAGAAAGTGAATTACCCCGGCTTTGAACCACATGCATATAGGTACCTTGGGTAGTGGCTGAAATGCTTCTCGTTGGTCGGTCTCGGAGGCTGCGTCCCCTACCTAAGCCACCGCCCTGGTATGAATCGGACCGGGTCTCGAAATAATTGTTCGTTGCGATTAAGCGCCTCTTCACGTAGACTGCATGTGGTTGGTTTCCAGTCATCACGCATGTGTCAAATTAGCGTACGAAGTTTACCGGTATAGCCCTGTATCACTTGATGTCTGCTGTGACTTTTGTTTGAGCAAGCAGTATCGCAGGAGTTGTAGGTATCTCGACTTGAAGTTCGAGTAGCCTTGGCCCTTGGCGTCTATTGGCTCACTGCGGGGCAGATCGTCTTCATCCCCTGTCTATTTCTCGTCGTCTTCGCAACCAACTCTCACAACCTGTGCCAGCTCACCACCATTACTCTAGTCTCTACTCTTTTCTCTTGCAGTCTCGATTCGTTGGTCTAGGATCATATTTGTGATTAAATGCATCGTACGGATGCCGGCAGCTCGAAGCCATCGTCAAAACAGGTATGTAATGCTACCAATTGTTCCTACTGCTGGATCGTTCTCCTTTATCTAAACCATCTATGACCTTCTTCAGCTACTGCTGTCGCTTCTATTCACCTTTAAGGGCGTGGTGAATTCTGTCAAACAGCTGACTAATTTTTCTGCCACTGTGTCCAACTTCCAACATATTGTATGCCTGTGTGGGTGTTGCTTTCTTGCAATCATCTATTGACCCTAGATCGATTCCTAGTACGGTTCACATAGGTCTGATTCGGAAAGGTCTTCCTCTTCCTATCACATGCAGCGTTATATAAACGAATCACAGCCAACCGAGCATTTTTGTGTTACCGGATCCAACTCCAAAAGCAATCATACCTCTCAAGTGCAGACGTGGCTCGATAACTTCAACAGGAGATGGGAGAATTCCCAACGGCGCTAGGCTGATGTAAGTAGATCTCGCGGGCTTCTCGTCTGTAGACTAATTACTTCTGTAGTTCACTTATAAACACTCCCACCACTTGCACAACGCAATAAATCATGTTCTGACTATTCCCGTAAACGCGGCAGAGATTGCTCTGTCTGTTGCCTCAAGGACGCTTACACACCCACAAGTCGTGTCGCTCTCTTTTACACAGCAACTCGCATAATAGATCCGTTCATTCGACACGTGTACGTAGTGCAAATCACTCGATCATGTCGGATGCGCTTTGGCATTCCCTGCGACAACTCCTCTGGTGGAAAGGAAGAGGAACAGGATTACGGTTACAATGCCCTTGGTCGAATTGCTTCCCTCATCTTTTCACAGACGATACATCACCGTGTTCGACGACGGCGTTTTCGACCTTCAGGAGACTGAGCGAACACGTCCGCAAATATCATGCTCCACTATGCAAAGCTTGCAGCCAAGCGCACCCAAATAACCAACACTGCAAGAAAAAGAAGAAGCCTTCCAAGAGACAGAAAAGAGATAGCTCAACGGAGGACGATGAGGTATTTGAGCCCTTGAAAGATCTTCATACCAAACACAGGCAAAACGTAAATACGTACAAGTCGCAATTTATTTCCAAAAGTTCACAGTGGTTGCAGACAACTCATGCTGGCCCGAGGCTCTCGAAAACCATGACGCCAGAGCAAACTGAGCAATTTACCCTTTGGAAATCTGATGGGTACAGCGATCATCGGTATTATGATCCGAAAGTTGAAGAGATATACCAGGACTTGTGTCGGAAATTGTTTGGAGATGGGATCCAGGTCAAGAACCCACGTAAGTATGGCTACACACCACCTATTGTGGGTTCTGCTTACACCCTGACTAGAATATCACCACTTGGTACTCGAATATACGGCAAACCCCGAGTCCCGAAAGCAAGGTGAAATGAACTTAGAGTATATACAGCGACGCGAGCTTGATCAGCACCCCGAGACTAAACCAATGCAAGACCTTGGCACGAGCTACCCTGAGCTCACGGAAACACCAGGTTTCACAAGCCATATACCAACCACCCTATGTGACCATCCACAACTTATAACCTCTGATTTGTCTGGACACCCGATGCCAACAATTCTCGACCTCCCAAACCCTCTCAGTCTCAACGAAGATGAAGGACGTCAACCTGCTAGCTGGAGTGTATCGGTCCTTATACCTACGGACGATTCTGGATATGGATCACTTGAGACTCCAAAACGAACATGCGATGACCGCGATGAAACCCCACTTCCTCCGGTTGATACACAGTAGTACGTCTTCTTACGGTTGAAACCACTCCTGCGGTCCTCAGTCACTAATTCACCGTCTAGCATTGATCCTAATCTCCTGTTGAGAGATGCGAGACCCTCGTATCATTCTGAATGTCATTATCCTCTCGAAATTGATGATTTCTAGCCCTAATTTTCTCTATTCAACTCAGGCACTCTCCCTTTGCATTTGAGTGTCATGAACAATGTCCACTATCAGTGGATCAGCACACATAGATATATGATCCTTCTTTGATGACACTTGTCGATGGCATTGACGATGACGAACGGTGACGATGGTTATGATCTGGGGAACGGAATGAGTTTGCTTTTTTGGCTCAGAAAAGTATAAGGAAGCGGAATAGTAGATTGATACATAGATCATGATAGTATTTTAAAACCGGCGCATCGCTATTGGGACTGGCATTTCGGCTCTGTACGATCCCTATACACTAGAAAATACATTCGGTAGAGTTGAGGTGATTCATCATCACGCGGTTTGTGACGATTTGGGCGAGACGAATCTACGATCGTGTACGAGTCCAGGCCATCGGTGTCACCATCTCACAACATATGAGTCATGAGTCGCTTGGATCGAACACAGCTGCAGTGCAACGCAATCAATTGCGAGACTGGCTTCGATTCTCCACGAGCTTAAGATGAACAGAAGGAACCGATGTTCGTAGTAGAACAGCGGCAGCCCAATCAACAGACTGTGGGACTTTCCATCTGAACACGCAGGATACCAACATCAGACAAACATCAAGGTTGGGACCAATACCTGTGAATAATCAGTTCACATAAGTCGTAGATGACAGGTGGCAATAGGGTCGATGACCAATTTTGGGTAATATCTCATCATGGATTAGAAAATATAACCAAGCTGCGCTTATTGTCTCTCTGGGCATTGTTGTCGACTCACGGTATTCATGCTCATGCGGTACTGACTTTACCGGCTATATATATATTTGCCCTGTTCCCCCTCCTCTAACCTCCTCATCCCTGAGGTCTATAATTTCCACGAAGCAGCACCAATCTATCGCAGCCCTCCAACTACGAGACACTCGAGACATACACTACGAATCCACATTCAAGTCATAATCCGGATTTGTCAATATGTGTTTCGTCTATCAACCGGCTGCCATCCCTGCGACAATCCTCCGCCCTGTCAATCCCGTCGTCGTGGCGCAACCCGCTACACCGGCTGTCATCATGCAACCCCTCACACCCGCGTACTCGGTCGTCCAAGCGGCGCCTGCAATTGCAGTCGCGCCCATTTACCAGGTCTCGATACAGCAGCCAAGCTTACCGCCGAATCTACACATGATTACCAGACTGACCTGATCTCTCGTCTGAGGGGCAAGATTAGGGGCAAGGCCGGGAATAGGGCCCGGGACACATGTTTTAGGGAAGAAGCTCTGGTGATGAATACGAAATGTGGACGACATTTCGACAGAATAGAATCTCGAGATAAAGAAGCGGATGGGTTGGCAAGCGTGCGAGGACAGTAATTGTAATATGGCGTGTAATGACAACTCCGTCACTCAAAGCCCATCTGATGTAGGAGACAAGGAAACTGGTACATCCGTCATGTTACGATGCATTAACGACGAAGAACAGGGCCGTAGATTAATTTGACCGCAGCCGAATGATTCGTTGAACTATCTTCCAAATTGTCGGCAAGCAATATAAATGTGAACTAAGCCAAAGTCATTCGAATGGATATGTTGCTGGTCCTAGTTCGTTTACAATTGGTTGTTTCAATGGGCGTATCAATAACTTGTCCCTAGCCTGGCGGCCACCTTATTAAGAGACACAGTTAGAAACTTTGTGTCTACTTTTACGATCGCTGGAGGTAACATCATCTGTGCAACAAAATGGCATAGGTGGAAGTATACAGACACTAGCTCAGGGGTAGTGCTATGCTGCTGGAAACAACTTCCATGCTGAAGTCTTGCTATTTCTGAACGTTTGGACTGGGTTTCGAGAGATAGGGCGTCCTGCTGCACTCTGGGCTAGCCGATGTCTCTGATGGGTGACTCGTACCGAGCCCACGACAGGTCTGCAGGCGCTGACCTTGTCTGACCGTGCCCTCCTTTCTGTAAAACGCACCTCTAGTCGTCGTTGGCCGAGTTGGTAAATGCTTTCGATGACTAGCAGACAATTCACACCCGATCGTGTGATTGTACTGTGGACCATTACTGATGAAGCATGTAATGGTCACGGATGCTCGCAGGCGCGATACTTAGCTGGTGTACTACCTAGTAAGTCCGTGACCGGTTATATGGGAGATAATGTATGTAGTACTTGGCCCTCTCAAGTTCCTGGTTAACTATGAACTTTGAAATCTCCTTCTTATTTGCTTGAGCTGGGACTTTATTCCTTGGGCAATGACCCGGGCAATCAAGCCCATTGAGACGTGGCCGCTGAAAGCGGTGCATAACTGACCAAGCCACACGACCACGCTGCCACAGCATTTCAAAATATAGTACACTCATTGTTTTTCGAGCAAGCTAGGAATTATCGAGTAATCTGCACTCTACCGACGACAATATAAAGTGTGCATGCTGCTGGGCACGGTGTTAGTGCGACATTTCCTTATTGCACCGATGATCGTCTTCGAGGTCGGACACAGCTTCGAAATGGCTGGCCATCTCGCGTGAAGGCTATGCAGCCATGTTATGGCTACTGCTCTTGTCATCGATATAAGACAAATGGCGGTCCATTTGAGTCTGGGGCGCAAAGTTCATTTCGTCCCGTGCCGCTATGGAGTCCGACGGGAAGCAAACCTCAGACAGGATACTGTGAAATCTAATGACTGTTCTCTGGCTCGCGGAGAGTGCATATTGATTCCTTCTGAATCAACGCCAAACGACCACGCTCACAGAACATAGACATCGATGAAGAGATCCTCTTTTCACACAACCGAAAGTCGCACAGTCTCTCAGTGAGATTTCTGTTCACTTCCTGTGTATTCGTGGCAACAGAAAGTAAGCAGGATATGCATCACCAAAGCCGGACAGAGTCTAAACGGCGCCGCCCATGCCTTGAAGAAGCTTTCGCGAACAGACGCCCTCGGGCCGGCTGCCAGAACTTTAACTCTGCTGACGCGCATGTACATACATTGTGCGGAGGGGAGTCTTTAGCACATCTACGGACATTCAACATGAAGGGTGTTTCTGCAAAGTCGGGAATATGCAGTCAGGTTTCTTATTGTTTGTCGTCGTCAATACCCATCAAATAATCACGATCCGACTCAATGATGCGAAACGGGGGATATTAGCCCGACTCTTCATACTTCTACATTTCTCTCATTTACAACATTGCGGTGAATCCATCTGGCGCAGCCACTAAATAGTGCTCGCCCTGGGCTCGCCGTCCTGGGGTGGCTTCCACCAACGAACATATTTCGAGTACGGCCAGAAAACATCGAGATAGTATGCTATATTTCAGAACCGACACACTGACTGGAGCACTTGCTCTATGGATATGCGGAGCGATCGCAACGGCACTGTTCGTTATCCGTTTGGGACTTCGAAAATGGCGGCGCCAACCCTTCACGATTGGCGATGGTTGGATCGGAGTAGCTTTGCTGTTCAACGGCCTACGGATGGCGGGACTACACTATACAAATCAGTTCAACGACGATTTGAGTATGTGACGAACAAGGACCTTCTCAGTCGCTGAAATGAGCTAATGCGACAGCTAGTCTATGCGATTTCGCAGAAGGAGAGCTCCTTAATCACAACCGAACTGAGAGACAAGTTAGTCTTAACAGGCAAGCTCATGGTGCCGACTCGGGTCGCAGTGGTAGTCGTGTAAGTCGGCCTCATCTCGAAAGAAGACATAGATTCGCAACTGACAACTCGTTGACAAGACTGTGGAGTCTGAAGCTGACGATTCTTGACTTCGTGCGGATACTCCTTCGCAAACTTCGACACGAGTGCTTGATTGTATACTCCATGTATGCCGTGTTAGGTTTGACATTTACCGCCTCGTTGATTGCAGTTTTCTTCGAATGTCGGCCGTTGAGTCTATTCTGGACACTGTCGCCTATAGCTCAGCAATGGTACGAATGAGCATTATCCGCCTTCGACCCGAGACGTAACTGACTATAGCACAGTTATCTTAGCACACTTTGGATAACAATATACGAAGCAAGCAACATCGTGACAAACCTCTTGTTGCTATTGATTCCTTTCCCCCTGATTCTGCGCGCCAAAGTCCCCCCCTGGAAACGGACACGACTTCTGCTGCTCTTCAGTGTAGGCATATGTCTTATCGCTACAAACATATTCTGCCTGATCCAGGGCCTTACGACATTCGACATGCGTACGAATCGGGTGGTATGGAATAGCATCGAAGTCGGCGTCGCGGCACTTGTCGCTACTTTACCTACGATCTACGTCCTCATACGCCCTACATTCAAACGGTTAGATGAGGAGACCACCCGGCGGAAGAGCACACCTGATGTCCTCAATCCAGAGTGCCGACCTTCACTACAGCGCAAGTCTAACGCACGAGATTGGGATCACATGGGATTTACAGAGATCAGAATTGATCCGTCAGAGAAACGCCACTCGCTGCACCCGACAATGACCAAGAGCTTGGTCCCCAGCAGCGTACCGTTGCCGTCGCCGAATTCTCTACCGCCAGGTTTCCACGTCGAGGAAAAGCCGCCATCTCTGCACACTGCGTCGATTAGGAACTCGATCTGGAGTACGTCACGAGATGGCACGCGACAGGCATCCCTATTCAGCCCTTCAATGCTGAGCTCGAGATCCTCATTCAGGGAGACACTGCACAACTCGTTCCGTAGCTCGCAACAACCAGACCCCGAGAGATTCCATCAAGAATATCTCTCGGCATGGCTAGTGGCTGAGGAAAACGAGCCAGGAGAAGTGTCTCTTGCGCAGACTGCGTTTCTGGAGGACGCCAACGTTGCGGGGATCTTTGTAGCGACGGAGATTAATCAGGAAGTGATAGACCTTGGACAGCGGCCGAGGATCGTGACGATTCCTCCGAGAAGCCCACGGAGTCCAAGGAGCCCGAGGAGCTCGAGGAGAGGTGGTATGTCTCCGTTGCCATAAGCGCGTAAATGTTTTGTATGGGATTGTTTGAGTGGTTTATTCCACAGAGCGTTTTTTTCCCCTTGGGGCATTGAGCTATTCATTAGATAGATACCTACAGATTTCTTTCGAGGCCAGAATGTGCCTACTTATACCGAATTCCGTTCCAGATCTTAATGATAGGGGAGGAATTGCGCTTCTGAACTCGGCCCAGCTGGGAAGACGAACCCTGAGACGTGACAAGCGCCACCCCATATCGCGGCACTAGGTAGAAATCTCACGGAGCCTTGAGATTTCTGAATATTTTGGCGACAAATTGATTAATTGACGAAGAGCCACTCAGTATGCAAGTGTGACAGATGGAACAGCCGCGTACATGTACGAGCCTTGTCGAAATCCAGGGGTTTGCTTCTATGATGTCACTTTTGCTGTCATCTCCTCGGAGGTACCGGATTAGAGTCTTGAGGGTGCGAGTCTGGTGTTTGTTCCTTCTTTTTATTGCGTTCCTTGCCTTGCATTATTGCGACTGATTATACGAAATGGACATTGATTGTCTTTCTGTGCCTCCATTTCCCGATGTTGCTGATAACAGTGGAGGGTTGACAAGATTCAATGTGGATGCTTGCTTGTAGATGCAGTTTGCCAAACCCAACCTCCTGGCAACCTGGGTCGAAATAAGCGGCACAGCAAGAGCTCCAGCTCATCGATCTGATTGTCCGTAGTTCAGCAGCGAAGATTCTATCTTTCAACTCTATCGAATGGTCATGGTATCTTCAAAAGCTCTGGCGACTAGGAGGAATACTCTGGACATCTAGATTCGTTGATCGCCGAGGATGTCACGCGCGTGCCACTGATGTTGTGACCCGTCTCAGGAACTCCAGCCTCCAGAGATCCCCACTCGGAAAAGCTCTTTGAGACAGGTTTCCCCTCTTCGAGCAACCAGCCTCGAAGCTCCCGTCACGCTGCCCGCTGATAGCCTCGATGAGCCTCGATACCAAGACACCGATCGAGCGGATCGCTTTCATCATCCCTCACTCATCAGACCGCGTGCCAGCTTGCTTTGCACACCATGCCCGCTACGTACCGCTTGCATGGCATGAACAGATACTACTAGCATGAAGACACAATAGCAATCAACACCATGTAGTCCGCGTAGGAAGCCTAATTGTGCATGACGTAGAACTGTTCAAGGAATCCCTCCTTAGAGCTTCTCGGGCTGCACCCCTCGGACCCCGCCCCCCAGCTTACCTACCTAGGTAGAGACGGCCACAGAAGCGCGCAGAATTTAGCTTTTCCAGCCAGGCGAACCAGGTCAAAATCCCACCGTAGCCCTGCGCCCCGACCACTCCGTGCGTACCCAAACCACCACCACTGCTGCTGCTGCCGTTGCCGACTATCGCTTTGTTATCTACTACCATCCCATCATCCTGCGCAAGCTGTCGCCCAACCACCACACCCACCAACCTGTACACCACCTGCGCCTGCACCTGCACCTGCACTTGCACTTGCACATACAACCTCCACGACGACGACCCTTTGCTCGCCCATTTGGTGACGCCGAGCTTGTAAACACCACCTGTCTTTCGTATCCTGTGTCTCTTTCCTCCTCCACTTGCTTCCGGTCCACTAGATCAACCGCCAAAATGTCGGGCGAGGCGTGGTTGTTCCTCTTCGCCGTGCTCATAAATGCCGTCAACCTGTTTCTCCAAGTCTTCTTCACCATCATGTACAGCGATCTCGAATGGTATGTACCACATCGGCTCTCTAGACTCGTAGCGACATTGTTGCGCCCGTATATCTGTGTTAGCTCGAGTTCAAGAGCTCCCCGCCATCATTGGCGTAGGAATTGTTTTGCTGACTGCGCGTCTTTACTGTAGCGACTATATCAACCCCATCGACCTTTGCAACCGTCTCAACACCTACATCATCCCCGAGGCCGCCGTACACGGATTCTTGACGTTCCTATTCCTCATCAATGGCTACTGGGTGGCTCTGATCCTCAATCTCCCCCTCCTCGCATGGAATGCCAAGAAGTACGTAACTCTGCCGCAACTACATCATCCACGCCAGCCATGCGCAAGTGCCGGTGCTAATGACTCGATGTAGGATCTTCGAAAACACTCATCTGCTCGATGCGACCGAGATCTTCCGGAAGTTGAACGTCCACAAGAAGGCAAGTAGCGCACACCACAGGATTTGCCTCTACCATGGTCAAATTTGACTAACAGGGCACAGGAATCCTTCTTCAAGCTCGGCTTCCATCTAGTCATGTTCTTTTTCTACCTATACAGCATGATCGTCGCTCTGATCAAGGACGAGAAGGCTTAGAATGCTCAACATTCCAACATCTGAACAATAACTGAACATAGGAAACGGCAGCAACGAGGGTGACGCGACTTGCATTGCCCAGCTTTTGGCCTACTTTGCATGCCTTGAGATAGAACGGGGTAGTCATGGTGGCTTAGGAGGACCATGTTCGAGAGACTGCAACTTATGTGCGACGACAATCAATACGACTTCTATGGCGGACAACGCAAGGAATACGGATGGCTTATCATGCCGGTTCTCTTTGAGATCCGAGATGGGCGAGGGCGACCAAGCAATGGCTTCCGCTACGAAGGGACGGTGCAAAGACAATCGCACAATCTACAGGCTGAGAGACGAGGGGAGAGACAAGGGGAGTTGGTGGCATTGGTGTGATATGGGAGCCGACAAGGCTCTCGGTGATTACGGCGCATATGGTGTGTCCCTGAGCTCGGACGTTGCCATTGCAGAATACATAATATACCCAAAGTTTCGATTTGCAACCATTGCAATTCCATGATGACGATTTCTGGAATGCGCATTTGTGCTATCGGTCAACAATGGCCAATCGGTTTTCGTTGATATGGGAAACTGTATTTTTGGGCCGAGACCGCTCTCATTCTTCCATCCGTTAGTGCGCTATGGAAGTAACTCTGAACAGCTGATTTGACATCGGGCTAGCGAAAATCTTCAAGAGGGAAGGAAACATGTTTCAATATATCAGCAACTTGCAATCAAAAGTCAGGCCGCAAGGTCAACTCGTGAGCCTACCTAATGCTGGGGTTTTGAGAAAATTCGAGCAACAGCGTTGCAGGTGCCTGTCCGTCAAACGTCACATGACCCACATTGACCATTAGCCCCGAGGCTCTGGTGCATCAATTTACCTTACTTCCTTCAAAACAACAACACCGACAATTATCATCACCACCCACCACCATGGCGGGCTTTGGCGAGTATCCGCCAAACATGGCGCCGCAGGATGCTCTCGTCGTCCGTGAGAAAGCCTTGCCTGACCACGCAGTCGTTCCCTACACCGGCGAAGACCTTGCTAGACCCAAGATGGGCCCTGCCAATCCCTTCCGAGACGAGAGTCGCGTCCTAAAGCGCAAGAATGTGTTGACAGGTACGGCTGAAGAGACTTTTGTCAGCGAACACACCTTCCGCAGCAAACACCGTGCCATCGAGCGCAAAGGAGGCCCGGAACGCGAGTACCAGTCCGGTCAGGCCGCCAAGGAAGAGGCTGCCAAGATACGCTCCGGCCGTCAGAAGAAAGGCGATGCGACAATCGCAGACGGCGACGGCGCGTACATCGGCCCTTGGGCCAAGTACAAGAAGGACGAGTGGGAAGAAATAGAAGACGACGTGGAGCTAGCGACCGACGAGGAGGTTGAATACGTCTACGAGGACGACGAAAAAACTGATGTCGTCGCCAGTGGAACCGTCGTGGCCGCGCCAGCAGGCGCATTGGTGAGAAGAAAAGAGGTCGAGGAGCTGGGCGACGAGACGACTACTTTCCACGGCTCCGAGCAGTTCGATTACCAAGGACGAACATATATGCACATACCTCAAGACCTCGATATTGACCTGCGCAAGGAAATTGGCAGTATCACAAACTACATACCCAAGAAGCTGGTGCATACTTGGAAGCACCATAGTGACAAGGCGGTTACCGCTCTGCGCTTCTTCCCGAACTCTGGACATCTACTATTATCGTCTGGTGCTGATACGACGGTCAAGATATTCGATGTATACCACAACAAGGAGTTATTACGAAGCTACTCCGGCCACAGCAAGGCCGTATCCGACATAAGTTTCAATCGCGATGGCACCCAATTCATATCCGGATCCTACGATCGACAGATGAAGCTCTGGGACACCGAAACAGGCGCCTGCCTCAACAAATTCACCACCGGCAAAACACCACACGTCCTCAAGTTCAACCCCTCAGTCGAACACTCCCACGAGTTCCTAGCTGGATTGTCGGATAACAAGATCGTGCAGTTCGACACACGAACACGCGAACTCGTGCAAGAATACGACCACCATCTAAACGCAATCAACACCATTACCTTCGTCGACGACAACCGACGCTTCATGACAACATCCGACGACAAGTCGATTCGCGCCTGGGACTGGAATATCCCAGTCCCGATCAAATACATCGCAGAACCACATCTGTATCCCATCACACGCGCCGCCCTGCACCCCTCGCAGAAATACCTCGCGTGTCAATCCTCCGATAATCAAGTCCTCGTCTACGGCGCAACTGACAAATTCCGGCAGAACAGGAAGAAGAGTTTCCGAGGCCACAATAATGCAGGAACGGCAGTTGATCTAGCGTTTAGTCCCGATGGCCAGTTCCTCGCCAGTGGTGACAGTGCGGGATTCGTCGCGTTTTGGGACTGGAAGACATGTAAGATGTACCATAAGCTGCAGGCTGGTGATCAGGCCATCACGTCTGTGCAGTGGCATCCCCAGGAGACGAGTAAGGTTGTTGCGGCTGGTCTGGATGGTGTTATTCGGTATTGGGATTAAGAGTGTATGATAAATGGCATGGCATGGGCGTTAGGGTATACCATAGGGTCGAAATGGAATGTTGTTTATACTATTAGAAGACCGCATCTTCAACTCGCATTCCACTCAGTATGGTAAGCACCCACCGCCGTCATATGAGACGTGAACAGTCCCGGAATGACATGACGCGCAGACCATCGGGGGCAATAATATGATAAAGTCATATCTCAACTATGTTTACAGTTCGTAATAGTGAGCCGCTAACCACTTGACTTACTCCCCATCGTAACTGTCTAACAATGGCTAGATCAGAACGGAATATAGCCATTGTTCGCCCAATGCGTCTACTCACCACGGCCTTTTCTTTGTCTTTTGATGGGTGACCTTAAAAAGCAAATTTCGCACTGCCCCCCCTCATTGGTGACATTGGGACATTGTGTATTGAGCGCAAGGAACAAAGGCTGTTTGATCAGGAACCCTGTGCGGACATTGTCGCAGAGAAACTCCTGGTATTGGTGATCTACATCTATCTACATGTCTGTTCCGTCTGAGCTATCACCAGTAAGTCGCGCAATTTCTTTCCAGGTTTGATTCGCTGCATTTAAAGCTTACAAAACGTTGGTTAGTGGGCAACCCGATTTCCTACTCAATTGGAGTCGGATGAAAGACCAGTTTGGGCCTTGACATTAGGCGGTTAGTAACACATGAGCGAGCGCTTCTCTTTAGCTTAACTCTCTACCTCGTTCATCGTCTTTCCTCCTGCCGGTGACTGATGACAATATTTCAACGCGCTTAGGGTGGCAGCATTCCGGGTTGGCATATGAATACCCTTTAAAGGACCCAAAGTTCTATAACGACGAATCGGACCCAAAGCCTGGCAATAACCCTACGACTGGCGATGATCTTGTACGATTATTCACCAGTGAGCATTTACAGGAGGAGGCTCTTAATGGCGTCACAACTGCACAAGTCACTTCGCTCAGTCGGTGGGCATGGCATTCCCGGGCAGCTGGGGTACGTATAGACATTGGTGAAATGACTTGACGATCCTATGCTGATGTTGACGAGCACAGCTGATTTCTGGAGGACATATCCCGGTTGGAGCCAAAAGCGATCGAGAACGAAAAGAGCTTCAGACAGAGGCGCAGAGAATAATCGACAGTATCTTTCAAAATGAGAAACTGGTCGTGAACGAGAGCTCCTGGTTTCCCTTCTTTCAAAAGGAGCGATGGTATGACCCGGACGAAGAAGAAAGTTACCCCTATTTCGACGACGGTCACTGGAGCGTCGACAACCCCCAACTTTGGGATGTTCTCAATCTTTCCATTGAGTTGGCGAACCGGATGTTGAACACGTTGATTGACGATGAGAAGGATATGTTAGTGCTCCAGAAGCCAATGACAGGATTTGAATGCTGAACGCAATACAGACTTGAGACAATATTATTCGGAAGAATCGATTATTGGCGGAACTTCGAAGAACTAGGAGGGCCGCCTCCTGAAGATGATTCTCTTGTTCTCTTGTCGGCAGCCATGGAAGCTAGGGCATCAGTTCCACCGTCGGAGAATCCAGTGCCCGTGGGCAAGCAGTATATGAGAGCGCGATGTTAGTACAAAGGCCAGCTTTGCGCATGGCATGATCCTAGCTGAATTGGATCTAGTAGAAGAGTGCGCTCAAAACACGTGGTGGTCCTTCATGGGTACGAGAGACTTACACGTTGAGCCTGCCGCCGAAACTGTCGTAAACGGAGCTCAGACGCATCGTTTTATCATCATCAATATCAGCCCGGTAGATATCCTCATGAACAAGGATTTGACGTTGGCAGAGCGATGTCACTTGCATTTCTTCTTGGCGCAAACGGTACTACTACCACCGCAGTTCCACAGTAGCCTTACCACGGTCTTGCTTACCCTTTTCTATGACAGATGATTCATGAACTGATGCACGCACTTATCTTCCAGCGAATGGCAAATACTAAGGATCCTTGGAATAAATTGGATTTGGAAGATCGTAAAAGAATAGACGAGCTGATTGAACCTGTGAGCTAACAAACCCACACAACCGTGTCGATTGGCGGTCTAATACTGAACATCGTTGTGCTTAGTTCATCGACTTCGACCATCTCGCTGAGATTGGAGCAGCCTCGGAGGCGAGAATCTTCAATGGGAGAGTCCCATCAAATCAGAGTCAGTCGGCATGATTGAAGAGATAAGTCATGTGCTGACACGCAAGGAAAGCTGGCTATAACGTGATACCGCTCGCGCACTCAGGTGAAGTCTGGCCGTTCCCAACTGCGACGGGATTCCTCAATCAGCATCACGATATCTTCCGTGACGGAAGTATTCTCACCATAGAGCATCACGCGGCCATACAGACCGCGAGATTACTCACAGAGGACTTTTGGACTAGTGGCATCACTCCGACGAGGAAAAGTGACAACAACTGTAGGTGCAATATTTCTATTTCCTGGGATATTTCAAAGTTCAAGATCTGATTGCGACAGGGCACCGCTATCCCATATTCTCGTCATCTAGCACCATCTCCAAGGCTCCGCGGTACGGGGGCAGACCACCTATGTGGGGTTCTGTCACAATAGACAGGAGTCGTGTCAAGAACTGGCAGGCTGGCGATGAAGAATCGGTTGGAGCGTGGTATCAAAGACGCCGATATCTTGAATTTTGTCGCCGCGGTTGGTATGCTAAAGAGAAGGCACTCTGGATAAGTACTCCTGTATGTACCTATTCATTGCCAAGCTCCGCGATGTTCACACATGCAAACGGAAAGTGTTGCTAACTGTAGCGAAGTGGTCATATCCCGCTCGGCATCTGAGCCAGATCGATATCTTCTCGAAAGCCCTTTCAACCAAAGACGAAGCACTCGCTGCTCTCGCCGCTGAGCAACTCATTGCCTTATTACCTTGGCAAGATGAAGCTCAATTTCGAAACGGGCTACCGACTCCGACTAGTCTACGCAGCCATGACTGGATCTTCTTCGTGCTAGGTATCCTCATGTATGCCGCCATACCACTTCGCACAAAGGGCACCGAAACACGAGCAGAAGAACCCGAGGAAATTTTTATTTCCCTCATACCTAGGCAAGGCACCGCTCCAGGCGGCCCACGTAAATTTGAGCGTGCGACGGAGGATTTTAGTGCTCCTCCTGATTATGTCAGTTTCTCAACTTCGAACCTTTTCAATTTGTACCAAATCGTCTTCCTACATATAATCATATACTCAAGTCACCCTTCTAACATAATACGCACATCTAGCGAAAAGCAAACTCCTTCTTTGACCCATTCAACGGTGGCCAAGAAAGCAAACCTCCTACGCACGACCATTATCTAGATCTCGTGGACCGAGTTCTTGCTGAAATCAAGAACACAAGAGGATTAGTATGTCGACCCTGGTATAACGAGATCCTCCTTTTAGCGAAGGATATACGAGCAGATCGGAAAACACTCAAGATGGAACACCCAGATAGTCACCAGACGAAATGGTCAAGTGCTTGGTCATTCGAGATTCCGCGATATGAGGACAGGAATCATTTTTGGATGCAGTGGTCGGATGAAGATAATGATTGGGTTCGTTTTGGGGATCTGCCGCCTGGTGCTACGCTCGCGTAGTGCTGGAGGTCTGGGTGAGATAGATGTCGCTGTATCTTTCACTACGTGTTCCGAAGTTTTGTAGGGACATACTTTGGTGTATAAGTACCTAGTTATGCGACCCTAGTTGTATTGCTCGTTATCGAGAATATGGCTACTATAGACTCAATATTTTATTCGCGATAGGCTATCAGAACACTCAGTGCATGACAGTATAATAGTCATTGAGTCTTATCTCGACACCAAGACGTAGTTTCGGGACGGGCGCCATTAGGAAAGAGGAGAGCATGAGTGTCTATATCGACTTGAAATTTGATTGACCGAGAGCTATTTCTAATTGAGACAGTAATCTGTGAGATTAACAATCTCAAAAGGGACTGACGAAGAGTCTGCACAAACCAGCTTGCCTGAATAACTCGTGCATCGCACCTTTTCCTTCAAACTAACCCCTCGCAACTTCTCAACCATAGTCTTCCCCAAATCTACTAACACCATCGAAGTCAACAAGAGCCGTATGGCATTCCTGACCGGTCTCAGCAGCCTTTGGAATGGTGAGTTTTGACCTGATTAGGTCTGCCCAAAACCCGATCTAATCCAGACCGACCCTTTATAATAGTTGTTGTACAATCCTTGATGACTCTAGTACGCTCAATCACCAGGTTCGTAAAGGCCGCGATGAGCAAGATGGTACAAACAGTAGCGAGGAGTCCCATGGCGAGAAGCAGATATTCAAACGCCCTCGGGTCAGACTGACGTCGTTCCTCTGCGTTACCTGCGCTTTCTGCCGATTTAAATGCAAAAGTCTTCTTGATACAGGAGAAAATGTATCGCAAAATTGAGCAGAAATTTGACCATAAGTATTTCATCCCAGCGACAAGTTTTCCTATACTGCAACCGGAAGCAGTTTCAGCAGTTTCAGATCTCTCATTGCTAAATTGAGTTTGATGTGAGCTGGGTAAAGGCTCCGAACTGCGTGTATTTAGTGGAACAAATTCGGAGTTAAAACTGTTGTTAACGTGGATATTGATATCACCATTGACAGCAAAATAAGTCTGGTCCCCAAAGGGAATGTCCGATGCAACAGGAATGTCTTCGAACGCCGCCCCCATCGGCGGATCACGTCGTCTTCCAGCATGGCTTGAATACGAGTTTCCTGTGCTTTGAACGCTACTTTGACCGTAGTCTGCTATAGTATCGAAGCGTGTTGTGAAGATTTCGTCTTCATCTGAGAATCATCAGTACATTCAAAATCTGAGATTCTATGTTTAGCCAGCCTCTCACCTTCAGTGTGGTCCGCCGTCCAAACTCTTTGCATTTGTGCCTGTCGGGTGATATGAGTACAAGACAGGTAATGTAACGGAAAGAAGGCAGCAGCTACTTATTGTCGTCAAGCGGGCGAAACGAGTGGTGTTATACGGAGTGGAACGGTCGATCACTTCGCCAAGTGTCAATTGTCCGGTGACGTGTCGGGTTGAATCTTCAGTTTTCCCAAAGGCCGCCAAGCTTCAGGATGAGGGAAATTGTACTAATATATATGTGAGTTAGACAGACACATGCATAAACAGTTGCGATTACAGATCAATATTACCTGTCGCATCTCGGGGATGGGCCTAAGGTCGCGGACAAAGACACTCTAATGCAACAACAAAGACTCGTACAACTCCATGTCGGAATCTGTGACGAGCTTACAGTCGGAAAACCATACTCTACTATATAGAGTCCATTTGTCAACACGGACATGAGAGTGCCGTAGCCAAGCCGCACGCTCGTAGAGTCATAGCTGCCACCACCGCCTTCAGCCCTCCAGACCGTTCGACCACCCAGTCGCGACCCTGTAACAGTGAATAGATGTCAGGAGTAGTGTAGACATGTAAAATCCCCGAGGCGGAATTGGGGTTTACCAAACTCAGTTACAGTTCGTAAGAAGTGCGAGCTGGTGAGTTTCTTGGTTATGTGCTTGCTGACAATGACTCCGAGAAGCGCGAAGTCGGGACACTGATGCCGCTCAGCCTCCTGTCCCTGACCGACCACACCAGTTGAATTTTACAATTGACACGTGATCTAGATGGCTTTGCTAATGACCTAGATCCTGTCGTCATTCTGAAGTAGTCATTTGCCTCCTTAACTAGTGGACTTGCCAGATATTCCAATTGCCTCCATGGCGCCGATATTGCATAGATCTCAATGGTATTACGAACAGCGTCACGCTGACGAAGTGACTGCTCACGGAAAAAGGTTCTGATGTGTTCAAGGTAGCTCCTTAAACGTTAAAACAATCTCATATGTATCGTATTTCATATGGAACAACTGCATTAGTCTGCATGATGGATAGTCGACGCATTGAATGCCTTCCTAAGGTTTACACGTCCGTTCTGAGCGGCTCCTGACGATATAAAAAATAGCAGAATATATCTGCAAAAACACTGTAAGTGATGTCTTCCTTTATGCTTCGCTCCGCTAGTATCGTAGTCGAACACGATGCCAAGTTCTTCAAAAGTTGATGTTCACTGCTTGCTCCCTTTCACAGCATCCAAGATGGATCTCACGCCTGCGAAGTCGAGCTCGTCTAATGTTTCCTTCCAAAGCTTCTCTGTGATGGCATGTCCTTCGGGAGTGTACAGCATTGAGGCAAATCTGTCAAGTCAGCATGAATGTCACGCATTGAAAAAGGCCAGTCTTGACTCACGGATGTATTTCCCAACTCATGATAAAAGTACCATGCGACTCTTTGCCTTTGTTTACCAAGGCATCAATGAAACACGAGGCGCCCAGACGCGGCGTTCGTCCGAGCAAGCCGAACATCTTCATGCCAGCTTTCTTCAGCGCGCCCTCCCTGTCGCGGTGGAGATTCGAACCCCGACACCATGCAGGGTCGGAGAGGTTTACGACCACGTCGTTCGCAGATACGTACTCTACCAACTTCCACATGAACATATGCATAAGCAACTTGCTTAAACAATAATGCTCGATCGGATCAAATGTGGATGGATCATCGAAAGATGGAAGCAAAGGATCTGCTTTAGAATTCGGGAGACTTGCGCGCAGCGACAATGCCGCGTTAACAATTGACATATGCGCCGGTTCGCCATTTGGAGGGCGCTTCTGCTTGAGTGTTGGGAGGAGCAGGAGTGCAAGCAAGACAGTTGATAGATAGTTCACCTGTATCGTCTCCTGATGCCCTGTGCTAGGAACTACCGAGAACTTATCGCGCGTCAAGCCGGCATTGAGAAGCACCATATCGATCCGATCCAGCTCCGAGTCAATTCGCCGCGCGAACGCTCGAACCGAATCATAGGAAGACATGTCCACCTCCCAGACATCGATGCGAGCTTGAGGATGCCGTTTCTGCATGATTGCTGCAGCATCGTTGCCGCGTTGAAGCGAACGAGCGCCGATGACTAAGTGGGAGAGTTTGAGGTCCAATAGTTGAATTGCAGCTTCATAGCCCAAGCCAATGTTAGCCCCGGTGATGATCGCCGTCTTGCCAGACAAGTCGGTACCCGGCGGTGGCCATTTTGGTGTTGCCCGGAATTGGTTGTGGAAGAAGACCTGTCCGTAAGAGCCGGTCCGAGGCTCGAGATCACGGGAGCCCACCATGTTGACAATCGGGCTGCTTTGTACGTCTAGAGATGATGACTTGACCGCGTCGTTTCGTGGATGAGTAAATGATTATGAAGCTGAATGATCATTTCTTCTGCGGAATTGCCAAATTGTCGCCTTTATATACTCTACAACAAGCATGGGCATACATGAAACCCGTCTTTGCTTGTCTGTGCCACGATCTAGCGAATGAAGCAGATTATATTCCACTTTGGGTAAAGTTCACACACGGTCTGGTGTTTAAAGCGTTCAACGCACTAGTGGTGTGGAATCCCATAGCGGAGATAAAACTGTACGGTTTCTCGGGGCTGGAGATAGTATGATACCAGAATTGGAATACAGTCTCGTTAAGCAGATTGATGAATGTTTACGGAATAGACTGTTTTCTCTACCTCGAAAGTATGAAGTACGGAAATTGGAATACGGACTTGACATTGGCCCTTCCTTCCGACGACTATCCAGGTAAACACGAATAAGGTTTCTGCAGTGAACAGTCAACTTTTCATTTAATCCTTCCCTGTCACTCTTTCGCCTATTTCACGGAATGGTAATGACATTCCTCTCGTGTTAAGGCGAACGTAACACGGTCCCTCAATAGGAGCATCACTTGCGGTCTCATCGCTGACCATCTCTCAACTTTTAAATGCCACTCGGCACTCGTTGCTCATCTCAGACAATTGTTCCTTAGTTGCCAGTTTTGGCTCTCTCTTTTCCCTGCCCAAACTCCCGTCTGACATTCGGGTCACTGCTGTATTGATGACGCTACCCTCCGATTCCCCATGCGACAGTGATGGTCTCGAGCTGGACCTTTCCATCCTCAAAGGTGCCGGATCCGACGATGGACGGCATATCTCTACTTAAGCCACTTCTTAGGCAAGCGAGGTGGCTTCTCTACTGCCTCAAGCTTGAACATCTCCCGAACTCTTGGTATCGGATGGGTCTTTGCCATCGTGCGTGGGGTTGGCATTCGTGTAGCTGTGGTAGTATCAGCGTGTGCGCCGAATTCGGCTAACAGATTTAGGGTGGCCAGCACGTTTTCGTCTCTGCCGAGCATAGTCTGTCGTAAAGCCTCATGTAACGGAGTTCGTCCCTGCCGGTCTGTGACATTTGCAAATGCTCCACGACTAAGGAGCAGGGACACAACAGGGACAAAGGCAAAGCGACATGCGATATGCAATGCTGTAGAGTTGTCGGTGTTTTGGACGACGGGATTCATGTCGGAGTCCTTGTCTAAGGATAGACCCAGCATCTTCTTTACTGTGGGCAGTCTGCCACGGCAAAGGGCTTTGAACAACGGCGTGTGACCTGTTGCGCTAGATGTGCTAAGCCCGAGGTCGACGTTTGGTATGTCGTAGACTGAAAGCCAGCACCCACTTGAGGCGGCAAGGTGGCTCACAGATTCTCCCCCTTGATAGCAATCAACGGATTTCCAACACTCTTCATCGCAAGCATGGAATCGGGTCGTGCGTGTACGGAGTGTCAAATCAACACCGTAAGTGACAAGGTTGTTCAGTAGCTTTGCGCGACGGATGTCTGCGTGAGAAATCTTGGGTTGATTGTTTTTTGCGCGATTTGTATGTTGGCCGTTATGTGAAAGATGGAGAACAAGGGAATGAGCGAAAGCCCAGTCTTGAGCTGACAGCGGAACCCGTGCCAGGAAGACATAGTGTGTTGCAGTAAGGCCATATTGATTGTACGAATTCGGGCCTGCACCTCGAACAAGCAAATTTGCAACACATCTGCTGAGGCGGTACGTTACAGCGGTTCTCAGGACTTTGTCGAGTTCGCTCTGTGTTGCATGCACCTTGCAGAGAACCAAGCAGAGTGAAAGTAAGTCGACATGTTTTTTCATCTGCTCACTCATACCGACACCTTGCTTTAGCAGATAAACGATGACAGCTGGCGCATCGCTCAAGATAGCCAGGTGAATGGAATTGACACTACACAGCTGTTGAGGACCCAAGAATCTCATTGCGGGGTAGAAGGGGGAAAAGCATGTTGAATGTTGGCGCAAATCTAAATCATTTCTCTTCCATATTTGATCCACGATGCACGCGCTGTCCGACTTGATAGATAAGATGAAGAGATGCCTCAGGATGCTGTTCTCTGGATCCGGAACTCGAAGTTGTATGGCTTCCCTGATGCGCCTGTTGATCATTCGGTTGAAGTTGTGGTTGAAGAACTGCGTGTGACAGGCTGCGTAAATGGTTCTGCACGATGCCATAAATGCACCGACGTCTTTATCGCTCTGTATGCAGCCGGTGATAGCCTGAATCATCTCCGTAGGCATCATGCCTTGGAATAGGCTCAAGCTCTTTGCCATAGCGTGTGTCTTAGGAAGGCTGTGTGAGCTGGGAGGCTGCTCGGACGTCAGCTGTTTTGCAAAATCCTTCTCTACCCCCTTCCTCGAGAAGGCAATTATCTAAGCAGTTGCAAGACACTTACGCCCTGGACAAATCAAGATGTAATGGTATGCACTGAGGTGAGTCCCGGCGGAAGCACTGCCGAATCATCAAAGTGTGGGTTGCACGCTTTGCTTGATGATAATGTCACCGAATCATCAAACAGTGACGTTTCTGAATCATCAAAGAGTAGCTTATGCGATTTGGGGACAGAGTGTAGTCAAATGATCAAAGGATATGTTTGCGTGGCTCATTAGTATTTACTTCAGGATGGAGGTGCTGGGGGGAGTATCTTCCTGGGAAACGCCCGGTCTCGCTGATTGTGGCAAGGTCTACTTGGGAGGAAAGAAGGATTGCAACACATGGATGTAGTGTTTTAGGCTGCGCTCATGTTTGCAACTGCCCGTTTGTATAGTGCATCTAACGACGACATAACCACCTCAACGTTGGCTACTGCTTGCGCCACACGCTTTAGGTACTTACTGCGACAAGGAGGAAAAGGATCATACCTAAGGGAGCTTTGATACATCAGCTCACTCACATAAAGTTTTTGTCATAGCGCAGCCTGCCTTTCCAAGTCTCGGCGGTTCAAATTTCACAAATATGTACAGTCTGGTTCAACCCTGCTGCTATTATCTAATCAAACTTCTGACTTATCCGTTATTTAATGATACTAAGAGGTTCAACACGAAGCATATACTGAAGTACTGACTATCACATATTATTACATTTGATCATGCTCGAACATACCGCTTGCCTTAGTTCAGGTGGTAAATTGATTTGTATTTCTTTCATTGATGGACTAAGGATCTTTTCTGATGCATTCTGTAACCTTTTCAGTGCGGATTAACAATATACGTCAATCATGGATTGTTTGGCCATTAATTGTGGAAGTCAAGTATGACTTTCATGAGACGACCTAGATGCCGTTGAACAACTATCGCCGGGGGCTTTCAATCTGCGCTCGACAAGTAGGCATGCAGCATCGTAAGTCCTGTGCTCTTCAAAGAGCGACAGACGTACCTCGGTAGATCTACCACCTTCCACGTGTAACTTGTCATCACAAAGATTGCGTACTTTGAAATGTGGTGTCTTGCCTGCAGAACCGCAACATCCAGTGACTGCTAGTCTGGCATCCCCGCGAATGGAATCTAGACAACCTGGTCTACATAGTAGGGTAGCAATAGGTTAACTACATTATCGAGGGCAAAGACTCAGCATATATGCAAGTGGCTTGATATGACTTGAGGGGAAAAAAAGCCAGCTCAAGCAGTCCACTCTTACGTGCATTATTACGTGCGCCTGAGTACTTACTGTCATCGTGGTACAAACTGTGTATCGTGGCAATTGTATATTTAGCAAAAAGCTATGGCAGCTGGTGAACAATCAAGGCTACGAATCCATAATAGTCATAGCTCATTCGCTTTGAAGTGCTTGCCAGCAGAATAGAGTAAAGCCATCTTGTGCAATAGCTCTTACCCCATTCACATCTCGCCTACACTGGTGCATAGAGCTATTGCAGCTCGCTAGCTTATTTCTGTTTAACGCGTGTTTTTTTGCATACATCATTGAAAGATCACATCGAGTGATACCCTAAAGACTCATTACTCCAAGATGAGGAGCTTGTCTAGATAGCTTTACGGATGTATGAGCGGTTTGCATACTCATCACAACTATTATAATATGTGAGGGCGTCGAGTACAACTTTGCCTTTCTCTGCGTTGCTTTTCTTAGTATATATGAAAGCCTCTTGATAAGATTAAGGTAACAATAAAGGACAATCACACAATAGCGACACAATATAGTGGCTTCCCTTTATATGGCATATTGAATGATACGTCAGGGGCTAACCTTTGTGTCAGTATTATTGGTCAAAAGAAAATAGATCCGTAACAAAAGAGTATCGCTGTTGAGGCATATGCTGAGTTGTACTTTCCTGTATGGCATGATAGATGAATCCAACATGGCAATTTACCATTTACACAGCACAACACACAGTCAAACTCATGTGTGTCTCATCCGCAACCTTTCATTTCGACCTCTCTGCCTGTTAGTCCCAAATGCGATCAACTCACATTTACTACCCAAAATCAACTTCTCCCGCGTTTCCATGATCACTTGATCGAAGGAAAACTGTGCTGCGTCGACTCTTCTGAATTATCCGTTGGCACTTCACTGTCAGGAAGTGCTTTCCATTCACAAGGCTTCCTTCTTACCTTCTTGCTCGCCTTCTTGCTTTCTGGAAGAGCTTCGACTCCCCGCATTCGCTTCTCGACCAACGTACCAGGTAAGGCGAATCATCGATTACTAACAGCATTGTTCTAGGGCTTATCAATCGTAGGGGCTATCTGGACCTTGCGAGACTCCATTCAGCCCGACTAAAAGGCAACCAGCTCCCCGGAAGAGGCCTGTTCTGCGACAATCAACAAGACACGCTCACCTTGCGAGCTAGAGTTGAACACTATGGCCTCAAGCCAGAACTACACAAATTAGTATGTACAATATTCTCGATTCCAAGTGTACCAAATCTACATTACCATGTAAGTCGAGAGTTGAACTTAATTTATGATAACACAGCAGCCGGGACCATCAGCACAAAGCATCTGAAAAAACAGAACTTCATGGGGCCAGACAATCCTGCCTCGAGGGGGGCCCTGACAATCCAGTACTTGTCGAGATAGACAGCATACGTTCCGACATTAAATCATTGTCGTCCAAGGTCGTCGATGGATACGGCACCCTCCGTTAAATAATCCTTCGTCATGAACTAACAATCCGAAAACGGTGGAATCGGTGGAAGAAGGACAAGAAGCAGCAGAAGATGGAGCAACTTCTATTCGCCAGCTGGCCCAGGATGCCAAAGTCACATCGGCCAGACTTAGAAGCGCTTCGTTTTGTAGCACGCACGTCAGAAGAACCTGGTGATGCGTGGAGAGGCCATCTTATGTGGCCGTATATCAATTTGGCGGATCTACTCAAACCGAGGAACCTTCTACTCTTGATGAATTCACGCAGCCGCGACACTCCAAGTGCGTTCGCTAGCGCTGACTTCCATGGTATGCATTTAGGGACGACAACTCGGTTGCTCAGTTTGGGCACTATGGACTATCCGGGCTATTCCGTGTCTCTCAACGGAGCTCAGGATCTCAAAGGATACCGTTCGGTGCACCCGGTCGACAAAGTCTTCCCCGAAAGCTCACAGGTCGCGGGTTCCACCTCCGGGCAGGACGAATCATCCTACACGCGCAGACACGAGTTCTGGGTTTCCTTGCTCTTAACAAATTCTGCACGACATCCCCCTCACGATTTCATAGGTCCAAATTATCCGATCGAGCCCGAGCCAGATTTTCAGATCAAGGAGCATATTTGTTATATCTACCCTGTATTGGACCCTTTGTCAGCTCGTCCTTGAAGCCAAGGGTATGGTACGGAGGTGTCCTGCCGAATAGCCACATAGGTACGTTGTAGAATCGCTGAAAGAGCCATCTGCCGAATCGCCAAGGGTCTGTATTGCGGAATTATTGCCAAAGCTATGAGGCGCTAAGTTCTAATGACCTCAATAAGCACCGGAGAAGTTTTTAAACGTTCACAGAGGGTCGAGGGGCAAAAAGGTAGAACAGGGATAAGTTACGGAGGTGAAAGCTGACTGAGTGTGCAAGCATTTGAAAGTGCTGTAAAGGCTGACGTGACGAAAATGATGAGATGAAGATTTTCAAGACATACCGAATAGACGAGTGAATAAGACAGGTATAGATACACATCTACCCTTTGTGTTCACCTTTCAAGGAGCTCGCCAAATCGCCAAAGGCAGGAAGGCGAATAAGTGGGCGCGCCAATTCGTGGCAATATTATAGTCCTCTACACATACCCAAAGGTTCAAAAACTTTTCTGTGTGCGAACCTAACAACTGATCACAGGAGTATCTATATCGTTTGGCTCAAGTGAGAGCAACTGAACCCAAGTCCGAGCGTTGAAATATGCTGTTCCTGGCTATGTTCGAATCTGGACCTGGTGCAACTATTAAACTAAATACGAGCTATCTGTTTCTAATGGTACTCTGTGTTACGCATTGCATTGCGCCTTAAATCATTAATTATGTCCAGTCCCCAGCCTTGAATTCGCGACTGGAGACCGTTCCATCTTGTATTTTGCTTCATGACATACGATAGCTTGTATTGACCTACCATACTTCGGGTCTGGATGGACAGGCCTAACCTGCCATTGATGCCTTCACCTAGAACAAAAATCTTGGAGAATGGATGCCGGGCCGGCTCAGAACGGCTGGCTCTGGTGCCCAGGCTTTGCGCTTGTCGAGCTTACAAAGCATATATGACCTTTTTTTGTGTCTACCGTACTCAGGGTTAGTTCTATCTAATCTAACCTCGATTCAGAAAGATCGGGAGTAAAAAGGTGCGACGCACAATTGCGCATGCGGTGTCGATCGCGACTATTGACCCCTCTTGATCAGTGCCTCTAGGGACATGTAACTAACACCGGGATAGCAGCAGTACGTCAAATACCACACAGACGGAGAAACAAGTAAGACGAATGACATCAACTCTCTGATCTCTGTGTCCAAAATGAAACAAAGGAATTCTATTAAGCTCGGGGTATACAATGCAATTAAAACGTCACGACGTCAATGCTCCTCAATCGCTCGACAGGAGCTTGCTCTTCTTGGCAATTTGCGATGCAAACTCTTCCATAGGCACAGCGGCCAGGATCTCCAACAGCGTCATGTTTGCCTTCATCTCCTTGGTGATCCAATTCCTTACTTCCAGAGCCACCAACGAGTCTACACCGTACCGGTACATCGGCCGGCTGGGATCGACCTCCGACGGTGGCATGCGCAGGATATCTGCCATGGTCTTGACCAACGCCTCCGTGATGATGACGCTTGCTTCCGTCAAATCTGGGTTCCCGCGCAGCTTGGAGAGCCTAGCTGCAAAATCAGAAGAGCCATCTCCCGACGATGCAGACCCTGTATTCGCCGCGCTGCTGACAGCCAATGGCCCGAATCGAGGGTCTTCGAAGTACGCTGGTACCTTCAAGTTGTTAGCCGCAATGACGTCGCCTGTGCCCAGTCCGACTGTGACTTGAGGAGGACATTCGCCATCCTTTCCTTGTTGCCCATTGATCAGACTCTTCATGAGTGCGTGGAAGGCGGGCTCGCGGATTCCGAGCGCCTCTTCCCAGGCCTGCATGAAGTGCGAGTCACCCTCGGCAATCACGCCGACGTCGCGCATGATGCCCAGATTTACCGAAACGGCCTTGAGCCCCCGGGCACGTCGGTAATGGGCCAGGGCATCCTGGAATGTGTTGCCGGCTGCGTACTGAGCTTGGCTAGGGTTGCCAAAGGTGCCCGCTATGGACGAGCAGTAGATCATCCAGTCCAACGGGCGGGCATCATTGAAATATTTGTGGAGATTCCACGTGCCATCTACCTTGGGCCTGAGTCCCGTCACCCACTCTTCATGCTTCATCTTCTCAAAGACAACATCCCGGAGAACCATGGCCATTTGGATCACTCCCTTGACAACCGGAAGCTCACGTGAGCACTTTTCCATAGCCGATTCAAAGCCCCGTTGGTCTGCCGCATCGGCCGCATACACCTTGACCGTGGCACCGCGCTCTTCCAGCTCGGCGACGACAGCCTTGGCTGCAGGTTTCGAGTCGCCCGACCGGGATAGGAAGGCGAAGTGGCGAGCTCCCGATGCGATAAACTCGAGTGCCAGACTGCGACCCAGGCCGCCCAGACCACCAACGAAGAGATAAGTCGCTGCGGGGTCGAGTCGGAGTGAATCCTTGGCTCTGCACAGAACGGGCGCTTTACCCTCGTCCGCGGTAAACGACAATATCATCTTGCCAAGATGCTTGCCCTGCTGCATAAGGCGGAACGCGTCCTCGACCTGGCCTACTGGGTAGACCTTGATAGGGAACGCAGGACGAAGGACACCTTTACCAATGAGATCAAACACGTCGTGCAGGATCTCGCCCATGCCGTCGGGGTTCTCCTCCAAAAAGGTGACCATATTGATGAAAGCAAATGTCGTACTCTTGGCAAATGGCTTCATGTCGAGACGCATATTGTCCGTGATATCCCTCAGGCCAATTTCCACGAATGTGCCGAACGTCGCGAGACAGCCGAAAGAGACGCGCAGGAGCTCGCCGGACAGCGAATTGAGCACACAGTCGACACCGCGTCCGCCCGTGACGCGCTGGATGCCTTTCACGAAGCTTGTGTCGCGAGAGTTGAATATGTGTTCGTCGGGGACGCTGTACTGCTCCTTGAGAAGCTGACGTTTCTCGTCGGTGCCCACAGTTGCGTACACGGTGAGACCCAGATAGTTGGCCAGCTGCACTGCAGCCTGTCCCGTACCACCCGCAGCAGCATGAATCAGAACAGATTGCCCGCGCTGTAGCCTGGCTAACTTGACGAGAGCATAGTACGCCGTGCAGTGTGTGACGGGCACGCCGGCCGCCTCCTCAAATGACATGTTGTCTGGAATCTTCTGCGCAACACGGTAGTGGCACCGAATCTTCGTGGCGTGGGTTCCGCCAACTATCAAGGTGCTCACTCGATCACCACGCTGGAGAGTCTGAGCTCCCAGCTTACCGGTGCGAAGAACGACACCGCTCGCTTCTTGGCCTATGGCCGACACGGGCAGGAGACCCATCGAGCCCATGATATCGCGGAAGTTGATACCAGAGGCCTTGACTTGTAGCTCAACCTCATCGTCGGCAAGTGGCGTTTGCGTCATGCTCTCATCGGATGCAAAGTGCAGAGTATTCAAAAGGCCTGGTTTCCCGACGCAAAGACGTAGGGCGGTCGCGGTGCCGTCTTGATCATCGCTTGGCAGACTCATGATCCGCGTCGTGTCGCGGAGATGAAGACGAATGTGGTCGTCCTCCTTGACGTCGCGGTACACGCGAGATATTTGCAAGAGACCGTTCTTCTCCGTGAACTCGTTGTCGTTTGTGTCCGACAGGAGAATGCGGGAAACCAGATTGGCGCTTTCGTTGGAAGCTTTACTGCTCAGATGCAGGGTTTGGAATTTGAGGCCCGCGAACTCGCTGCGCATGACTCTAGCAAAACCATCAACCAGCCGGTGAGATGGACTTTCGCTGCGGGTGACCCAGACTAATCGGTCACAGCTCTGTACCAAAGACCGAATACCTTCAAACTGTTCCTCACTAAGAGTCTCCAGCCATGGCATCTCGAGCTCCAGAAGAGACACATACGTCTTGGCGTCAGTGGCGAGGACATCGACGGCATGCTCAAGGCCGGTTTTTGTAGAGACCGTGTAGGTGCACTGCTTGAGAGCTTCCTGGAGCTCTTGGGAAAAGGCTCGTGTCTGACTGGACATCTTGCTGGGCTCAATGATTACCACTTTCTCCCCAGTGTGACCATTGGTAAGAGTTTGCGGCCGCGTTGATGTCTGGTTACTGAAGTAGCATAGGGTGAGATCACCACATCCCGCAGCGCCGGAGAATACACACTTGAAGCCCTTGCTCTTGAAGGCAGATGAAAGAGTTGGGACTTTCTCTGTCGTTGATACGATCAGAACGATAGATTCGGGCTTAGCAAGGGCCATGAGGCGGTTTAGATTGCCGTTCAGATCGTGCGAGTTGTCATTGGGGAGGTATGGAATCACTAGGAGATCTGCAGGGTTGAGGTCGGCCGGTAGGGGGTGATCAACTGGGCCTAGAGCATATGACTGGCCCGTCACGTTGTCTGCCTTTTCCGCGTCGCTTGTGGTTCCCGCCAAGAGGACATAGCGAACTTGAGTCGGCAGAATAGTGCCCTTAGGTAGTCTGGCCATCAGTGATCCCGGGATATCCGCTGCATTGCCGACAACTTCGATGACATCGACTGATGGGCGCTGATGAATCGCCATTCGGACAAGCTATTCGAATGAATTAGCGGACTTAACTAACGAAAGCAGACGCACGCGCCCGTGTTCAATAGACACTTACCTCGTCGAGTGCACCATGTTTTGACATGGCACTAGTCAAGGGATTTGAGGTCTTGCTAATCTCACTGGGCTCCAGAAGATCAAGAGAATAGTCCCAGCGCGTCTGAGAAGAGATGGCGGCAGGATCTACTTTAACATCTCCCGACGTGGGCTCATCCTCGACCTCAAGTTCTCCCAGGCGGAAATCCTTGATCGACAGATAGGTCCTCGAGATGTCGCAATCAAGCATGGTGATCTCGGCAGACCATTCGTTGAACCCATGCTTCTTCGAGTTAGCAAATCCTGGCATCATGTATCCCACGTCTCCTGGTATGTCGACGGCGATTGTCAGCTCTCCGATACTCTTCGGCAGCATGGGCATCTCAAAGCCAAAAGAGCCGGGCCCATTGCTGCCCCGCGTACTGCCCGCCCAAGCCTGCAGAACGGCATCCAGAAAAGCGCCGTGGATCAAGAACGGCCGGGCTTGCTTGTTCCTCGTCTCCCCGATGTCAAGCATCTTGACCTCGAATGCCGTCTTCCCGTTGCCGGGATGGCAGTTTTCGACACCCTGGAAGACCTCGCCATACGAGAGGGCAGATCTCGCCAACATGTCATAAAACGCTTGCTTAGGAACCGTCTCCGGGTACTCCTTGAGTATCTGTTGGTACTCGACGGTGCGTGCAATGTCTAGATTGGCATCTTCGCGAACCATCAGCGGACTCCGCACATCTTGGTAGTCAATCGAGATGAGACCCCGACAGTTGTTTCTCAGCTGACCCGTCGGCCCAGCGCACGACGAGACAGTGAACTCCCACCAGGTGGCAGGGGTGGACCCGGTAGTTGCTACCAGATGAGGCCGCATGTGCACGATGATTTCGGTCGCGACGGCGTCACTGAGAGCCATCATGGCCATGAACGAGATGTCGCGCAGAGTAAAAGAGCAAGCTGTCTTTCCTTGGTCCACCATCTGCTGGGCTGCTTCGAGCACGACGCTCACTACCGCTGCGCCAGGGAATAGCACCGTGGAGCCAACAGTGTGGTCTCTGAGCCACGGCTCCTCGTCGAGACGAATGAAGCCTCGCCATACTCGCTCCGTCTCGTCCATGCTAGGCATCTCGGCACCAAGGAGTCCCTTTGTGGGCACCTTCTGTGACACTAGTTCTCGTTGGATACGCGATTCTGCACGGAACTTGTGTGTGTGATTCCAAGGATAGGGTGGGAGATGAGTCAGTATGCGGCAGTGCTGATCGTCGTTGACCTTGGCCACGTCGAGAGATACGCCGCTGTGGAAGAGATTACCGGCGAGGGAGAGACTCGTATCAACGGCACTCTCGCCTCGTGTAAGCATGGAGAAGTACTGGACATCCTTGATACCGATGTGTGACAAGATCTGCTTGACGGGACCTCCCAGAGCGCTGTGAGGGCCAAGCTCGACCAAAATATCCAATTCCTTGTCCCCACCTTCGGGTGCGACCATCTCGCTCACAGCGTCTACGAACAACACGGGCGACACTAAGTTGCGAACCCAATAATAGGGTCCTAAGACTTCATGATCGACCTCGCTGCCAATGACGCTGGATATCATCCTGATGGGTTCCTCTTGCTCATCGTCGTCGTTGCTGTCTTGCTGCTCCTGGGGTTCCAGGTCCGCGATCGAATCACGGTATTCGGCCGAGCACGAGTTCATGTGAGACGAATGGTACGCCACCTCGACCTTCAATCGCCGAGCGAACATATCGCGCTCCTCAAGTACCGCCCGTAGAGATTCTAGGGCATCTACATCACCCGAAAGAGTGACGCTCGAAGGCGAGTTCACACAAGCGACGGTGACGGTGACCCCCGTTTCTTTTATGATCTTATGAGCATCATCGGCCGAGCATCCGGCAGCCATCATGCCACCCTTGAGAGTGATGCTAGCGGAGGCTTTACCCCTGAAATAAGCAGCAGCGAGGGCATCGCGGTGCGATAGCGCTCCAATGCAATACGCCGCCGCAATCTCTCCGCTAGAATGGCCGACAACCTTGGTTGGCTTGATACCCCAGGCGGACATCTCATCAACCAGAGCGATTTGGAGTACTGAGCAGATGGGCTGGCTGATCTCGGGTAGGCTGAGTCGAGACTCCTTTGCAGGCCTAGATAATTCGACGACGGGATCCCAGGTGCTCCCGAAACTCTTCAGGATCTCGGTAGACTTAGCTACTGAATCTTTGAAGACTTTCCTATCTAACATTTCGACACCCATGCCAGCCCATTGCGCCCCTTGGCCGGTGAAGACGAAGCCCAAGCGGGGCTTCTTGCTGCTGTCCGGTCCACGAGCAGCATTCTCTCCGGGAGAGCTTACTAACTGCTCGCGCAGCTCTGCGAGGTTTTCGGCAATGCAAGAAGCCTTCCACGACAGACCTGACCTTGCCGTGGCGAGTGTGTGGGATAGGTTGGCGAGATACTCTGGACTGGACGCTGCCGGACCAAGCTGGTCTAGATAGTCGACCAGAACACCAGCGATGCGCTTGAATCCAGCTTGATCGTGACTGCTGAACGTGAAAAGTCGTTTTTTAGCTTGAGGCTGGTCGTTTCCGTTTGTCAGCAGTGCCGGGTCCTTGTATTGTTCGAGGACAAGGTGAGTATTCGTTCCGCCCATTCCGAATGCAGATGTACTCATGCGCCGCGTTTGGCACGCCGGCCATGGAATGAGTTTCTTAGGTACGTCGATTCCCCACTCGTCTAATTTGATCTTCGGGTTCGGCTTGTTAAAGAGGATGTTGGGTGGGATGAAGCCATGCTCCATGGCTAGGATGCCTTTGATAATGCTTGCGGCACCTGCCGCCGACTCGAGATGCCCAATGTTCTGCTTGACACTGCCGATGTAAAGCTTCTTTCGAGATGGCGTGGGCTGTGCGATTGTGCGATATAATGCCGAAGTTTCCGTTGGGTCTCCAGCCTGTGTTCCTGTGCCGTGCGCTTCGACGTACTGCGTACCTGCAAAATCCAGGCCGTTCGACTCGTAGACGTACTTGATCAATGCGGTCTGGGCGTCACCAGAGGGCATTGTGACACCCTGCGTCCAGCCATCCTGGTTGACGCCAGAACCCCGAATGATGGCGCGAATGGGGTTGCCGTCTGCGATAGCTCTGTCTAAGCGCTTCATGACGTAGACTCCGCAGCCCTCACCTCGACCATAGCCCCCTGCCGTCTCATCGAAGGCCCTCGACTGGCCGAAGGAGCTGAGGAAGCCCAAATTGTGTAGCTGCATCGTACTCTCTGGTACTAAAAGCATGCCCACGCCGCCGGCAATGGCCATTTCCGACTCCCCGGATTGGAGACTCTGACAGGCGAGATGAGTGGCAACATTACTCGACGAGCACGCAGTCTCGATCGTAGCACTAGGTCCGTGAATATCCAAGAAGTGCGATATCCGGTTGGAGATCATCTCGTCACTGGTGCCTAATAGGTGATACTTTGGATAGTTGCCAAAGTCTCTGACGATGGAGTCCCGATAGTCGCTCATGGAGGTCCCCATGTAACAAGCCGTCTGGGTGCCCGCAACTTTTTGCAGTGGGAGCCCAGCGTTTTCGATGGCCTCGTAGGCAACCTCCATGGCGATGCGCTGTTTCGGGTCGAATGCCATGGCCTCGGCGGCCGTGATATTGAAGAATGCCGCATCAAAGGCATACGGGTCTTGTTGGAGCATGTAGCCGCCTTTGACGGGCAATGTGTTTTGGCGTTTGCTTCCGTTCCCTTCGTGGTAAAATGCTTCTTCATTGTATCTGTTTGTCTTGTCCGTGTAGCCGGAGCGGCCCTCTTTTAGCATGTCCCAGAACTTGGAGGGGTTTGTGGCGTCGCCTGGAAAGCGGCATGCTATGCCAATGATGGCGATAGGAGCTTTCGGCTCGGGTTTTGATGTTGTGATAGCCATGGTGATATAAGGTTATGAAAGGAATGGGCGCCTGCGTAAGAGGTAGAGTGGTGGCAAGCGGCTACTAAGGCGCGTGAGTAACTAAATCCTCTACGCGATGAGCCTCTTGTGACTTCGTCGTGGATAAGAGGCAGTTCAAGAATCACAACTCTTGAGCTTCTGTACGTTTGCAAAAGAAAGTGTTCGATGATGGAGACTTTGAAAATGACACCGTATTTCCTGCTACGGTGTAGGATGAGATGTAATAGCATGTAATTTTATCAAGCTTCTTTCCAACATTATGACCTAAACCTCTCGTTATCAATATATCCTGCCGTAGTTACCTTAGCAATATCTGGTCATGGTTTGATGACACAAGCTACTATCACAAGCTATTCCCTTGACCACAGATGGATTACGATACTTGGCCTCCATTGGTCGTAGCGCAACTACAACTGACGGAGTGATAAGTTACAAGGGGGCTGGCAGTTCGTAGGGCTGGTGTACCCCTAAGCCGGTCAGCGCTCTGCATAACTGGGGCGGCAGTGGATCTGATTATCTGATCGAAAAATCATATCGCGCGGTAATAAGCTGACTGCATTTATCGATCATTATTTCGTTGAGAAGAAGGAATCGATGGAAGGGGGGCCAGGTCGGTCAGCAACTAAGACATAGTGGGGACCCCTATTAGATACCTTACGTCGACTATCGTGATCCTTTTCTCCGCTGTTTTCGACAGGCCTCATGCTCCGCCAGCCGCTAAGCACGGGAAGGGCCGGACCATAACCCTCATATCGAAATGATCCCTGTGGTAAACCTTGCAAGCGTTGAAGACAAGGCTTACGCGTCGCCTTTATTACATATCTATGCGAAGTGGCACCGACTTTAAACTGGGATGCTTGCCGGGAGTTGCGACCCTCGCCCTGTTAACTCCGCTTTTAGGATCTCACGATGTCTTTTCCATGAGCGTTAAGTGTTCTTGGAAAGGCACAAACTTTTAGTGGTTCGCGTCAGACCGCGTTGTGGATAGACGTGTTTCATGCCCAGCACATTACCGCTGCGCTTGTGGCTATTGTAATGCACTAGAGATACCACATAGCTACACCTGGGTTATGGTATGTAAGATCATATGCCATGATACGATGATTATGAACCGTTTCAAGCCTAATCTGTAATACCACCTGTAGAGTAAGTACACTTTGGATCATAGTAGGATTCGCAGTTAAGTTCCTCATTGTTGTATCGGCCTCTTTGGCGTTGACCTTTATTGACTTGGGTACAAGGTCCGTCTCACCTCTACACCTAATATATATTGCATTTTCTTCACAAAAATTGACCTACCAAGCCAGACTTAAGCCTCTATCCGCTTTCCACAGCCGTTTTTTCTTGTCATTGTTCCTGTCTTATCTTTTCGGACTCAATATTGAAAATGTCGATCCCAAGTTCCACCACTGTCTTGGTTGCTGGTGGTGGCCCAGCGGGCTCATATGCAGCAGCCGCTCTGGCAAGGGAAGGAGTCGACGTGGTCCTGATCGAAGCAGACCAGCATCCGCGGTTTGTTCACACGGGATCCAGTCGAAGAAAGGAAAATGACTGACCTAGTGAAACAGCTACCATATCGGGGAGAGTATGCTCCCATCAATTCGCCCTCTGTTACGGTTCATAGACCTTGAAGAGACGTTCGAGAAACATGGCTTCCAAAAGAAGGTAGGAGCCAACTGTTACGTCTGGCAGTTGATCCATCTACTAACTCGGTGCTTAAGCTTGGCGCGGCTTTCAAACTGACTGCAAAGCGTGAGGGATGTAAGTCAATCACGAGGCACCAATACATTCGTGCAGGCAATTTGTTAACATCAACTGCTGTAGACACAGACTTCGTCGCGGCCCATGGACCCAATGGCTATTCATGGAACGTGGTCCGTTCCGAGTCCGACGCGCTGTTATTCAAACACGCAGGAGATAGTGGTGCCAAGACTTTTCATAACACCAAAGTGACTAATCTCGAGTTCGAGCCTGTCGAGGAGGAGTATATCTCGAGCGACAAGGTGTGCAACCCGGGACGTCCTGTAGCTGCCCATTGGGAATCCAAGGACGGGACTTCGGGCAAGATCAGTTTCAAGTACCTGGTTGATGCAACTGGTCGGCAGGGCATTGTCTCGACCAAATACCTCAAGAACCGAAAGTTCAATGATGGGCTCAAGAACTTGGCGATTTGGGGGTACTTCAAAGGAAACAAGTTGTGGAGTGCAGGCACGGAGAGGGAGAATCAGCCCTTTTTTGAGGGACTACGAGGTAAGCCCGCCGGCATTTCCTGCTGAGCTCAAGCCAGTCCCCGTGGACGACCGGGATGTGATGCTGAATTAAATGCCCAATGATACAGACGGTTCCGGCTGGTGCTGGTCAATCCCACTGCACAACGGCACGGTGTCCATCGGGGCTGTCCTCCGACGCGACCTGTTCATGGAGAAGAAGAAGAGTCTCGGCGAGGATGCGACAACTGCCCAGGTGATGAGGGAGTGTCTCAAGCTCTGCCCGACTCTCGATGAGCTACTGGAGCCCGCTGAGCTGGTCTCCGAGATCAAGCAGGCTACGGACTATTCATACAGCGCGACGGCGTATGCAGGTCCCAACTTCCGCATCGTTGGTGACGCCGGCTGCTTCATCGACCCTTTCTTTTCTTCGGGCCATCATCTGGCCATGACGGGAGCGCTGGCCGCCGCTACTTCCATCAACGCCGCTCTGAGGGGCGACTGCGACGAGCACAGTGCCGCCAAGTGGCATGCTAAGAAAGTGGATGAGGGTTATACCCTTTTCTTGGTGGTCGTTATGGCGGCACTCAAGCAGATCAGAATGCAGGAGACACCGGTCCTGAGCGACGTAGACGAAGAGGGGTTTGATCGGGCATTCAACTTCTTGAAGCCAGGTAAGCGTCCCTTAGGTCCGACAGCATGTTTTTCGCTGACTTGGTATGTTTCGCAGTCATCCAAGGCGCGGGGTCCTCGGCTGTGGTCAAGCGATTCACCAGCAAGGAGGTGGCAGAGACGATCGACTTTGCCGTCCAGGCGCTCAACATGGCCGGGGGCGATGAGCAGGCGCCCAATGGCGAGCACAAGAGCCTTGAACAAATCACCACGGCGGACGAGAATGTGCTCAACGGAATCAAGGTGTTGGAGAAGGTGGCTCCTGGAGGGGACATGACGGATTTCACTGGCACTGCAATTGACGGCCTGCTCCCCCGGTTGAAGCGAGGTGAGCTTGGTCTGATGGTTGCTGCGTGAAGACTCTTGTCTGAGTTTCTGCAATGTCGGCGTAACACGTACTACATTGTTTATCGGAGCAGATTAAAAGTTGTCTACACTCGTATCTTTTGTATTAAGTAATGACGCACTGGCTGATTAGCTACCTCAAAGTGGTGTTGCCGCAGCCGAATTTGGGTACTGAGATAAGGTGGGAGGATGGGAAACCATCGTCGACTAAAACTTTTTGGTACCTAATTGAAACTTCCAATAATGTTGCTTGGAAAACAGGTCTATACAATTCTGCATCATTCGAAGGCTTAAAGAAGTGACTTCACCGTCTGCGAAAAAGCAAAGTGGTCTAACTGGCCGCTCTACCGCGCAGTAGATCAACTTCGATTCGTTTCCGTGGTGCAAGTAGCAACTTGATCTACTGCGCGGCAGAGCGGCTGACCAGACCACTATGATAATGACTACCCCGTTGAATGTGATTTCAGCTCCAGGGCTGACTTTAGTGATGCACTCGATTGATTGACGGCAAAAGTTGTTGCGTCGCCTCAACTGTTAACTGTTTCAATCGTCACCCGACTTCGGGCCGTCGTCAAGTTCTTAGTACTTAGCACTGCCGGCATCATGTTTCCTATCGCCGTCGGAGATGTCTGTCCTCGCTACTGTTACCTACCATCCCTGCTATCGCTGTGCCCCTTGCCATTGACCTTCGTTATCCTTGCTATCGACGCTCGTTTTCCGTACCATCGTCTGACATTGCTGTGACGTGTTGTATCACGGCGGCTAAAATCGCCGTTTCATCAAATACCGTAAATCTGAGCATAGCAGCCAATTAGTCGAAGGAGTCAAAGAAGGATTAACTAGTTCTTAGAGCCATCGTAGTTTAGTGCTCTACACTCCTACAGCTTGGCTCAGGCTACTTACCTCGAGCCGAGCCCGAGGCTTACCCTCACCACGCTACAGTATATGCCCACTTTTCATCAGGCAAAACATAGCCCCTCGAGCCCCTGTTGAAATTTCACGCAGATCACCCAGCTCATGGGCCACCGACGCCTTCGGCCGACGCGTGGTAGCCCTGCCCCTGCGAGATAAAGAGCATGGAACATCTGGTCATGAAGTGCCATGTCGAGCATCATGCACTCCATCTTGGTGCTGTAAACAGTAACAGCACTCTCACCTCAGCAATTCTAGATCTTGCTCCAAGCAGTTACACCCCTCGATCCTTCACGGGAGGGGCTACAGTGTACTTTTGATAATCCAGACAGGCAGTGAGCATGCAATGTCATGTCGGCCTCGCTCAAAATAATTGCAAGTCAAGGAATGAATGGACACGACCCTGATTAACCATCGTGTCTTCATACCACTATCACAACACCCTCCAGTGTCTTTCTTAAATGTGTGACAACAGCCAAATATCCATCACTGAGAACGCAGCCGCGCGGCGGAGAGTTCAGAATCGTGAGGCTCAGCGTAGATTTCGGTGTAAGTTGCCCGTCTCTGACTGAGCTTGCCGTTGGCTTGCTCGCGTTGTCACCTCAGGTCCGCCCCATGGAGAACACTACTGACGCCGTGGCTGCATGTTGCAGGTAAAAAGGCAAGTATCGATGGTAACAAGAATGTCGAGGATACTAGACGTCGCAAAGGAAAAGCAACTCTGCGATCACCCAGTACCTCTCCCGCTGTCCAAGAACCCCCGTCGATTTCTCCTCACACAAACCAGCTGTCAAACACCGCCAGTCTCACGCCTGAGGAAACGCTTGTGGGACGCGGCCCTGATTATGGGAACGCCCTAGCTTTGGGGTTGGGCGGTGGCTCTAATACGGCAACGCCTAATGAGGCGTTGTTCGACTTCCACTCATATGTGTCGGACGCGTTGTCGACGACTGGCCAAGGCCCCTTGCAGTATGAGATACCCAGTCATTCTCTCTACTAATTTTGATATTCTCTTGTGCTGATTTATCTACAGATTAGGGAGTTACTCGTCCGGATTAAATACGGTCCACAACGCAAATCAGATATTCGACACAGACCGGTTATTGGAGAACATCGGTCTGAATAGCAGGGGGCGAGACATTTCAGATCTGACACGGCATGAAAAATGGGAGGTCAACACGAGTTCCAGCGGCTGCAATTCTAGGCAAGAAACACCGCCCGGTTTAATGCTCACACCCCACAGCAGCAGCAGCACGGTAAGCATCACATGACGTCCGGCTCTTGGTAAGAATACACTGGGCTCTGAAACATCACGCTAACACTTATTGTCAAAAAGGGCCGTACGCCATCTCATTACGACATGCCAGCTTTGGCGCTCCCCAGCGACGGATACACCACGAAGGACGGGGGTAGAGTATCTAAGACGTCGTTACACATCGCCGTAGAGTCCGGCCACGAACATATAGTCCAAAGATTGTTAGCCAGTGGGCGCTTCTTCGTCGACGAGCCCAACGGCGAAGGCAACACGGCTCTCCATATAGCGACCGGGGAAGAAGATCTTCCTATGTGCCTGTGTCTACTGAGATACGGTGCAAATGCGAATGCGGAAAACGCCGAAGGCTGGACGCCCGTCCACCTTGCGGTGCAGGCGGGCTCTTTAGAGATACTAGATGTCCTCGTGCGCCACAACGGCGACTTGACCAAGAGGGTTCCCGAAGGTTGATGAAAGACCTCTTTGGAGCAACTGTATATAGGTGTTTGAAGACGACTCCAATGATCATAGCGTTTGCCAACACGTGGTTTCCAATCGACCTAGTTACAAATTACAACTTACCCGCACTACTAGCCACGAGCTTTCGTAACGCGTCCAACGTCGTTGCTACTGTAAACTGGCTCCGTAATTCGCAGACTTGAGCGTCCCACGCTCCAGTGGAGAAGCCAAGATGATTGCGTGATCCTAGTAAATTACAGAAAAAGGCCGCGGCTGATGACGAGTCCCCCACCGTCCGTTTCTTATGTAATGAAGTCTACTAGCAGCCCACTTTATGACGGCGTTAAGCCTTTTGAAGGCTGACATACTGTATCCGCGATCCGGGTCTTTAAAACAACCAGCCAGGGTTGTGATTATACTAGTCCGGCATCTTGGATGATCTAGCTTGACTAGTAAGGGACAAGTAGGCTAACTTGCCGCTCGGTAGACAGTGTCCTGCTTTATGCTCGATTATTCCTCTTGGCCTATCTTACGATGACAGTTATGGCAGAGTTTGAATTTATACAAGGTGTTACACTCTCGGTGTTGCGTAGTCTACGCCTGGTACGTTTTATTCGTGTTGACTTAGTATAAAGAGCTGAGTTAGATCGATTTATATACTATTGTCTTGAAGGACAGTGTAGCATTTGGTATAACTTCTCAAGTCCGTCAAGGTCTAATCCTATTCCGTACTAAACGTTCTCGCCATTGACTAGCCTCTGCTCGTTGACGGCATGCCGGAATTGCTGCTATGGAATCCCGCACGGGATTGTAACTGTATTTCGATGGATCAATTTAGTCTATGCCATTACGCCATCATTATTTCTCATTGATTTCTTCACCTTGATCGAGCAACACGGACAACGGTAAGTGGGCAATTGTCAAATTATCACGAATGCAAACATAGGAGCCTTGGCTTTACAATAATTGATGACCTAAAAAGTGTTGTCGCTAGGGGGGCCATTGTACTAATGGCAAAGCTCCCTTATCTACTTCATATAAATTTCGGACATCCTATCGGTAAAGGGGTACCAGTCGTTACCAGTCTTGACAATCTTGAAACTAACCCTTATTCCATCTGTAAAAATCACCTGCAACTATTACGCCCACGCCCGATAGCACGAGACGGGATAGAAATTGAATTGTCACGCTGCTGTGTGCAGCGATATACCCAGTCATACAAAGGAAAAAGTAATAATCGCTATTTATGGACGGACAGTTGGCACATCCTTGCGAAGGCTTGTAGAAAGGTTTGGCTGGTTTCACCATCACAAGCTGACGGGGAACTTCTTCCTCAAACTCTCGCCATAGCGATAGAAGAGTATCGACACAGGCCACAGGGCAAGAGCGATGAAGGCTAGCGTACTGTTGCCCCAGCCATACCCCAATTTGTTGTATAGCTTCAAGGAGAATAGGGGAAACAGGGCGCCGAAGAGAGATCGTAGAACAGCGTTCGCCGCCAGAGCAGAGGCAGCGTACAGGGTGAAGGCGTCGACCATATAAGCGTTGATGTTGATGTTGACAATGCAGATGCCGATCCCAACAAGCAGGACGCCAACAAGAGGCACGGCCCAATGCAGACGCTCTTGCGCAGTCCATCCGTAGATGAACAATCCGGCCGGAATCAGGAAGCCCGTCAGAGCCATGGGCGGAGTGCGGTATTCGGGCTTCGGTTTGCCGTCATTATACTTGTTGGACAGTTTGCGCTGGATCCGGTCGCCCATCTGCTGCTGTGCTGTCAACCCGAAGGCGAACCCAATCCCGAGACTGATATATACCAAACCGGAGATTCCCACGCTAAAGCCGTATTGGCCTTCGAAGACGAAGCTGAAGGTGCTGAACATGATGTAAATGATGGCATATACGAAAGCGGAGTATATGTTGAGGATCAGACAAGCCGGGGACAGGACCAGGATTTTGCATGGACGTGTGATGGCCCGGATGAATAGATCGGTCGGGGCAAGATCGGAAGCTAGCTTCGACCGCAGTGCCGTTGAGCCGGTCTCTTTTCTTAGTCTTTTCGTCTTTCGTGCCAGGAGGGTTGCCTCATGGGACTCTCGCAAGACCAAGAAACCTGCGATAGTGACAACACCAGACACGATGAGTAGAACCCAGAAGATCCAGCGCCACGTCAGATATTGAGCAATGAAACCGCCGGCAATGGGACCAATGGAGGGACCCAGGAGGGGGCCCAGACTCCAGATGGAGATGGCTGTTCCGCGTTCTTTCATTGTCGTCAAGTCTGCGATGGAGCCGCCTCCAATGGTTACAGGACCAGCACCGACCAGTCCGGCCAAGAAACGGAACGCGATCAGCTGGTTGAAGCTCGTAGCGAGAGCGCACGCCAGGGTAAATAAGACAAATAGGACATTGCCGACGTGATAAACTCGAACTCTTCCAAAGAGCTCGCTGAGGGGAGCGAGTACAAGTGGCCCTCTAGAGAGGCAACGTCAGCATCTGTATTGGCACACGACTAGACTGCAAGTATTGGAGAAGGGGGGATCGTACGCTGCTAGGCCGAGAATGAAGATGGAAACCACAAAGGTTGCCAGGAGATCATTGTTCACATCGAAGTCGTCGAGAATCTGAGTCACTCCAGGGGCCATTGCGGTCGACGCGAAGGGCACATTGAATGTGATGAGCGAGAGCACTGCTATGTTTCCCCATTTCTTCCGAGAGGACCTAATCAATCGGCACAACCATGGCAATATCAGCGAAACCCCCCTTCTTTCTCATGAGAGACATGATCAGGATGGTGTAGACTAGGTGATGATACGCACCAGTTTTTCGGATTAGCTGGGTCGTCGGGGCCGTCCCAGTCGACGACGTTTGCATCTACCGGCTCACTCACTTTAGACATGATGTCTCTCAAATGTTTGGCATACTAATTACTCGAGGGTCAAAGAACGGTGGTAAAGTGGCGGGTTGATAGTGACGATGGGGTATGCATACAGGTCTTGATAGAGTGCAGATGAATAAGAAGGACTACTGTCGTCCACTCATCAGTTTTGCTTCCTGATGCCGACGAAACTTGGACAGTTCAGGCAGGTCACTGGCAGGCTGGCAGCAATAACCCAGCCAACCCGTATGTACTCGGCAGGGAAGGCAACTCTGGTCGAGAGACTTGGAGAACAGCCCAAGTGCCTTAGTGAGGTACCATTCGGTTTTTCTTGAACAACCCGCAATAGAAACACGAAACACGAGTAAGGAAGATAGCTCGAATATGGCGTATACTGAAAGCGCGGTGGCATTTTCAGTTACACTGTCTCGCGCAATAGAATACTTCTGACTGACCATGCCATCGATCGCTTACAAATAGCCCAGATGTCTTGCCAGCGAACCACACGCACCCTGACATCACTAGAGTACACAAACCAACATGTTCCGCGTGTGTACAGTATCGATATGTTTTCCGTACTTTTAGTATCCCCTTGATGCATCTTACCCAAGTATGTTGCTTACATGCGTACATATTACCCCATGCCAACCTAAGCGAGCGGGCTGCAGATCTTTGACCCTCTCTTGTGAAATGACGGACGCTCGACACACATAGTCTCGGAAACGACAAGCACTACCTTCTGCCATACATGGTCTCGAGGGGGTGCGGGTACCTTGTTACGTGCCGGTGGTCAGGATTGTAATAGGGATTCGGGAACGGGACAAGTTGGGCGCTAGACAAGGCTATGCAGGCTCGGCAGGAAGTGGATCTCTGGTGGATTTCTTGCAGGTGACGTGGGAACTTGGAAGAGTTACTTCTTGGACCTGTTCGTGGCTGTGTGTCGTAGCGCAAGGGTAAAGGTAGTCCTTGGCGTAACCCCCCCCTTCTGCACACCCGCAGACAGGGTACCAGCATGTAAACATGATATACGACAGTGGAGATCTTGTGTACTAACCGAGTGGAAAACGCGGCATATCCGAGTACCTTCTTGATAACGCACAGACGTCCAAAGTCGTCTTCACAACTCTCTAGGGACGCCGGCAAGTCCGGGAATGGTCCCGACAGAACCCCGAAACCCGCAAGATAGTCCTGGTTGAACAGGGTTGCCAGTTAATGACTAAGGTATACTATGACTCTCGACGGTCTACGAAAATAGTGATACAATCTCTCGTAGACCGCCTAAGTATTTGCTGTACGTCAGCTTGTCAGGGCCTAGGGCCTTCATGGGTCACTTCGCTTCTGGCCGACGTTTAAACGCTTGAATAAAATTGTCGTTCTCTCTTTGTGGGGCTTGTTTCGAGTAACGTGATGCTATCGCAAGATCGATCCACTCTAGAAGTGGCTGGGCCGACGAGTCGATCAATCGTCCATCCTCCAAGCTGTGATATGTACTTTTGAACGTGCCGAGCTTTCAAACTACAGACCCACAGTGAGGTGGTGTCTCTGTCAATGGTGATATGGGACATTTGATCGACACTTAAAATATTACTATGATTGAGCAGAGATAGTCACACAAGCCGGGTGATAAGCTGCTATTCATTGGGTTGACCTGCCTGGGCTGCGTGTTGCAAATAATGACCCTGCCATGGTATGTCGACCCCCACGATAAACCAGACGAGGTCGGCTCCGCGCCGGCCGAGTTAAGGATCAAATGGGTTGGTGGTTATGTTCCGTCCACTGAGTGGGAGCGGACGAACGGAATGGTTGTTTTTGGAGACAAGGTATAATCGCAATCCATGTAAAGGAGCTCGTGATTAGGAAAGACCTATGTGTGTAGATTGTTATTTCGTGATCGGCTGTATCCAGAGCTTGTTGTGTGATGGCATCGTTTTATTTTCTTGTCAAAGACAAGTGGCGAAGCCTCAGACTGTGCACATCGATATTCGGAGAAAATTGCATGCCTGGTCCAATTAATGTTTTCAAATTCTAGCGTCCGTCAAGCCGGCCGGATCAAGATTCTGTTGCGCTGGGCCTAGTCAGTGCTGGATAGGATGCCGGAATGCTGTTAAATTTCTGCTAAAGAATTGTTGGCCTCCAGGCTATCATACTGGTACTATACAAAAGGCAAGACTCGGGAAGTCCACGATTGATCCTTGGTCCAAAAAAAATATTTGATACGGCTTTTGGCTTTACAAAAGCAACCACAGGTGCAAAGCCCATAACAACGATGATAAAGATTATAGAAGCACACTATTAGAGGCGCATGGCGTGTCATGTAGTTGATGAGCTTAGGGTCACTGTATTCAGCCATCGTCTTTTGTTTGACATTTCCTGTCCCGTAATAATGTGATGTTATGTTGCCTCAATGACGTCGATGTTTTTGCTTTCCAATGCAGGCTTTCCGATGGTGCGGTAACCCCCATTCCAAACCTACAGATAAAAGCATTTTATGAATACATTTCAACATATCTCGGTCAATGTTTCTAAGTTTCGAACCCCTGAACAATCTTCTCTTTGGGATCATCAAATAGACGTTGCAAGACGCTATCAGGCCGCCGCGCCTCTTCTTCCAAGGATATATTAGACGTATTACCCCTTTTCAACACTTTCACCATGGATACCAAGGCAGACCCTGATCATCATGTGTAATCACATTAAACTGTTCATGCCATGTTGGATTCTGAATATTATATGAAGGGAAAACTAGCTGACGGGCGATAAAGAGCTTGTCTTTCAAAGCCTAGGAAAGCCTTAGCACTCTGTACTTGATTATCACCATGTCAATAGGCTAGGGCGTTTAGGTTGACGGCCATCACTAATTTTGTGCCGTCAACCACTTTGATGCCAGCTTTTAGGCTCTTAGTAGTAGGTACTGTTGACGAAAAACATTTTGCCTTTCGTGGCGGACGGCCACTGATTAAATGGTTGTTTCGTGAGATATAATAATCCCTTTTGCAAGAGCATAGACAGATCGAATATCACCTTATATATATAAAAAAAAAAAAAAGGAACGTATTCTCCTCTTTTTTTCTTTCTACGAAGAAAAGGTATATATATACATATGCCTCCAACCCAGGACGTGATGGTCATATTATCGACTTATCAAACCGTGACGATCATGTCCAATATGCTGTAGGGCAAGCCCCTACTGCGGACTTGACGGTGGCCAAGTCCGTATCTCTCGTGTCGGACTCTATAATAGAACACTTTCCGCGAAATGAGCGGATATGTCAGGAAGACCGTAATCAGACGATCTAATCGAAAATCCCAGCCAGCGCCAACTGGGTGGCGCTCAGCCTATGCCATTCCAAGCAGCTGACAGTCGTCTGAAGAACTTCGATTCCCTTGTTCATACCTAGCGGACTCGCGTGTCCTTCGAAAAGCTTCAGAATCATTATCTGTTGGCACATGATGGCCCGGGGGGGTTCATGACATAAAGTTATACCTTTTTCTACTGCGGCCGCAGATAGAGCAGGGTCAGAAACAGGTTCACTATCTCTTTGAGCGTTATAACACCTACAACACGGCCAAGCGGTTGTTTGGACCCACAGAATAGCAAGTCCAATAACATGCAGCGAAACCAACAATATGGCTAAAATCCTTGCATCTACTGTAGCGGACAAAGAATTAAGGGCATATGGACATTGTAAAGAGGAAGACGAAAAAGCCCGAATTCGAGATTTTTGTAAATTGATCTAGTATATCCTCCAAGAACTTGGTGCTCTCTGAATTGTTTCGTAGGATACAGATGTCTTTTCTCCTCTCTAATTCAGTACCTAAATTTTGCGCACTTGACTATTCCGCAGCATGCTGGTACCACGTTCCATCAAACACGTCCTTCCCAGTCAAGGATAGCTAATTCTTTTCGTATCGCTTCAGTTTCACGTAAAGTGGGCCCTTGAACCCAACAATATAATGTTTCTGGTCCATCCAGTTCTTGCTCTCCTCACAGACCTCGACATCGTATGTGAACAAGAACTTGGCGAGCAGGATCCTCGCTTCGTGATACGCCAGACTAATTAATCATGGCTTGTCAGTGATATGATATAACTTGGTAGGGTGTGTGATGTCAACTTACTTTTTCCCAATGCAGTCTCTGGGCCCAGCGGAGAAGGCCATGACGGCATCAAGGCGATCATTGGCAAACTCGGCCGGAGGTGCAGCGCCCCAGCGCTCTGGAATGAACTCTGTGGGGCGAGCAAAGTGCGACGGAGAGTAGTAGGAGGCGTAATGAGCATAGTAGACAACCGTCTGGTAGAGTTGTTAGTTTCCCTTGGAAGACAGCTAATAAGAGTGTGAATGAGAACGACATACGTCTGGGGGGAGGGCGTGTCCATCAAGATTGGCATCCTGGGTTCCGACAACCCGACGGGGCAGACCTCCAGGGACTGGGGGATACACGCGAAGGCCTTCTTCGATAACCATTTGCAGGTACTCCAGGGGCGGCAGAGTAATAGTATCCATTTCCTCAATCGAAGTGAACTTGCTTCTGATCTCATGTTGAAGCTTCTGCATCTTGTCAGGGTTTTTGCAAAGAAGGTAGATCAGCGCTGTCATCAGCGAGGATGTTGTCTCAGTCGCAGCAGTAAGGAAGAGGAAAGAGTTCTGATGCATCTCGCCCAGCGACAGACCCTCGCCGGTGTTCTCGGCTTGGAGGACCAGAGTCCAAAAGTCTGGGTGATCGGTGATCTTCTTCTCCAACCGTGCGTCGACGTGATCATCGCAAAACTTGATATGTTCCAAGCGCTTAGCAATCATGGATTTGGGCATCAGTTTCTCGAAGACCGAGTCCATGAGCGGAAACGACCGAATTGCTCTCCTCATCGCGCTGTACTTCACCGTGGCTGTGATGGCCGCTAGGAAAGGGTGATACTCCATCTTCTCCAGATGGTCGAGGCCCACACCAAACACACAGTCGGCGATGAAGTCGAAAGTCGCAAAGTTGAAAAACATGAGCATATCTACTTTTCCGTGTGCGTCGTGGTATTCACCAGATTTTTGTACCAGGAGGTCCGTGTACTTCTTCAGCAGCGGCTCTTGCTCACGAATGGCTCTGTCACTAAAAGCCGGGGAGAAAATCTTGCGCATGCGTCGGTGCGACTCATCATCAGCGGTCATGAGACCCTCGGTGCCGTTCTTGCGCTGATCCTTCATATAATAGGCCTTGAAATCCTTGGGTATCTGGCGAGAGGCGTTCTTGTGGCCGTAGACATCTTTGCCTGCGGCAGGGTTGATGGTGCTCAACTCGCCGGGGGCGATGCGAACGTAAGTGCCATACTTTTCATGGAGACGGTGGAACGTTTTCACCTCGTCGCCGAGGACACGCCTGATTGTGATGGGTATTTGGGACGCTGCGTAAAGCTTGGGACCGGGAAATTTCGACAGCGGATGGAAGTAGACGTTGTATATACTGCAAAAGATCAGGTATTAGCAACTTGCTCACCAGTTCTCCGCGAGTCATGACACTGGTTGGATTGGAAGTTTCACTTACGCAGTGTATAGCAGGTAACCAACACTCTGCACAAAGTCGCATTAGCCAAATGACTGCAAAGTTATCTCCAGAGTGCGTGAGACATACAACGGTGATGACCGCAGACAGCACCCAAAGAGGGTGCGCCTCCAGCTCCGCTCTACCAAAAACCATGACGATTCTGAATTCAGAGAAAATAGATGAATCACGTTGACTTCCTTGTGAGGAGTTAGTCAGGTTTGAAAGTCAATGTGAACTTGGAGTCGTGCTAGACGGTGTCCTTGTATTTTTCGCTCGCTGATATCAGTCAGGGAAAGGGAACACTCAAGAGAAACGGACACGGAAAGTATGAGATCTCTAGACCATCCACTTTACTCTGCTTTGCAGTTCTTATGCCACATTCACATATTTGATACTCGGTGTCATTCGGAATATTAACCTAAATGATCAACGCTCAAGGTTGTGCCTACGGTCTCAAAGACTGATTAGTGGCAAAACTAGTCCGTATATCTCTACTGACTACATTAGTTCTAGCGAAGTCTGCAACGTAAGGCTGACCAATACACAGAACGTGATATGGATTCTGAAGATGCCCAGATCCGCACAACAATGCATGCACTGTAATCCTGGTACTTAGGAGTGAAGAGGTTTCTCCACAAGGCTGGGAGCAGGGATGCAAGATGCAAGATACAAGATCCACCGCCGAGCCACTGATCCTACACAGACGGATGACGTGACCCTGGCAAGTGCTAGGCATGCGGTCAGCTTATTACTTATAGGATCATCTCAGGGTCCGTCTGCATGTAAGTATACTCTCTATTACCCACTCATACCCGCTCAAAGAATCAGCCCATGGTTGAGATATTCTGTAACGTAACCATGGTGCAGCTGTGGCTCAACTGCCATCGCAGGAATGGTCTCCCAAATACGTAAACTTCTGATACGAATGACTCGCAGGGTTCCGAGGTAGAGCTGGATGGCTTGTGACAACGGCGGGAGCCATTTCCTATCGCGGTGGGGATGCTTACCTTTCATCTTCTTTCCGAATTGCTGACAGTGACCCGGCGTTAGCATTTGGCGCGTAGTACACTTGTGGCCAGGTTCCGTCCTTGTTTCAGAGTATCAAGGCTGTCGGCCGAACAAGGAAAAGGGGTGTTGTTGAGACTGGAGGATTGCTGGCGAGAACTATCTCGGACGACCTCTTATCAGAGGTACGTTATGTGACGATTCTTGAATTTCTCTTGATTAACTCGATCCTGCACGTGCTTGGTGCGTCTTGCTTCCGTGTGACACAATCCATTGCCTTATAGGCCAAAGTCTTGATTCAACGCCCTTTACCCTTCAATCGACACGCTTGTCTAAATGCCAGAAAGCCGCATCGTAATTTGAGACGTCCTTTGATCACCGGTTTCGGGCAATTGATATCGGTAACCCGTGTGTTCAGTAAACCTCAATGGGATCCTCAGCCGTTTCTCAACAGCCGGCGAAGACCGTGCTCCTATTTGGCGATCAGACAGACTCCTGGACCGCCGACCTCGACGCAATCTTCAGACAAGCCGCCACGACGCCGTGGTTACAGTTGTATCTCGACGATTTCTGCGACGTAGTCAATGATGAGATCAGAAAGATAATACTAGATCGCGCTCTTCGAGCCAGCCTGGGCACCTTCTCCAGCTTGCAAGAGCTGGCCGAGCGGTATCGCCATGAACCGGACTTGCTGGGCATGGCGAGGGCGCTACTTCTACACGCCGCCCGGTCCGCGACGCTACTACAATGGGTGAATCGAGAGCCGCAACTCCTCCAGCCCGGAGCGGAAGTCGAATGGCTCGGCATATCTGGGGGTTTGATCAGTCTCTCGGCGTTCGCCATCTCAAACGATTTCGAGTCTCTTCGCACAGCAAGTCTTGAACTTTCCCGGGTCATGACCAGGTTATGCAAATTCACGTCTCTCAGGTCGAGGGCAGTAGAAGACGAGCCGGGGACCTGGGGTTGGGCTGTCGTGGGTTTAACGCCCGATGACCTCCGGAAGGCCCTCGACCAGTTTCAGCAGAGCATGGGCGTCCCGTTAGTAAAACGCGCAAAGCTCGGCGTGACCGGAGCCGGTTGGAGTACCGTTATTGGCCCGCCGTCGGTTCTCGAGAGGTTCATGAAGCAGTGTCCAGCAGTCCGGAATGTTGCTAAGAATCCGCTAAATATCAATGCTCTGCAGCATACCATCACACTCGCTCCCCAAGATCTGGATTTCATTGTAGGGACTGATGCTGAAATCCTGAAGCGACCGGTATCGCGGGATAACCTCAGGGTTTGGGGGATGGACGACCCTACAGCTGACTACCACACTTGGAGCGAGCTGGTCAGGTCTGTTTGTTCACAAGTTCTATCACGCCCACTCGATATCACCGAAGCTATCGACAAGCTCAAAATGCACCTCGACAACCCCCAGTCAGCCAGAGTGATTCAAGTCGGTACTACTAGTCACACCCCTTATCTGATCAAATGTCTTGGGGGGCCGTCAACAACAGTCTCGCTGGATGACGGGCAATCTTCCGCCAAACCAGAGATACAGGATGGTAAAAGATCTTACGCTGGCCGTATAGCTATTATCGGCATGGCAGGTCGGGGACCCGGAGGTGATAACGTCGACGAGCTCTGGGACATCATCATGTCGAAGCAAGATCGCTGCACCGAAGTACCCAAAGATCGATTCGACGTGGATGAGTTCTACTGCGAAGAACACGGCAAGGGCAACAAGAAGTGCTCCATGACAACCCGCTACGGCTGCTTCATGGACAATCCTGGCCATTTCGACAACCGCTTCTTTCACATCTCTCCGCGTGAGGCAATGCTGATGGACCCATGCCACCGTCAGTTCCTCACCGCCAGCTATGAAGCGCTCGAGATGGCAGGTTATTCGGATGGTTACACGAAGGCTACAGACCCGAATCGGATCGCCACATTCTACGGACAGGTGACAGATGACTGGCATGATCATACCCATGGCAAGCTGGGATGTGATGCCTACACGTTACAAGGCGTCCAACGGGCGTTTGGACCTGGACGGCTAGCGTGGCAGTTCAAATGGGAGGGACCTACGTATTCCCTCGACTCTGCATGCGCCGCTACCACATCGGCAATCCATCTGGCATGTATGAGTCTCCAGACAAAGGACATTGACATGGCCGTCGTGGGCGCCAGCAACATACTGAACTACCCGCATTCGTTCACAAGTCTGAGCAAGGCCGGCGTCCTGTCTGACACGGGGAACTGCAAGACATATCGAGACGACGCAGACGGGTACTGTCGGGCAGACTTTGCGGGTACAGTAGTGCTGAAGCGCCTCGAAGATGCGATTGCCGACAACGACAATGTGCTAGCGGTCGTGGCGGGCTCGGGTAGGAACCATTCTGGCAACTCGACGTCCATCACGACGTCAGACGCGGGTGCGCAAGAGAGACTGTTCAACAAGATTCTTCTGAATTCCTGTGTCTCGCCCAACGACATCTCATACGTCGAGATGCACGGCACCGGTACCCAAGTTGGAGACCCTGCCGAGATGGGCGCCGTCGCGAATCTATTTAGACATCGACGGCGAGGCGTGGGGCCGGTCCCAGTGGGCAGCTGCAAAGCGAACTTCGGCCACACGGAAGGAGCTGCGGGCATGGTGTCACTGCTGAAATGTATCAAGATGTTCCAGACGGATACCATCCCTCCGCAGGCTGGCATGCCTCATCCTCTGAACCCCAGGTTTCCTCCGCTCTCCGAGATCAATGTCGAGGTTCCAGCCGAGCCAAAACCGTTCAAAAAAGCCCTTGGAGCAGCAGATCAGCCCAGGCGGATCCTGCTAAATAACTTCGATGCTGCAGGTGGCAATGCATGCATGCTACTGGAAGACTATACACCGCCTAACGACGACGGAGTTGAGTTACCAGTGGACCCTCGATCGTCTCACGTCTTCACTGTCACGGCAAGAACACAACCCTCTCACGACGCCAACAAGCTCAGATTGATCCAGTGGTTGCGGGAGAACCCCGAAGTGAGGATCCAAGATCTGGCATATACCACGACGGCTCGAAGAATGCATCACCCCTTCAAGTTCGCCTGCACCGCGTCGTCAACCGACCAGCTTATTTCCAAGCTGGAGGCCAGCACTACCACCTCGAGCAACCCGAAGCCACCAGCCTCATCACATTCATCAGCTCCCATCGTCTTCGTCTTCACCGGACAGGGATCTCACTATGCGGGCATGGGAAGCGTTCTATACAGCAGCAGTCCAATATTCCGCGAATCGGTTGACTTCAGCGTCAAACTTTGTGAAGAACAAGGGTTCCCTGCCTTTGTCCACATCATTACAGATCCCACTATTGACATTACGACCAGTACGACGGTTCAGACTCAACTGGCCGTGCTCACTTTAGAAATCGCGTTGGCTTCCTACTGGAAGTCGATCGGCATACAGCCCTCCATGGTCATGGGCCACTCGCTGGGTGAATATGCAGCTCTGCACGTGGCCGGTGTCCTTTCGCTCACGGATGTGCTGTACCTCGTCGGTAAGAGGGCCGAGCTATTACTCGAGCGATGCGAGGAGGGTGCCTTCGCCATGCTTTCTTTGGCCATGTCTGCTTCCGAGGCGTCAGACTTCGTCAAAGCGCACCCCCAGTTCAGTTCTTGCAGCGTTGCTTGCATGAACAGTCTTAGTGCCACCGTCATCAGCGGCACTACCGAGGAGATCGAGCAACTGCATGCGGAGGTTGCAGGTCGTTCCAAGATGCTTAAAGTTCCGTTCGGTTTCCATTCTTTCCAGACTGACTCTATTCTGCCCGATTACCGGGCCCTTGCGGAGGGTGTTACTTTCTCTGCGCCGAGAATCCCGGTCGCTTCTACGCTCATGGGCAATATCGTCGAGAACTCGGACGTTTTCAATGCGCGATACTTGAGTCAGCAGACTCGGCAGCCAGTGGACTTCATCGCCGCGCTGAAGGCCGTTGAGTCCAAGTTGGCAAGCCCTATCTGGCTTGAGATCGGCCCTACGCGGGTCTGCAGCTCTTTTATTCGGTCAACCCTCTATTCCGGCTCTAAGACAGACCGCGTGTTATCGACGTTTGAGCGAGATACTCCCGATGACGCCTGGAATTCGATCTCAAAATGTCTCGAGCTATTGTATCTACAAAGCGTCAGCATTGATTGGCTCGCCTTCCATGCTCCGTACACGGCTGGGTTGAAGATGTTGAACCTGCCTGCATACGCCTGGGATATGAAGGACTATTGGCATACGTATACCGAAGAATCCCCCATTGACTCGAGTCTGGCAGTTTCATCTTCTCCTGTCACAAAGCCCATCATCTCGACCTTTGCGCAACATGTCGTTCATGAGTCCACGACTGCTGGAAAGATCAAGGTTGTTGTCCACGCATCGCTCGCGGACGAAGGCGTGACGGCGGTAATCGAAGGACATCGAATGCAGAAGTTGCCCATTTGCCCGGGGAGCGCGTTCTGTGAAGCTGCCTTCGCCGCTGCGGTATATACACTCGAGTCAATTGGCAGAAAAGGGGACGCCCAAGTCGCAAAGCTTGCTATAAGGGAGCCAGTTATGTCGCGTCCATTGACCAAGAACCTCGTGGGCCATGATGGTCGTCTTGTCACAACAGCCACTTTGAATAGCGCTTCGAGCTCGAAGATAGCTATCTCGTGGCAGGCGATACCAGCTTCCGCAAACACGCCGATGTATGAGCTTGGCAGTTGCACTCTCGAGGTCTGTGAGAGCGTGGAAGCAGTGCAAGCTAAATGGGACGAGACATCTTACTTCGTCCAAGCGAGAATGCAAGAAATCATTGCGTCGGCCAAGGCTGGCCACGGCCACCGATTCCAGCCCGACATCTTCTACACTCTGTTCGCGTCCACCGTCGAGTATGATTCGCATTACAAAGACGTCAAGGAAGCATTCGTATCCGCCGACTTCACAGAAGCTGCCGCGGCGATCGTGTTACAACCCGATCCCCAAGGGACCAAATTCACGGCATCGCCGTACTGGGGCGAGGGCATCGTGCACCTTGCCGGGTTCGCCGTCAACGCGAATCCGCAGAACCGTATTGAACGTCCCGATTCCTGCTTCATCAACGCCGGATTTGGCAGTTTCGAACAAACCGTCGCACTCGAAGCGGGAAAGATGTATCATACGTACGTGAGGGTCGTTGACAAGGACGAAGGGAACAAGCAATGCGAGGTGTTCGTGTTTGATTCAAAGAGCAGGATGATTGCCCGATGCTCGGGGCTCAAGTTCCACTCTATCAGGAACGTCCTCTTACAGCATAACCTTTCCGGCGGCAAGGTGGTACCTGCCACCTCGACGCCTGTCAGGAAAGTGGTAGAGGAAGTTCAAGCTCCCGTCAAGCCGATGGCAACCTCCCCACCGGTCGAGGAGATCGTCGAGAAGGGCGCCGTAGAGCCTGATTCGCTCGACAGCGGAGGCGTATTCGAGATGATCCTACAGACCATCATCGAGGAGACTGGCATCGACGCATCCGAGCTCACAGACAGCACATATGTCGCTGACCTCGGAGTCGATTCCATCATGTCCATTTCTATCGCGTCTAAGGTCTCTAATGCGACCGGTTTAGAATTGGAATCCTCTTTCCTAATCGAATATCCTTCTATCAGTGACCTGCGTCGTGAATTCATGACGACACCACAGTCTTCCTCGGCGTCTGACTCCGGCTCCGTGATGAGCAAGAGTAGCGATACCTCCGCAGAGCCTGATCCTGAAAGTCTAGCAATGGCGAAGGAGGAGAGTAACAAAAAATCCCCCATGTTATTGGATGGTGTTGAGCCGACTGCAAGTCCAAAGCCTGAGCATCCCAACGCTGCCGAGACACTGCCTAAAGCCGAAGCTCAAGTTCAAACCATCGACGACTCGTCTCCGCTCCCCAGCGCCAGGCTCACACTCCTCTCAGGGAGCGGTCGAGGGTCGAAAAAGGGCAGCGCAGCACTGACGCCGCCATTCTACTTCATCGCCGACGGCACGGGCTCCATCGCAACATACTTACATCTCCCGCAGTTCATCAAGAGCAAGATGCCCATCTACGGCATCGACTCGCCCTATCTCAACTGCCCAACGCGTCTAACTCCAGAGGTCGGGATCCCGGGTTCAGCAAAGCTCATCGTAGAGGCCATTTTGAAGAAGCAGCCCGCAGGGATGCCCATCCGCGTGGGTGGGTTCTCAGGCGGCGCCATGCTCGCCTACGAAGTCTGCCGGCAGCTCGTGGCAGGCGGGCACGTCGTCGAGGGCCTCCTCTTGGTAGACATGTGCGCGCCGAGGGTATCACAAGTCGCCAACGACGACGAGCTCGGACTCGCCATGTTCGGCGCCGTATCAGGGCAAGACAGCGGTGCGGCATGGGACGCATCCGACAAGACGCAGATGCATCTACGCGCTCTATTCGCTTCCGTCGCCGCGTACAACCCAGCTCCGCTACGACCGGGCGAGAGCCTCGCGAAGCGCACAGCACTGGTCTGGGCGGAGAAAGGCATGATCGACCGGTGTGTTCAGAGCGAGAGGTTCAGAGCGATGCTTGCTGAGCGAAAGATGCCGACCGAGGCGTACCCCGGTTTCCTCGAAGACCCAAAGCTGGGTGCCGTGGCTTGGAGTTTGCCGCATAAGGGCAAATATCTGGGACCGAACGGTTGGGACAAGTTTGTTGGGGAGGAGCTCAAGTGCATGAGTGTCCCTGCGGACCATTTGGAAATGCCAATGCCGGGATTTGCGCATATGTTTGCTGAGTGTATGGATAAGGCGTTTGAGTATTTTTCTCAATAGAGCGGGCGAGTCCAGTAGGTAACTACAACATGTATACAGATTGTGATTATATTATTTCCGTCAATAGAGAGTCATAGTGTCATTTACAACTTCTTACATCCTTCTTGTATCCCCACGAGCCCTTGCGCCGTCTGAAATACTGCGTTACCCCACTACCTCAGACATACATGTCCGCGCCCGGAACTTCCGTGGAATATCCGATATCACGTAGCTGAGGTAGGTATATAATTCTATGGACGTAGTAGGATAGGTCATTCGCTTTTGTCTCGGAAGCACGACGATTCATATTAAACAAAAATCACGGCTGCCACGACAGTATGCTCGACCAGCTCATCCTCTTTCGCACCATGCCATGATCCGCGGTATGAAACCGGCATGTATGCGCGCCTCCCACGTAGGACGCGCCATAAAGGAGACCAGATTCGGACGTTTTATGTGCTCCGGGATATCTTTTCCGCGAAAGTTTCAACAGAGCATACGATGCTAAAGTACCAGGAGCAAATATCCGACATGGAAATCCGCGCCCATGCTCCTTAGTCCACGCCATCCCCGCATGATATCTCTGGCCCGATTGTCTATATTGACATAGCAAGCCGGCCCTCTGAAACAATACTACCTAACGCCGCCATCAACCAGCAGCATAGCAGAAGAAGATCGGGTTCGAAACAAGTGGCTATTGTTGATATATACTAAAACGAACTGATCGGCAAGAAGTTGAATTGAACCATAAGCTCAAAAAGATCCGGTACTGATTACAGTATTCAGTATGGCTCGAAGGATTCACGCCACAGACTCAAGCAATGTAAGTCTGTTGACAACGAAGGCGACAAGTACTGTGCATTCCACCAAAGGCGCAAGGAGGCTACTGGCAGCGGCTAAGAGAAAGCGCGATACGAACACATAAAAGGCTCCTGAGAAAGTCGGCTTTCTGCAGTTGTGAGTGGCCTGCATTGGCTTCTGGTATTGGATTATCAACGTGCGAAAACGAAGGCAAAGAGCCTTCGTACATACATGTCCCTCTGACTCCCAACATGCAAAAGCACATACGCGCTGTAAGATGGCTTGGATTCGATTTCAAGTAGGCTCAATGCATCAGAGTGCGAGCGCATAGAGAAATTTTACCGCTCGTGGTGTCTCATATGTATGTTAGCTAGCTAGTACTAGACTAGCATCTTTATAACACATAGAGGCGAGACTGAGATGTAGCATACTCGACAGCATTGTCAGAGAGAACCAATTCAAATACAGTTACAATAGTAAGTGTCTGAATTCTGTTTTTGTTAATGCTCTAGGAACTTCCTCTTATACACATGATAGGGGGGGTAGTCCATTAGATATAGCCCGTAAGGTGTGCGGCGTTGTACACCAACGACTTGAATTATCAGTCCCTGTTGTGCGCCCAAAACGCAGCACAATCGATAGTTGTCCATGCACCATTGACGTTAAAGTTCAAACTAATCTCTTCGCGCACTAGGGAAATTCTAGAGCAGACTATGTTTATCTTGCAAGAGTATGATATCTAATGCTCAAATTCCTTTCAAAGAGCGACATTGCTCCCTCAAGCCCACAGATAAGGGACCAATAATCTCCATGGCAACGGAAACTCTATTTCTTCGGTTAGATAGTCCTAGCGTTGACTATTGAAACTTTGCACGGCTTTGGACAGACAGGAAAACAAGACAATAAGAGAGTTTGAAGAGTTAGCAATGATCCCATCTAGAAAGCAATATTAGAACCTTGACTTTAGAATCATAAATATGTAGTCTTTGAATTTCTCAAATTTGAGATGGACTATATGATCTCTCAACCTCACCTCTCACATTCAACCTCCTGTCCATGAAATGCATGATGATGTGGAGAATGACACATGGTCGTAAGATTTCCGACCAGCAGTTAAACTGACGGCCTCGTCCTCGATCTACGAATCCACTTTATCAACCAGTCAGCATCCAAACTCATAGATATGGAGATGCGTTAGCTCTCCCTCTTAAGTCGAGTCGCCGCTGTGCCGATTTGCAGATGGGCCTGGTATGCCAAAAGTATCCGTGCCTAGACAGGAAAACAGCACGACGGTGCTTCGATTTTTGTTGCAGACGATATTCCCCCTTCTTCCCTTTTCACGCACAATCGCTGACCTGGCATTAGTCTTCTTGGGAGTCTTTACATCTTCGCCGCCACCGACTTCTGTCATGACATTTCGCTTCTGCTCCCTATATAATGGATTACCTCGACGTCTCTTCATGCTCTAAAAGATTTCGTTGATTGTAGCGCAGTTTCTGTTCTTGTGCAGAGGTACTGGGCGACCTGGCAGCCAAGGCGTCGTATTGTGATCGCGATAGTTGAGCTCTACAGGCTTCGTAGTTGGCAGCTTTATTGATTTCGGAAGGCATCATCGGGTAGAGAGTTAATCCGATGCGCCTCGGCTTCGTATCGGTACACCCTCTCGTATGCTGTCTGAGTAGCGGATTTGTTACCCGAGGGAATACCCCCTTATACCGCTCGCCTGTTGTCAGCTCTCAGCTTGTTTCGTCGGACCCGAATGCCGTCATCGATACGCTTCGATCGAGCGATGGGGTTTGACAACTTTCACGGACGATGACGCTGCCCTTGTGGTACACATTGCCAGAGCCACCTTGCTACCTTCGAGACTCCTGTTTCGACATAGTACAGATCCCTTGGCAATAGTCCTTGTCGTGTTCGGTGCATTTAGAGAGTGTAGTGACACTTTGCTGCACAGTCTGTTCAGACGCGTGAGATGGAAGCATCGAGAGCAGTTGCCCGAAAATCGTCGGTGGTGGATGGTACCCTTAACGTTTCTCGGATATGTATCTGGGTCGTTCAAATACGTCGCTCATATACCCATGATTAATATCCTTTGACCTTCGCTTGCGCTACCGTGTTTCGTTGCGCTTCTATGGGCAGGGCGATCATACATCCCGGAGCCGTTAGTTATGCGGAACATGAGAGCGTAATTGTTCATGACACCTCAGCCAATTGGCAGTACAAGACCTAATAGAAGGTCAGTTGAAAATGTACTAGATCGTGGTATGGGAGGAATTAGTGTTTCGAGCACAGTCTCGCATTGGACTTCAGATGCTATGCCACCCGCGGGCCACTGATCAGCTACGCGACGGAGTGAGTGACCGATGTCATTCATGTTAGGTGCCCTCGCTAGGATATCTCCTAGTCGAGTGCTGTTCACGCGCCGTTGATGAAGTCAAGGATGTCGTCGATATCGCCGGATGGATGCTTGATGCAGGGTCAATCATGTCAAAACATAGTGGCATGTATGTGTCGCTAGACATGTCAGCTGCACAAAAGACTCTCGAAGGAGATCGGAAGCAGACGATTAATGGTATCAAATGCCCTTGCATACAGCACAGCTCGAGTCCGACATCATCGACATATTAACCCTCGCTCTCGTATATCCAGTGTCGAATGATGTCGTGTTGCCTAGTGGATGCGCCGCCAGAACCGATGAGATCGTCAGCGCAGTGTCTTTCCGGCTTGTGTAACAAACCGGGCAGCCGAAACGGTATGGGACCTCGAAACTGCGAAGAGAACTCAAGAACCATCGCCCGTACGCATACTCACGGGATATTGGAACATATCACCCAGGATTTGCATGCTGTCGTGGTGTGCTATAGGAGGAACCAAGAAAGGCGGCTGTCCAAATGCAGATTCAACGACTGAGATATAGGGGCTACTCAGGCCGGTACCCATCAGGCTCAGAGAAAGGTCCCTATACCACGAATCCTGTTCGCCAAGTGGGTTTGCCCGTGGTACCTCCCCTAACCTAGAGGATCGATTCCGTCATACTGTTGGACAGCACTGTGGCAGTAGCAGACCTCGGTCCACGGGCAGAAATACTGTCTGGCTTCATCATCAACCTCGTACTCTGCTGATATGAGACGAAGGTGCTTTCATGAGGTACCTTCGGGACGGCTTCGCAGATAAGCTGCGGCAACGGTTCTTCCGTGACAGTGGAAGGTCCCTTACGCAGCTTATCAAGCCTCAGATGGCTCGCCCAAACCCTCCCCCCTCAACTACAGTGTCCACAGAAAAGTAAGTGGCACACCATGCTCACTGCTATCATTATCAAGTACGTCCCAATGTTTAATCGTCTTTGTATGCAGTGCCTGACATTCCAGGACACTAATCCCGATCCGATCCGTCAGTTGCTCTCATGATCCCAAACTTGACGTTCGTGGAACCTTAAAAAATATCGACTGAATTGTTTCACACACGATGTGCCATCAACACAGCATACAAAAACATGCTCGTCAATTGGCTTATGGAACCGTCATTGCCAGTTTTCGCCTAGCCACTTCAAAAATCTCCAATCTACGGTCATCAAGATGGCACAGCACGCGTGCGGGCAAGGAGAGAGTGTCGGTAGGTTCCGGCAAGCAACCTATCGGGACCTAGCCGATCTATCTTGGGGGCACATTGAGAGTGTACTGTGCAATGGTAGGTATGTTCTATACGGCGCAGATAGGCCCTCATCTAGAATGTCTTAAGTTTCTAAACTTCCTTTCCCTCGAAGGTAAATGCAGCAAGCACACGATATTCTACGCGCTACTAGCACCGGGCAACAGGCTCACGACACGCCATCGACTGCCTACAAAACACGTATTAGTCAACATTCAACACAAGAACCGCAACTTCTGCCCGGTGCGAAATAAGGCCCACGTGAACAGCCAGCGCAATCTCAGCACCTGTTGTACATCGTTGTACATCGTCATCATATCCAGACAAATGCTGAGCAATTTGAGACAGAGAATATCGCCGACCTGGAGCTCACATACTCAGTTGATGACTATCTAGTCGAGTCCTGATGGCAAATGTTGTATAATGCCCGACTGATGGATGCCTACCGCTAGTTTCTCACGCTTCAAATAAAGTACGACTAAACTCACCCAGCCTAAGCTCTCCTGGCGCCACGAGGCAATATCGTGATGGTACTACCTGCTGTCGATATGATGCGAGGGCACATGCCCGTGCTTTAGGGCATGCCACACAGCTGTATCGTTCCAACAGCCCGGCTCTTGATAACCTCGCCCGCGCAGCGCAAGGTTCAACAGAGCAACTCTTTAGCTATTTTTCCCCCGGAGATAGATTCGGTATTGTTGAGTCCAGGCAGGAATCATCTCGCACCTGGAATATTTAAACCTCTTGCACTCTCGCGCATCTGGGTTTTTATCTTCGACAATCACCTATTATAACACCTAGCCGGCTTCGTTCCTGTTCTCACAACCTTGAGATTTCTGTACGATCACCTGGAACGCAAGTACACCCTTTGATTTACTCACTCTTCAACACCGAACCAACAATCTTCGCAATGGCTTCTTTTACGGCTATTACCAATCCAGGCCGCAGAAAAAGAAGAAACACCAAACACGAGTGGGAAAAAGGCCGTAACCTTATGCCAGAATCGGATGACGATGCAGCAAAAGCTGCGTGTCTAGGCACCCCAGCGACGACTGGGGAGGGGTATTGTCACCAGGCCAAGGATCACGTTTGGGTCGCCAAGGATCCTATTGCTTTCGGGTCCTTCAAGTGCAGCAACTGCATCATGAAGAAGAAGGGCAACTGCACCTTCAGTGCTGCCAACCCGGGCATTGAATATGCCCCCGAGATCATCAAGCAGGGTCTGGAGATCGAGAGAAAAAAGGGGCGGGCTAAGGAGAAGCGTCAGCAGACGAACGAGAGAAGAGGGTCGCACCCTAGAGAACATCCGCATCAGTCCAACAGTCCAAGTCTTTCATTGTCGGCGCATTATGAGGGACGACTATCTGACGGAATGTCGGGACAATCTTAACCGTAGAGCATCGCTACTTTGGACAGATAGCCTCGGCCAGCTCTGAGAGCAAAGGAGAAATTGGGTTACCTGTTTTGGACGACGCACAATATTTACGTTGGTTTGGACTCCTTACGCCGATGATACGACAGCACAGTGGGACACTCGCTTGCATCAGGACGGCTCCAGATGATTCCTTGGAGGACGCTGATTCCATGTTTTCACTTGTCCCTCTGTACACTTTTTTAATTTTCCCTTTCCCTTCGCCTTCCCATCCTCAATACCTCTACTCTGCACCTTCTGACGCACTTTTACATTGCGTCGCCGTCACAAACCCATACCATGGTCTCGCAGAGAACGGAGAGAGAAAGAACAACGTGCCCTGGGTCTGTCACCTTTGACGACTGCCCTTTTCAGAACATAAAAGAGAGACGAAATTGAATATAGCACGGAGAAACGTAATTACAGTCACCATCAAAGCACGGGGACGAGACGTATCAAGCAGCGTGTCATTGCGATGCGCTGCTCGTGAACTTTATCCCGCGATTGATAGTATTATTTTGTTTCAATATGACGCTTCATTCTTAATGATATGATCTGAATGTCTCCATCGTTACTGTGATATGACCTTTAACTGCTGTTTACGAGGTACTGCGCACTTTCCATCCGTATTTTCTAGATTTTGCAGAAAGTTGCAGTAGTCTATTTACAGTTTGACGATTGATTGAGCAGGAAAACTAGCGTAACGCTAACGACGCATCACGGTCAAGCCCTGTACTTCCCTATGGAAGTACACGAGAGCGCACGTGTAATAGAATGCGGCCTGGATGCCTGTAAATATCCTCATCTGCTCTTAGGAACCTCTTGAATAAATGCTCCTCATGTCGCATTGCGTCACGAATCAATCATCAAGCGGTTGGGAGAGAACAAGGTTCAGAGTACTTAATAGCGACGTTTGACTTCAACGTCGCCATTTCCAGCAGTCTGGCTCGCCATCGAGAAAGGCAGGAGACTTACGACACTTTGTACCGCTTCTAGCGAGTCACTTTGCGTTGGCCGTACTGTACCTGCAGAAGACCGTTGCGACTCTGGCCGCTGATTTGCGTCTGGCTCTTCTGAAGAAATCAATAGGGGTCTACGTTTGCGTCAATTCCACCCTGGAACATTAGATCTGTGTCAGTCTCGGGCACACTCACATACTTGTCATTGTCCACTTTCCCGGGGCATTTCCTATCGTACTGGCACGTCGTCATTCTGCGTTATGAGTATTGCCTGAAGCGCTGTGTCATCGCTAGCGCACCGATTTGGAATGTTAGTGTTCAATTATGCCTTGCTCCTTGTGTTAGTGGTATGCGAGGGGTCAATATTTGGCATATCCGATTATGGCTTATCCATAGCCAATGCTAGCTAACAACCATCAGCCAACCTCATCTACGAAATTCAACTTTGCACTACCGCTTATGATAGCGCGTCATGCAATCTGCTTGCCGTTCTACACGCCGATGACCAGCTACGAGATCAAGTCAACTGTAGCCTGTTTTCCATACAAAACAGTAGCTTATGATCACTTGCCTTCAGCCCCTATCATGATCGTCCTCTTGAAGCCGGATCGAATCTCAGTGCGTAACCGAAAAAGGGGCTTCGCGCCTTAGACTGGCAACCCTGTCTGCGATGACTACCGGCTGATCGCTCCATAGCTATCCAAGCCGCGAATTTGCCTTGAATTCTCTTACGCTTGTTACAGTGCCCCAACTGGTCCAATATCTACGGGGTGTCCACTCGGCATAACGAACTTGAATCTTGGTGGGATACATCCTGTCGGCTCGCAACGCTTCTTTGTTTCCTGCCATCCTAGGGTCCATTGACTAATAGCTGAGCCAATGGGGAACGTCTTGATTACCTTAATGTTTAAAGATTACGTTATTACACCCGAAATATCAGGAAAGATGTGCAGCACGTTTAAGTATCCCAAATGATGTGACCTTGTCAATGAAATTACTAAATAAAAACGTTAGGCCAGGGATAAGATTTCATTTGTGTAAGTTGTGATTGATCTGGCCGTATGCGCCCAGCTGACCCTACAACATCTTGAGCTGAACCTTCGTGGCTTGAAAGCTGAAGCCGGGACTCACTCACACTATTGTGTATACTATGGTATATACTATGCACTCTTGGAACGCCAAGAGTCTAGCACATCAATTGAAGGGCGAGGCAACACTTGACCCAAACGTTGGCCAAGCACGTGCTGCACAGACTCGTCCTTGGTATCGTTGCTCAAAACACATCTCAATCAGTGTATAAAGTCATTCAGCTTTCTCGTCGGAGGGTCTGCCGCACTTTTCGGGTTATCGTGCCTCAATATTTCTACTTCGCATGAGAAGCTTAGTCGAAACTTGAAGACGACTGTCCTCCAGTTCTGCTGTCTTCAAAATGAAGCAGTCCTCACAAGTCCAATTCATCGTCACTCTCCTTAATTTCTTCTTTGCGGGAGCAAGCCCACTTCATGATGGCCTTTCGGAAGACGCAAACTCTACCGCGGGTCCATTCTCAGACATATTCCTACCCGCCCGCTCGTCTATAGTAGTTGGCAATAACACCCTAGCTTTACGTCAGGGCTGCCCGAATCAATCACTGCTTTGTCCCAGCGGCGGATGTTGCTCTTATGACTCGTCCTGCTGCGGCAATATGTGTTGTCCATCTGGTTATCTATCGCGTATATGAAAAGAGCCCGCGGCAGTAATTTTTCCAAGGGTCAACTAAGTCAGGGGGTAATTTTTTTCAGGGGTCGTTTGAGTCAGGGGGTCTCATGGGGAAGCTAGTATCTTGCCCACGTCACCCCTTAAAAAAGTAATTTATCATATTAAACCGGCCATTCAAGTCAGTCCGGCGTTATACGGACAAACCTTTTACCTTACTATAAAAAAACTAGCTTTTATTATCGAGCTCTTGTCGCAACATTCGGAAGTAGTAAAAGATCTCAAGTTTAAATAAGAAAAATCCGCAAAAGTTAGCTTTAATAAAGCAAAAAAAAGCTTCGAAGCCGTCTTTAATCTATTCGCCTTTATTCAATATTTTGATCAATACCCTTAACTTAACGAAAATAGCTAGATCTAGCCAAAAAGTAGCCTTAAAAAACTCTAAAATATAACAAACATAAGCCCAACTACTTATAGCTTTGTCTTTAGATATAACCTCGCTAGTATCGCCACTCTCGTTACTACGTATACGCTTCTTCGTGCCCTTATCCGTATTATCGAGGACGAAAATAATCACGGTTAATTTAAAACGCATAAACAAAAAGCTCTTCACTAAACACAAAACAAACCAAAGTTAGCAAACAATAACAAAAATAATATAATAATAATATAATATTATTTATTATAATATTTTATAATTTGTTTACAACTTTAATAAAACTAAAAAAACTAAAAAATATATTTAAAATAAAAAGCTATTAATAAAAATAACAAATTTTTCGCATTATTTCGGCCAATTACTAAAACGAAATAATAATACTATTAAAGATTTAAATTATTATTTACTACAGGTATAGCAATAACGAACGCTTTCCTTATTTATTAATTTTTAATTTTATATAAAAAAATAACGAAACACAATAAATATTCGCTAGGTCTTATACAATTAATACACGCTTTACTTTATTAAACACCAAAAGCAATAACTATTAAATCGAAATCTTTCGGGCTAAAGCCGAAAACAGTAACTATAATAACTACGATAACATTTAAAAGTTTAAAAAATTTCGAACTTAATAGCTACACAACCTATTAAAGCAACGGCCTCAGCCACAACGCACTATTACGTTATATACGCCCGCTAAACAGCCCTTATTTCAATAGCTTAATAACTTTTACTTTATTAATAATAACTTAAATTATATAGTATTATAAAATATCTACTTTTTAGACACTATAAAAAATAGCACTAGTTTAAATTCGGAAACGCCGTTATAAAAAACGGGAAACAAATAGCTTAATAACGCATACGGACTATTAACAGTATCTTCGGCGGAATACAGATAACATACGGTAAAATAACTCCCGAAATAGGCAAAATCGCCTCCTATAAATCATAACTTATTAAAACTAAGTAATATAACGCGATTAAGCACTAACAAAACCTTCGCGGCAATAAATGCGATTAAGCGATACGTCAAAACTTACGAAATAACGGCTAAAAAAAAAAGCATTATTTTTATATCTAACACTACTTACTTTTAACTATACCGGCCGCTTTTTCTAGGCCGAAAATATATAGCCCGAACTTCTTTTACTTTTTTTAAACGGTCTTTACAAGCGATTATACGCTACGGACCACGTTTCTTAAACTAAAATAACAAAAGAAATCGATTACGGACTTTAATAAAGTATCAAAAAAAAATATTATCATAAATCTAGCCCGCTAGTATATTAAAGCTAAAACATACAATATTTCGAAAAAACCGCTTTTAATACATTTTTAAAAACTTTAAAACAAATACTGCCATTTGCTTTTAAATATAAGCTTCCTAGCTTTCCGTTATACTCTATTTTAAAACGAACGCGCAACCAATATCTAATCGATACTAACTAAATAATATTAATATTAATTACTATATAAATAATTAATATATATTACTTTATAAAAAAAGTTATAATCTTTCGATCTACTCCGTTTTTAAAATAAATAATAACTTATATTTATATAGTGTTTTTTTTTTCTGTTATATTTAAAAATACGTACGATAACTTTTAACGCATAAAAACGTTTTTCTTATTTAATCGAGGCCTATTTAACACTATATAAATAATAGTTATTATAATAATAATAATAATGCTAAAAAATAACCGCTAACTATTTCCCGTTTTACCTTTATTTATACTACTTCTTAACGTCCGACTTAACGTTATTTTTAACCTAGTAATAATATATAATTAAATTAATTGATTAATAGCTAACAAATGGCTTACTAGCTTAATAATAACACGTCTAATTTTATTTTATTAAATAAAAGGTTTAATTCCTTTAGTTAACGTGCAGACTAAGCGTAACTATATAAATACAATTACGTTTAGTCTAATTTTTTACAATTAATATAAACTTTTTTACTACTATATACAATATTCTTTTTTTTAATTTTACGCCTAAATACTTTATTTAATTAGCTTTATTTTAATGCTAATTACATATCGGTTAAAAACGTAATAAACAAGAAATTAAATTTCGAAAGTTTTCCGTTTTATACCTACTTATACGATTTATACTTTATCTCAACCTCTGCCCTTAATATCATTTCTAGCTTAATTACGGTATATATAACTAAATAAATCGACTAATAACTAATAAATAGTTTATTGGCTTAATAGTAATATATTTGACTTTAATTATTAAATAAAAGGTTCGATTTTTTTGGTTAACGTGCATATTAGGCGTAACTACATTAATACGGTTACACCTAATATAATTTTTGCCTACTATACGCGGTTTTAATTTTTTTAAATTAACTCCCGAAATAGCTTATACAATACGCTTTATTCTAATATAAATAACGCCCCAATTAAAGGTATAGTTAATAAAAAATTAAATTTTAAAAATAGTTTTATAATATAACAACCTATTATTAACAAACGCGAAATAACTTTTTATATTTACTACTAATAACACTACGTTTAATATAACTTATAAACAAAAATAACGTAAATCGACGTTATTTCGGGCTTTAAATTGATTTATTTTACATAATATTCCGAATACTAGTTAAATAAAAAAACGAAATTAAACATAAAATTAATGGTAGCATTATACTTCTATAGCAAAATTCGGTGGGAAAGGTCTATTACAGTATTATATATCTATCCCAACTTACTTGTCCCAAAGTTTTCACCTCTACTAAATAAAATACAAAATAAAATAAAATAACCCGGTATATATATATATTACCCCGGCCTTTATATTAAAAGCCGAAATACGTCGTTATTATATAATAAATTAAACTAAGCCGCATAAACGTTTTAAAATGCTTACACTATTTAATATATAGCTTTATGCGTTTTTATAGCCTTATGCACTACGTATAATATTTATTTACGCATATTTATAACAATATCTATATCGCAATAACGTTAAAGTAGTTACGGCTTTTTAAACTACGTATAACGCATAATATATTACTTTATGCATATTTATAACTATATACAACTTTGTTTCTAAAGCGCGTATTTATAGCTACGTACACACCGTAAATACCAAACAGCACGCATTTAAAGCTATATGTACATTGTAGTATTGGGAAAATATTGGGTCCGCCGAGATTACCCTAAAAAAAAGCCACGCTTTTTCCGCCGTACATCCTGTTTCAAATGCTTATCTCCGCAATATATATAGTTACAAATCGTAATAAAATTAAAATATACATATAACTATAACTACATATAAAATAACATATTAAACAATATATACGGTTTTAATTACGCGCGTTTATATAACAAATAATAATAATAAAATAGTAGCTTTTATTAAAAAATTAACTAAATTAATATATTACTATATTTACAAACATATATTTAAAAACGTTTTTAACGCGCGTAACCAAACAGACTTTTATTTAAAGCATACTAACCCGGAATAAAACACATTTAAAAAACATATATAACACAAACAATAAACTATTTCTCATTTTCTTTATCCTTTTCTTTCTCCTCGGCGAGCTCCTTTTTTTTCTCCTCCGCCATGCGGCGAAAGGCGGCAGCCACACTACGGGCGATGTTAGCGGGGTTAATAGCGGCAACAGCAACAAAAACAAAAGCAGCAAAGCCAAAAAACGCAGCAAATAATAAACCAAACTAAATTATTTAAAAACATATAACGATATATAAAATAAAAATAACGTAGTCTTAATTACTTAAAATTAGTTACGTTATATAAAAAATAAACTACAATAATCGATTTACGTTTTAAAAAACCGTTTTAAAACAGTTAATAAAAGCGAAAATAACGGGAGCAACATTGTAAAAACTATATATAGTTAGCATTAAAACGCCGCGCTCGTTTAAGCGTCAAAACAGCTTAGTACGTACTAAAAAGCGTACTTTTTATTAGCTTTATAGTAACGTAAGCAGCAATAAATCTTCGGGCCGACGGCCTCGATATAAAAACTATTAAAATAGTTATTAAAAGCTAAACCGATATATAAAAAACACGGCAGTGCACAACGACCACTAGCGATAGCAAAAGTCGAGCAACGGGCGCAATAACGGGTAGCGGTAGTAAAGACGCTAACGGCAAAGCTACGAAAAAAGCTAAAGCCAAGCTCGACGGAAAAACCGTTATCGTTATTATCGTCGTTATTTTTATTGTCGTTTTTATCTTCGTCGGCGCAAGGAAAAAAGGCAAGAGCGAAAGTTGCAGCAAGTAAAGCTATAATAGCCGATAAAGCGGTAGCAAACCGGCCGAAGCGGGCGCTACAGCAAAGGCGTTTGCGGGTTTTTATTTTGACGTTTTCGTTTTTAGAATTAAAAATTAAAAAAATATTATAACTCGTTAATAAAACTTTACGCGAGCAAACGTAAGTAGTATACGTAATAATTTATTCGTAAAGCGGCATAATAAAGATTTAATAGCTATTTGAAGTTAATAACGTACGCGGCGACGGCAGAAGCTGTAATATTTATACAAACTTATTTAATTAATTTAAAAACTAATTAAAAATAGTTAACAACGAGTTTTTTAACAAAATTTAATAACGCGGCCATAAAAAAAAGGTTATATATATAATACAATATTAGCTAAAAAAAAAAAAAAGAAAAAAGTTACGTAAAAAGTTTACTATTTATATTAAAAGCTTTTTAACTAATAATTAATATAAGTTTTATTTACAAATTAAAAAGTTTATATAAACAAACGTACTATTAAAACAAGTTTAATAACTATAACGTATAATTAATTATATTTAAACTATTTAAATTACGTATATACGCCGCGTTTTTTAAAATATTAGCACTATAATTATTTTTTTTTAATAATATTTTTTTAAGCTAAAAAATGCCTTTTAAATATTTAGTTACTATATTTAAATTTTCCTAAACGTAAAGCCTATTTTTAATACGCGTAACATTAAAAATCCTAAGCTTTTTTAATATAAAAACAAATAATAAAATATGCTCTCTAATAAAAAAAGCAAGTTTCGAATTCTATTAAAATCATATCTCATTATTTTAAAAGAACTTTTTACGCAGTTTAGGCACCCCGAGTACCTCGGAGAAGTAACTATATAGCCTGTCCCCGAAAGTTTTATGCTAAAGAAAATCTGGTAAATCTATACTAGTAACTTATCGACGGACTCGGTTAGTAAATCTATACTGGTAACTTGTCGACAGACTCTACACTATATACTTTGTGCCCAAAATAACAATAAATAACGAAACGTTTTTTAATGGCATTAAGTTAATTAATTAATTGCTTATATTGGTGATACCGTATAATGCTGGATTTATTCGTTATTAGTATTATGTTTACTATATTTTTTCCTCTTTTTTAATATAACTTTCGAACTCATCGCCGAGATTACTAAAGTCGTTGCTATCGTCGTCGTTAAGTTCGATTATAACGCTGCTCCTAGTATATAAAACAAAAAGCTTGGCCACATTCGCACTTATTAAGAAAATTAAAAAAAGTATCGATTTTAAATTTTTAATTTGTTTAAAAATCTTTAACTCGTTATGCTTTAATCTTTTTATTATAAACAAATTAGCGCAAAAAAACAGCTTTTATTATATATTATAAATATAGGCTATAACTATAATTCGATATAAATAGCCGACCGAAAGTATTTTGGTTAAAAAAAAAAATAACTTTAAAAAATAGTTAAATATAGCAAAACTAAATAAAAAATCGACTAACAAACACGCTAGTTAAAAGCTTAAAACGCGCAAAAAGGTAACAAAAAGTCATTACCGAGTATACCGCTTAGCGCCATCGCATATTAATAATAGGAATCGGCGTTAAAAGCTTTCTTGCTTAAAATTAAAAAAAAAAGTTTCCATTGTAATCACATCCGTAATAATCAAAATTTCCAACAGGCTCGATATCCCAGACTTTAATCTTTTAAAAGTTTTAATCAAAGACATAGTTAAAATAAAAGGGATATTAGCAACATAATTAATAAATTATAGGTTGTTATATATATAATTATCGCAGGCAAAACTGCCGGCATTTCCCTTACGTTTAGGCCGAAAAATAATATAAACATACTCAAACTTTAATCCTTTAAAAACTTTAATCAGAAATATAATTAGAAAAAAAAAATATTAACAGCATAATCAACAGGTTATAGGTTATTATATACGTAGTCATCGTAAAAAAACCGCTAACACTTTTTCCGCGTCTAGGCCGAAAAATAAAATAAATAAAATACTCGGTTGCGTTACCAACGTTTTTTTTACAGCCTTAAAAACCTTTATATCTCTTTAAAACCTAAACCGTAATATTTAATAAGTTTCGAGTTAAACGTACTTACTAATAGTATAATCAATAAAAGCTTAGCCGTAAAAAAAATATTATTTACCCAAAAGTAATAATATATCGCACCGAACCTTTCGATCTGCCTTTGTTTAAAATAAGCTTAGTCAAAAACATATCATAACGTATACCGCACTCGGTAAAAATCTCGACAATTACGTTAAATATTACAAACCAAATAGCTCAAAGTATTACCGTTGCTTTATAACTACTAGGCCGCGCGTTATTATATACGTTATTTTTTATATTTTAAAAATTATACGCCCGTAAACGATATAATATAAATCGTTTATCTAACGTATATAAATTCGGCTTATTTGCGTATAATAGCTATTCCGCGCTAATATTATACTATGAACTACTGGTATTTTTTATTTTTATTAGTTAAATAATACTTTTTAATGCTATAAAAGCACCGCGTAAGTATAGGCAGTAGGCCTATCGACGGCACGGGCTTAAAAACGGTGCTATAAACTTTAAATCGTCGATATAAACTAGGATTGCAGGATTAAAGCCGTAAGTAAAAAAGCAGTCGCGATTAAAAATAACGGTGACGGAAAAGTCATACTATTATACGATATCGGGTAAAAAAGTAACGGAGGCATTTAGAAGTCGTAAAGTAAAATAAGAGGTAAAAAAACTCGGTCGGCTTAAAATAACTTTATAAATGCTAAAAACTTACAAATTATAACAATTAAATTAAAAAAATATAGCAAATAAAAACTTTCGACAAAACAAATCGATTAATGCTATTTATATGCTTTTTACGGCAGCGCAGCAAATTATATATTAAAGCAGAAAGTTTTTAAAACTATAACTTAGTCGCGGTCAATAGGCGGGTAAGCGGGTATATAATTATTACGTCAGTAATATTTCCGCCGAAGATCGTTAAAATTAAATACAAATAACTAAAATCAAAATATAATAAAAAAACGCTTTAATATTATTGATTAATTAATGCAATAAATACGCGCGCCGGTAATACTAGTTTTAAAAAATAAATAAATTATTAAGTAAATAATAAAGTATTAAAGGGGATTAGTGGTATAAAAATGGTAGTATAGAGGTAATTAGCTATAAACGCGACTTCGGCGACCTCGATAGCTTAGCTATCAATTACGTAAATACTTGCACCTAATAAGCAGTTAGCATCAGTCTTAGACGCTAACGCACTTAGCTATCGACTTAATATAAAAGCAAATATTATAAAAGCTGATCTATTATATCTTATCGATAGCGTATTATAATATATATATTTATAGTAATAATTTACGTTATATTATTTTTAATCTGTTTTACGTTATTTAATATGTTTTTTTTTAATAAAAATCTTTAATTTTTTTAATATTTCTTTATTAACTACGTTTATATTATATCGCTTTAAAACTTAAAATAGCATTTGTTTTTATAAGCTATGCCGTTTAATTCGTTCGATATTAAAACAAATATCGAAAAATAAAGCGTATTAATAAGTGTTTTACTAAAATGCTATTTAACAAGCAGGCGATTTTAAACGACAGTATATTAGGCAACCGTTTATTTAACCTATCTAACTCCCAAGTTTTTTATGCTTAAATCAAACTCTTATTTAGTATCTATTTATATAAATAAGTATTAAAGATCGCAAACCGCAAACTTTTACAAACAGCCTAAGTTTGGCCCGCCAACTTTTTTTACGCTTTTTAAAAAATAAATATAATTTTCGACACTATGTTATTTAATTCCTATTTCCCTCAATCCTACTACGCGACTTCACTATAACAAAATGCCTTTAAAAATATGGACGCTATTTTTATATATCGAACAAATTTAATTAAAAAATTGCTAACTAGCAAATACAAAAATATACCGCGAATATAAACTCGAAACTCCTAATTACTAACTTGTGTTAAACAAACGAAATATGTTTAATTATTTACGGCTATATAGCTTATATAGCATTGGCTAAAACCTAAAATATTGTTTTAAGTCGTCGAACAGCTTAGTTTAATATTGTGGTCGTAGACGGCAAGCATATCGAAACACGCTATTAGTACAGCGGTAACAATCTTAATAACGCAAAGGAAAATATTGCCGAAGCTGCGTTTATTTAGCTCGTAAATTTCTATAATGTTTTTACGTATTAAAAGTTAGTAATACAATAGTAATAAAATACTTATAATATAATTGATCTAAAAAATAAATATGTTTTTAATATTATTAAAAAATATGTAAGCTAGTAAAAATAATAAAATATAAGCTTTTTATGCTATTACTTCGGTTTGCTTAATAATATTTAGAACTTACTTTATTTTAGCAATTACTTTATATATTTTATGTTTTTATTTAAAGCAATTTTAAAAGATAACTATAAAAAAACGTTACAAATTTAAAGTAAAAAGAACTTAAAGTATAAAAACTATTTACGAAATTAAGTAAAAAAGCAGTTATTAAAGTTAGAAAACATTATCTAAAACACTATTAATATTAAAACCGGTTTATTATTACTTTAATACGTTCTTAAATAAAAAGTTCTATTAAGCCACTCTTAATAAAAGTTTCTATTAAGGATATTTTAATAGGGGTTTCTATTAAAAATATTTCAATAAAAAATTCTATTAAGCCAACGTTTTTTGGTCTATTATTTTTTTTCCTGTAAATAAAACAACCTTTATTTGCGGACTTTCTATCTATTTTGCTTAATAAAGTCTTTTATAAATATCTAAATGCCTTTTTTCCTTTTAGCCCTAATTAAAATTATATCTAACTACTTTGTTAGCAATGCTATTTTGTTATACCGTCAAAAAATATTTTTATATATCTTCCGTTTTTGTCTAAAAACAACTTTATAAAATAACTACAGGAAAAAAACGTTAATAACTTAAATAACTATTTTAATAAAAAGAACTTATAACGTATAGCCATATTTAACATTAAGTTAAAAAACAACTATTCGAGCTAGAAATTGCTATCTAAATTAACGTTTATAGTAAAACCAGTTTACTATTGCTTTAAAAATAAGATCCTAATAAAAAGTTCTATTAAACTATTTTTAATAGTGTTTTCCATTAAGCTAACTTCCTTTAGTCCGTTGCTTCTTTTTTAGACCTAAAACAACTTTCGTTTATAATCTACTTATACGTTTTTAATTTAGTTAGTTCTTTAAGGTTTAACTAATACCTCGTTATCTAAATAACTTATTATTTTTACTTTTTGAATTAAGCAGTCGCTAATTAACTATTAACTATAACCGCATTTTGTTATTTTTCTAACAATTAGTATATATTTTCTATTTTATATTTCGCAATTATTATTATTACTTAAAAAAGTTTTTTATAGAGATCTAAATGCCCTTTTTCGTTCTGACCCCTATTTCTGCTACTTTATTTACGCAACGTAATTAAGAAAGCAACCAACTTTTTTCTTATTAGCAATTATATTTTGTTATCCTATTAAAAAACCCTTTTTATATACCAAATTAAGTATTAAGTTCCGTTTTCTGTCGTTTGACCTTATTAGCCATAATTTTGCTAGCTAATGTTTATTCGGTTATAACTTACTTTCTAACTTATACTTTTTACTTATCGGAGGCTTCTCCCTATAATATTACTTTAAGCCATATCTATAGTTTGTTTATTATTATTTCTTTATAACCAAGTTTCCTTTAACACTTTTTCCATTTCGCAGCTTTTTTTTTCGTTTCCTATTCTTTATATCAATTAACTTTCCTTTTTTTTTAACTACTAACCTTCGTTCTTTAAGCAACAATATAAAATATATAATAAATAATCTTTGCTTTTTCCCGCTATTATAAGTTTTAATCTAGTGTTTATTTCTTTATTTACTACTTTACCTTTTAATGTCTATTTCCTACGTTAATTAAATCTGCTCCTTTTTTAACTACCTACTCCGATCTTCCGAGCATCGTTCTATTTTCTATATTAATTAAATGTCCTCTTTCCTTACATCAATTAAATGTCTTCTTTCCTTAACTGCCTGCTCCGATCTTTTAAACTATATTCTATTTTCTATATTAATTAACTTTCCTTTTTTTTTAACTACTGACTTTCGTTCTTTAAACAATAACACAAAGTATATAGTAAGTAATCTTTACTTCTTCCCGCTGTCACAAGTTTCAATCTAATATTCATATCTCCATTTACCACTTCACCTCCTAATATCTATCTCCTACGTTAATTAAGTCTGCTCTTTTCTTAACTGCTTACGTTACTTTTTTAATCAACGTTACAAAAACTACAGTAAGTTATTATTATCCTTGATTACAGTTAGCAAAACTTGACCTGCCGTCCATATTATAACCAACACTTTACTTCCTTATATCCTGTCTTTTACGTTAAGCGACTCTATTTTTTTCCTCCGTCAAGTGCTCTTATCTTCCAAACCATATCACAAAATCTAAAGTAAATGCTGCTAGTTTTATCTATTACATTAAGTATTTATCTAATAACAACTTAAACTATTGCTAATGCTCCAGTATTAATCCTGCCGTCCATATTACAACAAACACCTCATTTCCTTATATCCCGTCTTTTACGTCAAATAACTCTATTTTCTTCCTCCGTTAAATGCTCTTGTTTTCCAAACTATATTACAAAATCTAAAATAAATGCTGCTAATCTTATCTATTTCATTAAATATTTGTCTAATAGCAGCTTAAACTGTTGCTAGTACTCCAATATTAATTTGAAATACTTTTTTACTACTATACCTTTTGTCTTCTTTTTATGTTTATATCCGATTACGTTTAACCCAAATATTTATATGTCCAGACTTTTAAATTAAAAGTGTTTCTTGTTTTGATTTGCAGGTTTACTTAGCTTTAATACTCTTCCTTTAAAGAATGTTTTTTTTTTTTTACTAATACTATTTTAAAGTTCGGTTACAGTACTCCTGCCGTTCGATACTACTCTTCGGTCCTAACCCTCTCGTATTAAGCAAAACTACGTAATATAGCGTCGGCGACAGGTTACTAGTAAGTCTTAATAACAATCTATTAATCCTGCGCTGTTTCTAGTCGCTGTCCTTTTTCCACGATTACGTCCGTAGTTTATAACGATATTTAAACTAACACAGTTTTGCAGATTATAATCCGTTAGTCCTCCAGTCTTAACGGCTATTATACACTCTATTATTCTTTCGGCCGTTATATATATCTATTTTGCTATATTTTAATATCGGGTATCATAATAAATTTTACATCCTTTTATTATTTTGCTTTCGTAACCTTCTCTTATTTTGCTTTCTATTTTAATTATATCTTGCTTAGTTTTTAGTTAATTTTATTTATTTTTTAAGCTACGTTAACTTTTATTCTGTGTTAACTACGACTAGCCGATCCCAAAACTCTTATTACCAAAATAAAGCCACTTACTGCCATACAACAGCAAATAATTAACACTCAATTTCGAAAAAATAGCCTACAACTATCTAACAATGCCAATAAACGACTATTGCCTCCTAATAAACATTCTCGTCCTCTACTCCCAATCAAACCCCTCCTTTTCGACCTCGCTTTGGCTTAGGAATACAGCGATCTTAACAAGCGTCGTCTGCCTTTTCAAAAAGTTACTAGCCATTTTCGCCTACTTAAGTCGAAAACTTTTGAAAAATAATCTAATAAGCTTGCCCATAAATTCGAAAAACAAGGTATAAACGTTAAAGCCTTTAAAAACAAAAATAACTAAGTTCGTTTAATCGAAACATTCTCTTTAGTTTATACGTCTTACTTAAATACTACAAACAAAATAACAAAAGACCCCAAAAATATATATTTTTAAAACTACAAAATCAAAACAGGTTTGCAAATCGTCTTGTCTTAAGCGTTATATATTAAACTTTTAAATACTTTAACAATTTACGACCAAAAAATTAAAAAACCTATTAAAATGCCTAAAAATCTCGCTAATCGTATTAACTCGAATAAAATAAACTATTTCGTATTCCCGGTTAAATATATAAATTAACAACATTAAGGTCTCGTAATTTATATCATCGACAAATTTATTGCGATTTTATAAAACTTTTTATCGATTATCGACTTTTAAAAGCGTAAGGTTTGCCGTAATGTTTTAAACTTCCTAACTTTTAACAATTTCCTTCGTTCTAACATATATTAGGTTCGTAAAAAATACCCAAAATAAAAATTCGGATATACATACAAATACTATATAATCAAGTTAACAAAAGCTTTTATTTATAAAGGTTTTTTTAATCCGTTTTTATTACTAATATATTATAATATTTAAAGTAAAAACTACGATTACAAGTTAATATAGAACATAAACTTTTGGAAAAAGGTGTATATTACAGCCGCCAAACGTACAGACTTTATTATTTCCGACGTTACTCGTAATTTATTTAACTTATCTTTAGCGTCCTTTTTCTTATTAATATAAAATATTTAAATCACGTTTATAAAGCTAGTTCTTTTTTCGACTACTTAGTAAGTAACGTTTATTATAGCTTAAACGATAAACTATAAGCTATATTCTATATTAAATAACTAATAAAAAACAAAAATTAGGTTTAAACTAATCGAATTTCTAAACGAAATAAAGTGTATGCAGCAAATACAAACGGAACATAAAATATCGACATCGAAATTAATTAGTTCTTTCAATCTACAGCCTTATACCTCTTTAACTTGCAGCCTTATATCGACCAATATTTTCGTTACAAACGCATTAAACACTGTCTAAATACATTACTGTTTAATTTATTATAGTATTTAAACAAACGAAAGTTCAGTTTTGTAAAATATAAGAATCGGCAAAAAAAAACAGGAACTACTTCTAGGTTTTACTGCTTTAAAGACTTTATATATCGTTCTTTTAACAAAATCCTAAAATTTAAAAACGTTTTAAAAAAACTATTTATGTTATAATACTACGGGTACATAATACTATACCAAATTACGATAAAGTGCTATTTTTTATTTAGGCAAACATTAATTAAAATTAGGCAAGCTTTAAACAAACGGTCGAAAATACTTAACTTGTTATAAAAAAAACAAAAAACGTTAAATTCCTTTTCGTTAAAGTCGTAATATTTTATTATATTTTCCGGTCTTTTTTTTATAGTTTTAGCTATAAGTTTATTCTTCGGTAAGCGTATAATTATTAAATTACTTCATAAATCGAAAAGTTACGTTATTTTTTAAAAGGTTCTTTAGTATAATAATTTTAAAAAGTTAAAATTTAAATATATATTTTAAAAGTAATAAATAGTAATTACGTTATGTTTGCTATAACATTTTTAATTCGTTTAATTATAGTAATTTATTTTATAAAATAGTTGATTTAATATAGTTTTTATAAAAAAGCTATATATTATTAAATTAAGTAAATCGTATGCCCGTTTTAATAATATACTCGGCAATCTATTTATTTACTATAAATAAAATTAATATTTATTATCGCGATATTTAAAAAAATACAATCTGCTATAATGTATTAAATTTATTAATTTTATATAATAATTTGATAATATACACACCCGAATTAAATAAAAAAACAAACGTAACGCTATCCCGCATTTTTTATTTTAGCCTATTTAATCTAAATATCATACGTAAAAAACATTAAACGATTATCGAAATAAACACTGTTTGTATATATAGAGCTTAAACCCTAAACATTTTTTACTATAGCCCGAACTTAGTAAAAATCGAAACAAACGGCGATAAAAACGCGCAAAAACTCCGATATCGTTTAAAGTAATCTGTTTAAACATTAGTATATTAAACCGATAGACATATTAACTTAAAGTATTTAAAGCTGGTCGAAAATAGCGCAAAAAAAAAACAAATAACCTAAATATTATCTAAAACGGGATTTCGCAAAAACTAAGCGATAAAACGCTAGTAAATACTTATCGAACACTAGCTGCAATATTTATAACAGCTTACTATATTTCCGGTATATTAACATCATAACGTAAACAAAACGAAACTTTTGTAACCTAGCATAGCTATACCGGCGTTATAGTAATACTTATAATATCTTTAGTATTAAATATACTTTATACTATATATTTAATTAAATAAAATATTTTTAAAAAAACAAAACGTAATAAAATTTAATTATAACGTAAAATTTATATAAGTAGCAATAATATAAAAATTATTAACTATATAAAAAACGGCGGGAACTTACGTATTAAACTATTAATATCGGTTAGCATACTAGAATTATATAGTATTAGTTTGTAATAAAAAGCAGTATAACGTATACAAAACGCGTAAAAAAATATAGGTATAGTTTGAAAAACGTTTTAACGAGTTGCCGGTATTATAAAGCATATAGGTTAGCCGAAGACATAACGACCAATACGCCGACACAACATACGAATAGTTTTTAAAGTCCTGGCTGTCACAACTGTCGCCCCGACCGCGACATCTCGGCGCGTAAAAAAAATAGTCGATAATCGATAAAAGATATAATTAGTTAAAAGCATATAAATTAAGGAGGCCGAGCGCCGACGACGCAGAGGATAGTAAAGGTGGGAAAGTTAATAAAGGAGATTAAAAATGCATTTAATTCAAGACCATATTTTAAAAAGACAAAGCGCCGTTAATATTAATAATAGTAAAAGCAAAAAATTCAATAAAAAAAGTAGTAAAAATATGAAATTGCGACAAAATACAGTTACGTTATAATATAATAAAGTCGCTAAAATCTACTATTAAATAATCAAACAAGCCGGTATTTCTGCTAGCATTTACGTAATTAATACAAAACGTTAGAGGTTACTACAGTTAGCCGACCGCAATATATAAAGCTAATAATGCTAGATAGCAGTAGGGTTAAATACTGCGATCTGCCATATAAAAATAGTATAAAAAACAAATAATAGATCCCGAATTCTAGGGCCGTATTATTATAATAAGTTACGCTCACATAATAAAATATTATATAGTCACGGTAGCAGATACAAATAATACTAATCGTTTTTATTAGCAATATAGGTTGTTTATTAATCAATATAGTATTCTATTTGCTTTCAGCGTTGTACTCGGCAAATAATTAAAGTTTATACATAATTTAAACGTTTACAGCTTTAACAGCAATTCGTAATCTATTACGTTAAAGTATCTACTTCGTTACCAAGCTTAAAAAAGCGCCCATTATAGTTTTTCAGCAAATTGTCCTCGGGCATAAAAACAATATGCCCAAATCGTATTAATACTACTTAAATTTATTCCTAACGAGCATATTTAATCCTAAACGTAACCATTATATAATACTACTTATAGCTCTATTTCTAATTATTATATCCCTAATTCTGCGTTATATGTCGTTTTAACGTACGTAAAAAAAGTTAGATTATAAAAGTTTTCGATATGCGTCTTTTTTTTTTAGTATTAAAGAACTAAACCCGGTAGTCCTTATACTAATAGTCGTTATATAAATCGTTTAAATGTCTATAAAAAATATTACCGGCTTAGCCTCCAATATATCTACTTTTATAGCCGTTTTTTAAACATATTATCTCCCGTTTTTTCAATACTAAATTATGTTTTATAAATTAATATAAAACAAAACTACAAATATTTATCCGATAACCGCAATCGGGATATATAACTAGCTTGCCTACTAGTCGTATTTATTTTATAGCGTATATTTTAGGATACTAATTTAAAACATACAAATAATGCCGGATTTTAGTAATAAACTCCAATTTATACTCGGCGTTAGCGTTATAAAAAAACAAATACGAAAATAAGGCATGCTTTTTTCGAATATCGCAGCGGGTAAAGATCTAGCCGTATTAGTTACACGTACGCTTAGCCTTATACTACTTTTAGTAATCTTACATATGGCGCAAAATATCTAAGCCGTAAAGCCGCTTAATATAAAGACCTAGCGCGTATTAGTTTGTTTTATATTAACCGCATTTAATATATTAGAATAAAAAGTTATAATAATTACATTTAATATAATTTACTAATATTACTAATATATAATATTCTTTACCATAAACTATGTAATAATAACTTAGCTCGATAGAACTTTATTACGCGTTATGTTTTTATATAGAAAAAAAATAAATAAAGTTATACTTTTATTACGCGTTACGTTTTGGATTAATAAAAAAACTAAACATAAATATAATACGATATTTTCCGTAATTTACTACCTGTTTTTAATTACTTTATATATTTTATTTACAGTAAAACATATATTATTAGCCGGTCTAAATCTTTACGGCAGTTTTAATTATTATTATTTTTGTTTACTACTTCTAAAAATTCGTAAGCTAAGCGAAAAAAGTCTTTATACCTTAATAAACAGTTATAATAACCGGCGACCTTTTTTAATCCTTAAAAAGCTCGCCTTAATCGTAATATCTATAAATAACACTATAAAGCTTTAACTATTATAAAAAAAAGTTTTTTTAAGTCGACGAGAGCGTCGTAATAAATACGATTTAAAAAAGATGTTAAAAAAGTAAAGGCAAACAACGACATTAACGTAATACCGCCAAAAAGCCTTAGCTCCTTCTATAGTTTATACCTTAAAATCGGTCGAGCAAATAACGGAGTATTAAAGGTATTCCGTATAACAACGAAGTCAAAGCCGTAAAAAAACTACTCCATTAGTACGGCCTTTGCTGTAAACCTAATTTTTTAGAGCTATACGGAAATATATTTAAAAATAAACTTAATAATATTTTTTTCAAAGTTTTAAAACCCGTACGTCTTAGCTATTTTTACATACTATCTTAAATTTATACGCTTTTAAAATTATTAATACGTTATTTCGTAATTTATAATATAATATAGTAAAATTTTCTTTATTTTTAAGCGGATGGCTATTTTATAAACTATGAAAGCTTTTTTTACTCGGTTGTATACGTTTTCGGTATCGATATAAAAAACCGGCAAATTAGCGCTAGCCGCTGTTTTTCGGACGGCTTTTTATAAAAAACAAGCCAAAGTCCTCTTTCGCCGCGCGATTCTTAATAATATAGTAATATCGGGCGACGATAATATTTTTGCTGCTTTTGCTCGCTTTTCCGCCTTATAATATAAAAAGGTAATCTAATCTGCATGCTGTTAATAATACTAAAACGCGGCGATAACCTGTTTGCACTTATTTTTACGGTATAGTTACTAGTTTACGATAATATATTTATTTTTAGCTATTTAGTAGATAATACGGCAACGTAATATCTAGTAGCCGAAATAATAAAATAAAATATAAAAATGCTTTTTACTGGCTTTATAGCTAGCATTATAAATAACGATAGTATGTTTAGTAATAACGGATCTAAATAAGCAAAAAAAGTAACTATGTTTTTAAAAAAAACCTTTATATTTAACGTTTTTAAACTTATTAAAAGTAATACCGGCTCGCCGTATTCGTATCGCAATACTATTTCCTGCCGTTTGGTATTTTTTGTTCGGTTTGATATCTCGGTCGGCCTTTATGCCTTGCCGAACGTTTGCTTAAATCTACAGGTTAAATAAAGTAAGCCTCTAAAACTAATGCTTATTCGGTTTTTAAAAATTACTAAGTTTATAAAAGTTTTATGTTTTTTATAGCTTTTGGTTTTTTTAGACTTTTTAAATTTTATAACCGTTTTAAAGCTTTTAAATTATTTAAAAATAACAGGTTTTCTTAATTTCCTAAAATCGTTAAAGTTCTTAAATTTTTAGGAATTTCTAAAGCGCTTAAACTTTTTAAAGTTTTTAAACCTTTTAAAGTTCTTAATATCTGTCGTCTTTATTTCGATTTAACTTATTATCCTCTCGATCTAACTTATTTTTACCCAAATCGAAACTATTTTTTTTATTATTAAAGTCGCTTTTTTTATCTTCGTTACTATAATAAAAAGACTTTATATTGCCGTAAGAATAAAAGCTTTAAAGCTTTAAACTTAGTAACGAGATCGATATAATCGTATCCGATATTTCTGCCAATATTTAACTGGGAATTCTGCCGAGCGTAAGCCCGTTTAAACGGTACTATTTAACGTATAATATCGATATATCGAGGTACCTAAGCTACTAACCAAATTAAACAAGATCGCCGACGATGTGGTAAATATAGCGCCGTACGGCTTGGCCAATAAACTATCGCTTATAATTTCCGTAGTAGCTAGTTTGTTTTGATGTTTTATAGCTTATAAAAATATCGTACCGCTATTTTTAATATTTAAAAGCGTACTTTTAAAACATAATCTTATTAAAGCTTATAATATTGTATACCGGGTATATATATATGTTATATTTATTTAATCGGACTAAAAGCCCGTAATAGCTTTTAACGTACGCGCTAATATTATAACGATTAAATAATAACAGTTTATATCTTTGTAGGCACCTAAACCCGTAGTAGAAATGGCGTAAAAAGCCGCGGCAATAGCGTTAATACGTTTTTAGCCTTTTTTAAAACACGAAGCACTTAGAGCATCGCCGTACCCCCTCGTAGTTATAAATAAAAATACAATCGGCCTTTATTATTAACAAAATTTAAAAGATTTAGTAATAAATCCCGAACGGTAAATAAAAAATTTTATTATATTAAGCCGTTATAGCTAGTTTAGTAAGATCGGAAATTACGTTTATTTAATAATAAAAGCTTGTCGAAAAAAAATAAAGCCGTAATAAAACACGATATTTTTTTATAGCGTATTTTTAATAAAATATAATATTATATATAAAAACAATATAAAAAACTTTATTATAATATTATAAAGTTTATCGTAAAAGGTTTACTATATTAAAGCAAAGTTAATTTATAATAAAAATCTATAATATTTTTTTACATATGCCGCTAAATTTTTTTTAAAATTTTAAACACTTATAAAAACATAATAAAAAAACGCATAACAATAAAATAATATATACTATATATTTTATAATACTATATTTACGATTTATTATCTCGTTTAACGTTTGCTTATTGTTTTATATAAAATTATAAATATTTTTTATTTATAAATGCTACTTTAAATTTTTATTGTTTCTATTTCTGCCGCCTTTTGGTTTTCTACTCGATAACGTGTTTCTTTTACGTGCTTTCGTTGCTGTAAAAACATTTTTAAATAATGAAATATAGTACTAAATTAGGCCCTATCCGCATTGCCGAATGCGTTTTACCAGTTATTAATACTTTATTTAGCATTTCGTATCTATTTAACGTGTTTTTTTTTAATATTATTAAACGTTAATAGCTTTAAACGCAAAGCCGATATTTAGTCCGTATTTCCAAAATTTCCTTTGCTTTTAAACGCCGGGCTTACTTTTTTATACTTTTTAATAACGTTTAAATCTTTAATAACGCAGCTTAACAAATCGCTTCAGCTTAGTTTTAATAACTTTACAAACTTATTTACTATTTCGCAAAACATATTTCTGCTTTATATAAAATAAGTTTAAATAAAAGTCTAAACAAACTAAATAACGTAAAATTTAAGCTAAGAAGTCTCGATAGTTAAAACGCCTTCCTAAACGAGTTTTTTTAATTCGGCCTACAAACTGTTGCCAAGTTTATTAAAAACTACGGCAAAAAACTTAATACTGCGGCCGTTGCCGTATATCTTTTTAATCAGCACGAATATGCCTTAAATACTTACGGTAATGTCCTAAGCTCTAGTTTTAACAAACTAGGCCTTTTTTTTAATTTTATATTTAAAGCTAAACCAAATATATATAGCCGTAAAAGCTAAAAGCCGCCTGCAAACTGTCTAAAAAGTATTAACGTCGACTGCTTACGGTACTAAATAATCAACTTATATCGAAGCTATTTATAAAACATATAATGTTTTCTTAATAACTATCGGAACGAAAAAAGCGTTTTAAAAATATAGATTAATTTATTACGATATTAAAAATATACAAATCTGCTAAAGCAATAAATAACCGGCCTTTTTACTAGCTTGCTTAATAGTTTTATAGCTTTAAAAAAAAACAACGCGAGTTTAATACCTAGTCATAGCCGTAAACACGTTAATTTTTATTAAAAAGCCAGCTAATATAACGGCAGTTATAGTTTTAAGGAGTTATTTATAACGAGTAATAATTCCGGACCAAAATACAAATAAACAGCAAAACACGTTGCCCTCAAACGAAAACTACGTTCAATCAATTAAATATCTTGTTTTGCGCTAAGTTAAAAAAATGCTAACATATATATATACACATATCCTACCTTTTATTTTATAGCGAAACAACGGGACTACTATTTTTAAAGCTTTTTTTAAAAAAGCCGGTTATATTTATTTAAAAACAGGTTAACGTTATTACGTATAAATAGCGATAAGTACGCTTCGCTACGTTAAGCTATCTAAAGCTTATAAATACGGCATAAAAATAAAGCAGTACTTTTTTTTAAATAAACTTCTATACCCTTGCTATTACTATAATTATATAAATCTAGCACGGCCTAATTACCTGTTGCCTGTTTTTACATAATAAATCTTGCTAAATACTATCGCCAACGCTATATTATCTATATAAATACTGCTATATTACTAGCGGTACACTATTAAAGCAAGCTTATATATCTATAAACCGGCTAAAATAGTGCAACTTAATATACGCTGTTCCGTATACTATACTATAGACTTGCTTAACCTACTAATACTAATAACAATCTAAATATAACGATTTAAAGCACTTTATTACGTTATTTAAATCACTTTCGCATACTTTTAAAACTAATAAACAATAATCGACAATTAGTATCTACGGTTAAATCATAGCGCACAATATTAACGCGAACCCTAATCTGCTTATAATAACGAAATAACAGCCTAAACAAACTTAAATAAAGCAGAAAATAATACTAAAAAAGTATTAAGCTTATTATTAATTAATAGTAAAAATAATTTAAACTAGATAAAATAAGCGATAGCGGTTTTTTAATCAGTTTCTTTTAAAATAAAGCAAATATAAAAAGACTACACTCTAAATATACCCGGCCTAGCCAGCCGCGGTATACGGATAGAGCAGTTTCTTATTAGATTTATTATAAAAGCAAAACAAATAAAACATATCGTAAGCAAAAAAAAAGCTAATTAAAAAGAAAAAAGCGGTAATAAATCGTTATATTAATATAAACAATATTAAATAATTAATTTAAAGCTTAAAATATCCCAAACTATTACATTTTTTTATTAATTAAAACACACTATAAAGTATTAATAACACAAATCTAACTCCATTTAGCTTAAAACTAAATACATATTTGCGTCCTGTTAAATACCCGATTTTACTACTAAACCGCTTGTTTTTCGCATTAACTATGTTTAAAACGGCATATATAGCATTATAGCTACGCTTTATTACTATAATAAAAAACGTTCAGCCGTCGAGAAAACATAGCCTTTAAAATCTAGATCTGCTTTAGAAAGTATTTATATAAAACTCGCACCTCTTAGTCTCTAAAGGACAAAAAAAATATATCGTTTAAACAGCCTCTTATTTCGGCTATCTTATTTACGTAAAATATTTTGTCTAATAATATTAAATAAAGGCCCACTGCTTTGATAATATACGCTAAATATCCTTAAGCTAATAGTAATATAAAATATGACTTTATATTTTTAAATAAGTCGAAAAACTCGCTTTCGAAAAAAATAAAGTGCCCGTTTTCGTTTTTATATACTAATTGTATAAAATCTAGCTCCGTTAACGCCTTAAATCGAGTAAACGCGATTTTAATATTAGTAAAAGTTACTAATAAACAACTGGTAATAAATAATTATAAGATATTAATACTAAAAATCGCATTAAATAATATATTAGCGAAAACAAGTCGGAAGGCTTACTTGTCCGCAATAGTTTTAAGTACAATTAGGACTGCCATAAATTCTTTCGGAGATATGTGGACGACAAATATTGCGCCGTCGGTTTCCGAGACGTGCAGTCGGCGAGGGTTAGTAACATTAAAATATGCTACGTATAACAGCAGCTTATTGTCGTTCTAAAACATAATACTAAAGATATAAGTATTAAAAGTCTTAACTTTTAGCAAAGTAGCTTTTATATAGTATAAGCAGTTTTATAATTGTATTAAAAATATTTTAAAAAAATAATTACGAACGAAAAAAAAAACGGCTACTATTTGTATACTATATATACGTCCGATTATAACACGTTAACAGTACGTAAATATAAATAAAAAAAATAATATACCAAAATATTAAATACTAACAATCCGTACCGTACTACGGATTAATACCAAATGTTTTAAGAAAAATATAGCAATAAAACGCTTTTCGTATTTATCCTATCAGTACCTAATAAACAAGGCAAATAAAAGATACGGTAAGGCAGGCAATTGCAGGCATTCTTTTCTCCAAAGCGTTAATCGTATTGGTACTAGCGGAATGTCGCAGCTATAAATAGGTATTAAAGACCCTCCACCACACTTTCTTCTCTATCGTCATCATCCACAATATCACATTGGTCACAAATTACCAACCTTTTCCGAGTTTATAACAAACAACTCTGCTTTGCACTTCGGCAAACTTGTTTTATTTACTATTATCCACTTACCGATATTTAACCATATTTAACATAGCTCCTTTTTTATCGACGACGACATCACAATCTCGTAAGCGAAAGCCAACATCTTCGCCTTCTATTTTGCCTAGCTTAGCTATCGAAAGAAATAAAACGAAAAAAACATACGTTAAGCTATAATAGTTTATTTTATTAACAAACCCTTAACGAAATTAATATCAGCTCTTTCGCTCTTATAACATAATATACCTTGTAATTACGCCAGACAAATTTATAATAAACAGCAAAGCCTATAAAAAATTAATATTAAACAACAAAATCATTCCTAAACCTAAAATAGTTAACTAATAAAAAGCCGATTAGCAAGCCGGCAGCAACTACTTATTCGCCAACATATCCTATTTATTGGCCGAATTTTCAGAAATGGTCCGCCAGATTTTCAAAACAACCGAACTAATAGAAAAAGACAACGACCTCGAGGGAAAGAATTCGACGATCGGCGAAATAAATAAAAAAACTTATACATTGTTAAAAAATAACAAAAAAAAAACTTCCGCTTACAAAAACATACCTAAAAGATTTGCTATCTTTCGTTAAAGGTTCAAAAAAGGCTTTAAAACTAAAAACCCGGCGGGTTAAAGCAACTTATTTACAAAACACTACCTATATAAACCGTTTCCCGAAGTACTCGCAACAAACGCAAAAAAATACTTAAAAATAAACGTTAAATACGCTATTAATAAAAACGATAACAGCTAAAAAAAAAAAAATATAAAATTAAGTTTTAAACTAAATAAATTTATATAAATAAGCCTGCTTAATTTTTTTCCCGTATTAAATTTCGGGAAATATTACAATATGCAGAATAGCATATATTTAAATCTTTTATATTATAAAGCTTTTTGATCGTCTCTCTATATCAGCAAAAAAACCTTACAATTACGACATTATAAATAATACATCTAAAGTTTTAATACTAATCATTTTATTCTCTAACACGTAATTACCACTCTTAAACGCCCCAGATATCCGTCTTACGCACTACTATATAGCGACCTTTCTTATTAAAATAGACTTAAATAGTCGGATCAGTCATATAAATACATAAAAAATCTCCCCAAATGTAATATCAATCGGACTCGCCGCCTTTACCCTCAGTCCAAATGCCTAAAAAAAAAAGAGTTAGACCTTATAACTCCTCCTTTACGTAATTGTCGAAGGCTTTGCCGACTGGCTCTTCTATGCTCTTTTACTCGTAATTAAATATATATTCCTAAAACTTAACAATATCTAATACTTTATCGTTAGGTTATTAAATGGCCCAGCTTTTAAATATAGCTTCTAAACTAGACAAACCCTTTTATACGTTAACTACTTCAGCACTTTTAGGGAATCGAAAATAGAACCTCGTTTTATTATTTATTTTGTAAGACTATAAGCTTTTTTTAATCCTAATTTCGTTAATTAAAAGCAATAGCTTTCCTATCGCCGTTACTATACTATCGATACTAACTTTAAGGCCGTTAATTATTAACTATAAAATAAATAAACTATAAAATAAATTTTCGTCGTTTTTTAGTTTATCGGCTATTATAAAATCGATCGTTTCTTATAACGCAGTAATAATTCGGCTTTAAATTTTTATAATTAAACGTCGGGCTAAAAAAAGCTCGGAACTGTTATCGATGTCTATATAATCTTTAAACTCGTCGCCGTAGGAATATACATCAAACTCGTCTGCTAAAAAAACCAGCTTAGTACAGTATAATAACTATTAACGACAAAATAACTTTACTCATATACGCTCTCTTAATTTCGACCAGAACTAACGTTCTTTTCGCTCAAGTCTCAATATATTTCGTCTTTTAGATTATTTAGGTCAATATTAAACATATCTTTTATATACGTTAATAAAATAACCGGTTTAAAGCTAAGAAAAAAACAGGTAATTTGTTTATACCTAAACCTTAATTACTGCTTTCTAACCGGTTATTTTAATAGCTATCGCCTCGAAATTCCTTAAACTATAATCTTTTTTTGCTTTGCTCGTTGACGTTTATAGTTAATACTAGTTAAAAAAAAATTAATAGTACGGAAAATATCAGAAGTCGGCAGCAAAAAGCCAAAAACGTTACCTTACCTGGTTTTTTTTTTACAAATCGGGAATTAGCTATAATTAAAGCGCTATATATTAAAAAAAGCTGTAAAACAACTAATTTACTCTCTTCTTAAACTTTATAATAACGGCGGTTTTTATAAAAATCTAGCATTAATTACGATTAAAAAAATATAACGGCATAAAAAGTTAAACAGCAATAAACGTACACATTTTATCTTTTTTTTAAAAACTAAACGTAGTTAAAAACGTTTTATACGTTAAAAAAAAGTTAAAAAGTTATATACTTACTTTTTTAATTAAAAAGCTACTAATTATTACAAATCGACCTATTACTTGATAACAGCTTAATATTTATTATTTAAATAAGATAAGATAAACTTGCTACAAAATAAACAACAAGTAAAAAACTCGATAAAACGAAGACAAATAGTAAATAAACAAAATCAAAAAAAAAATGCAAACAAACGAGCGTATAGGCTAATAGTATTGCAATAACCTAAAAAACTTACTATTTTAAAGCCTTAAGCAGTCTTTTTTTACCAAATAATCTTACTTACTTCTTGTTTGATACAAGGCATTATTGCACTATATTACAGTAGCCCGAATAACTATCTACTTATTTAAAGCCTTAGTAGTCTTTTTTTACCTACTACCTTCGTTTACCTTCCGTTCGATACTAAGTATTTTTATACTATATTATAATAACTTAAACAACTATTTGCCTGTTTTAAAGCCTTGTAGTCTCTTTTAATCTACCCGCTTTATCTACTTCTTGCTTAATACTTGGTATTATTTTACAGCCCCCTTTTTTTCTATCGTCTACAGTTTTGTATCACACAGCCCGTAGCCATTATCACGATGCCGCCTAAGAGATCGAAAAAAAGAAAGACACGACATCGCCAGCCTAAGCCCAAGCCCAATCCCGAAGCCCAATCCGAAGACCACTCCGACTCGCCGGCGCCGGTAATAAAACATACCCCGTGTCGTCGGTTTCGAAACTGGCTCGTAATAACTAGGGCACTCGGCCAACTTCTTTGCCTGCCGTATATTTTACAGTAAGTTCCTCTTTGCCGATTTTACTATTATAACGAAATAAACTAACCTTTTTTAAACAGCAATAAAAAAAACCCGTGTTAACTAAATAATAATCCGGGTAATATATGCATTAATTATAAAGACCTAATCGAATATATAAAGATTAGCAAAAACTATCCGGCAGCTAAGCCTTTTGCTAATATAACGCGTAAAATTAGAAAATTAATCGCTAGTAATTATAAAAACAAGCAGCATTTATAATCTTTTTTCCAATAAACTTTTACTACCGTTTTTACATTAAAAAGCCTAGCCTTTATAAAACAAGAGCTTTATAATTTTACAAAAAATCACAAAGTCTTAAAAGTCGAAAAAAACCCGTATTATAGCTTAGCATACGATTTAATTAAGCTTTCTACTTATTTCTTTATATACAATCGATTAAAACCGAATATAAACTAGCTTAAAATATAAAATAAAATAGCCGAGCCTTAAAAATATAACCGTTTTTAATTATTAATACTAATTATATAACGAAGTATAACAATTTCCGGCTGCTTTTTATTATCAAAAAACCTTTTATTCAATTTTTCTATCGCTTTAATTAAGAATAAAAGCCAAACGTCGCCTTACTTTTGTTACATTTTACTTAATCGCACCCATAACGAATGCAAAACTACCCCAAATTTATTAATAAAGGACATAATATTACTAAAAACCTTTTAAAAAGTACTGCGGTATTTACAAACTATAATATAAGTCTTAACGAAACCGGTATAATAGCATTAGCTAATTTGTTCCGGCAAATACGTAGCGGCTAAAATACTGAAGTTCGTTAATATTACTAACGACAAAAACCTTATTCCTAAATATTTCGACAATCTTAAACTTTTCGAATAACGTAACGCCTTTTTTATTATTAAAATTAGTTATAGCAATTAGGTTAATATAAAAAATATTTAATTAGTTAAAGTAAATACTAGAAAAAAATAGTATTTAAAATTATATATATATATCGTTAAGCTTGTTTCTAGTTACTGCCTATCATACTAGAATATAGGCATGCTTACCTACTTGTTTACCCAGATTTAAACAAGTAATTACCTAATAGCGTGCCGCTTAGTTAGTTTTTGCTATTAATATCGTTAAATACACAGCCTTTACTGCATTATTTCAGATTTTTTGCAAATAATTACTTAATGCCTATATCTATTCTACTTTAATAGCTATTATAATTATTATTTACTATTTTCTCTTTTTCGATATTAATATTAATTTCGTTAATTTTTTAAACTAATAGTTATATATCTAATTAAGCAACTAATTAACAGAAATATAAAGCCCTTTTATAAAACCGATATATCGTTTATTTATAATTTATAGTTTTTTAATTATTTTAAATAATAGCCAACGTTTTCGTATTTATTACGCCATAACTAAATAATAAACAAAACATACGGGTTTATATATTATTAAAAAAATCTTATTAACTTTTTACCTAAATTAACCTCGGCTTAAATTAAATGATTACATAAGCTTTTAGTCGGTATATAATAATAACAAATACTTTATTACCACTTAAAATATATTAATATCTGGCCTAACGAGATACATATTGCTAAGCAGCTCTTCGCCGTACTGCTTATCGTAATTACGTACCCGATCGCCGGTATTTTTGTTCAAAATAATAGCCTTTAAAACAACTTAAAAAGCCGTTATACGATTAATTCCTAAGCCCGCCAACAACTCGGTCGCTGTTAAAAAAAAAAAAACTCGGATTTCTTTAGATTTAATATATTTCTTTACTATATATTCGTCGTAATACCCGAAAAACTAATAAATTATAAAATCACCTTTTTTAACGTTAAAATCTTAGATCTTTTTTCGCACAGCGTTTTTTAGCTTAATGCCGTAAATCTAGTTTTATAAATTAGTACGGCTATATTGCTTTTTTATATACTTATAAAAAAAACGACTAGCTTTTATCGCTTAAAGAATACATTCCGCTAACGTCTTTACATAATTAATCAGGATTTTTAAATATTTTCGATTATTTTAATTTTATCCGGATTTTAAAGCTTAAAAAAAGCTAAGTTTAAGCGTATTTAATTTTGCAATCCCGAGTACGTAAATCTACGATTCTACTTTTCTATACTAGCTTTCGATATCGAAAAACTTAACCGTTTGTTGTTCTTTATAATTTTCCGAAAACAGGTTACGCTTAACCTAGCTCCATTTTTTTCTATAGTTTTTTAAATCGGTAAACTTTTTAGGTTTTGCTTTAACTAGCCGTATAAAAACGTCAGCAAACGGCTTAGCGTTATCTATATATTTTTTCCGTTTATCGCCGGCTGTAATATAAACGCGCTATTTTTTTTTAATTAATTAAGTTTTTTTTTTATAGCTTTTATAAAGCTATACTTCGCTATTTCCTAAACGAGGCTTAATGTTAATACGTTTACTAGCGCGACGTTTTTTAAAAAAGTATACTATTTAGTAATTTGCCCGATAATATAGTTCGAGGCGCTTTTTGCCTTTTCGAAGGCTTCGTTGCTTTTTTTTACAACGTGTTAATATATTCTAAAAAAAATCACGTTATTCGTTAGATTTAGTATACTTTTTATTTCGTGGAAAAAGTCTTCGGCGAGTTTTATTTTAGCAAGATCTAGGACTGTGCGATCGCCGGCCTTAAAGCTACTAACTAGTTAGCCGAAATCGATATTTAGCCTTTGTCTAATTTCTATTATATGCTGTCGATAAAGCGCAAAATCTATACTTTTAACAAAAGTTTTTTCGAGTTAACTTTTAATTTTTTTTTAAAGCTTGCCTATTATTTAAGTTCTATAAGGTCGCTATACTCGGCCGCGTAGAGCTAGTACATAAACCTTAAAATATACGATATTAAATACGGTTAAAAAAATTTCCTAAATAGCGTTTCTAACTTTTAAAGCCGGGTACGAAGCAATTTCCCCGTTTTTAAAAACAAAAACCAAAATTCGCTCGGTTTATAATAAAAAATCGCCAAAAAAAACGTCGCAACGTAACTAACAGGGAAAAACTTTCTATTATTATTACGGAAACTCTTTTATAACTATCTAATTATTTAGCTAAGCAATATACTGCCTAATTTTCAAAAAGCAGCAACAAGTTTATGCTTAGTTTTATTAAAACATACGTGTTTAAAAGCAACTATTAATAGCGCTCCGCTAAAAAGCTATTCTAAAACAGCTTTTTTTTTTATTACTAAAATACGCTTTAAGTCCTTTTTAGTGTTATTTAGTGTCCCTTTATCCGCCTTCTCTACCAGCGACCAAAATTTCAGTAACTATTTCCTCACGAAATAAATACGTTCGACCATTTCGCCGTTAAGAAAATAGCCGTTAACTTATATTAAGCAGATTTTGCTGGTATAGTAATTTTGTCCGACTTCCCATAACTTCAATCCAAGGCCCAAAAAATAGGTGTTATTTTCCAAATCAAATTTGACCCCTCTTTAAAAATCGTAATCTGTCCAGGTCTTACAATTCTTTAAAACGTCTCGAAAAAACAACTGCCGTAGGTAGCTAAAGAATATAATCGAGTTAAAATTGCTCAATAGTACTCGCATATTCGCCTTAAAATCCCCGTCTAGATTTATAATATAATACCCTCTTTCTTTATTGAAAATAGAAAAAAAGTAGTCGAGTTAATAATTATAACCATTTTCTAGCTCTAATAAATACATATTCTACAAAAGATTGCACCTTACTTTCGATATAGTACACTCCGATCTGCATACTATACACTATTAAGAATTCTATTAATATTTAGTACATAGTTATTGCTTTAACAGTCTTTACGTAATAACGCGAGTTATAAGTCGGCATTTTTAATAAGAGTCGGAGTTAGCAGGGCAATATAAGGGAAATATAAAAAGAGGGCTTTAAAATAGCGAAGAGGTATCAAAATAACATATGCTAGTCGTATCAGTAACGAATATATAGATCAAGGCCGTTAACATTAGGTTGAACAAATAGGTAAAAATATCAGACAACTCTTTTTCTTTTTAAAAAATAAAACCGCGCTGCTTAATATTAGGCCGCAATAAAACCTTAGGAATCTTTTTTTTTTAGCTCGCTAAAATCTTCCCGTTATTTACTAACACATAATAAAAAGAGTTATAAAAATGAAACTGTTTACGCTACTATATATAACTCTGTTAATATTCCTTTATTTGTGATTTACTTAAGTCTTTTTATTATTTATTAGCAAATAGCAAAAAAAGATGCAAAAAGAGATGCAAAAGAGAAACTGTTTACGATACGACATATGATTCTGTTAATGTTCCTTTATTTATAATTTGCTTAAATCCTTTTGTTATTTATTAACAAATAGCAAAAAAAGATACAGAAACAAAACTGTTTACGATACGACATATGACTCTGTTAATGCTTTTTTATTTGCGATTGCTTAAATCTTTTTGCTATTTGCTAGCAAATAGCAAAAAGAAATGCAATAAAAAAACTATTTACGATATTATATATATCTTAGATAACAGTTTAAATATTTTAGCTAATAATAGCGCTTTTTTTTAAATCTTGATTATTCTAGAAGCATTTATTAGCAAATAATGCGGCTTTTGAATAACATATATCCTATAAGCAAATTAAGCACAAACAAAATCAAAAAGCCTTTATATAATAAAACAAAGCAGCATATAACAATAAAAAAGGTTAAGCACATTATTAAAATAAATTCGGAACTCCCGTTTTTTTTATATACAGTCTTATTACTTTATTTATTTTAAACGTTTTTTTTACACTAAACTTTTTATACTAGCCAATAAACGAAACCGACGCGACTTTAATAAAAACGCAATCGTTGACATGTTTACAACAGGCATAGCTTGGCTAAGCTATGCAGGCTCTCTGCGGTATGCCAAGTATATGCAAATCTACTACAAACATAAGATCGCTAAGTATAAAAAAGCGTGCTTAGGTGCAAATCCGGAAGTCTGTACTAAAAAAAGTATTCAAATATACTCTTGGATGCGGAGTTTTACTTAGAAAATGCATACTAGATCGATATATACAAAATTAATGCGTTAATTTGCCTAACTCTGGTTTATTATTGCCGCCAAATACGATATTCTAGCGAAACCTCTTTACGACGTTTTTCCGGTATCTAGCATACGGAAATAAATTTCCGGACAAAAAAATTACTACTTATTGTCGTACGGTTTACCCTTTATCTAACGATAATCTAAAAAAATTAAAATTATAATATAAACACTACACTACTAAGTTCGTATTAAAGACTTGATATGATGCCTATTTTATTACTTATAGATAAATTAAGGCTTTATTGTTTTTTGTTTTCGTAAAAAAGACAGCCGGCAGCTACTTGCCTGATCTACGCTAAAAGACTTACTTTAAGTTTTACAAAGCTTTCGGGATAACGTCGAACGGCAAATATCCATACGCCTAAAACTAAAAAACCGACATAAGCTTAGCAAAAAAGGCCGAATACGAGCAAAAAGTAAAGATAGTCCCAGGAGACCCGCCATATCCCGCTTAGGAGTTTACGGCCTCTAGCTGCTTCCAGCATATAGTCAATATTATATAGAAATATTGCTCGAATCACTTTGCTATATAAATAATTAACAAACGACATAAGCTAATAAAAATAATACGCTATTTCTATTTATATTTTTATAAAAACCTCGAATTTAATTTGCTTACTATTTTATTAAATCGAGTACGGAAATTATACACCAAACGAAATCAAAAAAAGCTATAAGCAAGTAATTAAAATAATTATCGAAGCACGGAACAATAAAAAAAGCACCAAAACCGGCCTCGTTTTGCCAAAAACCGAAAATATAGCTAATTATATAAGCGTATATTAGAAAAACGGATATATGCCATGCCTTCTCGACTTTAAAGTTAGCACCTTAACGTAATTTATTAAAAAAAGCCTTAAACGTCTCGGTTTCTAAAAACATTAACGATGCTTTTTTTATTCGTTTAATAAAAACAAACTTCGGAAATAGATTCTTTAAAACAAAGTTAACAACCAAAGTAATCTTTTATACGACCTAACTAAATATATCGCGGTTGCAGTTAAAAAATGGCTTAATATCTATATTCAAAAGTACACAGAGCATAACCGACTGTTATTAGATAATAAACAAAGGATTAAACTGTTCGAAAGTCTTAAAAATGCTACAGTGCTCGATAAAAATAACACAAATACTAATAATATCGATGAGATCGACGATATCGAGGATGATGAATAGGTTTTGAACAGTGATGAAAATGGTGGTGAAAATAGTGATAAAAATGGCGATAAAAATGGTGATAAAGATGGTAATAGTGATTATAGTAATGATGATAATAGTGAAATAGGAGATTGATTACATTTATATAGTCTTATAGTTGCAATAAGTCATAAGTCATTTGAAATAGCTGCCATATATGCCCATACACTAGATTAATCGCTTTGATAGCCACCATAAAGTAATTAAAGGCAGATTAACTCGAGTTACTGTTTGGTAGAACGCCTTAAATTGAAAATGCGGCATATGCTGCAATCACATCTTTAAGGTGGTGCGGACGGGGGCCGAAGCGCGGGGTAAAAACAAATACACAATAAGGGAATTAAATTTAAACCGTGTACGAGGTAGTACGACGCTAGCCCGCTCTGCTAAACGACGCTAATACGCTTTAAGTAACATCGTCGTAAAGTCCTTTTAAAGCGCTCCCGGGCGACGATTTTAGCGCCGATAATTACCCGATTAAGTATCCTGTACGTAGAATTCGGGTATAGCGGTATAAGCCTTACTTAAATGGGTTAAAAACGGTATTATATAAAGTACTAATAAAAAAACAACATTACCGGTCTTGCGAAAAAAGGTTACTTTAGGTTTGCTAGCTAATAAAGCCTTTTTGCCTTATTAAGTTGGTAACTAATAAGGCTAACAGCCGGCGGACGATACCTCCGGACTAATACCTTCGATACCCTCGATACGTTTTCCCGTAGCGATAAAACAACAGCGATAAGATAACAGCAATAAAATAATATCGACAATATCAATATTACCTACTTTCTACCTTAAATAAAGGCGGCTCGGGAGTACTGAAGACCTTTAGGTTAATAGATAGCCAAAATAGTCCAAAGGGTTTAAAGTTTTTAAATTAATCGCGCTCGTAATAAACTTCCCTAAAAGGCCCTTAATCCCTCACGGTCAATAAATACGTATTTCGGTACGGTTAACTATTTATCATACTAAGTTACGTTTAAAAGCTTATAGCTTTTATATTATTTTTTTTATTTAGTGCTATTAAATAAAAAAGACTACATTTTAACATTAAAAAAACTCTAAATATTAGTACGATATAACATAAGCTACCAATAATACGTTAAAATAAAAACAAACGGTTAATAAACACATGCTTCGGTACGGTTAACTATATAAACCTAGTTTAACTAGTAGTCTCGCCTATAAAAAGCTCTCGGCCCGTATATTATTCTTTTTGCAGCTTTAGACCTCTAATACAATTAATTGAATTATATGCGCCTATCAAACATACATCACTTACTAGCACATATATTGTAAGCTATATTATTTAGTTATCCAAACGACATAGCAATATTACACCATTTACTATTTTATTAAAAATATTAGTGACTAAGTGTTATTAAGTGCTGAGGCAATAATTAGAACATAGGCTATTATTTAAAAAAATAGCGCTGTTATTAAAATCAGCGACAACAATAATTTTATTTATTTAGACGATAACATTGTAGTTATATACATTATGCTTATCGCTAAGTAGTAAAAAAAGGCGGACGCTGCGTATTGGGTTGCTAGGTTATAAGTAAATATCGCAATCTACCTAAAGCATCGGTTGCATTAAGTAACCAAAATTATTTTTAAAACCTAACTTAGGTTATTACTTTAAGAATTACAACTTTCTTACTTATATTTTCTACTTTTGCCTCTAGACAAACTATATTTATAAGCCTTATTAATATTAACTATACGTAGCGCAGTTATAAGCAATAACATATCGCGACTTAACAACTTTACACATTAGGAGGAGGCTTATTAAAAAAAGCCCCATTAATAAAAGCCCCAAAGCAAAAAAGAATCGCGGCCTTATAATATACCTAAAACGGCAATTTCAGTTACAAATTCTATTAATTACGATTTCTAAAATAAAAATAAAAAATTAATTAACAATGCTAGCAATATTAACAGCGATACCAAAAACCATACCAATATTAACGCCGGTCTTAATAATAATAATACTAATACTTTAAAATTAATCCGGATAAAAAAAAACAAACAGCTATTATACGTTAACATATCCCACCTTAAAAAGCATCTCGATTTAGCACCCGATAAAGCAAAAGCGTTAAAAATTGTCGTTTTAAATATATAAAACTTAATTTAAAAAAAAAGTCTTTTAAAAAATAAACCGCCAAAGTCCACGACTTAATTAAAAAAAAACAGTATTAAAAAAAAAGCACTTACCGCACCCTCAAATTATAGCTTACCGATTATAAAGCTTTTTCCGATAATACAAAATAAAACAAAGCTATTAAAAATAAAAAACAGTCGGCCATTAACTTTATAGTAATTAAAAATGTCGCCGGCCCGAAATTCAAATACATACTCCGACGCTTATCCCAAACGTTTATTAAGGCCGTAAAAAAGCAAGTAACTAACTATAGATTTAACTACCCCTTAATTTACGCGTTAGCAAATCTTAATACTTACTATTAACTTAAAAACGGCGGAAAAAGCAATAAAAAAGCCTATACGTAAACTAAAAACTTCGTAGATTTTACAGACGTCGTGTTTTGCTTTTTTAAATAAAACAAGCTTAAGCGCGTCGGAATTAAAATCAATATTAATAAGTTCTTGATCAAAGCTAACGAACCAACAAATACCGTTATTAACAAAAACTTCAACGCTGTTATCGAAGCATTTATCCCCGGCGTTAAGGCTTTTAAACAGCCTAAAAAGTATAAGCGATGCCAGCTAAAGATCATACTAAACAGCAATAACAAAAAAGCTTTTATTCCAGTTAAAAAGGCTAAACGTAAAATAAATAAGTTACCAAAAACTTTTAATATTTAAAAATTCCCTTACAACGGCCGCTATAATTGTTTAAACAACGTACTGCAAACGTTTTTTGCTAATCTAAACAAATTGTCGCTTATATTAAAATACGACACTGTTTCGGCAGTTTTTAGCAACGGGCTAAACTCGAGCGATAAATTATATATACGATATTATCAAATAGTTTTAGTTAAAGCACTAAGCCGCAACTATTTTATCGATAAAAATAACCAAACTAGTTTCTAAAAAAAAATATAGGACTTAGTTCTTAAATTTAAACGCTATATATTAAACGACGTCAATTTATAAGCTAGATTTAACGCCTATAAAAAAAGTGTCGGCTTTTTTTAAAAAGCGGTAAAAAAAACAAAAATGTTTACTCCGAATAATACTCCTATAACTAGCAGCCTACTATCAACCGGAACCAAGCGTAAAAAAAGTAATAGTGCTACTTTTTAAAAACATTTTTAAAAAGCGGAATTATAAAACAAAAAACATAGTAATTAGTAAACACACATTAATAATATAACATAACTCCATATAAAAAAAAACAAAAATTAACGATTTATATATTAGGTTATAGTCGTATTATTTAATCTATAATAATAAAAATACAAAATAATCAAGGCTTAAACGCTTTTTTTAACTATAAACAATAATAAACCAGCTCTTTTATCAGTCTTTATATAGTTATCTTCTTTATTCTATTTATATACAACCTTTATAAACGGCTAAACAAAATCCGACGTACTCAATAAAGTACTGTAATTCTCCCTTTTTCGTAATCCTTTTTACACCCGTATTTTCGCCGGTCGTTTTAATAATAACCGCTACGACTTCTCTTTCTCACAGGCTTTGCGTTGGGGGCCGGCGTATTAAGTACCGGTAAATCTAAAACTTTTGGAGTAGTTTCTCGGTAAGCTCGGGTACATCTAATAATAAACTCATTAGCCGCTTAATAACTCAACGGGTTATTACTACACTTATTTACGTACCTTTTCTTATTTTCTAATTATAAAGTAGCCTTATTGCTAGATCCTTAATGCTTAATTTTATATATTAAGTCCATACAAAGGTCTATATTAAATACTCCGTCGTATTTAACGCTTGACGGCGATAATAGTGCGCTCATTGCCGATATTGTATAATATATTAAAACGCTAAATAAATAAGTTCCTCGTCTAATTTTAAAATAACGTTAGTTATAAAATAGCAACAGTCCACGTTTTTAAATAATTAAATTTCAATAAGCTATAACAGGTCGAATTTCCCCTTTATATACAAATCTATCCGAACAAGCTTTTTTATCGTTTATTTTACTGGCTTCTCGGTTTTATTAATTCAAATAATATAATAATAAATTATTTATTAGGGATAAAAGCCGCAAAAACATCTTAACAAAACGCATCTTAAACAAGAACAAACTTGAGTAAACCCGATAAAGCGGTATTTATTTTTACTAACATTTTTAGCCGTTACGTTAGTAATTTTTCTAAATCTTACGCAAGCGTTTACCGGTTACAGCTAATAATACCAAAAATAGGTTACAAAAACTCCAGATAACCCGTAATAAACGCGTTATATAATACATATAACAACCCGTTTGCTAACAACGTTACTTACTATAAAACCAGTTATAGTTATTATACGCACGCAAAGCTACCGTTAGTAGTCTCCGCAGTCAAAAGCTTTATTATTATTACTAATAAGCCTAATTCACTAATTTAACCATTATAACCCAATTAACCCAACGCATAAATAAAATTGCTTAAAAATCTCAAAATCAGTTAATTACCATATAATACATATATATATCTAATTTTTTTATAATCAATTAATAAAACGCTTAAACGCGACCGTACAAAATATTGCGATAATTAAGAATTATATTAACGCTTTTAAATTATATTTTTTAATATAACTTATTAACGTTATAAAAAATCGGTTAAATAATTAAGAATTAAATAAATAAGCCGTTTTAATATTCTTATTGTAATTAATATTATAGCCTTAGCTTTTAAGCCCGACAGGACTACCGGAGAAAATAAAGTCGCTACTATTACCACTTTTTGTCTCTAGTCTTCCATTTCTTTTCGTAATATAAAACCTATCCAATGCTCTAGCTTTCGCTTTAACCTTTTTAATAACTGCCTTTTAGGCTAGCGTTATTAAAATCGCAAAAAAAGCTAAAAGCGGTAAGCTTTAAAAGCTGGAACAGTTAAGGTAAAGGCCTAAAAAAAGCTAGCGAAAAAAGTAGTACACTCTACTATTTCGTAACGTGCGCTCGGCAGGGTGCAAAAAAAAAAATGCTTCCGTTTTTTGATAAACATTGTGCTAGCAGCTTATAAAATTGCTTTTAGGCGCATTACTTAACGTATTATCGATATTTAATAATATATAACCCTAAAACTCGTCGTTAACGTTTATCTAGTATAGCTACTGCTGTTAAGGTCGCTGTTATTGTTATCGTCGTTAATTTCGATTACAGCACTACTTCCCGTAAAGTGTAATATAGTGTAAACAAGCACGAAAATTCCACGAAAAAATTAGCGGCAAAGAGTTAAGGTATTAGCAAAAAATCTCGTCGCAAAGTTTTTTTTCTAACTTATTGTTTCGTTTTTATATAGTTTTTGCTCTATCTCCTTAAAATTTTCTTTTTAATTTCGTAACAAATACGAAAATTATTGTTAAAAAGCTTTTTTTTAAACAATAAAACGGTGGCCATAAAAATCGGAATCCGCTAAGAACTGTATAATAACTTATTTATCGAATATATTATCTTGCTCGAAATTAAGGAAAAAGTCTCTATTAAGATTATATTCGTAGTGATCAAAGTCTCCAAATAGCTTAATACTTTCGGACTCGGATTTTTTAAAAGCTAGACTGCTCGAAATTAAAAGAAAGGTTTTTATCAAGATCACATTCGTAGTAATTAAAGTCTTTAAATGGCTTAACACCTTCGGACTCGGGTTTTTCGAAAGCTGGACTGCTCGAAATTAAAGAAGAAGTTTCCATCAAGATCACATTCGTAGTAATCAAAGTCTCCGAATAGCTCAACACCCTCGGACTCGGGTCTTCTCCATCAGGATCACATTCGTAGTGATTAAAGTCTCCGAATGGCTCAACACCCTCGGACTCGGGTCTTTCGAAAGCTAGATCCAACCAAGGACATTATTAGAAAAAAGGGGATGCTAAGCAGCATAATAAACAAGTTGTAAATTGTTCTATACGTATAGTATATTGTGAAAAAAAAAAGCATAAACAGGTCTGCTTTTGATAAGAAAGATGTAAAACTCCAACAAGATCAGCGTCCCAGGTAGAAACGATGCCCTGAGGAGTAGGCGGCCGTAAGGGTCAATAACGAAGCCTAGGGCGTAAGCCCGGGTCGAACGGCCTCTGGTACAGATCTTGGTAGTAGTAGCAAATACTTCAATAAAAACTTGAAAAACCGAAGTGGGAAAAGGTTTCATAGTCAACAATAAAGGCACAGCTGCTAGTCTGTAGAGCGACAGCGAGGTCGCTCGAAGGCCTAACTGTTGCTTCGAGCCACGGAGCTTTGGGGTATTAGCAAAGAATCTCGTCGCAGAGCTTCTCCAGCTTGTCGTCTCGTTTTCAGACAGCTTCTGCTATCAAAGCAGCCTAACGAGAAAAAAGTCAGCGATGTTTCTAACGACGCCGTTTTGTACCCTGGAAATGACCTACAAATAACAGGCACAGGCAGACGCAGACGCAAAGGCAGACGCAGACGCAGACGCAGACGCAGACGCAGACGCAGACGCAGACGCAGACGCAGACGCAGAGACGCAGTGCATGGCAAGTCAATGAAGCATGCATGCATCCGGAGAGAAAAAGAGGGAAAGGCAGAAACGAAATAATGGTGCGTAACAAATTCGGTAGAGAGGGAGTTGGTATGCAACTGCACTTTATTCAATTCGATGTAAAATTTAGGTGAAATCAGACCAAAAATGCCGATTTCTGCAAAAAAAAAACACCCGCGTCGGCTGACTAGCCTACTATAACAAAGCGCTACGCAAATAGTTAACTACGTTCAAACGCAGGTCTATCAAACCGAATAAAGGTTATCGGATTATTACGTAAGCAAATAATAGTATTTTTTTTATCCGATATTTATATACCGAGGTTTTAAAAAAATAGGACCACTAATATACCGCCACAAGTCAAATCCGCGTACACGGTATATCGTCGGAGAATCCTCGGCGCTAAAATCGCAATCCCGACCAAACCCCTCGATAACTTTGCCTATCCCGACAATGTCGATATATAAATTAGCGCAGTTAGTAATTGCTCCGCAACTACGTACACACTTGGGGTTCAACTCTAACACCGTGCGCTTTCCTTTTTTTTACTTTTAAACGATGCCAATAATGCAACCCCCTTTTTTATTACGCAGGCACGAAACTGCAGTCAAATGCGTACTACCTATACGCATATGTACGCAATGCATATACGTCTAAATACGCGTAATACATATAGTAGCCAAAGTATGCATACAGTCGCAAATACGCGCAAAGCAGTATACCAAACAATATATATAGCCTTAAAAGCTCCTGCCGCCTAATTCTAGTTACATTTCTTATTGATCAAAATAACTATTATTGCCGCAACGTGCACACAGTTGCAAATACGCGTAAAGCAGTATACCAAATAGTGCACATAGCCTTAAAAGCTCGCGCCGCCTAATTCTAGTTGTATTTTTTATTGATTAAAATGCCTTATTATTGCCGCGACGTGCATATGGCTTTAAATGCGTAATGCTAATGACTATACGCAATGCACGCAGTTTCAAATGCGCGCGGTGCCTACTGTATCAATGGCCTACTGTATCAATGTTGAAAAGTGCGCTACGGCTATTCCGCGTGTAGTTTACCTATCTGCCCTAACTTAAAGCTTTGTAACGCTTTTCCGACAGCTTTAAACGCGCGGATATATAAAAATGCCACGCAGCTTATAGCTTTGAAATGCGTACATTACCCCTAACACTAAAGCTTTACGAAGCATTAGTCACTGCTTTTAAGATACGCACATTACTTCCAGGGCTCTATTTACGTCGCCGAGAATCTGAAAATAAAATGCATTTTTAATTTTTTTAATACCAAAATTGATTAATAAATATATAAGACTAGGCTCGAAACTTGTTAATATTACGTAGGGCTTGCTTTAGAGTTACGGTGTTTTATTCGGAAAATAACTCTATTTATTACTGCTTAGCGCGCAATTCGAAACATATTTAATTATATTCGAACTCGAGCTCGATGATAAAGTCGTTTAATTTGGCACATTTTTTCGAGCACTCGTTGCGCCGAAATATCTACTGCTTTAACTCTTTTACTATGTTTTACATTATAGCATAGCTTTACGCGCGATTTAATACGGCATTACGGCGTAAACTATATATTTTGCAAACTAATAGCTTTTGCTTGTACGTTATTTTATATCTATTTTCTTCGAAGTCGTCCAGCTCGCGGCGCAGCTTTTCCAATTTTGTTCGTATAGCATATTTAGCGATAAGCTACGTTTTTACCTTTTTTTTCTAATCGCTTAAAAATATGCCAAATAAATATAGCCTTTGCTTACTACTTATTGTCAATTTATTTATATTTAACGCTTTATTTAAATTAAACGTTAAGTCAAACGCCTTATAGCTTGACGCCTAAGACTTCGAAAACGTAACGCTTTTATTAGAAAACGCTGGCTAAAATCGAGGCAAAACCAAGCTTTGGGTTAAAATCTTATAGGTAGCCGATTTATCACCCGAATACAAAGTGTTTAAAACTGCTTCCTCGTTTAGTTCTGTCTCGACAACGGCTTATATATTTTTCAAACTCCGGATAATAATCTCGAAATAAGTCTGTTTGTCCGCCCTCTTTGCTATAACTAAATTATAATTTTAGCACTATTTCTTTATCTAGTTTTTATTCTAATTTGTTATAAATCCTTTTAACTATAAGTATATAAAATCGTAAATATCGCGCTTAACCCCTAGTTCGAAATTAACGCGTAAATACTTTAAAAAATCGAAATCTTTATTATCGGGCAAAAGCCGCTCGGCGTTTTGCTTCTTAACGACGTCCTTCTTTATTGCTAAAAAGCCATCCGGAAGTCTACCTTATAAAACGAGGTCTTTGCTCATTATAACAGCAAAAGTGCGATTATTCCGTAACGGGAATAATTATTCTAGTTAAAATAAAAATACAAAAGCCGATATAATAACCCGTTTTTTTAACGGCATAAAAAAAAACGACTTAGCTATAAAATATTTTAAAGCGTTTTACCCGTACTATGCTCTAAAAAATAACTTTTATCGTAGTAGTTTTTTAGTTACGCTATATAAACGTGTTTCAAAATCGGACAGCCAACAAATCGGGCTTAAAAAAATACCGCGGCTATTTTTTTCCGTATTTTAAAATATTTTTATCCGGATTTATAAAATTTGGTATAAATTATATATTTTTATCGAAATAAAGCCGTTAAAATAATATTATTGTAATATATACGTAAAACGCGATAATTTATATCGTTATAAGTATTAAAAGTAATATATATATTTAAAAATCCGTTATTACGTAAAAAGGTAGTATAAATATCGTTAATTATTTAAAAAACCAGAAACAATATAAATACGTTTTAAGACTAACGTAACGAGTCCTCGGCGAGAACCGCAAACCTTAAAGGAAAGTTTACTATTATTAATAATATTACTAATTACTATAAAACGTCTAGCATTTGTTCAAAAATATATATATAAATTATAGGATTCGTGTTTATTTTATTTATACTATTTGTAGTTTATTTTTGCTAGCTATTTTCTAACTCCGAAAATAAGCTTTATAAACTTACTTTTAACTAGTCGTAACATATAACTAATTATGCAAACACTTTTGCTTTTATAGTTTATAGCCAGGTCATCAGTAAGCAAAAAGCTCCGAATGCCGACATTTATTCGTTTTTTGGAATTTCCTAACACATTAGTCCTAATAAAATTCGCAAAGCTTATTAAACTAAATGCCGAAACATTATTAAAAAAAAAAAAACCTATAAAAACCTTTATTTAACTAATATATTTAAACACGTTATTTTTTTTTATACTTAGCGCAATATATATAACAACCTATTCCGTCGTTTAGGTCGTTTTTATTAAATTAAGTTAGCGAACCTAAGCCCTAAAAAATATAGCCGAAATAAAGCTTAGGCTTTATACGGCGGTTAATATTATAAAACTAGGGCCATATATTTTTATTAAAATGACAAAGCTATTTAAATGCCAATTTGTAATTAGAAACCAATTAATAGCTTGCTTAGTACCCGTTCTAAGATGTTTTTAGCCGGCGATCTTAATAATATAATACGGTACGTAGTAATAGACCATTAATATGTTATATAAGCTACTTTTTACCGTAAGGACAACAACCTAGCAATAGGCTATTTTACGCGCTATAAGTGCTTAAATATTAGCTAGTCGAGTTATTATATTGTAGCTATATAAGAGCAGTATATTTCGGATATTATATCGTAGCTGTATAAAAGCAGTATATCTTGGATGTTGCATAAAAGGATTAGGTATTTAAAACTAGCTAAAGCTTTATTTAGCTTTCGAGCTTAGAATTAATTACTCGAACTAAGACTTAATTTTCTAAATAAGTTTATTTACTTCTTTTATTCTTCTACCACTTTTATATATATATTAAAAATAGTACGCCGACGCCGACCCGTCCTTTATAAATATTTAGATTATTACAAATATGCAAACAAATATAAACAACACTATCTGATACAACGTAAACACTGTTTATAACGATACGACAACAAATAGCTTTTAGACCAGACTTAAAACTAAATACTTATTTCGGAAACACCTGTTTTTTATACTTTTTAGCATTAATCCGCTGCTATTAAAGTTTCGTTAAAACGGATAACTACGTAAATATAATAGGGTTTGCCGCCTTTATTATAGCTATTAATTAATTTAAGGTTATTTTTATTAACGGTTATAAAATAGATATAAAAACAAAGATTATAGGCAGGAATTACGGCTTTTTTTATTTTTGTTATAGTCGTGCATTATATATTATATTCGATTCTGGCCTAAACGTTAGGTCTAAGCTTTTTCGTAGTATATCGGCTAAATAGTTAAAAATACTAAACGATAAATCTTATTAAATAATCCTAGCTTATAAATATAAAAAAACTACTTTAAAATAGCAATTTCGGCCTTGCGATTAAAATGCTACGGTTATATAAATATATAAACGACATTTTAATTTTTTCGTACGTTAATAAAAAAATCGAAATAATAGCAAAAAATCTACGTTAAATGCTAAAACAAAAGTATAATAAAGTAAATAAAATATTTTACCGGTATAAAGCACGACGTAATAGTTTTTATCGACTAAAACGTCGAAATAAAGCGGCACGTAGTAAATATTTGCAAGCTATCGAAACGGGCCGGATTGTCTAGACCTATTAGCTGCCCTTCTGGTCTTGCTTGCCCTTATAAAATCGGATCTCTAAGCCGCATATATCGTACTAATTTATCGATATCTTTAAAGCTATTGCTCCTACCGACGGCAACGCCGTCCCTAGCAATATTCGCGATGCTGTAGCCGAGATTATACACGTTCGCAATAAAGTAGCCCGGATTTTTAAACATAAAAATCTCGACTATAATTTAGAAAATCAAGCGAAAAAAAACACTTTAAATAAAATACAAATAATAATAACTAAGCTTAACCGATTACTATCCGTATTTAAACCGTTTTTTTGCTTTAGCTAGCTTACGTATATAAAAATCAAAATATATAATATTTTACACGCCTAAATTCCTATTCTCACCTCGCGGTCGCCAAAACTCGAAAATGCAAAAAAATAAACAATAATAACGCTATCGGTAGCCAATCAAATCATAAACGCCCGGAATAAACTTAATTTAATACGTAATAACTTTGGCAGTTAGCAATTATTAAACATAGTATATCGTTTTAAAGCCTTTTCGCTTTAAAGCAAGGATATCGATAATAAAACTCGCAAATTATTTTTTAAAATCAGCTAGGCTTTATAAAACCCGATAATAAATAAATATAAAATAATCCAAAAGTTTAAAGTCCACTTTGCTGTCTATAAAGCCAGTTAATAATATACTTAACAAATAACATTAATTATAAAAATAACAGGATTTATTAAATAAAAATAAATTTAATAAAGCATAAAACATAATAAATAATATATAATATATATAAAACGATAATAATTAAAAGCTTATCGTTTAGCTTTTTTATTTATTATTATCTTTGTTAATACGGCACGACTAAATATAATAGCATAAAAAATACAGTAATTTTAATACATATTATCTAAATCAATATAACCAACTTGGCTAAAATCAACACGATCGCACTATATTAACAACCTAACAATCCCGTTAAACATAATTAGCCTAAATATTATATAATATATAACAAATATAAAACAAAATAATACGTATAATATTAAATACGATATGTACGATATACGAAAAGTAAGCTTTCCTATCGCTTTAACGATTTTAAAAATATATATATATATATATTTATTGTTTACAAAATAAAAGGTTCCCGGAAATAAATCATTATAATAAATTAAGGACTTCTATATATAACACTTTTTATAATAAATAAATCATATACTAATAACGTACGTAAACGATAATAATTCATATATAAAGAACATTTAAAAGCATAGCTTTAAAATATCGATACGTAAAACGAAACCGAATAACAATAACCAGTTTTTCGACATAAAAAACCAACTAATAGCAAAAAAAAAAGTCTTCTAGTATTAAAAGTCATATTATTAAATCATTATCATAAAGTATATATAAACAGTATAACCACTGCTTCAAAGCTCTATCGCTTTTTACGCCGAGTTGTTATCAATATCTCAAAGCATCCATCGCCTTTTACGCCGAGTTGTTACCATTACGTTACGACAAACCTTTAAAAAATCTACCGCCTACATTAAAAAAGCCTTAAAAAGCATCCATAACATTGTTTAAAAAATCGTTAATTCCTAGCAGCTTCTAGTAATTTAAGTAATAATTATGCTCTTCGTTAACAAAAACGTAAAAGCTTTTTAAAAACTCGATAAAACTACGCTTATTAATTTAAAAAAAAAAAAAAATAAACGTACCGCTAAGTTTATATTTTTTATTCGATAAGCTACGTTTAATATAAACTTATATTATAGCCCGATTATAATATATAATATATTATAGCTATAGCTTTCGTTATTTTTAATAAAAAGTTATAAAATACGATTTTATAGTCACAAATTTATAAACATAAAAGGATTTCGTTAAAAGAATAGCGCAAACCCGCCGGAAAACCGTATTAAAAAAGCAGTTCGACGATATTAAAACGCTACATCTTTACCGCTTTGTAAAAAAAAAACCTATAAAACGGCACCTAATTAAAGCCGTCTTTAAAAAAATCGCGCGCCGCAACGGAATATAGCACTAAAATTCGAACGTAATAAAATCTATAAAACGGCTAACCGCGCTTATCGTCAATCTTAATACTAACGCAATAAAACGTAACGAAAATAGCCTCGATTTTTTTTAAAAGTACATTTTTTTTAATAGCTTCGTATAAAAATAACGAACCAAGTAGCACGATATATAATAACAAAAGCCAGTTTTAAAACAATTAGTCTTTAGCGTTTTTTTTAAAACGTACTATAATTTCGAAATATACGGCCGAAAAAAACGGCGTTAAATTAGTTATAGTTTAATATATTAAACTTTAACAAATAACAGTTTTTAATAAAAAATTAAACAAACTTAGCTCTATATTCGACTAAGTTTACTAATAAAAATAATATTAATATTATCTATTATATTAGCTTCGGATTATATTACGGCTTCAGTTTATCCGGCCAAAATAATAACGTTAGATTAACTAAAGCTTAAAAATATTAACAAACAACAAAAATATTTTTACTAAAAAATCAAACTGACCTCTCGGTACCTTGCTAATTACTCTTGCGATTACGGCGATTACGGCGTTTGTTTCGCTTTTTTAAAAGCTAGACCATATATAATATTACTTCCTTAAATCGGGCTATCTCCAAGTCTAAGCCAACACCCTATATAATTACGTCTAAATCCGGGTTAATAACGTATTCGTATTTTATAATAAAAATATAGAAAAGCCTAAAGTTATAATATATACTAAACCGTTAAAATATAAAAAAAATAAAGTGTAAAAAACAGAATTAAATAAAGGAAATTCGGATTAAAATCTATTAATATATTTCGACCTTTTTTTTTCGCTACTAATATGCCTTTTTTTTACGTTATTTGCCATAATATAATAAATTATGGCTATTTTTAAAATATAGATAATTTGCTTATAAAAAACCTATCTATACGTATTGCCGTCGGCAACCTACCGATAAATGCCCAATATATTCTAGCGTCAGTCGCTAATATAACTTGCAGTCATTAGTTACTAATGCCCTTTTTTTACGTTATTTGCTATAACATAATAAATTTAGCTATTTTCAAAATATAAATAGTCAGTTTATAAAATAACTATTATATATACGTATTGCCGTCGGTAACCTACCGATAAATACCTAATACATTCCAACGTTAGTTGCTAATATACTTTCTAATTATTAATTGCCTATATGCTTTGCATTACGTAGTTGCTTATACACTAATAAAAACGACCTTTTAAAAAGACGTTAAACGGTATACCAAATGACTTATACGTCAAACGGTATACCAATAACTCATACAATATACATATTACGCTGGCAGCCGACCGATACATATAATTAGTGTAAAATGTTTGTATATATTACACAAAACACTCAATTTACAGATCATAATACCAGGTGTAACAATACGACATATGTGTATTACCCCGGAATAGTCTGATTGGCCGGAATACAGTCACCAAATCACTTCCTTAAAGGGTAACGTGGGCAAGACACCAGCGCCCCCATAAGACCCCCTGACTCACTTAACCGCTGAAAAAAAGATCCCCCCTGACTCAGTTGACCCCTGGAAAAATTACTGCCGCGGGCTCTTTTCATATACGCGGTACAGGGGGGACAGCAGAAGCCCCATGTTGCGTGTCGATGACCTCTTCGGACAATATCTGCACTAAACGTATGTGTCGATCAATGTATCAGTGTTCCGTGGCCGATAAACACTCTCATCTGTTATGTCACCCCACATAGGCCATGTCGTTGTGCTGACAATGGCTTGCTAGCCATGTGAACGTCCCGGCGACCTTCTTTGTAGCGGGGTCAATATATGCTGCCCACCGAACAACCTTTGCTACTATGATTCCTTTGGCATCGCAAGGTGCCTCT